>CM037829.1:14816105-15484912 GCA_021234535.1 Stichopus chloronotus | reverse complement strand
AAGTGAAAAAAACACATTTTGTTGTTATCACATATGTCACAGTGCAAATAGCTTGGACCCGTCCATCGTGATGACAGTCACATTCGGTCGTTTTAGTAAGGCAGAATGCTAGGACCGATCAATTCATCATTAATAAAAGGTTGGGGTTGACCAATCACAACGATGCTTCAATGAAGGACATCTTTGTGTTGACCTGACAGTATAAGTATCCTATTGAATATATTATATAGCCTATACTAACACTGTCACACCCACAAAGTACCCTTTGATGCGGGTGATTTATTATCCCAAGTCACTGGATAACAGAGCCCATAACATAGACAGTTCAATTCTTCAGATGTAACACCTATTGGAACCATCCTCTATCCAAAGTTTGAGAATGTTGCCAAGGGTCTATGCTGCAGTCTCTTAGTTTCACCTGCTGCAGCATGGGGTTAAATTGGTCAAGTAAAATTGGTGTTTTTGATAAAATTATTTAAATTTATTGATGCACAAGATGAACTCCCAACAACAAGATTGCGACATCATCATCGTTGGATTACCATCATGACGGCATTCCAGATTTTTAAACGTGTTCTATGTATAGTCCCTGGATATGCTTGGCTGCAAACTGGAAGAACTTTTTTTTTGTCACCTGTATTTTTCAACTGCAATGTCTCAAAGTGGATATGATACCCACAATGATCCTTTAAGAACATCAGTGTAGAAAAGTATAAACTGTATTCTGTGAGGTAAGTTACCGCAAAAAGATAGTTTGATAGGTCCAAATCTCTAAAGGAGCTCGGAAAACTGATAGGCCTTTAGCACAACCTTATCTTCAATAGCTGTGTCACAGTCCTTCATCTTCCATTGTCGTATCTGTTGTAGCTGTGGGAGGCACAGACATGCCAAGTAGTTCTCACCTACACCACTCTATGCAACTGTATGTAGTGTTACACTTGAGTGGAACGATTACATCACAATGAAAGAGATCAACCAGATCAACACGTCCTACTGTCACATAGCTCAGCTCGAACATTTTATTGAAGTTTTCATCGATTCCTTAGAGCTCAAGGAGGGGGTAATTTTTTTTCATACTCGTCGGGTACCCGGGTACTTGATCGACACGGAGGCTTTATTGCTCATATGAGATTTCTTCAGTACTGTACATCACATTTGTGTGGGGGAATCTTACTAGTGCAGTACATACACTCGCCTCCACCTCATGAATAGGACCACCTATTTTCCTGGAGGGACAGAAAAAAAATCCCATTTTGAGCTCTTCACTGTGTATGGCAGGTGAAATTTGGCAATCTGACACAGTGTTTTCACACAGCAGTTGTGTCGTGTTCTCACTCTATGAAGGAATTAGGTCCTAATTTGGGATCCAGGTAATAAAATGCCATTCATGCACCTGTGATACCTGTGAAAACACTACATTTTATCAACTGATATCAAATATATTTTCGTGTTCCTTTGAAAGGACTCACAGTTAATTTTGTGGAAGGTTTCCAATCTTTTTTGTCAATGAAGCATTTGTTTTTCTCTTCTCAGAGCGACTTGTGAAGCTGATGGATTATTCAGAGGGGAGTTTTCAAGACTTTGTGGGCCACTGCAGCAGCGTCCAGCTGGTGAAATTCACTCCGACAGGAAAACACCTCCTCACAGTGTCACAGAATGAGATCTTACTCTGGGAAGTGACCATATAAAAACAGGCTTAAAAGAAACTTCGTTGAACTGAAATATGCAATTTCACAAGGGGTGGATGTTGCATGAAGAACAACTAATAGCCAAGGGCTTTGAAGTTAGTTTCTTTCTCTTTCTTTTTTTTTACTGTCTTGCAAATCTTGCAACTTGTCACCCAACCTGTAAGTGGAGAATCATATGCAACAACTGACATACGTGTTGGCAAGAAAGTCTGGACGAATTTGGCACAATTTGCGTTCAGTAATTACTGCAACATTTATGTCTCTTGGTTGGAATTTTGCCTGTTCCATTGATGGATGGAACTTTATGGGTTCATGTATGGAGTGGAGACAGTACACTTAAGTTAATAAGTAGCCCCTATTATATACCCTCTTTTTAAGGGTGAAGTTGACCAATGGACTGAGTCACAAACACATTCTTTGGATTGGACACGTTGAGAAACTTAAACTAAGATGTCAAAAGCTACCCAAGCACATTAGAGGAATTCTCCACCAACAAAAAAACTTCACATAACATAGGAGATTCTTTACCGTTCTATCAGTTAAACGTAACTATTTTACCAGAGGAAGCTTCCGTAGATGTGAAAAAATGCTTTGAAAGTGGGACTTCAGCACGAGCCTGAAAATGTGTGACGTAGAACCGACAAAAGCTGTTTTCCATTTTTGCACTCTTCCTGTTTCTGGCAAGGTCTTGGACGCACAAACCCTTTCGTTCAGAGATAAAGAAAACCCTATGAATGTCTACATCTAGTAAGATACTTTCAGTAAGGTGCATTCCGTAAGATACTAACCTACTAAGCACATGAAACGAGCAGAGCTGTTATTGTGATGAACATAAAATATAATTGCTCCTTATACTTTTAAGACCCACCAAACCAAGCGAAGGTAAGCTGCGTAATTAGCTCAAAGGTATTTCTATCCTTTATTCGTCGGTACCAGTTCAATATCATTCACAGACCATCATCATTTAAGTCAACTAATCCTTAAGCAATTAGGTAGCTCCAAACAATGCTTTCGAAGGTAGGTCTATGAAACTCACTGGTGAAACAAGGTTTTATCAACAATTGAGAGATCAGAACAGTACCATTACCCAGAGCTTGAGCTAAAAATCAAAGGCAATGTTCAATCTAGATTTGTCGGTACTACGTCACAACCGATTGATTTCTAGCAACAGGCTCGTACCTCGAATATTTACTAAAATAATTTTGCGAATTCTTTGAGACATTTCCTGAAAATGAGAACGATGACTTATCTGCAATAATGTTTGCATCTTTTTAAGAGACATAAGAAGCGATGGTGGAGAATTCCTTTAACTATTACATCTCTATTCTGTAGTTTTTGAAAGGAGGTCAGTTTCCTTATCATTCAAAATTAAGATGATGCAAAGAACGACAGCCCTAAACGTGCCAAGAGTCGGGGCAGTATTCAGTGGGGGGAAAGCGCTGTCAGCTGAGAGAATATTCCACTAGCCATCCGCCATTGAACTGTCTTACTTACCAGGGAAACTTACCCTACACAATACTTGTAATGCAAAGCTTCCAACAGGTTCCAATTTACTGTGATTCATGACAAATTATGAATTACTGGTATTGCCTCTGCTTGCATGTTCACTTCCTTGCAGACCAAATGCAGACATGTTCCAAATAAATTTTAATATGCTGTTATGTTGTGCAAAGTTTTCAAAACCACCTTTTCATTTGTGATTCATACTTAAGGTGATCCAGAGCAAACTGTGCAAATGACTAGAAGCATGAAGTCACTAGCCTAGTCTCTATTCAAACCTATTTTGCAGCCATTTGCAACTTGGTGATGGGGTCAGTTTAAGGTCAAAGGTGACAAAATTCAAAAAATAAAACTGCAAAATGATGGACACAGAAGAATGATTTCATCACTTTCTCCATATAGTATATTTTCATCTTTCTCTATCTCTCTCATGATGCTTATCTGTTAAGGCATCTTCATTTCTGATATTTACATCACAATCAGGCTACGCCTTCGATCTTAATACAGAAGCTAAATTCTTTTTACCTTTTAATTAATTTCCAGAAAACAAACAAAAATTACAGCTAGACTGTCCAGTATATATACAGAAATAACTTATGAAACAAGCACTCAATGTTGTTGAGGAGGGGGAAAAAAACAAGAAGGGAAGCAAAGACAGTAATTTAAACAGTTGAAACAAACTTAAAACGGTTTTCTTAAAATTAGCATGAATACATACTCAGTTCATGAGTCAACGACAAAACTTGTTTTGTCCCACAGGGCTTGTATGAAACATTTTCAGTACCTAAGTCAACAACATGTGATGATGAACAAGCTAATAAAGCCAATTTGCAGACAGTGATTATCAATCAATGATGAAACTGATTTAGCAATCAATGATTAAAAATGGAGTTTTGGCACTGTGCCATGTAAGAGAAGAGAAACCTGTAATTATAGTTCATATATGAACATTAACTATGCATACTGGGCTCATGTTTTATGCATATTTTTTTTGTATATGAAATACATGAGGTTCCTATTTATTCATGTACATACCTTCCTTGTAGACTTGTTGCCCGAAGTTTCCACTGATATTTGCAAAGGGATGTCCAGTCTTTTTTTTCCAAATCAAAGCAACTTGTTAAATTTCATGTGCATATGTATTATCAAATGTCATTTAAATAAAATCAGAAGAGTGAATTTGCATTCCACTGTGATCTTTATTCAACATTTAGCATGAAGATCACATTTTTGTTTTCTTGCTATCAACTGTTTTTTTTTTCTTTTTACTTACAATTAAGTTACTTCACTACAACTACTTACAAACACTGCTCTCAATGAATACACTTCTATTGCAATATAAATATTACCAGGCAGAGTCTTAACACATACTAACCATTGGATCAAACCAACCAATTACAGCTTTTTATCCTTTTGACTTTTATTCAGCAGAAAATTGGACTACGAAACTGGGCAGGTTGAATTAGATCATGACACTCTCACACCCAAAATGTTTTCATTTTGGGCTACAGCCAGACAAGAAAAAGACACTGCTTTGGATTCAAGTTGTGTAATTATTAGTGAAATTTAGATAAGTTTCCAAATTTGACAACATTTTTTCTAACCTGTGACATCTCGTGTAAGGTAGAGAAATGCATCCCTTGGGTGTGACATTTTTGCATGTTTCAACAGTGTGATCACCTACTACTTAGTGTATTTCATTGTTCCCACAAAATACCCATAATGCACACAATACTCTTCATTCATTTCAGTTTAAGTTATTCAGACTGATCTTGAATTATTCAGCCATGAATTCCAACATTCTATTCAAATGATTTTGCCTATGATCAACTTTTATGTCATCACACTTCTGAACACTCCTACAGAAGTTCTTAAAGGTGTAAATTAAATCTTTGAAGAGGATGTTTGCATAAATCTTGCAAAAGATGTCTGACCAAAAAAAAATAGAAGCAAAACTATAAAGGTGATGATGATAGAAAGGCTGAAATCATATGAAAACCAAACGACAGAAAAACAATCGTTAGAACGATGACAAATATTTTATAAATCGAATTGTGCTTTTGTCTGGAATATTGAAACTCTCCCAATAGTCTTAGCATTATTATTACAAAGAATATGTAAGCCCTCCGATAGAGTACTGTCAAGAAAACTTCAAAGAGAATGACACCGCTCCAAAGTTTTATTTCTCTCTTCCCTCTCACTAAAGAAAAACTGAAGTTAAAAGCAGCTGCGATTTCATGAAAAGTTGTGTCACATTCCTCAATTTTAAGTTTCTTACATTTTTTATTAAAACATATATTTACAAGACCATTCAACAGGAAGCACTACTATCTCTAAATTTTTATCATTCGTTAGGTTACATACGCCTTTCCCATTTCTCCATTCATTTCCGTAGTTCTCTACCCCTTGCAAATATTGATACGAACAAACTGCTTTCCTAACTTTATTGAAAAACCTCTCTTACTTTTTTTTTTAGCTAGATAACATTTCTGAATAATTTGCATGATCAAGTTTTCAAATAGAACGTTTTTCTTAAAAAATATCTTGTTGCCTAATTTAACATCTACTTTCTTAAAATGTTCTTAAATCCCTTTCTGTATCTTTACATCATCTTAGACTCTACAAATATTTACAAGGATGAAAAAAAACGACTGCACACATTCGTATTTAGCATACTTATTCAGTTCCGACAAAATAACGTAAGCGTTGCGGCCTAGTTATTATGCAATATCTATACAAATGATTTCATTTACAAACTAAGCTTACATAAAGTCTACCACTTTGTTGTTTAATAAGTTTTAAAAGAGCAGTAACCACAGTGGATTATTCACGCTCTACCAATAAACTTAAAAATGACACTTGACTTCCAGTGAGAGAGAGTTGAGAAAAAGGAAAAACATTGCAGATGTAACAGAGAGAGGAAAATAAAAGATGACATTAAAGGCGATGTCAGAGAAGACTCTTTCCTATATGATACAGTCATGAAACTTAAAAACTGTTTAAAAAACCAAAAAAAAAGTCTAAAATGAATACAACATGTTTAAAGAATTTCAAACCGCTGGTTGGCTCACTGGAATGTTGACATACGCCCCGTCGTAGGGTCGTATGTTCCGGCAAGATAGTAAACGTCCTCGTTGTCGATGACGCTGTTCTTGGGAATTTTACCCATCGCCCTCAGCTTGTACTCCTCCCGGGAGAGAACCTCACACTTGTGGGAGATTGTTTGGATGTCGTTTTCATCCACGTGGGATGATTGGTATAAGGCCATCTAAAATGATAGTTGAAGAAAAACATCCGATGGGAAGGGTTGCAAATTTTGATAATCAGTTTTACAATATTTTTTCAGTTGTTGTATTTACTTTATATTTGTATTTATGTGTTGGGGATTTTACATGCTGAACAAAGACCAACCCTCACATCAACAAGTTACATTTACAGGCACCACAGCAGGTCATGGGGCATCCCACATCGCTCACTCTTCAGAGAAGGAACAAAACTGCATTTTGGGGAGGGGTAAAGGGTTTTCTTTAATAGGCTTAAAGGAGGATTCCAAACAAGGAATTTGTCTTGTGACTTATTTAAGCCATTTCAAACCATTTTCATTCACATTCTTGACGTTTTGATATTAACTTCTCATGGGAGAGATGATATGTTCAAACTCCCACCCAACAGAGTTTCATACACTATGCATGTATACGAAGCGCTTTAGTCATTCTGAAGACCTCTTTCTTAGTGCCTGTCTCCATTGGGGAGAGGCTGACCAGCTTACCTTTCCTTCTATGTTTGCAGCACATCCTTTTGTTTCTTCAGGGTGGTAGAACCACTTGACTCTAACGACCATTATACCACCCCAAGACTCCCACATGCTCTCAATGCGACCGACGTACGGTAGGTGAGGGCGTCCCGTCGAAAGGAACACTGCACATTCATTTACCTGTTCATTTTAAAAAATAAAAATTTTCTTGGAATACATATGTTGTTTTTACCCTTCCCTATAAGCCTGCAAAGTGATATGAAATACTTTTTTATGACATTTGTTGTCATTTAGGCATTACAACTTACAGTATATTTTGAATCTCATGAAACACAATTCATACTTAAGAATACCAAAGATAAGCAAAAAACGGGTTATTTTGGTCAAATGACAACAAGGTAATTTCTGCTTATCAGTTATTTTTTGGTCTTTATCTGTTATTACAGACTGCAAAATAAAACCATCAGTGTTTTGACTTCAAAAATGGGACAGAAAAGAAGATGATTTAGGTTCTTCTTTTCCTTTAAATAAATAGGGGAAATGTCCCTTTTTTGTAATCATCATATGAAATTCTGCAATGCTACTCATATTCAATGTACTGAACATCACTATGTGGCTTCCCTAACTTAATGTAAAAGGAAATAATTACATAGAACTGCCCAGATGTTCAACAGGAAATACGAACAGATGCAATTACTCTAAATGGTCAGAGCAGGATTTCTGAAAAACTAAAGAGTTATTTGTACCCTTATCACTTCCTTCCCTCTCACGATGGCCTTGTAGAAGACCTTCTTTGCCTTTCCTTTGCTCCCCTTCCTCTGTGTTGCATTCCCAAGCCATCTCCAAAGCTGTCGCTCTGGTAAGAATGCTGAAGAAAAATGACAAAGGATAAAGAAGAGTTTAGGATCTCTTCACATACATTCCCCACACCTTTCATCACAGTCCAGTTATATGCCCCCCCCCCATCCTCACAGTTCCCCTATCGCTCCCACCTGCACTCCTCTTAGGTGGTTCCACAATGCCACAGAATGAAAGCACCAATCAATTCATCGTTTACAAAAGGTTAGGTTTAAACCAACCCCAATGATGCTTCAAGAAACAATATTTTTGTGTTGATTGGACAGTATTTGCATCTCCTATTGAAAACACCATCACTTGTGGTATAAACAAGGCCACATGGCTGGTCCATGATACTGGTACTATCAATAAATGGAGGGCACTGTTGAATGAAGAATTTTTTCAAAATTGATTTCTTGATTTTACAGAATAACGATGCACCATAATTCGTATTCTGACTTACTCAAGCCATTTCCAACTATTTTCATTCATATTCTTGACTGTGTGAAATGGATTTCTCATGGGAAATATGACATGTTCAAACTTCACACCCAACAGAGATTCTTACTCTATGCATACATACAAAGGGTGCGGCCATTATGATGTAACCGATCATGATCTCTGTGATTGTGACGTGTGGTCAACACCCAGCTCTGATTCATGACGACCAGCCTGATTATCCTACATAATTAGTAATTAGATGATTTATTGTCCTGTTTCTGGAAAGGATTACGTTCAAATCTTTCGCACTCAGTTAAGATCACATTTTCCTATCTTCGAGCTATTGTTCACAGTGCCCTAAATTGATTGCATAGTGAGGCTTTTGGATTAGACATTCGTCTCCTCATGCACTAAAATGGTGGTGCAGAATGTTGGGATCAATCACTTCATCATTTATAAAAGAAGGTTAGGGGTTGGCTAGTCACAACGATGCTTCAATGACGGACGTCATTGGTGCTGATCAATAAAAGTATCCTATCGAATATACTGTATAGAAAGTAACAAATGCCTAAACTAACATTCTGAGCCTCTATCACACTCCACGTGTTCAATTGACTGATTTTCTCTCGTGATATCCACATTGAATACACAGTGTGTTGTGCACTAATTATGCAGCCCAATCAGGTTGGTGATCATGTATCAGAGATGGGTGACCACTACTTCACAAGTCACAGAGATCACATCCAATTACATGATAATGGCTGCACCCTTCGAATATATGCACAGTTTCAGAATCTCTGTTAGGCGGGAAGTTTGAACGTATCCTTTTGCCTCTGAGAAATCCAATTCAAAATAGCCAGAACATGGATGAAAATGATTTAAATAAGACAGAAAGAAAGGCTCCGTGCCCGGAATTCCCCTTTTAAGTCCTGTTTCACGTTCACACTTTTCATGTCAAAGATGGATAAACGGATACATGAAGGACAACCTGGCTGCACTCGTACCTGACAGATCATTGACAATGTCGGGCGTACAATCATGACTCAACAAAAGAAATGCAAAAATCTTCAGAAATATTTGCAGATTTGGCATAATCAATACACAAATGTCTTCTAAAAACCAGCATCCAGTTTTATTTCCTTGATCCAAAGTGATGTTCAGACATAATCACATTTCTATACCCTGCTTTAACTGTTTCTAGTAATTTCAGTTTGAACTAACGACTGTTTACAGTTCATGCCTTCGAGACACATGAAAAACCTTAAGTTTTATTTACCTGCGATTTTGCTACTCTTTGATCCTCGACCTTTCTTGGTTGATACCTGCAGAAGACGAACACCAAAATTGTTTGTACTTAAAGTATAACTGGAAAAAGAAGCTCAGAATAACAAGCCTGAAGTTGATGTGATAATATTTACAATATGAACTTGTCAATAAATCAAAGAATGTTCATCACAATCCCCCAATTCGGCTAACTCATTTACTCACTGTGGCCTAGCGGTACCTTCACCTATAAACCAACTTACAAAGGCACCACCTAAAAAGGGTGCAACACAAGTGACAATCAGGTTTCTAACAAAATCTCCCACACATTGTGTCACTACAAAATGAATCATTTAATATTGTTGCTACAGTTTCCTTCATTTTCGTTTTACTTAAAACATGGTGTCAAGTCTTTCCTGTATGTCTCAATATGCTCAACTACGTTTCATCTCCTCCAGACCTCTATCCAACTTTCTCTTTGATCTTTACTTTTGTTGTTTTTTCTCATTATAGTTCTCTAACTCTGTCTTCTCCTGTTAAAAGCTTTTCTCAACCTCTTTGCTAAGTAACCTTCAGGGCTTCCAAGGTTGTTCCATTTTTTCCTTACCTCCATTCAACTTTTTCTACACCTAATCCTTTCAATCCTCTTAACACACATTTTTTTTTATCCTACCTTCCCCCCCCCCCTCACATTTCTCATCCTCTTAACGTCTTTTTAGCATATTTTTCCTGTTTGTTCTTTCACGTGTACCTTTCCCTGGTATCTTGTCAGTCTGCCTTTGATAAAGATTCTGCTTAGAGTTGACACATTACATTACATCGTCTTGAGACAATAGGACTCACACAATGTTTCATCACTTAAAATATAATATAAAGACAAACAGTGGTGCAATTAACACAGTTTCAGAACAAGAGAAAAATTTACTTGTAAATGCAGAATCAAGAGAAAGAAATGCATATGTAAAGTACTGGGCTTGGAAAACCTTTTAAATGTCAGATGTTTTTCTTATGACTTAATGAAATCAACCTTTTAAAGGGATATCAGGCTTCTGCCATTTTCAAAAGAGCAAGAAGTTATCTTTAAGTTGCCCCATTTTGCATTTCAATTCCCAAAAATTTTCATTGGTGCAGTTGAATCTCCTCTGGTCAAAAACCTCCCATGCAACCAAGTAGCATGCTTTGCACATGGCCACCCCTCTCTATGAAGACTCAGCAGTGAACACCGAACTATGTTAATGTTGTGGGGGACATATCAAAGCTCACTTATACACAGGGCTTCTCAATAACAATAACGCAAATGCTAACGTATGCATTTTTTTTAACATCCTTCCATACCTCTTCTTCGTCCTGACTCCAAATGTCGCTCTCCCCGATGGTGCCTGCATCTTCGCTGTCGTCTGGACCGTTGTACCTGAGCATTGCCGCCTGGGCCGGGTCCAGTATCTCCGGAGAGAAGACAGACTTCTCTTTACTCATCGCTGCCTTGGTCTTCTTGCCCTTTTTGCTGCCTGGAGGTCTCCCTCTTGGACGTGTACCTTTCGACGGTTTGTCTGACTTAGCCTGGACCACTTTCTTCCGCCCAGCGTAGAACTTGTTGATTTTCTTGGCCATGGTGACATTGCTGCTCAAAGGTTTCTTACGTGGTCTGCCTTTCTTGGGCGGCTGCCCGATGGTTTCCTCTGGTCGAATTTTCCTGGGGCGCCCTCTACCTTTCTTCACCGGTCCACCCGGGCTGGTCTCGACTGGTGCCTTGGCCTTTGAGGCATCTGGTTTGGGCTTTGGTTTTCGTCCACGTGGTGACTTCACTGGAGTGCTATTCGGCAGGAATACATCGTCGTCACCCACTTCAGGGAGACTTTTCTCTGTGATGGGAAAACAAAATGAAGAGTAAAAATGCTAATTTGGTGAAGTTGCAGCAAAAACTGATCTCTGTATGGATGAGAGGATTTACGGAATGTGGGCAGAGATTGTTGAATTTATACATGAATTTGCATTACTCTGCTAATATTATAAAAATTAGCATTTCCTTTTCTTTGGTGAAATGAATACATAATTTCTTTTTCTTTTGTTTTGAACATGCCAACCATCCACTGCTACACCATTGGCACTGTAACAACAGGATACTAAACACCAAATTACAGTATACTAAAGCACTATACACAGGATACAAACAGAATACCAAAATGCTAAACACAAAATACTAAGCACAGAAATATTATTGCTTACTTTTCCTCGGTTTGCTGGCTGTTTTCGTCGATATTTTCTTCCTTCTGCTTCGCGCATCTTCCTCTTCTTTGATCTCATCCTGGGTGGAGCCCATCTCCGTGTTTCGCTGCCGTAACCGTCTCTCCAGAGGGATGGAGGACGGGCCGAGGTCGCTGACGATTGGATAATCCTGTGGGAGCATCCTCACATGGCTGAGAGGAATGCGGCCAGAGTCCCCATCGTCGAACTCTACGCTGACCATTTTCTTCTCCCCGGATGGGTTCGGACTGCCCTTGACCACCGTTCCCGGATACAAGCAGTTGAACTGCTGGCTCCAGTATGCACATATCCGAGTGCCCTCCGGCAAGTACTTCACAGAGTTCGGTTTGACGTCTGCTATCACCTCCTGCAGTATCTGCTCTTGCGAGTAAACGTGAGGCCTGTTGCCACGGCGACTCTCAAAAACAACACCATAGACGTCTGGAGGCCTGATGGGGTCAATTTTACCTTCATAGAAGAGGTTGTCAAACGGTACCAGGACCCTCTGGCCTTCAACCAGATCGTCTTTGCGCAAATTACAGAGCCTGGGGGCTGGCTCACTGTCAGAGACTAGTGAGCTCAGGGGCATGTCCATATCCTCAGCCTCACTGTTACTGCTGTCAGACTCGGCTGAAACTTCGTTCATCAAGAGGGTCAGTTTGGCTTTGCTGGTCCTCCCTTTTAATTTCACTCTGATTTTGGAGTTCTGGCTCTCGCTGTCGCTGACATCTCCATCGTCGTCGTCATTGTCGTCATCGTCCTCTTCGGATTCCGACATTTGAGAGAACTTCTTCCTCATTTGGAATGGGTCGGTTTTCAAGGCATCCAGCACTGTGCCTATATTTGACAGCCCAGGGCTGAGAGCTGGAGGTTCAGTTTTGGTCTTACCCCCCATGTTGAGTTTCATTTTGGCTTTTCCTACATCGTTCGGTTTGGAGAGCGGACTGACATCTCGCGACTGTTGCGGGCTGGTGTCGCTTAAGAAGATCCTTTCACTCCGTCTCCTTGACCAACTCTCAGCATCGAATTTGGGTGGGGAGACTGTGTTGCTGGCCATTTCCTTCACAGCTGCGGACTTTTGCACCGACTTCTTCACCAGTTTTCTTTCTCTCTTCAATGTTTTCTGGAGTTTGCCTTTCTCCTTCTTTTTGCTCATTTTCAGCTTCTTGGTGACCGAACCAGCTGCAGAACAATGAAAAACAGTTTTGTTCCAAATTTTGTTTTTTGATGATGATATTGTCATGGTTGAGTATTCACCTATTTATCTCCTTTTTACTTATCGTGTACAGAACGAATTTTTCACCAGCATCACAACCCCAGACAAGGCGCAATGACTATGAAAATTGGAACGCGGATTCTCCCGGGAGTATCTTGAAACACTCTACGTAATCGTTGTTGGGAATGAAATAGACCCTTTAGTCATAAGTGAGTCACCTTCCTCCTACCTCCATTTTACATTCAAGTTACAGGTTCACTGATTAGTGACTAATATCAACTGAGCAGCATGGCATCGTCAATCTGCTGGCAGTGGCGTGTGACTATACCAGTGCTGACAGTGACACAAAACACTGCATGAATTGAAGCTTGAAACCGGGAATAAGGCCAATTATTGTGCGAAAAAGAAATCATAAAACTGCCGAGGGATGGCGTGCGAGCCCTGATGAGAGTGCCATCTCACTTCTTTTAAATACAAGAAGCTCCCATCCATCATTTTGTTCCCTACTTTTTCTTATTATTTTCCTTCAAAAGAATTTGTCCCACCTGTTTAGACGACCAGGCATTTTGCCAAAGTCATATTTCATGTCTTAACAAAAACATCCTATGCTTACCTTCTACAGCCATATGCATCAAAATTAGTCTGATTGTGAATATTCCCATCGAAATCAAAAAATGACTCACGTTCTTCGGACAGAGACCTCTTCTTGGCTCCAGTCTCCTCCGATTTCAATTTATTCTGCTTCTTTGTCGTGCTCTTCTTTGATGGTTTCTTGACCGGCGTGGAGTGTCCAGATGAGAGCTCAGCGGTGGATGCCAACAGAGCCAGCCCTTTGGGTACCACGTCAAAGCTGCAATGGCTGCTCTCGTCCGAGTCACTGGTGTCCCCTTAAATGTGATTTCAAAAAATTTCATGAAGGACTAAAATTAGAAGTTTGGTCCATGGTGGACATAAAACATACAGTAAAAGGCGGCTCTTGGCAGAAACTTTGTCTGAAGCCAAGGTTTTTGAACGTAGTCAGCGATGAAGAACAGATCGAATACCGAAAAGAAAAGATTGAAGGCATACAATACGATCAGGAACAACAATTTTATGTTAATTGATCAAACTGGTACACACTTTCAAACTTCAAAAAAGGCCTCCATTTCTTCTTCCAAACATAGCAACACTCATCAAAAACACTGTACTTCATTCATTTAAAAGACACAGCTGAAACAACATACAGTGCTTATCACTGGAGATCCATAATTACATATATCCACATTATGCATAGGTAACTATATGCATTTGATTTCAAATAAGTATTATATGAAATAAGAGTTTAAAATGAATGAACAAAGAGTGGATGACCAAAGAAGTGGACAGAGACTGGTGGCAGAGGAGCTTGGGGAAGTTAACTTGAGGAAGGAGGATGCCCAAAACTGACTGACTGACTGACTGACTAAATATGGCTTTGTGCTTTGTTTTCTGATAGTATTATACTACCCTGGCTATCCAGGCAACATTTTACAACAATTTAGGGTAAGTCCCCCCTTACCATAAACACGACTGATAGATAGGCCACCTTTGCTCAGTTTATACTTGTCTTCTCCATACATAGGTAAACTGGCTCCCACCGGTGCCGGTAGGTCTATCGCTTCTGGTAAACTCGGCAGAAGACTCGACTTGACCTTCGAATGCCTCTTCTTTTTTTCGCCATTCTTGGAGCTGAGCTTTTTCTTGCTGAGAGCAGAGGTGGAGAGACCACTCAGGGAGGGACTCGGCCATGTTATCTCAGAAGATGAAAGAGAGTCTGTAACAGGACAAAAGTAAAATGATTTGTCTTACCTTTAAACAACTCTTCTTCTTATTTTTAATCTGTCAGGATTTCAAAGCTAAGTTTTTTTTTCTCCAGTCCCAGCTGTTAGTTTGCTTATTCTCTCTTACCTTTAACTAAATTATCAAACTAATAAATCTTGTTATCCTTTCTTCCACATCAATCTAGCCCCCTCTTCCATTCCCACCCCCTCCAATGGAAAAGTAAAGTTCAGTTATCAACTGAAACCTTGGTAGAATGAGCCGACCTCTACTGGTGAAAACTTAGACAAGTTGGCAAAACACATCTATGTTACTCAAACATTTAAACATAGTCTGCCTATCATTTTGCAAAATGCTTATGCAAAAAATGTGATTCGCCTGAGTTCAAAAGTTTATTTCTATAATTCTTCTGGTTTTAATGACTCCAGAGCTTGCTGAACATGCACAGCTTGTTTCCTGTAAATACATACCCCCAAAAAAGTAGAAGAAGAAGAAAACACACATACAACACACATGAAATAAAACACAATGCCAAAACATATGCATGGCACATCTTAAAATGATTCACAATTTCCAAACAAAAGCTTGGCTTGTTCCCTTACGCTTTGTCTTCTTCTTTGATTTGTTATCTGCGGTTGAGAGTTCTCCTTCCTTCCTCTTTGACAGCTTCTTTTTCTTCTTCTTGGAATCCTTTAATGAAGTATGATTGAATACTGATGTTGATTAAAATGCGTATACTTTTTACTTATTCAACGTATAAAATATTGGATATGTATTCCACTGTATCATGGAAAGCTTTATGTTCAGACAGAGGCAAAATTAGTAACGTGCCACACGATCTTACTTAATCGAACCTAATGAGCACTTATGAAATATCCCGTCGGCGATGACTCCTTGAACAGACGATGAGTTTATACAGACTTTAAAGTGTGCCTTCTTTGCGTCTAGACCGGTAAGAGGGGCTAATATCAGGCACAAATAAGTAAATGTCAACTCATATCAGGTTTGAGCAGACCAATGTCAGATAGAGGGAGAGTGAGAGACGGGGGGAGAGGACGGCAGCAGCTGTGACAATGTCTGCGATGAAGATGTCTAGCATTTTAAAACATCATAAGAGCTTAAAACTTCATGTTGGAGAGATAAAATAAATGCTCACTTTAACATCTTTCAAGGTTGTTTCTCCGAGAGATTCTCTTTTTAGTTTGGTCTTTTTATCTTTCTTTTCTTTCTTCTTTTTCTTTGTCGGGATGGAGGGCTGCTCCAGGGACGCTGCTGCTTCGAGGAGGACGTCGGCTGAGGATTGGATAGAACTGGCGGACATCTCCCTAAGAAGAAACAAACAAAACGAAAAGATAAATAATCTAATACCAAAGTGATCCATAACATCATAACTTTTCCTTCATGAACAATTACACCAGCTACTACTTGGTGATGCTTCCAAATTGGCCTTAAAACAGTGCAATCACTTTTGAGGAGTTGACCGTCTGGAAGTGCCTGCTTGGACGAAAATACCGTGATATTGGAAATAAACGTTACATTATCAGATGAAAACAATGTATGCCAGAAATGATCGATTCAAGTGGTAAAACACTACTGGAATGATAATGAAGACTAGACTCTTATGCAATGACTGCCACATTTATTTTACATTAAAGAGGCTCATTGAGTTGTTTTGTGAAATTCACTCAATTTTTCTAAACCGGTCAAGTTTCCTTCACATACTAATAACAAACAGTCAAACTAAAAGGATCCCAAAGTTTTACATACGTTGGAACATTAATGAGTGAGAAATCAACGATTAAATTTAGTTTTTGAAACTTTGTGACCAGACATTTTCACATTAGTACACTCACATGCACACAATCAGAGGAAGTAACGGTCAAAAATTCGAAAAAATTGACAGTTTTCATACAACTATTGGATGTGAAACTTGATTAATTATGCTAATTGTGAGTATTGTCGTGTGTTTGTATACTTCAAAATCACCGCAATCTTTACTGACATCAACTCAATGAGCCCCTTCAAAACAGAAATAACACTAGGCCAAGGGGTCCTCTGATAATGCTTGGAAAAGTAACACAAATTGTCTATTGAACATGGTGAAACAGACGGTGGCATCGACAATTCCCTGAACTTTATTTGATGTGATGAAGCAATCAAAGACTTGCTGATTACGGCTTGACTGGAGATGCCACCAACAATCTATGGAGCATTGTATGATGACTAAGGTTCTAGCAAGCATTTACTAAGCATTTAGTGAACAATGTGCCACCAATCAACAATTGGTTGGCTCATGTGCCACCAACAATTTATTGAGCATGGTAGACATGAAGATGCCATCCAACACTCACTGTAACTTCAGTGACTGAGGTTCCAGCGAACATTTGCGGAGTATTTTGTGATTGGCGTTCCCTCGAGCGCTCAATGAACCTTGTACGACTATGGGCACAAGTAAGCATTTACTGACCATTGGGTGACTCATGTGCCACAACACCATTAACTGAGAATTGTGTGAACTACGTGTCACCGACAGCTCATGGAGAATGGTATAAATGGAGCTTCCACCAACCACTTACTGAGAATGGTCTGGCAAAGTTGTGATTGTCCACGTGGACATGTGATTGTCCATGTTCTGATTATGGTGTGAATGGGGGCACCACAACACAATGATCATCACCGAAAGTCTGAGGTCTCACTGACCAAGAACTGAACATAATACGAGTGATGGCGCATGACTGCGAGTGATGGCGCATGATTACGAGTGATGGCGCATGATTACGAATGATGGCGCATGATTACAGTGTAACTGACAATGTGATTTCTGTCAAAGCCAGTCTGGACGTGTGGTCAGCTGAAGCTGCTCTAGAAGATGCTTAAACTACAGTGGGGGTGGAGACGGGGGGGTAATGATGGGGAGTTTCTGCTGGCTGAAATGTTTCATTCCTGATGACACCACTGAGGTCTACTACTTGGGTACATCAACATAGATCTGAACATTAAGTCTTCCTTGTCAAAATGCAAAGAGCGAGTAAAACGAAATCAAGGAGCTCACCCTCTGCTTATGTCATCAGACTCTTTCTTCACTTTGGACTTCTTCTCTTTCTTGTCTTTCTTCCTTTTCTTGGTCGGGATGGCCGGCTCCTCCAGAGACGCCGCCGCCTCTAAGAGTACGTCAGCTGACGACTGAAGGATGTTTGGCTGGGCCTCCCTGCAAAGGACAACATCATCTGACTTCAACATGGATTTTTTTATATATATTAGGACAATAAACTCACTCTTATTTCATCTTGTTTATATTGTTTGCTACACTGACGTGAAGACAAAAGCAATAATGTGATATGCATATTGTTGCCACTATCATCTGCAGGGGCTCTGTGCCAGGTAAGGAAATACCAACATTTTTTAACCAGTTTGGTGGTTTTTGTCAATTCTTCAAGAGGTGTGTTGAAGAAATGGCACAGAAATAAAAAACGAGACCTTCTGTTGTTCCATGTGTTCATATGACCTCCATTAACACACAAAAGAAGTGCATTCTATTCCAAATGAATTTTAGGATTAAATACCTAAAAATTTGGTTGTGGAAATTTTTACTACAACAGTGAATGTCACAGGAAATTCTCTTTGTGTCGTCTTTTAATTCTTGATACAACCAAACCATTTCACACTTCTATTGAGAAGTGTTATTTAACTCACCATCCTCAGTGAGAAAAAGAAAAAATTACTAATGAACTGATAAAACTAAGATACAAGGTAAACAGTACCTTGAGGACCAAGGTGAAAATAATCAAGAATGCCATATGGTAACCACTAAATGGAGGTAAATCGTGAGTGAGGTGCAAGTAATTGTGAGTCAGATTTTTATGTAATCGTGAGTGAGGTATAGGTAATTGGTGTGTAAGGTATACGCAAGTGAGGTGAGGTGAGGTATATGTAACTATGGGTGGGCTGTATGTAATAACTGTGGGGTAGTAACTGTGAGGTATATGAAATCAGAAATCATGTGGTTGTGGTGACCGTTATTTGCATATACATAATCACAAGTGGCATTATAGGCAAAAATTGGTGAGGTATGGATAATCATGATTTGGGTATATGCAAGTGAGGCGATGTAATTGTGAGTGAGGTATAGGTAACTATGGGTGAGGTATATGTGATCAGAGGTGAGGTATATGCAAGAATGGTGGGTAATGTGATTTGAGAGATATACGGGTACTTATGAGTGATGAAAAGGCAGCTTTAAATGCGACCCAGTTGTAATTAATTTACACCTGTACCTCTTCTCAGACGATTCACCGGTTTTCTTTCCTCTTTGACTGTTCTTTCTTTTCCGTGGTCTGCCAGGTCCTCGCTTCTTCGTTGGCTCTCCAGACTTCTCACTTTTTTCTCTGCATACCAAACAAAAAGTACAACACTTACAAATGCTGTTGCTAAGACAGGAGAGCCGATACACTTGTATGTTCAAAGAGGAAGTATATACAATGTCCCATAACTGGTGCTTCCTTACAAAATTACCTACTTTCACAGTGGCAACACTGCTGAAGTGGATCTAACCTTCTTGAACTTAACCACAATTACGTATTTCACAAAAAATGACCTCATTTTGGGTAAGTTCCTTCTAAATATTGGCTCTTTTGGGACATTTAAAATATCGGCGCTAGATTCTTTAAATGCGTCAATTATGGGGTGCTGTATATACAAACTGACATGGAGCACACACAACAAGAATATATGTCTGTAACCTCCACATTGAATTGTATTGTGCACTGGCTGATCCTAAGAGTACACTTCTGGTCACATTCAACATGATACAGGAATTAATAACTTACAAGAAATGTAACAAAACAACAATGCATTTAGCAATTAAGCGCATATCGATAAGATATCGATATTTTTGAAGAAAATACATTTCCAAAACTGAGGACCTCAGGACATATAGAATTCTCAAATGTCCTTGAAATAAAGGTTACTTAAACTAAGGACTAACATTAGACATATCATAGGAGTCCATCCCTTGACATCACAAATTTGCATACTTAGCCAATGTTTATTCATGATACAGCTGTGAGACACTAATTTGCCTGTAAATTGGTCAATCTTTGATGCATTTTGATGGAATTTGTGGCTATTATTAATATTTTTAATGCTGAATGCACAAAATACTCCGAAATGTCATTTTCATGTTACACCACCTTTAAGCAAAACTGTCTAAATGTGATACAAGACACTTTTTTCTTTTATTTTTCAAATCAGTAAAACATTCCAGATCAATATCAGTGACAATTTTTACTTTTTGTCTTTCTTTCGTTGGAGTTTGTCAAATTCTTTCTTCTTCTCCTTGTATCTTCTTTGAAGCTCCACCAGCTGATTTATCTTCATCTCCTCTGTGTTTATGGAGACTGGTAAATCCTTCGGAGGCTGCAAACAGGAGACTTCCTGGTCATCACCACCTACAAAGAAAACCACAAGTGGCGAGTTAGCCGGCATGTTGAGGGCACCCCGTTGTTCGAGCGTACTGACATCAATTATTTATTTATCATAAAAAGCATTAACACTGAAGGAAGGCCCGTCAAATCCAAATGCAGGGAATTTTTACAATAATAAACACGATGAAAGTTGAAAATTTTGATGATATCTAACCGGCAAAGAATTTCAGCGGTTAAACTGGCGGGTACCTAGTTGTAGTTTCAACACAGCACAGAGGATAATTGAATGAGAATAATAAATGAGTTAGTAGTGGTGGGGGGGTCAAAAGAAGTTTAACTGTCAAAAAAGTTAAAATGGACATTTTGGAGACCCAACTTGGGTTGAAAAATCAGGCTCAATATAACTCTCAAACGGACACGAATGAAAGCAGATGGAACAGACATGTTGCTCCTAGAAGTATCTTATTCAGGGGCAAACTGTTTGCCACCATTAATAATTCTGTTTGGACTAAATCATCAAGCTTACCAACTTTCATACATTTTGCTTCAGATAACTTCTTTTCAGTGTTACACCAATTTACTGATTGTTTTTTACTCTTCTTTTCGTGTCTTCAAGGCAGGAGTGCGATGAAAAAATTTTCCGTAACGCTTCTTTGATTGACGGTGATGACACATTTTCTTCTAGATATGACACTCTTAATGCCACAAGTATCATCCATACTATTCTAGTGCAACATGTGTATGAACTGTGTACACTTCTAAATGAAGGCTTTATTGACAACCACACTGACCCAATTTAAGCCAATGACCGACTTTTGATGTAAATATTCTTCAGAAACACTTCTAAATACCCTATTTTTTTTCCCCTACATGTCATTAGCCATGTGAGGTTCCCTTCTAACACTATATAAATAAATGATGTCGATTTTGTAGAAAATCCAAGACGGTTCTCCAGACAGCAGAGACGTCTTTAAGCGGGCATCATCCAATCAAATCTTGGAATTCACAGAGTGCCCAAACCAGAAATAAACCTGCATTAACACGCTAAGGGACAAAACCAGGCAAAAGACACTACAGAAGAGGAAAAGTACGTCGGTGGGAGTTACTCCTTGTAGGTAGCTTCAAGAAGATGTTGTTTGAGTAACTTATTGGTGAAGGAATCGCAAATTTAAAAAATAAACATTGTTGTTTTTGATGAATGAATTTGTGGCATCCTACCAACTTGGAATTGCAAGATGTTTTCATCATTGTCTCAAAATGGCGTCTTCTCAAACATAACAATGTCAACCAAAATCACTGACCTTCTTTAGTACTTGCTGGTTCCTTCAACTTGATCTCATCATCAACTTCAGTCACCTCTGGGGGGTCATCTAGCCAAAGACAAATGAACCATTTTCAGAATCTCGATAAATGAATGAAACTACAAATAGGCCCACATGAATTACACACAGAATATCTTTTGAAATACATCAGTATGTAATACGAAAGGATTGGGGGAGGGAGCAGAAGAACCACGACCTTTGGTCTTGAAATTACTGGCCATTCAATATGAGATGTCAGCATCTATTGTTGCTTCCTAAGCTACCACTCTCTCTTTAAACTGATAGGATAGTGGATCATTGGTCACTCTACAACTGCTGTGAAATGTTTTACTTGATTTTCTTGGGGGAACTACCACTTCAGAAGGTTCTTACACAAGCTAACAACGATCTGAGAAAAAAACAAGACCGGATGTATCCATGTACCAAGTATAACCTTAGACCGAGCTTTAAAGCTTGAGATACACTGTTACAAAGGTTTTCAGAGCTTTTCCCCAAGTGCCTCCAGATGAACTTTTACCTCCACCAAAACAATAGGGCACACCTTTTCGACATGGCAAACCTACACACCAAGTTTGACTTTCATCTGACTTTCCTCCGTTGAGTTAGAGCGTACTTTAGCAAGTGCCACAGAAACACAGAGTTTTGCCCACAATGTGTGTGACGACCTTTGACTTCCACCAAAAACAATAGAGCGCATCTTCTCAATCTGGTGAACGTAAATGAGTTAGTTACCTAAGCGAGTGTCACAGACACACACAAATACACACACATGACAAACTGACTGCATAGGTTCGTTAGCTGACACAAGGAACCAAAAATAACCATCAGCTCAATCAAATGCAGGTTTTCTAGATACGAAAAAATGGATTTTTTTTTCAGTTACCTTTTCGGTTACATATAGCCTCAAAGGTTTTCTGTTCCGCCACTTCACTGAGCAGCGCAATCCCTTCAATGGCAGCGAGCTGTTCCTGGTCGACTGCGTCTATTCTGGATGCGACGCTCTGTGTGGTCGTCATGATGCTCGATATTAGAGACTCTCGTCTCTGTCCATCCAAGCACGACGAGTAAGATGAGAGCCAGGATTCAGAATCGCTGGAGTGGATCGTATCCACCGCACTGTCTCCCTGATTCCCTTTATCTACGGTTTCCTTGGGATTCTCCACGTCCTGATTCTGGTCTACCTTTGCAACGTCTTTGCTTATTTCATCTGCGACTTCCTCCTCTTCATTTGACTGTGTTTCAACTGCAACCTCCCCTTGCTCTGTGGATTCTGCACTGCTTGGTAGCTTCTCCACATCGATGAGTTCCTCCTCTTTTGGAGGAGGAGCATGGTCCCTCACCACATTCGTTTTGTCACTTTCATCTGCTTTGTCAATCTTTACTGTTACTGTTTCTTTCTTTTCAACTGTCTTAACATCAGATTCTTCTTGAGATGTACCATCTGGATCCTCCTTGGCATTGGCAAGATTATCTGTTGGGAGAGTCTGAACACAAGCGGTTTTACTGTCAGCGGGTTTGATGTCGGTGTCCTCTGCTTTAGGACTCTCTTGACTGGATGGTCTCCCAGCCGGAGAGTGGCTGCTGGTGCCAGCGTCTTTCTTTTCCACTTTGGCGGTTGGACTCTGGGAATGTTGTGGAACCAAAGGCCTCTTGGTGGTGTCCAGGAGGTATGGGATAGGATGGGATGGATAAAATATGGGCATGGCAGGACCAGATGGAACTGGAAGGAATGGTGGGATGATTGATGGGGCAGAGGGGGTAACCTTTTCCTCGACGACTTCTCTCGATGTCCTACCACAAGTCTCCTGAGACTGACCTTCCAATTTAAGCTGTTTCTTGTCTGGTTCTGATTTCGCTTCTGCGCTCTTTCTTCCTCCACTCTGTTTCCTGCTGCGATCCGTACCATGATGGGACGGAGGATGAGCCGCATCTCCGTGAGACATTTGTGGGAATGTACCGTGTCTGGAGTGAAGTTCTGCAGCCCTGTACCAATGGTAAAGCGCTTCGTGCTGCTGGAGAATTGTGTGAAGCTCAGTGCCGACTGCTGGGTGAGACTCCGGTGACTGGCCAGATAACAGGTGAAGCGGCTGTGCGATAGATGATCCCCCCTGGGGTAAGGGAGGAAATTGTGCATAAAGAGAGGGATTAAGGCTGCTGAGCTGAGGATGGAGTGGTGCAGGCAACAAGTACGGAGGAGGCCAAGCACCTGTCAAAGAGAGAAAGTTTAAGATATTTAGAGAAGGATGCACCCTATATGATCTCTGCAAAACAGCTTTACATCAACATGTGATGTACCCAGACAGTAAAACATGCAGGACACTTGTCATGACAAATTTCGAAAAGAATTACCATCTGGTTTGACAATGACTGGAGACAAATTCGTAGAAAGATCACTGCCCGAGCCTATGTCTCTTCTCAAGTCATGAACACATGATGGAAATTTGACTGTCATTGGTACAACCGTGGACAAGATTCTTGAACCATTAGAAGTCTACTATGCAATGACCGAATATGAAAGATAATTTTCACAAAAACTATGTAAAGATGTCTAATCAAATCAACAAATCCCACACAAGGCGATGAAAAATATTATGAAATGACATTCTTTGTTTTCACAGGGTTGCATAAATAGTTGGCACACTTAAAGGAAAATAGGGCATTTGTTTTAGAAAAGACATACATATTTTTGAAACCAATGTTTGTGGATGTAGAATGGTAGACTATCCAAAATAAGGAAGGGCAGTAGCCTTCTCTTCAAGAAATAAGCTCTTTACAGATAGAAATTCAGTTATTTGTTGCTCAACACTAATTTGTTCACCCAAACTTTTCAAAATTCAAATGATGCATCTTCCGTTACTCATCACATGCATAATATTCTGAGGAGATGAAGCTTTGGTAGATGTTTATCCATGAGACTGAATGGTTTAACGATGATTACAGCTATTTTCTTTTGTATGTCATGTTGGTGTATTCTAAACGCCCTATTTCCCTTTAATTAAATCCAAGTTTAAAATTGAATTAGTAACTGACCTAGACCGTGGAGGGTGCCTTCAGTGGCAGACAGGTGAGGAGGGAACATCATGACCTGACGGGAGGACATGCTGTCCCTCCCCTGGAGACCCACATTCCCTGGCAGAGGTACATCCTGGTATGAACTGGAGGTAGGCCCATGGGCAGGGGGTACTGTGTAGGGTTGGTGTAACCACAGTGGTTGTGAAGGGCTGTGATGACCCCCCGGAAAGCGGGGATAGCATGCCGGAAACGAAGGAAACGGTCCGTGGTGGGTAAGGTAATCTTGTGCATGGGTGCCAATGGTGGAGCCACCTAAAAGGGAGAATATGATATCAACTTTGTTTGTAAATGGATTGGGGAAGAATTTTGAAAAGTATTACAGTTACAGCTACAGTTGAACAGCTATGCAAAAAGGAGGTTTAATTCAATGTTGAACACGTAAACAGTTTTTTTTTGAGGATGATGAAACTATGGTATAAGCAAACCATACACAGGAAATTATGAGCCAAAAAATTGGGTTTTGGGTTGAAACAGCTTGGTTCTGCTGAGAACACGAGACTAGCAGAGGACACTTCATGCTGGTTTACCTGCCTTTGTAATTGTAAGAATTATGTAAATCAAGCTTTAAAACAATGAACTGGCAGCCATATGAATGATTCAGTTCTTGTGAGTACTGCCTCTAATCCAGACAATCTGAGCCATATTAGTGTCCTTCTACTCGAGGTAACCACCCAGAAAATGACTCTGGACAAATAAGCTTTCAAAGTGCGCAGGGTAAGAGACTCTTTAATAACCGTTGCCATAAAGTAGTCAATATCAACTGGAACATTTGTTCTATCATAGAATTACAAATGAGAGAAATATCAGAGCTTCCGAGCAATAATTTTGGGCCAAGCTGTGATAAAAGTGACATCTTTAAAACAATCCTTTAATACAAAAGGACAATGAGTATGAAGTACAAATGATTCCTGAAGTGAATTTCTAGTTCCTTGGATTTTTTTTTTCAGCAATTCTCACTCAATAGATGGAACAAACGTTCAAATTGTCTGGCTATATTACATACCTGTTACAGCTAGGTTTGAATTATGTGGAGAGACGTGACTGGGATTACTGCTTGATCGATGTTCTCTGTTGAAAAAACAAAATGGGAACAGCTTACAGTAAGTAGAATGAAACTTCGAGGGTCCAACTTCAATGTTTACTCATTCCATGAGCTTGTGGTTCCTCTCTACGCAACGACTCATGCCACCTAGGAAGGTTTGGTTCCACCTTACTTTTTCCTGCACCTAGTCCACACAGAATTTCCATAATGCACTAAAATCATGTCTCGAGAGAACCCTTTTCTGCATGATTGAACATGAGGTGATATCAAGTCAGACCATCATGTTTAGAGGGTTGTTCCTTCGATGAAACCTAGTCATGTATGATATCATGTGACGATTGGCTGCAGTGAAGCGACAGTCAAGAGAACGCTCTGAGAAGTAAAACCAGGAAGGTAAATTTCACCTTTCTGGTTGAAACACAGTTGGTATTTGTGCATGGCAAAAATAGGCAAATTCTAGAAAATATCAAGAAATTATTGACAACGATCAACATAGGAGCTCTCATTCTTCTACTGGTATGTGTATTTGATATAATCAAAACACGTACTGGTCGGGATATGTGCTCTAAAATTGTAAAATCAACACAAAACTAACACCCACCGGTGTGAATCTGTACTCCGTGAATCTCGGTGTGGACTAAAAGTCGTACGCGACGAGTCTCGATGCCGTCTGTCATCGTTGCGATCTACCGGGGAAAAAGAAAACGAGAGCAAATTAGAGAAGATCTTACAAAATTTGCACTCAATTATACACACAAATTCATTAGTCCTGAACCTCGCTATGAATTACGTTTTGGGTCCGGGTGATTACGAATGCATGGTGGCTACGGTGGCTGATACAGGCCAATAAAAGAAAAATCTACAGAGATTATCTCCAAATTTTGAGACAATGAGTCACACTTTTGGAATAGCTATGTCAAAATTTTGAGATAATAAGTCAAACTGTTGAGGTTGCAAGTCAAACTTCTTGAGATACTGGTAGTGAGTAAAAATTGTGAGACGATGCCAAAATTTTTAATAATAAATTTTATGAGATAAATCCATGTGAATTTTTATTAACTGTTCTTTGTCGGCCACCGTACGAATTTGACGAGGGTTCATTTAAAAACGACTTCGAAATGATCCATCCCGCAAACTCAATTTTCATTTACTACACTATTTATCATTTACTATTTTCATTTACTATTAATTTACTATTTCCAATCACACCCTGGCTACATGTTCTGCGATTGCTGCGAGTCAAACATCTACACATATATAATAGTCGCATACGTAACCGGTTACAAAATATGTGAAGATGGGAAGTATGAACCACAATAGTCCTTTTGGCTCTACCTATCACTTGCAGACATGGTGGAGTTTCTCGGGAGGTTAACTGGTTGACAAAAAAATCAGCGCAACCAACCTCTCTGGTTAGAACCAGTGGAACCTCTTGAATCTGATTTTCTCTCCATATCTTGCCGTTGTTGAACCAAGGCGATACCAACGGGAGGGTTCCTTGTGGGTGTGCCTTCACCAGTGCGGCTGCTTGGTGTCCCCCTACCAGACGAAAGATCGTTGAAGTTCAGTTTGCCAATCTGGGGCTTTTTAACATCCTCCCTCTTCGGCTTGGTAACGTCGACTGGTTCCACCTTATGCGTTGCCTCGGCAACGGTCATCTTCGGTGACGTCAGAGCAGCTGTGGTGTGACTACTGGTGTCATGGTGTTGTTTGTGACCACCACCACCACCACCACCACCATGTAGTAAGGCAGATCTAAGGACACTTTCCTGGGTGGAAACCGAACTAGAGTGAGAGGTGATCATGCTAGTTCGAGCAGTACCAAATCCTGGCGAGCCCCAAAGTGGGGGTGCCTCATAAAAAATACCATGCTGACTGGCAGCTGCCATATGCCATTCCAGCATCTGGCGCTGCTTACTTGTCATTTCAGTCCCAGCCCGAAGTTCATTGTTCTTTTTGTCACGTGGGGACACGGACGAGCTTTTCTGTCCAGGTGGTGAACCACCGACGGACAAAAGTGGTTGGTACCCATATGGATGTGTCACAACGGAGAGGTCACCACCGCCACCACCAGTCTTCGATCCTATAGTCGCTTTTGTGGTGACCCCGTGACCTAAATCTCTCACTTTCTTTAAAGGGTCAATACCACCAAAACTATCTGTACGCCTGTCTGGTTTGGCATCCACCATTTTGGAGCCTCCACTTGGAGACACCATTTTGGATATTGTCCTGTCACCACCACCACTAGATGGAGACTTTTTGCCTTCCTTCTTGGTCGCTTTCGATGTTGTGGGTTCCACATGACCAGCATGCCTATTTCCTTTTTTATTGTCCTTGTTTCCTCCACCCTTTGGTTGTACTGTCCCCTTCACACTAGTACTCTCCGTCAGCTTTAACCCAGCTACTTGACCGTCGCCACCAGACTGACCATTTCGAACAACCCTGGATGGAGGTTCGCGGGTGCTCGAAGCGGGACCAGGAATGAATTCACCCAAATCGGGTACAAAGGTCGTAGCGTGAACTTTTGAACCATCTTTGGGCACTCTGTTCGACTCACGTCCCAGTGTGACCTGGCAAGAGCTTGGCAGGTAAAGAGGAGGGTAGCCGGCTGGTGGCGCTGGACCATACAGTAACCGGCTAGGTGGAGCTTTAGGTGAGGATTCTGGAACAAAAATACAGATAGAGGTTAAATTTGTTTTAAACAGTGCATAACGATAGCGCCACAACGCATTTCCCTTGTGTGGAGTCATGGAGCATAGTCAAGCATGATACTCTCCTGACATAAAACACTGAGCAGAAAGTAAAGAGACTTATTAATTCATAGAAAATATAAAAGGCAAGTTTTTAAAGACAAGTTTTCCCAAATTTAGCCCTTCCATTGATGGATGTATATTTTTCACAGTTTGGGTTCTGACAATCCACAAAAAAGAGGACAGGAAATATGCACATACATTGTGAAAGTGTCTACGATGTGAACGCGTTGTAACATTTCGTGTCAAGTCAAGCCAATTACCACATATGTCTTTCACGGAAGTACGAATGACATGACGAGAGGAACATTCTAATCAGTTGGTAGGCGATATATTTTTTTTTTAATTTACTTCGTATGTATTTATTTTTTTGGAGATTTAATTAAGTTAGGTAACCAACTCTGCATCAATATATATTTAGGACGGAAACACTAGATGTAACAAAATCGTTTCTACGTCGTTCTCTACGCAAAGATTGGTGCACTTGTTTCCATAGATTTTGCTAACAATTATGTGACGTCCGCCAACCAGTCAGATCGTATGTAAGCTGTCGGTGGTTAACTTATTACCCAATTAACCAAATTAGCTTTTTTACTTCGATTCATTGTCATATTAAGGTGGCAAGAATCATAGCATACGATCAAAGGTTACTTTGTCAGCACGATTTTCGTCTTCCTGGTAACACTTTCCTTATTCTACTTACATGAAAAACAACTTAATTAACATCCACGCTACTTCGAACTTTGACAAATGGTAAATATTTCATCTTCTCACCTGTGTTACTACCACCAGTCTGATTAGACTTTCCACCAGTCGTTTCGACCATCTTCAAGGACACGTGCTTAATAGCATCGTAATTAGCCTGCACGGGAGATGTGCTCTCCGGTTTGGTACCAACGGGGCTGGATACATTGAGATGGCTTCCAGTCGCAGATGGTAGCTCCTCTTTTTTGGTTGCGTTGGCCGAGGGAGGGGATTGCGTGACGACCACCTCGGACCTGCTTTCCGTGACGTCACGATTTTCCAGTGCAGTCGTCTGCTGTTTGTCTAACTGACCGGGTAGCTCTTTACTTTGCCGCAACATTGGTGGGGATCGATTGTTCTCTTGGAGTAATTTGGCGCGTTTAATTGGTGGTAAACTTGTTTCGTCCATTTGTAGAATGATAGAATTTGAAGGGGAAGAATCACGCTTTTCTTTCTGACTAGAATCTTTCAGGGGCTTTCCAATTTCTTTCCCGTCCTTTAATGAACTCGATTGATCACAATTCGATAAAGATGATTCGTGCGGTAAAAATTTTCCCGCGTTTTCGCTTTTCTGCGAATCGTTCGTCTGCTGGAGCGACACCGCCGAGCAAACGTCTCGTTGAATACACCGATCATGCGCACTGTCCGTTTCGGCTCCACGGAAGGCACTTCTCTTCTTGACGGGCACCGAGTTGGGAGAGACCACTCTCAGAGTGGGTGAAACACGTTTGATGGTCGGTTCCCCCGAACCGAGTTTGAGGGACTCAACCTCAGGTGAGAGGGGCCCACATTTTGAAGGCGGTGACGACGTAACGTTGTCACTGGCTGTGAAGGCAGGTTGTTCCACGGTAGTGACTTTTGGCGGATATGTCGGGCAGAATGTATTCGGTGTGACTGCATACGGTTGGAAACCTGCAGAAACAAAAAAACAAAAACACGTCACAAGTTAGATCAAATGAAATAAACCAACTTCATTTCGGGAGATGTGAAAACATGGAAGAAATTTTTGAGACAATTTCAAGAAAACCACTTTTAAGTTCGTAAAGTTATTCTAAGAAGTATTTGCCTCTCTGCTTCACAGTATGACTTGATATTAATGATACAGTATAGTGCAGCTGTAAGTTGCTACAAGGTTTTTCATTTGCTATGGTTGTATGATTTAATATGGTTTGTAATACGCTAGGTCACACCTTTAATAGCTTATTTGATGCACATGCCGTATACGTACACATTAACGACGTGCGTTTGCGATCCTATGTACCCCTCCCTCCGTCCACCGAACACGCACGGCCGCTTTGATTCTCTGCCAAATCGAACCTAGTGGGTGTCGAACATTTACTACTCACGCTGGGGCATGTATAAACTAATTACTGCTGACCAGACGCGACCTTTGCGCCTTCCCCTCCTCCACCCAGTCCCTCCCTTTCTCACCACATGCTTCTGTAAAGTAAAGAATTCCAGACACAGTGCACAGAACTAGGAGGAGTAGGGAGTTAAAACTCCCTCGAAGAAATGAAGGGGGAAGAAATACGGCATTTTCTATCTAAAACATGATGGGGAACCCTTTTATCACATTGCAGTAGGACAAATACGTCAAGAAGGAACGTAGTGCCAGAGGATTCCTTCTTTGTTTGGCTAAAGACGAGGCCGAGCCGGTCTTGCCGAATTCGATTTAAAAACCAAGTTTTTTTTGTGTCGATTATTGACTGAACAGATGAATTAACGTTATTCAAATACATACCAAGACTCCCCAGTGGTCGAAACAAATGTTTGTATTAATTATCTTTATATCATTACAACATTTACGAAAGGTCACGTCATGTGCGAGGCGTACGAGTATAAAACTTTCATTTTTTGTTGACAAACATTTCTCTATATCAGAGGGAGCTTCGTCGGCAGACAGACACCATGCGATGTATTTTGTTACTCGATCATAATTAGTTGAATTGGAAGGATAAAGATGCAACTGATTCTAATATTTCAGGGATATGTGGACTCGATCTGAAGACATAATATGATAATATTCATACATAATAATACTGCAAATAGCGCGATTAAATTTGTGTCAACTGTCTGAAGATCTAGCAACAACATGACCAGCCCCCCCCCCCCCACGTCCCACTTTACATAATATCTGGCATAACGTATCACACGAGTTACGGTGTCTAATTCTCTGCGGAAAAAAAGGGTTACATGGCCATAGTGGATGATTTATGAAGTGACCGACTTATGGAGACGTTTGATCAAAAACATCAAACGAATGGCAAGATGCAATTTTCGAGACGGCTGAGTAGATTTAGAGGCCACCAAAATCCTGGTCACTGCTGTTAACTTGGAATTAAAATGATTGGTTGTCTTGTTGACACCTCAGCTGAAATCACTCTCTTCTTGCAAACGTTCCTAATTTACGGGCGTACTTTTGCACGTACTCGTGTACAGAGAATTACACTGTTGACTAAGCGGAGTTACATATGCGCAGGCGCTACGGGGCGTTTCATTGCAAAGGGTGACCGTAAACTAGTGACGTATGCAGAGCATTATCAAGCAGATATTTTTGTCACATGGGATATTAACAAAGCGACCAATCACCATTAAACTTAAAAAAGAGAGACAGACAGACAGACAGACAGACAGACAGACAGACAGACAGACAGACAGACATCTGCACAGATTTCAAAGACCTCTCAAATTTCAATATTAACTTATAAATTACAAAACTTCCTGGTTTGGTCATCTACGGGCGACGAACGTACCTTGTCTCCGAATACGATGCACCTGTCACCAGCCATACAATCACGAATTAGCAACATTTAATACATCCTACTTCCTCCCCCTATCCCTGACGTGGAATAGTGCCGCCTCCAAACATTAACACCTAAAGTGTCTCCAGTGTGTACCTGAATGCTCGAACAAATCGTATTCTATCAAAGTTCCTATTTACCACCTGGAGGTTTTCCCTTTTGGACTTGGGATTTATCTACTCTTTGTAAGACGTGCCTAGGTAGTGCGGAGACAGGCAAGTTCGGATCGAGGTACTATGTGTTTCCCCTCTCCGCCTGTAACTCTCGCTGTTTTCTGTTTCTTAAAAATGGAAGGCATGGTTTAACCTGCAGTTCTTGAATCTAACATGAAACAAAGCAAAGAAAGAAAAAAAAACGGAACCCTCGTTATTAGGAAGCCGAAACTGACAAATCTCATTATGGATTACTTTTGGAGCTTAACCGTCGACGATATTAACACGCAAAGGTCGATAAAACAAAAGTCAAGTCAAACAAATCCCCCCCTTGCCCCGAAAAAAAAGAAGTTATTAAATTCACGAATTTATGTCAAGCTGAAGCTGAGAAGCAACCAAACGCATTAAACACGTCATAACAATAATATAGACTACAACAACACAAAGGGAAATTAAAGAAAAAAAAACAGTGCAGTAATTCTTTCGAAAACAAAGTCCTACGACAAGTCGGAAGACACGACAGAGCTCCTTTTTATGAAGAATAACTTCTGTTTGTCTGTATGTATGTGCGGACAAAGTATTTATGAAGTCTGTTATTAAAACCGTATGTTTGCGGGTCAAGTTTAATCTGAAAGAGATTTAATTTTTCGTCCATAATTTGACAAATGGATCTTGACAAGATTGCGCGGCAGTATTTATTTAAAAAAAAATGTGAAAACCTTTTCATAATCTTAGCATTCTGGTACAAAATGCGGACGTTTTTATGTCTTTTCTTTTCTACTTTTTGTTTGCTTTTTCGTATGTGCTAGCTTTAAAATTTCGGCGAGAGATATGACTGACGCTGAGATTTACCTAAACTGCTATCGTTGTTGCACAAGTTTTTTTTTTGTCTTTGTTCCTGTGCGTATTTTACCTTTCTTTCAGTATCATTGTCTTCACTTTAGTTTGATCGCAAAAATACCTAACAGTGTCAAGGGGAGAATAAGATGGAAGACTGGGACAAAAGAATGGCACATATCAACCACAATCACGAATGCAAACATTCGTGCAAAAGAAAATTTAACAGAAGAAAACTCGAAAAGTGAGCAAAAAACTGTGTCCCTGTTAGCATTTCATGCAAAGATAAGCTAGCGAGTACACGAATCTACAATATGGTCACCACATCAGCCACGTGACCTTAATGCGTATATCCACACGGTTATAATGCGTTTTCCTCTTCGTTTCATTTCTGGGTTCCATCCTAAATGTTTTCGTTCCGTTGAAGAATTTCATTAACTTACTTTTCACGTTTATACCACCCTTTTAACTCATCAACCCAACGACAATACATCGAGGAATATAAAACTATTTTGGGCCTCGGTTATATCAGAAGGTACAGCTCTGAGATTGCGTGTAATATGCACAAACCGTTGACAGGATATTTCGTCGATAAAATGGAACGCCATCCCAAAGGAGAGGTCTAGAAAGGCCTGAGACGATATCTTCGTTGAAAATAATTGCCATTTAGCTGACGAGAAGAGCGCAAAGCATCCCGCTCTGTACACTATTACTAGCCGAAGAAAACATGTACGTTTGAGCGGATTTGCAACGTCAAAACAGACGTCTTCAGTCCTGTCAAATAAGTTTACGAACAGGGGATAAAACTATAGGTGCAACAGAGTAATGTCTTTAAAGTATCCTAGCTAATGGATACTGGCGCACGAGGCGGGTGCATGTAAATATCAGGACTTGCGAGTGGCGTCGTTGGTACATATTTCTGGCTGCTGTTGTCTGTCATTAAGCATATTACCGGTAATGATAGGCAATAACAACGATGCAACTAATAAAAGTTCCAGCTGCAGTTTGCAGACGTTTCTTTGCGTAAATTCGTAATTGCGGTATGCATCAATGTGTACATTTACTTCCTTGCCATTCAGGCGAACCTGGCGAAGCGGTACATCTAGATGTCATGTTGACAACGTATTTATCCTGAATTCGAAGTTTGAACATGTGTAACGAGAAACTATACTTTGTAAGGTGGATATATGACACGGGATGGGGGTGATCCCAGATTTGGACAACGGTTAGGACAGTAACCAGTAAAACCACTGGACAGCAGCGCAGGGGGGTGGGGTGGGAGATGAGGAATGAAAAAAATAGACAAACCAGAATGACATGAAGCTATCGACTCATACACTGAACAAATGAAGCCAAATATGCGAGTGATCTTTGCACTGTATGGCAAAACAGTGCTGCCTTCGACATTTGCCGTATTTAATGCACGTATGACGAGGGAATTTGTTCGTCCGATATTTAACTGCATCTTCGGGGAAAGCAGAAGTTAATGCAGCCGTTTGATCTCCTAAGAAAAAAGTGATGAATGTTCATTGGAAACTGCGTTCCGACCTTTAGCGGTTGGGAGTTACATTATCCTAAACTTTCCGTTGGATTAGTGTACCGCCGTTCCATGGCCTTTAGCCGTACAAAGTTTGGGCTTCACTTATTGTTGAATCACTTCCATGACGTCATTTTGGTTTAGCTATTTCTATGGGAAAAAAAAAAGCAAGTGAGAACTGCTTCTACATATCTATTTTCACAAGGTGCCAGTGATGATGTGTAAATCTGTGAATCCGTATCACCTAATACCATTTGAGAAATTGGGAGGCGGAAGGTTGCTCTGCCAACAAATCGGGTGGTTGAAGTGACTGGGCACTGAAAAGTGATTTTTCGTGAAGAAAAAAAAAAAATCAAGAAACTTTCCTTTCTTTATTGGTGAAAACCATATCTCAATAGCGGTGTTTCATTTGGAAGTTATGGATTTTTTTTTTAAGAAGTAGTTGTTTCAAGACGGTACATTGCATTATGCAGTATTAACTTCAGTTAGGCAACAAGAAATTGACGTGGAGTTTGAAGTGTCTGTGGTGGCACTATATTATTCTCTTTTATTAAAAAAAAACCCTCCACATGTTAGTGGGATATCCCTTTAAGCTGTAGCCTGCCACCTGACCGAAATATTTCAGGCAAACTTCCTCCTTCGTTTTGCACTTAAGCGGGTACAATAAAGATCTATCATGATAATGCAAACTTCCGGCTATGTAGTACGTAATAATCCTTACAAGTGAAAACAACGCCGAAATGTTTTAAATGATGCAATCTACATTGTCCCACGCCATGGGAGCCATTTGTAGACGTTGTGCGTCTAATGTGACAGAGTCTTTGTTCCACACTGTGTGTACAACTTTGACGTCAGCCAACTTTAGAGAAGGAATCCTCGTGGACAATAGGTCTACAAACTTCCTTGAAGTAGTTTTAGTCAAGACGGTGGGCAGCAAGATGCAACATTTCTTTTTCTTTTTCGGGGGGGGGGGGGGGGGGGGGGGAGGTGGAGGAGTGACATTAACTAAGGTGACTATATTATTTGCATAACACTCCTGGCAATTCTACTCTGCATACAGAATTTTCGCATTCTGTAACAAACCCTATGGTTTCACACGTCACTATACACGGCCGCATTCTCCTTCAAATTAATATATGTTAATTCTACGTGGCTAAATGCTTGCAATGTTTGTTTTCACCTGGTCTTACGGTAGCCATTTTGTCGTCGAGATGAACACCTACTGCGTCTTCGCATGCGACGTTGTCGCCCTTCAACTCCTTTCCGACATCAACAGCAGCTTTGGGTGGCGGCGGCGACGACGAGGCGGTAGTGCTCGTCGCCGCCGTTGGTTGCGCCTTGCTCACAGGTAAATCGGCCGATATAGGGCTGAGCACTCCCTCAGAGTGGGCGCACTGAACCGCACCTGTGGATGTGGGCGTCGTCCCGTAAGCCGGTGGAACAGGCGTGGGGGAAGGACGAGGCAAAGGGACCTTGGCGGCCGGGGTTCGCGTCGTCTCCTTTAGGGCTGGATCATTCGGTGGTGTTGGCTGATCCAACTGTGTTTCCATACCAAGTTATTCGTTCGTTTTCATTTTGGAGGAGAACTTGATTCCAGAGTCATCTTTGATCGTACTTACGACGGATCTCCTCGTGCCATGTAAAACGAATTCAACCCTCGGAGCGACGCTGGAAAACAAAAGACAAAAAAAAAAATACATGTTTCAGATATAGTACGATACAACAATTAGATTCGTCCATGAATATTGACAAGCCAGTGCACGACTGGAAAAATTACGATTTAGTCGAGAATTTCCATATACAATATACATCTCGACAAACTGGATGAATTATAGACAAATCAATTAGCCTACAAGTCGCATTTACTGCATTAAGACAGGCATACCTCGAACAAGGCAAATATAAAAAAGAATAAACAACAATGTTGTCAACCTTTTTTTTTTTTAACAGAAGCTACTTCGTGCGACCTCCAGCTATTTATGGGTCGATTCGAGGATCATAGTTATGACCTCCCGATTAAAAACAGACGTCTAAACGTCCCCAAAAGTACAATATTATACAAGGCTGCTCCATTTCACTTAAAACTGTATATGCTTTAAAGATAAATCACTTTATTGACAACGTAAACAGGGAGAAGGATGCACTCGAATAACTGATAACGAAAACGCGCGTCAAATCTGAAACACTCGTTTGTCAAGAGCTGCAAGTTCAAACTCTTCACTTGTGAAGATGTAAATTCCGAACAAACGCCCTCTATTTTCTTCATCACGGGCAATTAACATTTTAGTGGGAATTGGAGGCAAAAAACATTACGATTCCAAAATGTTTTCCTACTTAAAATCGCAAATGTTTCTGACGTCTATAAATGAGGCTGAAAAGAAAAAAGTAAACAGCGCACAATCTTCTCGGTAGGTTACAAATAAACACAACAAGTAATTCAATAAGAAAACCAAAACCCAAAATCCACATGCAACCTTTATCAAGGACAGACAGCACAAGGGATTCAAGAATTTCACCGGAGTTACTAAGACATCGATGAGAGGGCCTCTTTGGATAAAGGAATATTCGTTTTCCCTATCTATCTCAAAAGAGTTAAGAATTTTATTGCCGTAGCCTTAGACTTCATATGACCGCCGAAAGCACGGTAAACTACGGAGATCATACACTTACAAGTTAGATGTGATAGGCGAATTTAACTTCGAAGTTCAAGCTTTAGTTAAAATCAGTGATTGCATTTGCTAAGCTCGACTCATGTTGTCCTCCATCACAAAAACGATGGGAATTTCCCTTTCACAGGGACAAGTTTACTGATTATGAAGGTTAACTGACTTTCACTTCCGTAAGATATTACGTATTTTCTTCGTGCAGTGCGTTAAAAAAAATACCGGAAGGATATTGAAATCTTTTTTTTTTCCAAAAAAAAATTAGCCGATTTAAAAGTTTTCTTTCAAAACTGAGGTAATTTGACAAAAACATGGCCATTTTGTGGAAAAATTGGTTGAAAAACTGGCCAAATTTGCACACTTTTGCATCTGAGCCCCTACTGTAACAAAGACATAAATAAAGCGATAGAATTTTGTAATTTTCCTCGTTGGATTAATAAAGTATATCTATCTATCTATCTATCTAGAATGGGAGGGAAGCCCCTTAATCCCCCTCCCCGTTACGGCGATCGATGGCGCATCGCATCAACTCAATTTCACCAGTAGCGTACTTCACCAAATTTAATTGAAGAAGCCTGCCTTACAGACGTCGCGTTGACGATGGAATTCAGATTTTGACCTCGTGTGACCTCCGATGTTCGCGGAGGACATCTGCTGACCAACGACTATAATGTACCAAGTTTCAGTTGACATATGTAGTATGTTCTAGAAGCAACGCTACAACCACAAGCCACGTTAATTTACTCGACTGAAAACAGTTCCGTCGCCTTCGAAGTGACGTCATGATGTTGATATTGTGATCAACCAGCCAAAGGAATAGGTTTTCTTCGGAGTAAATTAAGGAAGGTATAAACGTTCGCTACTAGCGCTATAAACGAGATGATGAGCTCTTCAGATTTTTATCTTAAATCAGCTTTCAAAATATTAGTCACGATTCTATAGAAATAACTACACTGGTAAAAAACAATACTGAATGCACATTACTACAAGCTTTAATGTTTGAAACATGGATCGCACTGATAGCCTAACCCCATTACCATAAAAGGAATCAAATACATTCAACATTTTATGATTATTGTCTGTTGTTTACTGGTAGTTATTTTCTGTTCCAAGGTAAACACCGATTGATTTCAAGTCACCAAGCAGGATTTTGTGACAGCTTCGTATACTTGTCGCTATATTGGAAGTTAAAAACTATACGTACCCAAGTGCGAACTGTACGCGCACTCCTTGGGCGCCGTGTTTACTTCCATAGTCTACGAGTACATGGGTTTACCGTTATCGTCAGTGATAAAAATTTTCCTGTGTTAGCTTTAAGCTTTTTTTTTTTTTGCTCGGTAAATTGCGTGCACTCGACGGCTTTGTCAGTACGTTGGTAAATACCTCCCAGCCTTACGTTCACTGGGCAAGAATTGGTCTCTGTATAGACACCGTTTCTTCTACTTTATGTATCCCTTATTCTGCAACTGCTTTCGTCTATTTGTTTTCCTTGCATCAATAAACGGGGAGAACAAACCTTATAAGTGTTGCTTTGGACGAACGATGAAGGGGAGGTCTCTGTCGTGGAGGTGGTATACAATATGCTACAGTTAAAATTGAAAGCCACGTTATGCAACTATGGAAATACAAGCACGGGGGATTCCGTTAATCTCGACAGTTTGTATATTTTTCCTGGCGTTATATTTTTTTTCCCCTTCTTTCTTTAATCATTGGCTTTCGGGAAAAGAGGTGTCTAATTTGAGAGGGTTGGGACACTAAGAATGGATTTGTTGTAAAGATATGTAGGGAGGCACCGTCCAGAGGAAACTTCCCCCTTGCATGTATACCTGTACACAACGTGAGGTCAAGATGATATAGAAACTCAGACTAACATAAATTTCAAATTAAGGCCACAAACCACGTTCTTTGACAGTCAAATAAGTTCAGGAATTTGAACCATTTCGCATACGGTGCACTATTGCTGATGCGATATTTGTACAAGGACAATAATAATGCTTATACACATAAATAATTTCGACAATAATCGTTATAACAAAACAAGGAAATGTTCACAGGGACATATGACGAAGTACGTCGATAAACACACACACACACACAAAAAAAAGAAAGTGATTAATATATTTGCAATACTGGCGGGGTCGGCATTTCGAATCAACGTTAAGTGAAGGAAAACTTAGATTTGCCTAAAACGGAAAATTGAAAAGATGGTAATCTCTCAGACTTGTTTTGATACACTAAAAACATTTCCTGACCCCCCTCGACAAAAAAAAAAAAACTTGGCACAATACTAACATAAAAAATACACGTAAGACCTCAACCAGTGCTCGATTCCAATCAGTTCATTCGCAAAGTACGATACAGAAACGCGGGATAATTTCGCATTTTTTATTTATTTATTTTTTGTTCTTTAATTTCGCATTTTTTTTTAATTTTCCGGGCAAGACACACTAAATGGAGAATGCAGTAGAAAATTATATGCAATTTTGCAACAAGTGAGTTCAGGAAACTTTCATTTCGGTCAAACGAAATATTAGCTGCACATTAAACGAGAATACCGCGCAAATTTCAAACAGAACGTCTGATATCGTAAAGGCCAACCGTAGTGTACGCACTATGCAGGAAGGTAATGCCACTTACAGGTCTGGGACAGTTTAAAGGGGAAATGCAGTCATCCCAATTTGTATTAGTATAGTCCCCTATCCTAATTCATGGATGGCTCTTTTGCATTAAGTGACAATATTTTTGTCACATAATTTCGTAACTATATGCAAGTTATTTGTTTACTTTGAATGTGCGACAGTCTGAAATATCCTGAAAGATACTTGCAAGGTATAAAGAGAAGACTTGTACGATTTGGTTGATGCTGCAGAATAAAGTTGAGGTAACTGTTTATTTCCTTTAAGTCACTTTCTTAAATTTTGTTTCAGTCCATTTGAATCACTTTCTTAACTTCTGTTTAATTCCATTTCATATCACAACCGAGAATTAGAATCGTCTTGTTGAAGAGTATACACTATACATGCTGCTAAAAAAAGGCAACAGTTCGAAATGTGTGCCAATGCATGAATGCTATACTGTAACACCTCCCTGGCCAAAGATGCATGCATATAATTTGTTACCATGAGTGGGGCAATCATCTGAATATTCATGATATGAACAAGTTAATGCAGCCATACATACATTGCTACAATGGAACAGAGTCGGACCGCGCATGGATAGAACGACGTTTTCATATTACTAACTCCTCGCGTTTTGTTTCGTAAGGTTGCGTATTCGTTTTCTCGAAAGATGTATGTCATATCTGATGTAATGCCAACTGGTTAGATTAGGGTCTGAGATATGAGGAAAGGATAGGAGATTCGTCTCTGGAAACTGATTAAATTGCATCATATCATATCATGGATTGGGTGTTTCGCATCACCTAGTCCTCACAAAATACACGTAATGTGCTAAAATCAAGTCTCGAGAAGACGTTTTCTGCATGATAGAACATGACTTTTTGTCAAGATATATCATAATGGTAAGGGTATGTTCCCCTCGTGAAGGTATAAACATGTATGATATCATGTGAGTATTGGCTGTTCGCATCGCTTGCGCAATGAATATTCAAGAATAACACTCACGGTAGTATGCATTTCGGAATAAGGTGCCAGTAAATTAAGTCTCATGAGAAACAGCATTTTGTATATCGCTACCTCTGATGTACGAATCTATTAATAGTCCCCCGTTATAGCCCTCTGACTCGAATTACAGGCTACACGGGGCCTCGACGGGGCCTCGTCGGGCCCTTGACGTCCACCTGTCGACAGGAGGGAACAATTCCTTGCACTGCTAGTGGGATGCATGCTTATACATGGAGCGATAAAACGTAACCTGGAGCGGCGACATGAAGAGGAGATACTGCCTGATGCACAGAGAATGTAAATTGGCTTAAGGCCGGCGGGGTCGAGAAAACCAAACAAAGTTACTCGGATCTTTTATTTACCATTATCACGAATGACTACTTCAAAATAGCGCGTCTGCAGACATCTGGAAGGTCTCTCGTATTGACCGAGTACACTACACACGGCCTCGTGTGTTACTATTCTACCAAGGTGAAGGTATATACTTGCAGGCCGTTATTACAGAGGTCCGATGAGGTCTCGACGTCATATCAATGCATGCATGTAGACCTATTCCTTTACAAAACACGTGACATGAGTCCGGAACGTACGTCCAGCTCCCTCGTAGGATACAAGAGGAAGACAACGAGCGTGACACTTGGCTTTGGCAAACCTCGGTGCCGCCGTGTCTTTACTTTGAGGAGTGACGGGGAAGAGACAAAAAGGTAAGGAATGAACTACTAGGGTTGACTTGAGGTTAATTTGCTCTCCAATTGCTAAAGCCTCCATCGCTTGAATTAGTAAGATGATTACAGATCATACACATGAAACTATGATTACTTTTACGTGCCGTACTACGCAGAACCTTGGGACAGACTGACTCGAAGGACTTCCACGAGGTAAACTTGCACACACTTTCGACCAATTACAATCAGGAAATTTCCTCACACGTGTCCTAACCGCCCAATCACTTCCTCCCTAGTTACATCCTGTTCCTGGAAATTTGGGCACAGATACATTAAGCCACGAATCATAAGAGTCAAGGTTGTCCCTACACATGTACTGTGAAATGACACAAAATGACTCGATGAGTACCAACTTATAAAATCCCCCGAGAATTACAAAAAATAAATAAATAAAGAAACCGTCTGTTTGCCAATGTCAGTGTCCGGTATACCGGAACATCAACATTGTCAATCAAGACGGTCGAGTTATTCTTTCACAATGGTTACGTGAGGAGGATAGCTTTACAGGAGGTAACAGCATTAGGTGACCTTCACCTAAGCTTATTTATTCTTCTCTTTTGATGTGATAATTTTCTTTTTGTTGTGAATGACTATATCCTCTCAAACAGGTGTTGGCATGTTCTGTTACCTTCTTCACGTACATTTTTTTACGTACATACCGTAACACCTGCAAACAAAACCAGATTTGTCTCATTTAAGTTCCAATGTTTCTATATTTAGGAGTCGTTTAAGGATAAGCTTAAAAAAACATTAATGTTTATATCCTAAGGAAAAGAAGTATTGAGTGTTACTGAGTGCAACCATTTTTGCATACATGAATATTCATATCTTTTCCCATTGATCCTTTTGATTTCAAGTAACAGTGATTGACGGCTAAGCTATCTTGGAGAGTCTGAATTTTGTAGGGCCGACAAAAATATCGAGACATTATTCATATTCAAATATCTGCAACATGAATGCATAATTCTCTTTCAGATTATGTAACTTTTCCCCTACTTTCTCTTCCCCGAAACACTGACGAAGAACAAAGATAGTTGACGAGGCGACGGCCAGTACAACTCTTATTCCAGCTTTAGGTTGGCTAACAAATCCAAGCTCCCCTACACATATTACCAGTAGCGAAATACGCACACACTACTGCATCATGTATGCAAACCATCAGCAATTAACAAAATAGCTTCCAGTGCATGAAGGGGAATCAAAGCAGTCCCTAGCAACGTATACTGGGTTTATTGTTCAATTATCAAACTGACTGCCGTGACCACGAGGCTCACATTGCCGTAGCTTTCCATTTAATTCTAAACGTCAAAAGGGTTGTCGATGTGAATTTCAACGGCCTCTACTGCTGAGTGGTTTTAAATTTTACACAGAAATATCGAAATGTCGTTATGTACATGCACAACCAAAGGAAAGATCGTCACAACTAAAGGTACCCGCGCGACCAAAAGCAGCAGGCTTTTCAATTCATCTTAAGGGTTTGGCATAACGGGTTACTGTTTTCACGAAAAACAGACTGCAGGCGGCATTATACGAAGTCTGCAGCGAGTCAGCCAGAGCAAACCAATTAGAAGATAGAGTGTTGTCACGCTGTTTCAAAATTCCAGCTCAACATGCATGAACACAAATTGCTCATTTCTTTTTCTTTTTTCTTTTTTTACGATTCACGATTTCATGTTATCGACAGCGTTTGGGAATTCGTAAGACCTTAACATCCACCACTTGGCGTGCGACAAATAAGAACGAATATACCTCGTGCATTCCAGAGAGATATTAGTCACAAACGATATGTAACGAGAAACATACATCTGAAGGAATTGCAACCCATAAGCCCTAATTACAACCCTCACATAAAACACATGTCTCGGGACGCCCGCTCTGAACATTTCACCGACTACCCCGGAAGACTGAAAGAAGCCCTATTAGCGAGGAATTACAGTTCGCTGCGGCTGAATTGTTACACCTGTTTTTACCGACAACATATTTCTTCGTGGATGATCAGCCGTTGGCTATATATTTGAATAACCTAGATATTTACCTACACAGATACTCCCCCTCGACAGACACAACAACGTTCAATTTCCAAGAACTCCACACATGGAAAAATATCTCTAATACATACAGTCAAAGCGGTCATCACATAAAGCACATATAACGTACTGGAAGCGATTACAAACAGATAATCTATTTTTTAAGCATTTAAACAAGTTTTCCCCCCCCCACCCCCTCCCCCATTGCAACAATTCCTCCTCTCAAGGCGCTGTAGGACCAGACCCTGAAATCTCTGACATACTTCTACGGAGGCCGACAACCGCACCACGACAACGACATTAAAGGGTGACATTATAAACTGAAGTATAATGTTAATGTTATTCACAATTTCAAAGAACGTCAGTCACCCCGCAACCGCTTCAACCAATCCCCACCCCTGGTCATTATATGATGCAAGTATATTTCAAATGGGGAATACACACCTAAATCAGATCAGGGATTTCTAACGATCCTACATGAAAAGCCCACGCCTAGTCAAAGATCACTTTTCAGGTACACATACCGTCGATTTTGGAATGTTTTCTAGTCGACTTTTCCAGTTTCCCTGTGGACCGATCTCGATTATCGCTGCAAAAGGAACGAAAAAAAAGAATGATCCTCGATTGAGTAAATTTGGTCGATATTTTGTTTAACACTGTAATATTTTTTATTGTAATTACCCCATATCAGTTAACCGACGGACTCGGTATCGAGATATTTATCACAGGAATATCAACTGCAGTTAAAACAATAAATATGGCCAATACACATATCGTACGATGTCCTGGAATGCTTTTTTTTTTTTTCATTTCCTTTTGCACCCAAAATCATGTCTGGAAAAAACTATCGTGAATGATACAAAATGATGTGCGAACCAGACGAAGTCAGGATTAGGGTGTGCCATCTCGAGAAGACGCAAACATGTGTGTGTGCGTGCGTGAGGGTGTGTGTGTGTGTGTGTGTGTGTGTGTGTGTGTGTGTGTGTGTGTGTGTGTGTGTGTGTGTGTGTGTGTGTGTGTGTGTGTGTGTGTGTGTGTGTGTGTGTGTGTGTGTGTGTGTGTGTGTGTGTGTGTGTGTGTGTGTGTGTGTGTGTGTGTGTGTGTGTGTATATATATATATATATATATATATATATATATATATATATATATATATATATATATATATATATATATATATATATATAGACTAATGCAAAGGGGATTTCAGTCAATCGATGATCGTTAATAGACTGTGAATCGTGATCTCTCGTATAAATCGCCTTTTGTGAATGGTCTCAGCCATATATCAGGGCATATACAACCACACATAACGACGACTGGTATGCACTGGTGGGTACAAGTCCACTGTCTTGAGTGGAGAGTGATATGTGAGCGGCATCTACCCACTCGACTTTGGGAAAAAAAATGTAGAAAGCTACATATCTATCGCATCTATGTCAAAAGTACGGAAAAGAAAAAATAAAATAAAAAAAGAAAAGAAAAGAAAAACATACAGAATATCTTTTTCTACAATATCAAACCAAAACATGTCAATGAATATTCATAGCACAAGCTGCACATCAATTACGTAAGATTGTAGTAAAACACTCAAAATTATACGTTCGACTGATCTCCTTTAAAAATTAATGAATAAGAACATTAATTCATATTTCCTTTTTTCTTAGGTGTTTACTTGACGACTACACAAAATCTCCAAAATAAACCACGCAAAACTATGCACCACATCATTTATTTCACAAATTTCTTTCTGTTATTACAGAACGCGGAAGTCGGTGAAAGGGTATTGGAATTTGTCACACGTCAAAATCTTCCAGATAGGAAACAACCCGTCAGCGGCAATCGGAGACAAGCTCGATATGTGCTTGGGTCTTAACGTCACATTCGCTCAAATGTGTCTTCGAAACAGGCTGAAATCCGATGGAGCCAATAATGAGTGAAGTTTTTTTTTCAGGAACTATGTGACACTGTAAAAACTGCTAGGTCCACAACGATATAATCCGCAGCGTTCTATAGAAGCGGTGTAAAACGATGTATAACAAACCACTCAGGTCGCCGGATATAGCACTTCAAAGCCCCTGTAAAAACATCACTGTTTTTAATTTGAAACTTTAAAGTTACGGTTGACGTGATACCAAATTAGATTTGACTACGCCGGACTGATCCACGCCCCAATGAAGAACACATCATATTATATATATTTTTTTTTTTGGAAATGTTTTAATCAATTGTTACTTAAGCAAATGACAGGTTTACCAGCCACATGTAATGACTGCGCTTTTGCCCATTACGGTCGCGCTATTTTGCGTTATTTCTTTTTTTCTTAAATTAGTCGTGCGCTTTTCAGTCCGTAAAATAGAGCATTTGTCCAATGCCCGCGTACTGACGTACAGTTCGCGGGCACTGGACAACAATACAACAATAATTTGACAACAACACAATTGGACAACGATACAACAATACAACAACTATACAACATTAACGTCCTGATGCGGTTCTTTGCCATCTCCTGCAGAAATTGCATTCATTTTGGAAGTCACCTAACTTTGTATCGCGTTACCCGGATACATGGGGTAAACACTGTCACCCAAAAGTGTAATAATTGGCGTAGCCTACATCTGAGATAAAAAAAGACGAGAATATCGTGACACGACCTTATTTAATTCAAATCAGCGACGCAGAATATTATAGACAAGGTTATCTTTCTAAGGTTTGCCGATGTGATATCTATAGGGGCTGGACCATTTGAGGAAAATAGGTAATTTATAAGCAGAATTGTGAGAAAATTTCAAATGATGGGTTTGTGAGAGTTAAATAACTGCCGTTCTCAGTTTAATCTGCAGTTTACTGAAATGGCTTCTCTGAAAATTTTTCATTAGTACTACATACGTCAACGAGGAAAGGAAATATCAACAAGCAGTGAAGTAGATTATATGGCGATGAAGCTCTTTTCTTGGTGTGAGTTTTGTGTTTTCATAGATCTGTAATTTCCGTTCTCCCTCCCCATCTTTCTCTCCCTTTTTCATCTCTCCCTCCTCCTTTTTTTTCCCTTCCATTTTCCTCCCTAATTATTAACCCCCAAAGAGTACAGTAGTGAATTAGATTCGCAAATCATTGTGTTATACGGTAAGTTTACCAAGAAACACAAAGGCCTAGTTGAAACACACATTCACCTGGACTGTTTACAGCAGTTGTTAACAATGCGCGGATTTAAAACGGTAGGTACAGTAATAACTATGTACCTTGTCTACCTCAAACAAAAGCAAAATAGCCGATGCAGATTTTTTTAAGTGGAGGTGCAGTTACTACTGGTATGTGTATAGTTGGCATTGACGAGAGAATATATATATATATACACAACCAGATCTGATATGCTTACACGATACCATACAACTCTAGCTGTATTTACCACTACATGGGTTTATCTACGTTGTACAGTGAAAAAATAATATGGGAACGAATGAAGCTACGGGTCGGCCTGCATAGCGCCTTTGTGGCTGTCGCACCGTAGGAGGAGCTGAGCGAAAAAAAAACTCACCTGCGATACGGGGTAACTATGGTTAGCCTTAAGCCTGCAGACTCGAAAAAATAAAAAAAAACAGAGCTTTTCAGTTCTATGGAAGAAAGTAAATAAATCGATTTCTTGTTAAAAGTGTTTGCTCATTGAAGTTCACAATAACGTACCTTTATCAATGCACTGTGTTGTGAGACCAAGCTTATTGACTAGGAGTATTACGAATACCACACAAAGGTATACTCCCACAAGTTAGACACTGGCAGTTTACAGTACACGGTATGTTTGACTGGCCTTCTGTTTCACCTGTCGGCGCGCAGGCATCGAGCAGAAAATTTTGACACTTGTCTCATGAATGGAGTAATGTTTCATAGCATAAACAGTCCAATGCCCTCAACATCACTTCCTTACAACCCCCCCCCCCCCCCCTCCAACCCCTACCAGCAGTTCTATCCGGCCAGTTACAGCTCCGGCCTGTAAACCCCAGTTATTATATCATCCTTATTTCAACACGTAAATTGTTTTAACGGCAGGGCGTTTTCACTGACCCCCACTCACCAACCCCTCCCTGGTTGGGTGAACGGAACACTGTGACGAACTAACTCAAGCAGCCGGCAAAAATCCAACTTTGAAATATCGCGTTGGTTAATATTGCACTGTCCATGGGATTTTGGTCCCAAACTAAGTTAATATTTCACTTCATATAGTTAGCTGTACTGATCATGCATAAGATGAACGGTGCGTCGTTGTTCTCTGCAGGGACTTGTGATTTTTATTTACTATTTTTTTTTGTGAGAGATTGTTTCATCAATTAAAAAAAATATGTACATGACAAAGTTCGTTGTTGCGATTAACCACTCAGCTATTAGTTTGGGTTTAATTAGTATTTAAATCCACTGTGTAGTGGAGCAATGACAGCGTAACTGTGAAACAAAATTGCAACAAATACTCGTCAAGTAGCATCATGCTTGATTATCGAAATGTAAGTTGGATCAACTTGATTTCAAAATTACCAAAAAATGTCATAAACCGGGAGTGACTCAGAGAAAATGAAACGTTTCTTTACACAATTTTCTGAAGTCGTTTGACGGTACGAGTACAAGCATGCAGTGACAACTCCAGCACTCCCCCTTTCTGGTCTACCCCTCCACCCCCCCCCCCCCCCGGGCTTCTCGCCTGCTGCAAGACTTGATAACGTAGTGCAAGTCAATCATGACAGATGAACTGACATGTAACCTATAATAACCGCGGTTATCGCTTCACATTTTTCGTACAATTGAGAGAGAAACCGGATGATCATTGAAACATTAGCATTAAGATATACAGTTGATATGACTGCATCGCCCGTATGTTCTAAGATAACGAGCAGTGAATGGATGCAAAACCGGCCCCTAAGCTTGTGGGCTGAAGGTTGATGGTGGGGTACGGCCAGCGAAACATTACACTGTGACTTACTCGATGACGAGTTGTTATTTTCAAATCGGAGGTGTAAAACCGTTCACTGCACGTATATATATGAATACAGGACCAGAGGGTAATTGTTCCGGACCCAAGGGTATTGGATAAAGGTTAGAGGTCAATCCTAAACTAAAAGCTAAAATCTAGTTGCTATGTAAAAGCCGGTGTCTATGTGTACAATGTTGGCCAACAGAGGCCGTCCACGGAACGCTTGTTATGTACTGATTAGCTATCAGAGTACGGAGGTTATCAAAGATTATACATGACACAAAAACATATGCAGAATAGTACCGATTTACGACAGGACACGGCATCTGTCGATTACCGTAACGTAGAGGAATATATGTTTTTGTTGATGATGTTTCCTAATTAAAGGGAATGATATTGCGTTTATCTCACTGAGAAAGATCATATTTTCTAATACAATATTTATAGACAAAGATGGATACATTATTCAAGGAAAGATGGTAGCCTTCTTTTCAAGAAATGACTTTCTCGTGTATAGGAATTCAATTATTTGTTGCTTAGGAATAATTTGTTCACGCGACCTTCAAAAATTCAAAAGATTTTATCTTTAGTAACTCAAGCTATTGCGGACGTTTATTGCATAAGACTGAATGGTTTCACAATAATTAAAGCTTTCTTTTTTTTGTATGGCATGTTGATGCATTTGAAACCCAATATTTCTCTTTAAACGGTGAGCTCATGTAACATGCGTGTATCATAAACATGAATGCATTCAAAATGTGTTTTATTCACGTATGTGACTCCTCGATATTTTTTATATATATAAGTTAATAGGAAAACCGCGCCAAATTCTGACTGTTGCTGTTATAAATACACGTCGCACGCGTAAAATACTACAAACGTTATTTCACACCTTATCATTGTAAAAAAGGAATCTTAATTATGCAATACTGATACTTAGAAATAGTGTTTCATCCTTTCATTTTCTTCTCTCGTCGATCTACTTTCAAGTTATTAGTTGTTTTTTTTTCCCTCACTTATATTAGCCTACTTACAGTTTATATACTGGCGGTAAGGTATGTAAGGGCAGAATTTCAATTGTCCGTACTTCTATCACTTACTTTTCCAATTCATAATATTCATGTTGTCCTTTTCTTCTCCTTCTTGTGCTTTGTATTTCTTTCAATTGAGAAGGTCATAGGTGCATATGTATGTAAATACATACAGGCAGCTACACTCTGCAAACAAAAGATTGAAATTCAATCCAAAAAGAGTGCACAGAGGGACCACCAGTAGTAAGAGTGAAAAGCGAAATGGAGAGATATTTCATACACATGGAATGATATATCGCTCTTTTTAGAGTGAATTTTCACTCCATTCCTGGTGAAATTTACTCTTACAACGATTGGTCCACGTGTCCACTATTTTTGGAGTGAATTTCACTCTTTTGTTTTTAGAGTGTACAGGTCTATACGAACTGGAACAGAAACATCATAATTGCCGGGTTGTTTCCTGTCATCCCAAGGAAAATATACCCGGCAGACTTCTCAGAGAACAATACACTTGACAATTGGTATTGTTCACACGACCCAAGCAAGATAGACCCCATCACGTATAATGGTAGTTCGATCAAGCGTGCAAGAAGTACATATTGTGTTGAAGGATGGATAAGGTTAAAGTTTAACATACAGATAAAGAACCCTCTCCTGTTTCCAATGATAGACATGTGGAGGGGGGCAAAAGAGACAGAAAGTACTGAAGATAATCCATTCGCTCCGGTTTGTCTGACAATAAACAGGCAATTCTGAAAAGAGCTTTTTGAAAGAAAGCAACATCTCTATTGAACTGCTTCAATATTGAATGGATCGCGAACCTGCATACCTGGGTGAATGGGTTAGCGGATGCCTTGTGAGAGTGAACAACGTAACAGAGGCAGCACTGTGATCAAACTACAGCAGGGGGTTTTCAATTCTGTGAACGAATTCCTTCCATCCAAGTATATCGCTGCTGATCTATGACACTGAGTGGGACACATAAACTACCTTTGGCGGTAATGCGGGACATGAGAGATATGATCCTGCTAGAATAAGTATTTATCTCGACAAGAACAAAATTTTGTTCGGATTAACAAGTTACTAGTATCGCGGCATCTCGACAATTTGACAAATTTTCTCCGAGATGCAAAAAATTTTCTTCTCAACATTAATTAGTTACGGCATTCTAACACGATAGCCTTACGGTTTCGTGTGTCCGCCTCATAACCAACTACCAGTACAAGTTTTTGGCCACGTTAAAATTGCTAGTTTCCTAACAGCAAACGCTTAAGAGGAGAGCGGGTGTGAGTTTTCGCACCGTGCTTCTCTAGGCAATATTTTCCTCCAAAATGAAGCTGAACATAAGAACACTGCAATTACAATAAGTAATTGAGCTATTGACTAGCGGATGAGTTTCTGCGTAACATTTGGCAGAATGCACATAATTATGACAGATACCGTAAGTAGAAAAGCTGTACACAACAAGTACCAAAAATATTCCTCGTAATAACCGGGCTCCTTTAAGGTGATAACATGGTTAAATCACCCGAAGAAGGAATAAGTAACACGTCAGGAATTACGTGACTATTTAAAAATGTAGCAAATCCCAGGCCAGAATTACATACACCTAAAAATTACGAAAATTACCACAGAGAATCTGATGTACGTATGACATCAAGCCATGGTATAAAGCCACAAGTAACTTATTACCCAAGAATCAATTTATGCCGATAACGAAAAATGATGGGACAGATGGAAGGGTTCTAAAAGTAAAACCGCCTCGAGGGGCACTGTCTGACCTGGGAGTTGCTAGCAACTCCCTGTTCTGAATAACATATCAGAGAGGTAAACCCATAATGCCTTGCTTTTAATGATTGTATTTCATCACAGTTTATAACAATCGCAACTCCGCTGTCCGTATGAATTCACAGAACTGCCTCCGAATTCGTCAAGGTAGTATACACATGTAGTTGCATTTCGAATCTGTAATATGGCTCCCTGTATACCTTTTTTTTTGTCAGTGCCACGTCAGTGTGCGAACCAAGTTTCCACACAGGACGACGGGGCAACATGACGTTCGTCACTCCAGTCGAATTTTGTGATAAAAATTCATCTTGACATACCAAGTCTGCTATCTGGCGTAGCTGTGAGCCTCAGCCGCGATAAAACATGCGGCAGTTTCCAATATCTGGTATATTGTCTCCTGTAGCTTGCGGTGTCGAGCAGTTACGAGGGCATTTTGTTTTCTTTCGTTTTCCTTTGGTCTCACATGCATGTCTTCCGATTGAGTAACGAATACTTCTACGACAACCACGGCTCCCTGTCTCTGGCTTAGGATTTTTTTTTTTATGTATTTTTTTTTATTATAACGAAATAATACAGGACCTCCTCGTGTATATAGATGTGGGTTCGTGTTCGACAGACCATCGTCTCCCTCTGTGCCGTTAATAAGCTAAGTATCAAACACACTGTTGACGAAAAACTTATAAATGGCATATACCCTTTATTTTCATTTTGCACGAAGTGAGATTGACATTTTTTATTTACATATCTCTGATGAACGGTGGTGTGGTGTCTATGTTGCAAGTTGCAACAACTCCGTAGATTCGTCACCTTCAAACATTATGCATAAGAGGACACGGAATATGCACCACTTTAATTTTTCAAAGTATGGGAGAACAAATTATCCCTGGGCAACAAAATAGGCCTAATTGTATTTTTACCTGTGAGAAACTTATGTCTTAAAAAGAGGGCTTAATGATGCCTTGTTTAGGATAGTCAATGTAGACCCATCACTCTGGGTCCCTGAATATTGGTTTTTATATAATAAAAATATAATATTAGTATTTTTATTTATGTATATTTTTTTCCGGAAACACAGTATTTCCCTATAACGTATTTCCTGAGTTTTTTTTGTCTCCAAATGAGCCATAACCTTACATCTTGCATACGGCTCTGTAGAAATTGACGAAAACCAGCCAAAATGTGACCAAAATGATCTCTACGGTAGCAGAAATGTGAGCTAAAATTCAAAATCAATGCGTTCCACAGTTGACGGAAAAAGCTACATCCAAATTTGATTTGTTTACTGCAGTGGATTAAGAAATTAAGCAGCAATAATGTGCTTTCGCGTTTAAATCACAGCTGCATATCCTGGTGCCAAGTTGGAAGGGGAACTACTACTGCATTTCAAATGCACCGACATGCTTACGAATGAAGAAAATAGCTTTCAAGGTTGTTACACCATTCAGTTCCCACCATGTTAACAACAGCTTTCAAGCCCTCGGATCATTTTTGTATAAGAGGAGTTTACGGTCGATGCATCATTTGAAATTTTTTGACGGTCTGGATTATTGCCCAAGCTTAACAAATTATGCTTGGGCAACAAATGACTGAATTTCTATCTGTGAGAAATTTATTCCTTGAAAAGAAGGCTACCGTTTCTTCATTATTTTAAATTATTCTGTGTCCATAAGCATTGATTTAGAAATGTGATTATTTCTGCATAACAAACAAAATATCATTCCCTTTAAACAGGAAACAGGAACACGTCGATGCCGACAAACACGTAGCAATGAGCATCGCTGACATATGCGTTAGAGTTCTTCTTTCTTTCTTTTTTCTTCCACCTTCTTCGCTGGGCATCAACACATTCTTCTGCACCTGCATGAAATTGAATTTGGTTTTAATCGAAATAATTTGGTTATTAGCGAGCTCTTTACACCTTAGCATTTAGCGGTGTTTTCACGGGTAACCCGCACGGTATTTATACTTCCCTGATTTCGGTTCCTTCATAAAGTGGAAGCTCACGCAACCGCCGTGTGAACACACCCCTGTCAGTTTGCCGAATTTCACCTTCTATGCACACACCAACAAATTGTTCAAAACGGAATTTTCTTCTTTTTCTCGAGTAAGATCGGTGGTTCCTAATTAAAGAGTAGGTGTAGGCGGGGGGGGGGGGGGGGATATCTAGTACACCAGTAAGATCCCTCCACACAAAGGTGATCTACGGTATACTGTGGAAATAAAAATGTTAATACAACCAACGTTTTGGTCGGGTACCCGACGAGTATGAGAAAAAAAAATACCTGGTTGCCACTTCCAGAAATCGAGGAAAATACTGATATAGTCACTTCCCTGTTGGGAACTTGGATGTCTCATCAAATCGTTTTTTCCTTTCATATTTTCTAATCAAATGTCAACCCATCCTAAGCTACCCTCACTTTAAGTGCACTTAAATAGTTTGCTGCGTCGCCCCTAACATTATTTCCATATTAGATTTTAAGGATAAGCGGCGTTATAAAAAAAAAAAAAAAAAAAGAACTCATGAAGTCTAGCATGGAAGAATTTCTCAATGTGTGCGCTTTTCCTATGAGCTTATTTATACAAATACAGCTTGAGATACCGCTTTGCAATATGGACATTTTCTTCTGTTTCCTGGAAAGGAGGGGTGATGGGAGGGGGCGGCAGGGGTGTGACACTGTGAGGTAAAGAACTGAAACTATTCACAAGATATTTCAGCCGGGCTTGCTGGAGATGATTATTTCAGCATCTTACTTGGAGAGTTGCGATTGCAGCTGCACCACTCGCGGCGAACACCGGCTTACCATTAACCATTCTACATAAAATTATTATAAAATGTTAAAAAGAACTGGAATGCCCCAAGGCTATACCGTTACTTCTGCAAGCATACAAGATGTGTCTTATGACCAGAACAAATTAAATACCTGAATACCTGTTTGCTATAGTAAGTAATCATGGGTCGATCAGTGGGCGATCATGAGTCCATCACTGCGTTCTAAACGCCAGCACAGTAATGTGATTTCAATGTAAACGTAAATGTGTATTCCTCAAACAATAAAACAAAAATAATAATTTGCCTTTATCATTTTTTTATGTCCAAAGCGAATATATTACTCATGACGATTTTCCAAGTTTCTGCTTCAAGTATGGACTAAACATTTGCAGACCTTACTAAAATTTGTGACCAAAATGTCTTTGAGAAGACTTGTATAATACAATTTTAGAACGAAAATACAACATTCTTTTTGTTTATAAACATTATTTGTAATTGCGGCAATTACCGGTAATTTTTTCTTTACTCTTTTTTGGTTGTGATTGACTCAAGATTACTTCATTGACACTGCGTCTTGTATTGCAATCTACTCCGTCTAGAAATCACCCAACTAGAGCACAAACAGAGAGACACCTAACGGATTATTATTCCAAAATAGTTTCATTGATTTTAGCGAGTGCTTGAATATTTCATGGTCCTGAAGTTTGTTAAGTGATCGACTCATGATACTCTCAGTGTATACTCTCAAGCATGTTAGAACGGAATGTATTCTTTCAAATGGCTCTGGATCATTGCATGCGTTAAACAGGCACAGGGCATACGAAGGGACGAAACTATGCATAGCCTATGTACAGACGCATGCACATAAAGAGACATGCGCGGTACAATTTTGCTAATTTACTGCGTATATCATAGAAAATCGGAATCCTAACAGGATAGCTAAAGTATAGGATTTCGATGGTGCGTGTGCGTCTGACGTATACATGTGCTATTTTCGTCCGTTCGTATGCGCTGTATATATACCTTGCACGTACACGGACAGACGTGCACGGAGTGTACCGACACATATAGCGTGCAGAAAGAAAGGTACACAGGGCACGCATGGCGACCGTCAATGCAGAGCCGCTCTCGGAAAAGAAGAAAACTTAATACGTAAGCAAAGTTGGGCAGTAGCTATAGCATAGAATGAGATCAAAACAAAAGAATTGATAGTAACACTGCCTGATACCATTCTTGGTTACCTTGAAGTACGGTATGTAGATATTGCCATTTTGGCGTGTACACGATCATTTGATCAAATATAAGAGAATGTTATGAACATGCATGGGAACTCCCTATTATTTACTGTACGGTATCATTATTATGAATACAATCAAAACCGAACAGAAAATGACGTCAGCGGAAACAGGACTTTGGAGCACGTTCCTTTTCATACTCTCTCTCTCCCTTTCTCTTCTTTTACACCAAACATTTCATCAGTTAAAAGTGGCAGATCTAAAAAAAAAAAAAAAAAACTTGCATGATCGTGCTAGTGAAATATTACTCCGGGTATATCGTTTGTTAACTTGATTCGTTTCCTGACTAAATCTCCGATGTAATTGCATCAGTTTTTGCACGTTGGTTTCTTTTTCCCTTCCCTGCGTGGGAGATCAACATTCACTCTCGTGTAGCAAGTCGAGGTAGGCCTAAGTGTAACAAGGTCAGTTGAAACTGTACGTAAAATAAAAATTTATGAGCGCATTATACTCGTGTACATCATCTTCATGCTGATCATCGAAATCAAAATCATGATCTTGATCATTATCGCCACTATCGCTACCATCACTGCCATCATCATCGCCATTTCTATCATCATTATTACCATTGCTATAAAATCACTATCATCCTTATTACCGTCACTAGAATCACTATCATCACTATCTTCGTCATCATTACGATACGACAGTCGGCAGTCTGAGGCATGGACCCCAAAAACGTAAAGTCTATCTGTCTCCACACAACCCACGCACTCTAACCTGTCAATTATCACTCCGATACCTTTGAACACCACTCTGACTTACCGTACTTCTGACGAATGCGGTCTCGCGCCACACTTCATACGCTGTACTATCCACACTTTCCCTGTTTTTGCTGGCTGACGTCCGGAATGAATCCCTGTATATTCTCATTTCATGCAGAAACATATCTGCACTTCTATTTTCTAACCAGTGCTACCGTATTTAATGAAAATCTATATGTCAATGTGTGTTATTCATTTACCGACGTCTGAAGTTCGCCCACGTGTTAAGCCAACCCTGTTTACCTGTTAACTACGAGTGTTCAATGTTGGAGAACCACATATTCGAGTGGAGCCCTCCACTCGCTTGTTGTAACTTTCATCACATGTAGCAATAAGGGTATATGGTACAGGACACTTGTAATTACTAATGTTCCAATTCTGAAACATCAAGAGGCCAGTTGGGGATTTCCCCAACCCCCTCAATGGCAACGTCAGAGGGGCATTGTTTTCATATTTTCAGTGATACGAAAGAACTAAGTTCTCATGTTTTAGAGAAACTGAGAAAAAAAACCCGGATAGATCGATACACGACGTGCACAAAACGCATACGAGATATACACTCAAAGTGTATGGAAGGTCACTTACAGGCTACCGTGTACTTTATGGATAATGAAAATCGTTAAGTCACGTGATGTTCTTATCCTTTAATTCGATGATGGTAGGCGAGTAACAAATTAGCAAATGGGCAGAGTCCGGACCGTTTACATTGTTTGCGGACGGGTATACAGCATGCAACCGATATACCAATTGATATATGACACGTGTGTGTGTCGATACATTAACACGCTTACGAGATGTTGAAACAGTCGGTTGGAACGATGAACAGTGTACACTACCGTACAGTCACAAAAACATCATGGCGACCAGAGTCGTGGTGTATAACCCAAGGCTCCCATGCGCTTGCGAGGCCGGAAAATACTTGAAAATACTCCGCGCAACGATAAGGTCAATTGTTTGCTCAGTAGCGATTTTTAAAATAGGCCTACAACAACCTTGTCAACATCTGAAATTTCTTCAACGAACTGAATAACTAAGAACCTCTTACAGTTGTTGCTCAGAGTGACATTTATTTTTCTCTGTCCTATTACCATATCTTCCTTTCTTTCTTTCTTTCTTTTTTTCTTTCTTTCTTTCTTTCTTTCTTTCAGAATTGTATTCCTCCCTCTATGGGCTCATTGACAGGAATGGAGAGTGCAGAGACACCATGCAGTGACGTCATGATTTGCAAAAATGAAATTGTGGAAGATGGCTGCTATTCCTATATGACACACTGAATGCAAAGGAAAACACTAGGAGTCAAGAGAAGAAATGCAGACTCTTCAAAGTTACGACTTGTAAATCGTGAGCTGCAACTGGAGACAGTGAAGTAGTGAACCTGTCTGAGATAGAACTGATGGGGGAACTCCAGTCTCTGGATGACTTGGAACGTGTGCACACAAGTTGACCAACTCCGCAGGACATATGCTTACTAAAGTCACTGTCGTAAAGTACGATCCAACCCAATGGCAGTAACGACGATGGCATACCACAATATGGATGATTTTAGAGTGACCAACGAAAGCTGTAAAACCACTAGCGGATCCAGAGGGAGGGGGGGGGGGGTGAACGGGCGATGATCACACCCAGAGGTCGGTCAAAAATTTGTTCATATATTTGTATCTTATAACTACGAAAACGTAATTTTTAGAAAGAAAATTAACTTTAAAATTGCACACTTTAATTGTTGCACCAAATCGCAAGTTACGTTTTTTTTTTCTCCGATTAGACCCTTCCTCCGTAACACATACCACAAGTTTGGCCCCTCCGATAACTTCGATCTCACCAAGTACCGCTTATGTATACAGCTAGCGATGCTTCCTCGTCTAAGTAATATGAGGTACATATCCGCCCATTATAATACGATAATGAGTCTCGCGGACTGCTTATTTTATGCGTTACCCATGGCCTAGTTTCTCTCTCCTTTTCCAGTCGTGTCTCAACGAGCTATTCAGGCTATCGTCACGCATGCCTTATATTTGGCATCTCAGCTCAAGACACACCGCCCTGAACGGCGCTCTTCTGTGTCAGACGTTACACATTCGCGCAAGTTGATCAATAATCACCGAATTGTTTACATTAATAACTTAACAAATTACAAAACATCATAAATCATTTTCCCCATATATGATCACCAAATAAAAGTAATATTGTACCGTACAAGATACAAGATATTCATTTTTTTTTTTTTGGGGGGGGGGGAAGTCGGGTGGAGGAGATGCGCAGGCAAAACAAAAAATATTCCTTTTGCTTTTTCGTAATGGTAGCAGATGCAAATCAAGTCAATACGGAACCACCTATAATGCATGGTTAACATCATGTACGGCGTGATATTTTTCAGAGACAGAAAAAAACAGAGATAAGAAAAAAATGTAAAGAAATCAACCTACTACCAAGATCTATAATATCATCAGCCATAACGACCCCCCCCCCCCCCCACGCTTCAAGCGACTTGAACATTTAAGTCGGTTAAGTGGCTTAGAGACAGACGCTATACATGCTCTACTGTTCAGTATTTCTCCGAAAGGACCACGAAGATACCTTCTGATCTGTTAAAAGTTCCCGTTCATTCACTTTTGACCTGGAGTTCCACGTGACCTAGTTCCTTGTCTTGCCTTTCCAGTGAAGTTCAGACATAGGTAGCGATTATAATGCGTATGGAAGTATATTACCCTGAGTGTGTCTTGAGCGATACTTCAAATACTACCAGAGTGTTCAACAGACCGCCACAGAACCAAGTGCAATATCATCATAGATCCATAGTCAAACGGAAAGAGACAGTAAAGATTATGGCGCCCTTTCGTCGTGAAATGCTTTGCGACTCACTATACACTGCACACGGATGATGCAGCGTATGAAATACATACATGTGGGAAATAAAACCAAAACTTCAAGCAGACGGAAGATTCTCTGCGAATTTCGAATGGGGCTTTAGAGCTGTCGTAACTTTTGAAACAAACGAAACAGGTATGCGGTGTAGTTCTGCATTGTTAGTAGGCCTATATGAATACCGTACACTGTTGCAGTTGGAAAGGACAAGTGAATCTACACATGTATACAATGAACTGCAAACAGTAGCCGTACACAAAGGCAAGTTAACATGATACCAATGCACGCTCATGTATGAGTAGCACTGCTGATTGGCGGCGGGAATTCTGACTAGCAGAAAACATAATTTGCATTCAAGCACACGCTAATTGAGCGCTAATTCACTCACTGTAAATTTTACTCGCATCAATTTTGGCCGTCCGACGAAAAAGCCCTCCACTCGCAATTCAGTGGTTGAGAGACATTTCCACTCTCACATTTTTGAATTTTTAAATTTTAGTTGATTTAATTTCATTCGGCCAGCTAAGTGTAGGACAATTATGATTCAAGAATGTAGGCATACGTACACATAGGTAAATTGTACATTTTTTTTCTTGTTAAATAAAAACCGGGCACCGTCTATACATTAAGTAGATAATTTTTGTATCCTGCGGTATGTAAAGAGCAGCTGCAAATCCGCGTTCTGTAGATGGCGGAATGAACGGCGATAAATTAAAACCGACATATACAGCATGTGGGGAATCATACGTAGAAAGCACAGTATCCTTGAATCAAGCCTTTCCTTAATTGTACTTTACTACGCGCAGATGGTTAAACCATAGAGCTACTAGTACTACGAATGAAGTAAAAGCGTATAGTAGCTCCATGGTTAAACAAGTGCTAAGTAGGAAAGGTAATACGGCGTTCGCGTGAAGATCTATATTGGCAATGTGTAAAAAATGGCTGCTTAAATCCTGTTCTGTATTCTAAACATAATGTCCACCTTCTTAATTTGAATCATAAGTTACATGACATTTTTGCGGTAATTTCCCCTTCCTGCATGTTGTACATATACCAGCGGCATGTCTATCCGTGTGGTAATCCGTTCCGTCTAAATAACAGCTCCCTGCTCCGACTGCCGAAGAAAACTAGCCCTATAGGATTACTGTTTCTTTTACTGATTGGTATGGACGAAGAATACATTCAGGACACGGTACTGACATAACTCGGATACTTCCGTGTATGTGCTTTGCTTGTCCATACATTCAGCGGACTAGACGTATTTTGAGGTGACATTAGGAAAAAGACGTATTAATTAAGGCTATGATACAGAACGTACTACACAGCATATACATATACACCGTTTCATGTGGACGGAATTCTTTCAAACAATTCTGTGTAGGGCATACATGTCAGTATATCGTACATGCGATCTCAAATTTTCTACATTGTTACGTAAACAGAGCAACTTATGGAAAGAAACTCACGCATTGCGCGTAAAACCTGTCGCTAATCGGCAGACTGACCCACCACAGTCGCACCATTATACTACGACAATCAATCCTCACACATGATATCATACATGTTTATGTCTTCTCGAGAGGAACATACCCTAACCATTATGGTATATCTGGATATCACGTCATGTTCTGTCAAGCATAGAAGGTCTTCTCGAGACATGATTTTAGCACATTATGTGTATTTTGTGAGCACTATAGGTGACTACGACGAGAACGAAAACTTCGGACTGACATGAGGGTCGTTTCCTGTAAATATATATTGTTCAAAGCTTGTTCGTTGCTAGGACCAACATGATCATTTTGTTACTTCCATGTTAGCTCACAATGATGCAATGATTGTAGGTTATACTCGTAAACTCGGAAAAATTAACACCATTCGTATATAAATACGGTACGTTGCTAAATCTTGTCCAATATGAAATCTGTTCTTTTCCTGAGGGACAATGAAGCCGGTGTAAGTAGCCTACTGTATTTATTGCACAGACGGACTTCCAATGGCTACAATGACGGGCATTTGAAAAATGAGGCCCTCATAATTAGGCACATCACGTTCCATGACGAGGGCAATATGTATGTGAATGGTTTCTATAGTAACTACATATTCTCGTATTTTATTGCTTGCCAAGTTCACGTTCAACTGCATATTTATTACTAATTTCCCAGGTTAAACAATAAAAATCATTCCTACTGTAACCATGGTTACATATATGGACGATCTAGTGTCCAAGCAGGGGGGGGGGGAACCTTAAACACAACTACACCTGCAGTTTTCAATACAGTTCGGGAATTCGCCCAGGGGAGTTTCACTTCGATTCGTTCTCTGTAAATACTGCGAAGAGATGCGGCATTACATGAGCTTCAATAATTGAAGAAAACCGTATCAAAAGGAAAATGGAACACTGAATGAATATTAACTTTCCTTGGCATGGAGGCTCAAATGCATCTCCTTATACGTTGCGGCAAATCCTCCTCTGAATACATTCAAAATGAGGAAGCAAACTTGTCAAATGACAGTTTATTCGCCTCTGTGGCTGGCGACAGCCAATGAAATTGACGGAAACTATATGACTTCAAATTACCACAATGGCACACATGTTTTCATGGCGAAATATTACGCACAGCTCAATCAATATTTATAACAAACAACAGTATTGGCTACGGCAACGTTTTGTACTTGGGAGGCAATTTAAATTCATTTGCACACCAAAGTAAAGGATTTGGCGACTCCACAAATGTACGAAGGAATATAACATATAGCCAATAGGAAAAGAAAACTTAGGCCAACTCTTACAGCCACACATGTAGTCCTTGATGTGTAGTTTGGTATGGTACTCTGTCCGTTTAAAAGGCCTTTACTTGCAAGTGCCAACCTCACCCCTATTACAATACCTGCATATATACAAGACACTACTATTCTTCCTTTAATTTGTTTCCTTGCTAGTTTCAAAAACAAAACTACATTCTGCGGACGGGTCAATGATAATTGCCTATTCCCTCGCGACGTTACAAATACCAGGCTCTTCTTTTTCTTTTCGAGCTGGGTGTATACATCCTGGTGTTGTTATATCGTGTGACATTTAATGGCATCAAAAAACGCAGGATTTTTTATCACTATTAGGCAGATGGCAGTATGCCTATACCCTCTCTACAGAGAGTGTGCTATGCGTGTGTGTGTGTGTGTACAGTGTTTGTGCATATGGTGTTCGTGCTGTGCGTGTTTCAAAGCACACGATATACTTACATTGGTGTGCCGAATTGTGACTTGGTCTACGAGTATGGGGATGAAAATAACTCGTAACTCTGCAGGAAGTATTACAAACGGTCACACAGTTACACAGAGGCCTAAAGTAGAGATTGCATACCAACATACAGACCTGTGTGTCTACACTGTTCAAATTTTTTCTGTAAAGTTACATAATTTCTGTAGCATTTTTTTTTTCAAACAAAGAATGATTCTTTACAGCTAGACTGCAATCATGAAATAACATATTGGGTATGTTTTTTTATAGTTTTCGTATGTAAATTAGTTTAACAAAAGGCTACTGTAAAATAGAATAACGTCATTTTACTGTTTTATTAACTTAACTTTCATGTAAATTAACACTTTACTGTTATCATTCCCTAAGTTTATTATTTATTAAAATATGCTACTGTTTCACTTTTTATAGACTTACTAACGCTGGTGAATAAGGTGTACCAGGCATTAGCATTGCAACGTAATATGTGTCTTTACCAAGTCGTATTGGAACGAAACACACTGACAAACATAAATGTACGACTATACGGGTTAGTGCATGCGTGCATTTGCGAATCGGTCGTTGAACATGCACGCAGGAATATGGAAGTACAGACATACAAAGATACCACCCTCTCCCCCACCCCCAGGTTTCTTTTATTACTGTTAACAATTTCTGTCAATTTACAGACTTTTTTACTTAAACTTTCTGTATTTTATTTTTAGGAGAAATGTTCAGTTTCTTTACTGACAATTTGTAAGGAAATGTTGTTTGATAAGTATTTTCTGTTATTTCGAAAACCATTTCTGTCTGCTTTTTTACACCATATTTTACGGCTCTGAAGGAAAATTTATGTAAATTTACAGACATTGTAACAGTATTTTGTACTTTTCTGAATTCGCATAAATATACTGTCATTTAACAAAGATTCATTTTGTTTCTGAACTAACAAGAAGCAAACGCAAACAGACAAAAGGGAAATAACCCCGGCCGAAAAATTTCAATCTTTAAACGCATAGTGCTGCCAAGTTTCAATTTTAAACAAAGTTTTTTTTTTTTCCATGACCTTGTTTAAAATTATTTATTTTTTAGTTTTTGTTTTCTCAGTTATATAAACCACAGAACTGATGTTTTGTCACACATTCAGAAAATAAAAAGAAATGAAGGCACTACTGATGTCAGAGCACTGACAATTGCCACTGATATCAGCTCACTCCACAGGCGCTTTAACTTGATCCGAACAAATCGAAACGTTTGACAAAGTAACTGCAAAGAGTCTATGAATATACCGTTTTATGACGTTAAGCTCACTTTGCGTAAAAGGGTGGAGCCTATTTTATAAGCATTTTCCACATCAAATGACTGTTGTTACTTGTCTGAAAATGTTTACAACCACTTTGTAAGTATTCTTTGTAATATTAATTTTGAAAACAATTGTTACATTGTACAAAAATGTGACTTTAAAATTACGACGTTCCTATAGATTTGCCAACTAAAACTCTTTCAACAAAGCATTCGTTCTGTGTTTCGTTCGAAAACGACTGGGTAAAGACGCATTGCGTTAACTAATAAAATGGCAATACCTAGCAGTTTAGTACACGTTGTTGACAAGGGTATGTCACGAAAGAGTTTCCCCAAAAAATGTAAAAGTATATATTAAGAAGTATTAAAGCTTAACGAATGAAAACAGTAAACTGCAAATTTACATCAAATTAAAGTTAATAAAACAGGAAAATTGTTATTCGATTTTACAGTAGACTTTTGTAAACTAATTTACATAAAAAAAAAACTGTAAAAAAAAACATACCCTTTATGTCTTTTCATGATAACAGTCTAGCTGAAAAAAAAAAACATTATTTGTTTGGAAAAATTTTGCGATAAAAATTATATAAATTTACAGAAAAGATTTTAACAGCGTACTTAAACAAGAGACAATCTCTCATGTTGTCCGAAGTAGCGTCAAAGCTGAAATGTGCATGCATACAAAAGGTACAAGAAAACATTCTTTTCTGCATCAGATATCTATCTGACAGTTTTTTTCTGGTCCAATAAATAAACTTACAATTTAAAGCGAATACCTGGCTCCACCACAATGTCTTTCCTTCTAATTACTTGTTTATCATTTTCCTGTTCTTCCGGTAAAGCATTCATTTAGTTTTGTGACATTAAACTGAAGGACATTTAGTCTGGATTTCATCGAGGAATGTACATTATTTGCAAGATGGTAAAAAAATGCTTTAAGGTGAGACTCTCGAAACCAGGTCAGGTGTGGAAAATAAAAATGAAGTGATGGCAATATGCAGAGAATGTGCACGCCAATGATGATGTCATATTAATCTAAAACGTATTGCTTCATCCGCAAAGCCATACAAAAGTCACATTTTTTTTTTTTTTTTGCAATCTTCATCTCATCATGCACTGGTAACTTTTTCATTCCCGCCATGGCAACCCTGAATGCTATATAATGCAACGTATATCACCAATTCGACAGTCACTTTACTTAGAAAGAGTGCCATGTTTGTCAAGCTTCCACGCGCCCGAAAAGTGAGTTCAGTGCCCGCCCCAATTTTCCGGAGGATCCTCTCTAAAAGCCTGGTACATGTTGCACACAAAAAAGTATTCTATATCTATGGCATATTACTAATATCCATACGCTACTTAAAGAGAGTACGTTTTGTTTGCAAGACGTACCAGGCTTTAGCAAGGATCCTCCGAAAAATTGAAGCGGACACCGCCCTCAGTTTTCGGGCGCGTGAACCTTTAAATGATGGTGTGTGCCTGGGAAGTATAGCCAGTAAGCAGCGGACTAGTCGGGCATAACTGTTAAATTTACGCATGTAGAAAAATTGCAGAAACAATCAGTGCATACCACTGGCAAAACAAGATAGGCTGTAATACGATCGAAGGGTTATAGACGCGGGTTTCAGTTTTCCATTGTATTTAATAACCCGGTATCGTGGTAGGTAAAAAATTGTTTCCTTTCTTGTAATAACATTGAACAACTACGGTAAACGGCTAACGGAATGATACACCAATTTATCCTATTACGTATGGTCAACATACGTAGGACACGTGTCGATCTGGCAACACATATGGTAACAATACACGACTTATAATGTAAGTTCTCTATACGGAACAAAGTAATAACGAAACAAGTGATCCTGCGTAGCACGTAGCAGATTATTTCGAATACAAACGGAAAGTAGGAAATTTGTATCGCCGCAGGCATCAGAGGAGTGAGATGAGGAGAAGTTTTCCCGCAAGAAACCATGCCTGGTATGCGGCATTAAACGAATAGGTAAAAAATCTCCAAAATATTCTGGTGAAGTCCATAATAATATGAAACTACACGTCTAAAAACCTTCAACCTGCTCCGAGTCTTCGTGTACTGATAACGAATCGTTTGATACCGCCAACAATTTTGAGGAGGCCGGCCAAGTCTATGACGTAAGTCGCACAGAAACAAAACTATTGCGCAACTTTTACGTCATCGTACCGTCCGTGACTATGAATTATTCATGATGCTGTCTCGAACTACAGCCAATCCTCACATGATATCATACATGTTTATCCCTTCTCGAGAGGTACATACCCTAACGATTATCGTATGTCTCGCTCTCACGCCACGTTCTATCATGTACAAAAGGTTTTCTCGGGACATGATTTTAGCAAATGCACATGTGCTAAAGAGTCTCGAGAAGACCTTTTGTGCATGATAAAACATGACATCCAGATATACCATAATGGTTACAGGGTAGGTAACTCTCGAGAAGGGATAAATATCATGTGAGGATTGGCTGCGAGCGTTACTTAGCGTGATATGCGTTACTATTTCAATACTTTTGTGGACCAAGTGGGTGTTACTTTTATGGGAAAATGCCTTGCATGGTCATTACTTTCTCTGCTTGTGACAGGAGTTTGAAGATTGCCTAGAAAAAACGCCCCGTAAGTGTAATTTTGGTTACATTCCTATCCTATTTATAGTGAATTTTACCCACTCCATGCATAGACTACTGCACAAGATAAAAAAGTGCAGATGCTGTTCAAGGAAAAGGTCGATTTGAACCAAGTATAGGCAAACCCAATTCACAACCAATGAGCCCAAAGGATGCATGTGGGAAACAGGAGTGCAGGATCCCGTTCCGTATTTGCGAGACAGTTCCGTGTTATGAGGCACTTTCAGCTCGAGCAACCGATGATAATTAAACTTTCTGCAAACTACCATTTAATTCTACTGACTGTAACAAAGGAAACGTTAGACGGATCAAGCTTGTATAAAGGCAAACTTCTCGTAAGCACCATCAGACTTCAAAACTGCTTCCAACCTTCCCGTAATCTACGTCTCAATATGACTTCCTTCACGGATACACACTAAAGGTTCAGACGACGTTGTACCTTTATGTCATGTAGGATACGTATCGTATTGGCGGTATTTCGACACCGCATAGGCCTATATATCGACTTCATGCATTAGCCGTATCTCAGCTATGACCCTTACGAACGGGGAACGTGTAACTTGAGACTATAGGTCTCAGTTACATGCGATCTGCAGTAGATAGCTTATTGCCTCAAATCACATAAAGAAACCCTCCCTGTAATGATAGGTCTATCGTACGGTATGATTTTGTGTTTATAATTCAAACGTTTCATGTCAAAACTTTGTCCTTCAAATTGTCACTTTCGTTCCCTCGACTGATTTAAAATATAACTCCCCGGTAACTTACGTTAGTATTTTACAGTTATCTGTGCATGAAGAAGAACGATGAAAAGTACGGGTTTTGCGTGTGTGAAGTATAAAACCTACCGTGATTGAATTATTTACGAGCAACAAGCTTACCTGTCATCCGTAACTCAAGCTCTCTCTATATTTACGTCGCATGGTGACCTCCGATGACCTTTTAACACTGCCCTCTAAATTTCCCGGTCACTTCCGGTGCATAGAATCTTCATGGGTTAAGTAAAGCAAGTATAGCCTTTCAAATTACTTTCATGAGTATACATACCAGTACCGTATGGTTAAGGGAATATTCAAACGGGACAGACTAATGACTAAACAAGATGGGAAAGTTGGAACAACGTAGGTCTTCGAACTTCAGCGAATACCGTACTTTACCGTAGTTTATATTCAACTTCGCAGAGGAAACGGTAACCATGTGTGTATGTGTACTTGGACTCTCACACCTACGCGTGTAAATAATACTCTACACAGAAATGAATGCGAACGTTGGTCCATGAACAACGAAGTTTAGATTCCATCGATGACTAGTGAAATTTTCTTTTGGAAAATGAAAATATCCTTGGACGTTTCGTGTTGTACTTTCCCTACATTTTCATATGTGACGATCTGCGTTGATTTGCCTTTAATTTAAAGGAATCCAAGTAATTTCATTAAGTTGTATTTTTTTTTTATATTTTAAATTGAACCTTGACGATAACTTTGGGTCTCCCGTTCCTACATTTTCTTTTCCGTCCTAAGTATTCTTCCCCGTATAGTTCTGTTACTTGCTGCTAACAACATTTGACCAAAAAAAAAATACGTCATTGCTTTCAAAGTTGACAATTAGGGATGACGAAAACGAAAGTGTCACGTGGCTCGTGGGTTATAAAAACATTTATTTTTTTTCATTTTTGCTTTCGCGGTTACTTTTACTTTATTTACGAAGCCATGACGTCATCGTGCACCGAACTATAGGGATTTACGCTTCACGTCAGTGGAAGGATTCCCTACATGACGCAATGTGGAACAATACTTTCAGATATAGGACAAACTCCCTTGTGCGTTACGCTTCTCTTTCTCTCACTTGCGATACAAAGTATGCATGCCTATGAGTCAACTAGTTTGATTTCATTCGAATGAAATATATATTTACGAAACTGTCTGCTTTACTTGTAACCTCCATACCTATTTCTTAATTAACCATAATTATAGCTCTTTTTAAGAATCGAACTCGGAACTCGAGTCAACCGAACTCTTACAATATTGTATTGTATGTTGTACTTCATTATTATTATATATTTTAAATTTTGTTTTTCCCAATTCAATGTCATTGGACACGTTTTTAACGTTTTAGCATGTCGGTATTCAAAATACCATGGTTGCATTAGATGAATGGAATGGATCCAACCGAACACACGTTGAACAATTTTCCAAATTTATGCTTATTTTCAATATTTCAACGCGCATTACATTATTTATGTACGTGATATTGCAGTTTACACCATTTGGTGCTGTTGAGTGTGCTGATGCCGGCAGATGGAAAACTATATACAGCAGAAGGCCTGTAGAGTGACTATACAATATAATCCACAGCCTACAGAACAAAATGTGTACTGTATGCATGTGGGATATGGAAATGCGTTTAAACAAGGAAGCGGCCAGACGGAGTAATATATATATATATATATATTTATATTTATATATATATACCTGTTTCGAATAAAAAAATATTCTATAAAGCCGAAAATCTTGTCTAAAATTTAAAAGTTGTGTGAATATCTTCAAATAAGCAGTGATCATTTTTAACACCCCCACCCTGTATTACTGAAGGAAGAGCCCCTTCTTGAGAAATACGTACAGTTTATATCTATACGGTAGGATAAAAAAAAGTCAAGGAGACACGCAAAACGCTGTATAAGAGTTTTTTCGTGTCTGCCTGATTCACGTCACAGGTTGCCCAGAGGACGCACAAGTATAACGTTTATGTATATTAACTAGGTGATCACTTTTGCCTAACGGCAAGGAAGTATGGAAGTTGAAACAACAAGCAATGATGATTCTAAATGCAAGACTGCACAGTGTATACCTTTCTCCAGATATTTTTGTTTTTGGTATTATTTCCTCATCAATCTCATAAATATTATCAAGGCCAGAGATGAAGAAAATGAGACAATGAAAAGCATAGTTGCCGTTCTTTCCCTACAGAGAGGTATATATATAGTGACGTAAGTACCCACGGCCGCCACACTAGACCGTTTGACAGAACGTTTTGATGTTTTAAAGCGGCAGATTGGGTTGGTATCGATTAAAGTGTGGGGACTACAGCATAGAGAGAACAACCATATGACAAAGCTTACAATCAGCACAATTAGTCAAGTTTCATATAAAATAGTTATGAAAACTGTCAGTTATTTCTATTTAAATTTTTGACGTGGCTTGTACTGGTTATGTGCATTTGAATAAATATAAATGTAATAGTATAAAAGTATCTGAAGTCACGAATAGTTAGATACTCATTTATTAAATTATGTTTATTTGTTATGTGACACATCCATGTTGATTCTTCCACTTCGACCATTTGTCATGTATACCGTATGTAAAGGAACTTCACATATTTGGAAACTATTTCACAAAAAAAAAAATGAAGACCGTGTCCCTGAAGTACATGCATGAAAGGGCGAATTCTGCAAGCATGTATAATCACTAAAAATATCTTGAAATCAAACGTCAAGAACGATACTGTCTATAGTATATATTCCATATAGTCCAACAAACCTTTGAAATTGGCCTGCCAGCAAAAACTTGAAACCATATACATATATGTATATAGCTCAACAAGAGTCAGTTTACAGTATATATATATCTATATACCATGTAGCTATTTCTTGTGGATGACGTCATCCCTTAAACTGAACGAGACTTGGTGGTTTAAAACGATTGTGACACAAATCAGCGAAACCCGAAACTCTGACAATATCTTTGCTTCCTAAATAGTAAGGTGCAAGGTTACATATTTAAGGTAGTTTTAAGAGTTAAGTAGTCTTTCATCAAACTTCCACAAATTTGTCGAAATTACTAAAAGTCTTCTTTTTTGGGGGTTATCTTTTCAGAATCCAGTTACATCGATGAAAGCATGATGGAGATCCATGAGTCTAAAATTAAAGCGGTCTGACCATATGATCTTTAAGGACTTTGTAACGGCTATATGCGATGAGAGATATTACATCAGCAAAGGGTTTTCCTTACATACATAAATAGCTCCATAAATACACCTATACAACAAAGACTGGGTACTCTTGGACTACACACATGCGGTACATTGTATATATACATATACATACACAACCCTGGGTTATATATATATATATATATATATATATATATATATATATATATATATATATATATATATATATATATATATATATATATATATATATATATATATATATATATATATATATATATATATATATATATATATATATATATATATATATATATATATTAGTTTACATAAAGGGTCACTTTAATGTATGCATACAGTCACATGGCGTGCCCCATACGTGTTCAAAGGTGTAATCGGTAATGTAAGTCGGGGTTTACTGACGATAAGAAGTAGCCGGATATGCTCTGAGGGAGATGGGGTGGTGGAAGAAGCACTAACAAGACAAAGAGTATTGTGAAGATATAACAGGCAAGTAGTCCTGCCTCAATCTCTCAAACGGGACAACCGCCCGAGAAGATATACACAACTACACAAGCAACTTTAATTTGATTTCCGAAGTCCCTTGCTCGAAATTAGGTTTACTCCTGAGATACGTTATAGTTATACACATTTGCTTATACGCACCCTATTAGGAAGTGTTCAGCCGCAGGTATCTAAAATGAAAGTCGAATGCAGTCACTGTAGTCAAACCTATTTTTTCCCCGTCTTTTCTTTTCTTCGTTGGTAATTTATTTCTTCCCCTTGTCTCCGACTAATAAAAGACTAAACCTGCGTATACACCTGATGCATTTAAAGGCTCTATTTATAATAAAAAATACGGCAACGCTTGTTTCGTGCCGTGCACACTGCAGTTACCAATAAATAGTCGAACATTGCCTTCCGAGTACCTGTTCGCAGGGATGAACAGTATATATAGTGTAAGTGTAATATACACCTATGACGTATACACAGAACTGGAATGATCTCTGTGGTCTTGATACTATGATTCCCATAAATGGCCGACAGTCACAGTTACAATACGGCAACGTGTAGAATACACCATAGTGCATATTTTGCGATACCTATTCAAATTACACTCGGACTTCGTTAATAAGATATTTGAAACTCTTGTAGCAATTTCAGTTAGGACCAAACAAATAATTTTCGAATGGGTTTTGAGAAGGCTGAACATGCACGTGTTACAAACTGGATAAGATGTTAAAGCTTGAACCCATGATTCGCTTAAACGCATCTTAAACAACGAAGTTACATGAGTCTCATTTTTTTTCTTTTAATTTTTATTTATTTATTTATTTAATTTTTTTGCGGTTTGGCGTATACCGTAGACTGTACAGTAAAGTACGGTATGTTTCGTCGAGGTTGATTATTTAATTCTACAAACAGTGAGTCCGTGCAAAACCCGTCACAGTGCCTACAAGAAAACGTTGCAACGGCAAAACGTTGACATTGGCCTACATTTTCTCAAACGCCCTGCAACCAATCAATCAATGCCTGGTGCGAAAGTACCAGATATCTTCTACGTACGGTATATTAAGAATGTATGACACTCCCCGACTATTGGGTACGATTGATTGTGGTCTGATAAAGACTTTTGGCATTTACTATTCTCGTCCTTCGTTTAATTTACTTTTATATTTATCGTCTTTGTCACTTTTCATGATTCCGCACAGTCGAGATAACAGAAAAATGGGCTTTGTTAAATTCGAGGTCCATAGAAACCCTTAATACACAGTTTCCTAACTCAATCAGAACTGTGTGGTAGTACGGTTTAGACGTGCAGTGTGATTGTGGAGATAAGAGGGCGTGGCACGACGTTTATACTATTATATATGTAACAAGATTTTTACTTTTTAAATTATTTTTTTTATTTTGTTTTATCTTCTTTTTTCCAATTTTTTAATTTTTTTATTATTATTTTTTTTTTTTTCTTTTTGCTGAACGAAGTATTAGTGACGCAACTTCAGTAAGTTAGGTGACGAGAACGGATTCCTGTTATACAAACCTGCCATTCCGATTGTGATCATGCACGCTCCATGTCTTTATTGCATTCACAACGGTGCTCATTAACTTCTGAGACGGATAAGTATTTATTTCATTTTTTTTATATTTTGCGTACTACCGGTGTGGAGGATGAACCTTACGAAATCATGGCAGTGTATACCAGAATTCCAGCATCCCCCAATCATTATGAAAAAAAAAAATGAGGGATATCTGACTCAAATCTCCTTCCTCTCACCTACCAGCTTTTATCTTGTATTGATTTTATCCTTTATTGATTGTTACCTTTAGTTAAAGCGCACACCCCATTTTCTTTTTCCTAGTTATCTATTTACTTTTTATTTTTTATTTTTTTAACAGGTTGAGACCCTGAACTACAATCGTTCCACAATTTCGTGAATTTCAGAGTTTATGATTGTTATCAAATCTACGGTATGTCATTGAAGTCGTACTCATTTTCATTTATCTTGTAATCACATAAATTGTTTACTGAGATTTTCATCGGCATTAAAATCAATGTGTCATTTTTCTTTCTGTTTTCTTTTCTGTCTTTCTTTTTTGAAACCTTCCTTTAGATGCCGGTTAATACTAATAGCTACATCATGCGGGCCTATCAACCTGTTGAATAAATTTAAAATTGTCGACATGCATGGCATCCGATACTGTACAAGGATACCACTTCCAGTCTCACGCGTTGGCTTGTGTTATTTCCAAATTGGCGTGTTGCCTATCTGCGGGTATACAGTCAAACCCATTGAGCACCGTGCAAAGTGTGTATCGGTATTGTACTTTACGCATATGAGGGTTGCCCATATACCGATAAGAACTATATGATAACTATATATAAATCGGCTTTCTGCGTATCGATGATATCGTTACTGAAGTTTTGGGGGGGTTTCACCCAACCTGCATACCTTTGTTCAAATTATTATATCCTTTAGTCGAGCCTTTTGGGATTCTCTTAATTGCTTTCACTCATCCAATTTATTAATTGGTGAATAGTTAACGCATCAATGTAATTTTCGAGATGTTTGTCGTCAGCCGTATGCGACGAATCTATACTACAGGCCTAATGTCGCGTACGGTATGAATCATATATATATGCTCAATCCCAATAAGAGAGTTTATTAAATTATGTGACGTCATTATTGAATGAATCCGCTAATCAGATGCATATTTCTCGATGTTTGGTACGGAATTCAACAATTTCTCCAATGAAGGAGATGAATCCCAAAACCCGTGCATGTCATTCCTTTAATACGAAAAACGTGCAAAACGAAAACGCATGACCCATCGCGGTATTACAGTATACAGAATGTGAAATATATATAGGAGGCATGTAAAAAACTGTACAAATCAACAAAAAATAACCAAATAACAAAATAACGACCGAATGAGAATGTTACAGAGATTTATTGTGGTGTTGAATGCAGTCGTCCGGCCGAACTCTTATTTATACACGTTTAAGGGGAAATAGGGCGTTTAGAATACAAAACCATGGCGTACGAAGAAAACAGCTTTAACCATTGTTAGACCATTCAGTCTCATCAATAAACATCTGTCAAAGCTTCATCTCCTCAAAACATTATGCTTGTGATCAGTAACGGAAGATGCATCATTTGTATTTTGAAAAGCTTGGGTGAACAAATGATTGTTGAGCAACAAATAAGTGAATTTCTACCTGTGAGAATCTTATTCTTTAAAAAGAAGGCTACTGTCCTTCCTTATTTGGAATAATCTTCTTAATAATCTTAATAATAAACGTCCACAAAAATTGGTTTTAAATACATGGTTGTTTCCTGTAAAACAAAAGACCTATTTCCCTTTAAGTTTCTATCATTGACAAACCCGTTTCCGCCTGAACGATATACTTTTTAATTCTTCGCTGCACGGTGACGAGGATACTATATACGACGTTCCTACATCCACGGTCTGAGCTATACTAGCGTACACTCTCTCAAACGGTGTGCATCATTTATCGGTTTTTCCAAAGGCGATGTACGCAGCATGTAGATAGAAACTATTCAAGTAGCCCTTAAAGTTAAAGCTGGAATATGAGTTGTACTGGCAAATCGCCTGGTCATCTGTCTGTGTTTTTCGTCAGTTGTTTCAGGGAAGGGAAAGTAGGGGGAAAAGATCAACTGCCAAAAATCTGAAAGAGAACTATGCATTCATCTTCCAGATATATGTGAATGTGAATATTGTCTTTGACATTTGTCTTGGCCCTTCGAAATTCAGACTCTCCAAGAAAGCCTAGCCGTCAATTAAGGTTAATCAAAATCAAACAGACCGATGAGAATGAATAAGACTATTCATGTGTGCAAAATGGGGCTTTTTTTGAAGCAACTATAACATATTTGACTTTCAGTGGCAATATATGACGAATTTTCAACTCGTGTTCCATCTGCAAGAACGGTACTCAACAAACAAGCTTCATAATTCAGACGTTACATAACTGGTGTATTATTATATCCTATATGTGCCTATAATACAATAAAAAAAAGTGTTCTTTGTTATTAACCATGAAAAGATTAATTTGTTTGAGGTGCATGTATCATCTTAAATATACAAGGAGTATGGAGTTTTTTTTTTCCCCGAAAAAAAATTCCATTCACACTGGTCATATATTCTATCGATGCATGTGAACACATACTGTACTTTACAGTACATTAAACCAGCGATTCTTTGAAAAAGTCTCGATCGCACTCTCATATAGGTTTTAGTTTATGGACGAGACAAAAGTTTGTTAGAAACCTCCAGGCCATGGTCCCCACCAAACCAAATTTTGGTGGGTACAACATGTCACATCACAGGGGGAGTTCATCCAACGCATCCTTTTTTTTTTCTGAGAAATGATAGAAAACTGGTCTCAGTCCAAGTGTTTCCTCTGATTTAAAATGTTTACTACGTAATGTAGTTTTCTATTACACGAACACGTGCAGAACTGTTCAATGTGAAAATGCATGGCCGATGCAACCCTCTTACAATGAGGGGGGGGGGGGGGAAGCCTAAAAGGGCACTCTAAAAAATCTTACTACGCGGACTGCAATATCAATGACTACTTTTTGTCAAAGAAAGGTAATGTATCTAGATTTCTTTTTTTGGGGGGGGGTAGTAACACCTCCTCTATTCCCTCCACGCGCGGCGGCCCGACCCTGCCATGGGCGTGGCTGTGGACATGCATTTATTAGTAAATTGATCCAGTTTCTGGGCAATTCGCTCACAAAACGAGCGATACCTTGCAACAAATAACCGATGACTGCAATAATAGAGCTACCTGATATAACCCTGTATCGGAAACTCTCATGACCCAAGAAAAAGCTGAATGTAACTGAATTACGTTAAAACAATCACCACAATTTTCGAACTGATGTGGATGCCTTGTGAAAAGGCGGAACGGTGTTATGACCTACGGTAAGTATTCTTTTCGTTAGATAATTTTGCCTTTTTGATATTAGACAGGATTGGCACATTAATATCACGAGAAGCGAACGTGAATAAAAAAAAAACACCTTGACTGTTTAATAACATTGCATGCCGTGTATACAAAAGGAACAACCTATCCGCCAGCGTGCATACATAACTACGACAATTTTCATATCACCGTCCGGAAATGTAAAAGATACATGTATATTGTACACTCTGTGCTGCCTATGATGTGACTATGCAGAAAGACAGGGAATGGGGAGGGGGATGAGCTTCGGAAAAGGTACATCTCACATGGACAAAGAATATAAACACTTACTACACGGGAAAACCGTGAATATTAACCCACGCTAACAGGCTATTGATCTCCAAGTTAGCAGAGCACTTTCAGCGAATAAATTGAGACTAGCAAATATCTCTCGATTGATCTGAGCAACTATATGGAGGTTACATGTACTACACATTGAGGCAAACTATGTTCAGTGCAGTGGCATTTTATGAGTATGGTATGAGTGACTTTATGTGTGACTATCTATGTGTGACTATCGTCGGTTGTATATATGGTCCCGCCAAGACAAAAACAAAATCCACATCTGTGATTCCTCACGTGAGATATCACATAACAACACGAGATACATACATACATACATACATACATACATACATACATACATACATACATACATACATACATACATACATACATACATACATACATACACACACACACATATACATTCTACAGTTATGCTAAAACTAAAAAAAAAAAATACATACCTGTGGGTATGACCTCAAGTTGATTGGGCAGGGGGCACAGGTAGTTAGGCAGTGACGGTGACTGAAATAAAGGAAAAAAGGGATATTAACCAAACAAAAAACGCAAATACAAAACAATGCTCACCCAGTGACGTTGATGGTCACCGTAGGAGTTTTGATAATCCTTGTAATGGACACATAGGTGGACTGGCCAACTTTTCTGCGGCGCTCTCTATGTACATATCAATACATCAAACATAGAATTATTTGAATTTCGTATCGTGTTAAGATACAGTCATACAGCCCTACTGTATCAGGACCAAACCGAACTTTACATTTGAGTACAATCCAGCCACTTCTGTAATTAACGGTATACCTTTAGGGCTTCACGCAGTCACAATAGCCATGTACAAATCTCTTTCAATGCTTCCATTCGTTGTTCTTTTTTCTTTTTCGTTCCTATTTTAACAGTGTTAACCAACGCCCCTTTACATTTTATCCGCTTTTCTTCCTTTTCTCCTAGGAATAATTATAAAGTACAAAAAGTGCCTGCAGTCAATGTATACATGTTCAAACAGACCACGAATGGATCAAAGAGTGAATAACTTTACTAACAACACCAACGTTCTTTATTTGCAGTATGTCTAAATATCTGCATGCATACGACATGGCGTAGTTTCGTCAGTTCGTGCACAAGAAAAAAAAAAAAAGAACATATGACGGGCATGGACTGCGTACATGCATGCATGTTGTTGGTTGCAGGTAGTGTTACCATTTGTACCGATTATCTGGGAGTCTTCCCCGTTAGAAAGACAAAATAAGCTGTTCGCCTATGCATGATTTTTGCATGTATATACAGTGAACATTGATACGGCACCGTATCGGCATCACATAGTGAGCGTTTCACTTCAGCAAACATGGTCTTAAGTACAGGCCCCCGAACATTTCATTTAGGGACTTAGAAAAGGGTACCCTTCCTCCAGATAAATTTCCAAAAGTTATGTCCTAGCTACGTTCAGCTTTGAGAAATATGGTAACTCTAGTTGCAGGCCTAAGTGAAGGTGAACTTTGTTGCAGTCAAATACTTAGGCTACATGGAAGGCGGTTATTGCAGAAAGTATCAACTAAAGGATCATCTCCCGGTTTTGTCGTTTGTACACAAACATCTTAAAATGCTTAAACTGAACTGACTAATTTCACAACTACCTTTTTTTTAAAGCCATAGCAACACATTGGGTTGTCTGCAGAAATGAAATACACGAAACCGACAGGGAGTGAATTCTGGGGACTGATAGCACCAGTCAGTAGCCGCAGACGAACTCCTTGATAACACACCATATGCTTGTGTGCAAAGAACTATATATATATAATACAGGTTTGGATTTTGCATTTTGTTTACGACACGATAAAAATGAATTTCACGTAATTAACGTGGTTGTTTATATTCAGTAATTTTTATTGACATTTGTCGGAGACAAGTGACCTTTGACCACCGACTGCAATCAACCGCCTATAAATACTCCATTGTACGAGGAATCCGCGTACCCCCAAGCAGATTGTCTTGAAATATTTTGATTAGACACTGGACGCCTCAAACAATGCACCGAGAAACAAACGTTGAGCACGGCGAGAAATGGTTACGGTGACGGTGCAGAGGTATACCGAGAACCGTTCGTGGGAAACGCTGATCAATAGATTATAACGGAATGAAACGCCATGTTGAAAGAAATTTAATAACCCCAACCACCCACCCACCCCCCTTAAAAAAATAGAAATAAAAACAGTCAGCTATACATAGTAGACTCAACAGACAAAAGAAAAAAAGAAAGTTACCAAAAACCTTTTACAACAGTACAGAAACTTAGACATTGCAGAAACTGTGACAATGATAAATATATATCCGCAGTAGCTACCATTAGGCATGTGTGCCTGTAGATGACATGTCGTATCTGCTTTTATATTTAAAACTCGAAGAACTTTCGAGTACGCATTCACAGCTATATACAACTACGCTGAATCACGTCGTACATTTAACCTTTGACACGAAGATTCCATATATTCGATTTTGCCACTTAACTGCAAACTACGCCAGCCATCATCGGAGCGCAGATCATGTAAGCCTACCATGCATGATATTTTATACCGTGCACACAACACCACATATATCACAATACATAGCGCATTGAGACACCATACTGAATAAACGAGGTGGACTAACCTCTGTAGTCTGTTGACCTTTCTTGGCATTCGGGATTAGATTAGTTTAGCGAAGGATACCGCATAGTTCAATAGCTCAATAGGCCATATTCGAGAATCAAGTAAGTCACGTGACAGATCCAGCTGACAGGTTTCAACACCAACATATATGGATGTCAATATACATATATGCATCTCCCCGTGTAGCACTAGATCCATGAAATTCGAGAAAAGGCAATAGATGATCACAGCGATTTGGGGGGATAACTCTTTTTTTTTTTCAAGCGTCAGCTTATAAATACACCACCTCGTTGTCATCATCGATTCGGCAGCGCGATCTGCCCCCTCCCCTCCAAGGTCTGATAGCTAGCGATGAGTCTCGCTGTCACTGAAACGGCCAGATCGAAATGACGGCGACATTTTACAAGATGGAAGGCTTCTGTGTCGGCCAACAAAATGCTTGGCCTTAAGCCCTGAATTGCGTTTAAATCTGACGAAGCTTAACGTAGACATCTTTGCCACTGATACTACAAGCAGATAAAATGCTTCTGGTAACTTGTCTGTTTGAAGTATTCATGAACAATTTTTTAATTGACAGCCAAACTTAAACGATCTTGAACATTTTAAAAGAAAGGTGCCATAAAATCTTTTTTCACCTTTCGTGGTACATTAACTTCTTTATTTTGATAAATGTGTAATAATATAAGTTCATCATTTTCAGGTCACTTTTCTTTTATTCATTTACCTCCCTTTAAGATTTACCTCACGATCCTGCCTGCTATTTTGATATGTCACTCGCTGGAAAAGATTTCCGTCTTTAAAGCATACCCATGCAGAAGGGCTTGGCTGCCAGGGGGGGGGGGGGGGGAGAGGATTGCCCCTGGAAGGTCTGAGCCCCACCCGATGTAGGAGGTTGTGCGCTTCGCGCAAGCGCCGGTGAGACTCCCTATTTTAAAATCTTGTCTAAGACCCTATCCTCTCAGACATGTCCGCTTTGACGGCATTGAGATTCATGAAGAGGGTGGGGCTTGCCAAAACATCCATCCTACTGTGACGTATGGAGACCGTCATGCATCGACCATCTCCATTTTTCAGATCTCTAAATTGCGATGTCGATTAAAAGTTTTTTGCATAGGACTAACATGCGGTCACGAAAACCTCCAAAACACCGCGGCGTTCCTCTTCATTATGGGGGAAAAAATCAGCTCTAATCTGGTATACAGAAAAGGTCCTAACTATAATGTTATATATCAAATACTAAGTAATTTTCTAAAGACTCCGTTCGACAAATTTAGCCTGCGAAACTATAAGGCAATAACAATGGATTTCCTGACTTTCGAGTTAACAAAATCGTAGTCTAATGACTTCTAACAAGATTAATGTTTGATCGATAAAACTCAAGTGTTCACAGTGCTTGCCAGTGCGTCCTTACTGAAAAGACGCTTGCCGATTTTTTTTTTTTTTTTTTAACTCATTTGTACATAAGAGACGCCTACGATGGATAGACACATTTATTTACTTTCGTCCTTCCCCAAACATTTATCTCTTAAGATATCACAATGTTTTGTTTCCTATGATTGGGTTTAACTTCCCTTTATATAACAACCTTTAGCAGACTTTGTTAAACGGCAGACGTTGCATATGAAGTAAATTTTACATACTGTATTATACCGGTAAATTATTTTCAATTTTTTTTTTTTTGGTTCGACGCGGATGAACGGAACACTGGACTTTTTCAATAAATTATGGCAGACATTGGTGGAGGCAAAGAAAGTATTAAACAAATTGAACAATGTATATATGCACTGCGGTATTGTCCCATATAGGTAATATACAAAAATACAACGAAGCGGTAAAATTTACCATCACGAAAAAGGAAGCATGCTGAGTTTTGAGTCGTCTATATATAGCACTGTATAACTCCTAATTCATGGCAAGTCAGGTTACAGTGTTTCGCTGATACTGCATTGAAGTGACTGGGACCATATTTTAAAGCTGTGTTTTCATGTTTTTTTTTTCCTTTTTACTTTGCTTTTTTTTTAATTCTTTGTTCTTCTGTCTTTTTTTTTTTTTTTTTTTTTTTTGCACAGCACATACGTATTCCTACAATTATGAAGAAAATAACTGAGAAAGTTCGCTCGGATGAGCAGTTATAACAACATTACAAAACATTGTGGTCTTTTTTAATTAGCGATATATGTGCGAGTTGCAGGTAAATGTTCTCGTAACGACTTAAATTTTCGGGAGGATTCGAAGAACCTGCGAGTGTGCCTTTAAGGAGGCTCATTGAGTTGATATCAATATGTTTGTGAGGATCCTTGACAGGGTTCAACTACATGACAATACTTAAAAATTAGCATAATTAGTCAAGTTCACATCCAGTGTAGCTAGGAAAACTGCTATTGACCCTGACTTGTACTGGCTGTGGGCATTATGAATTAGCACTAATGTGAAAAGTGTCTGGTCACGAATTCTCAAAAAACCAAACTGAATCGTTAATTACTCACTCATTAATGTTCCTTTGTATGTGACACTTTGAGGATCCTCTTAGTTCGACCAATTGCCATTAATATGTGAAGGAGCATTTCACAAAATTCATTTCAACTCAATGTGCCTCTTTAACCTTTATTCGTTGAATTGCGCTCCGGAAAAAAGAGCAAAGGAAAATCGGAGGAGATGTTTTACAATAAGTGAAATCAAACGATAGAAAAAGGAAGACGAACCTATATGAAAATCACAGCATCACACATTATTTTTTATTTTACTTCCGATGATGTCATCATAATTCATAAATCCAATCCTCGCGCAACATCATGTCATGCATATTTATGCTTTCAACCCCTGTAACTACGACACTTAGTCTGCTTATCACGAAATATTGCAGTATGCGTAAAAACTAATCTTGGTATTCTTGGCTTAATCGAGACATCATTTTCGGTTACAAAGCCCCCCCCCCCCAAAAAAAAAAAACCTGACGGTGAGGATAAGGTAGTTAATATGAAGAGTCTGTATATGCAAACTATTCGCCGTTGCTACGGCAACTGTGGACGTCTGTTTGTGAGGAATTAGATTCATTGAAACGAAAAGAAATACCGGTGCATGCACTATAACACACTGGTAACACTGAATCACAAGCACGCTCTTGTATCACACGCGTGCCATTCAAACTTTTAGTCACGCGGTATCATCTGGGGAGCTTCCTTGAATTACAAGCAGGTCTGCCATAAATATTTGCCGTCATCATCCATTTCAGCTTTCTTTTTCTTTCCTTCTTTTTCCTTCCTTCTTCTTTTTATCACAATGGCAACGGGTTATCTTTTACCAAGTAAACAGTTGAAAAAAAAAAATCATGGAACTGGGCTCAAGAATTTAACAAGGAACATAAAACATGAACGCAGTCTACCGAATGTTATTATTGACAGTATTTGCATTTTGTTCTATAAACTGCGAAGAACAAACCAAATCAGAATTCTACTTCATATGGTACATAAGCGTTGATTTCAGTGGGAAAATTTCGTGACAGAGGTGTTCACAGGTTACAGGCATACAAGAAAATTCGGCGCGAATAAGAACAGTTCTGTAGCGGCTACCATGCGACAAGCGAGGGTAATTACGTCACTCATGTATACTAATGACCACATCCACTCTAAACATCACACAAAACAGCGACGCTTTATGTGCGAACATTTTAACTATGCATAGAGACTTTAAAAGGTTCATCCGCGTGTTGACAACACTGATTGTTTTTGTGTGAAAAGCATAAACGGGGTATACAAATATTGGAAGTTTTGCACTATAGAAAACCCTTCTGGATGTCCTATTCTGTCCTTTGCCGATCTTAAACACCTCGGACACAAACGGATTGTCCGGTCGCCAATCACTTGAATTACCTTTGCAGGAAGACGGAGAAGATACCGTTAGAGAGTTGGGTCACAAACACGCCAATGATGCAATAGCTATACGTTTAAACAGCTTGGTAAACTTAAGTATATACACTAAGAAAACGAACACGTGTAAATACACACGTTATGCACAAAACTACAGACATTTTAAAAGTTGAGGAGACCACTGCTTCGTTAATGTCATACATTGTTATGGAAAAATGGTACGAAATGATATCTTGTCCTACAGTAGCTTGTAGAAGTCTATCCTACATATAAATGTGTAAAATCTCAAGTATTTGGTACTAACGACCTGCACAAAATACATATATATACATACACAGCTACGCCCAGATTATTCACAATTACTCACGAAAGTGACGAGATAGTCTGTAGGTACTAACTTGCGTGTGTTTCATGGAAAATGAAATGTACTGGAAATAATCTGGAGGTATATTACGATTTGTATATGGAAGCTGCAGCACGCGGCTGAGCTAGTTAGGATAAAAATATATGAAATTTTTGTTTTAATGTTAAAAAAAAAAGAAGACAAATATCCATTGACATCCATTGAGCACAATTTTTAAGCAAATGAACAGTGCTTCGAATTCAAAAAGATGCAAGTCCGCCTATGCCATATTCACACTGCGAGCATGCTGGTCTATACTATACACCCATGGTCCTATTATCAGACCTATCATGACGAAACAAGCAACAGGCAACTATTGATGCAGGCATAGGCGCACGGGGAAACCTTTGTTCGTGGGGGCAAATTGAAGATGTCTAAATTCCAAATCGACGGTGATAAATTATGGGAAGATGGATAGCTGACTGTCACAGAGGCTTTATAATATTATACTTTCACAGTTGAGTGACTTTGCAGTTGCGTCCTCGTTTTCCTAAAATTAATCAGTGTAGGTGGTCATTTTTTTTTCCTTCAGGTTATCAGTCCGAACAATATTCACAATTTGCCGGATCTTTTTTTACAAACGGAAGGAGTAATTGTCCACTCCATACACCAGTCCCCTATACACGCATGGTATCGACATATGAATGCCTAATTGGCTGTGGGGTGCAATCGCTCTACCAAAACCTACATAAAAGGACGAATATTTACGGTTATGTGCTCTATAACTGGATTTCATCAACATACACATGTGCAGCGACGAAAAAAAAACGCTATATGTCTGAAAATCGTGCGAAGAACAGTTTGAGAACCTTATATGATTTTTTTTTTCAACTGCAAAGATTCCCCGCCGATTTATTTCACCCTTCATGGTGTTTTCGTGAAATATTATACTTCTTCCTCATTTAAAATTCAATGCAACTCAATTCAATCAATGCTTATAGGATGGCATTTCTTCATGAAAGGATCTAAGGTTCACACTTGAATAAACACAGTTGCATTAACACTTTCGGTTCTGCATCACGTGACGACGGGACGGTAGGGATCCTTATAGGCCTTTGTAAATGTCGGACTACAGTATATACTTTTTAACGACCAAATAAACTGCAACGTTCATGGTCGATCAAACTGACAGAATTACATTAATGTTCCGGGTGTGTCCACCTTCGAGCAAAAGTAAGCTATATAGTATTACTGGTCTTATAGGTATATGGAGACAGGTAGGTTCGGAGATGGATAACTTAGGACTCTTGTTCATGGATAACCCTCAACGACCTTCTTTTTTTCTTTCTTTTTTTCAAAACACGAATCCATTCATCGACAGATTTATTCAAGTCATACGTATGCGTGTTATGCATGAGATCCATTGATACCCACGAAATGAGCACAAAATGACAAATTATGAAGCTTAAATTTACAACGACTGATATATAGGAACACTTCCAGGACACAAGGGTGTAAAATACTAAATTATACATTCAGTCAAAAGCGTCACCACATAAAGTACAGGTAAAATCATCAAAGGCCGGTGAACGCAATCACTTCTCAGGAAGGAATCCAGCGACGGGTTTACGTGTATACGTTGGCATAAATTTGCCATTTGCCCTTTTTTTTAAATAGGATGTCGAGGCATCACAAGGTTACACACCAATTACTCCACTTCTTTTAAACAAATGAATGTTGGTATATTTTCTATGTTTTATGTATGACGTACATACTACACAGTACTCCTTGTTGGACTGTTGCTTTTGTCAATATGCATATAGCAGACTCTTCCAGAGAGATTCCATGAAGAACGAGGCACTACGTCGATAAAACAACCCACAGTGTAGGCAGGGATGACCATCGGTGACCCCCTAAAGATCGAAGGATCCAAAGCTGGAATATGAGTTGAAAATTTGTCAGTGAAAGTCACATTCTGCGGAATATGTCATAGCCACTACAAAAAAAGAAATATTGTTTAAGTCCCATTTTTGCATACGTGAACATTCATATCCATTCCCCATTGGTCTGTTTGATTTCAAGTGACGGTGACTGACTGCTAAGCTTTCTTGGAGGGGTTGATTTTTTTGTAGGGCGGACAAAAATGTTGAGACGACGTTCATATTCAAATATCTGGAAGATGAATGCATAGTTTTCTTTCAGATTTTGTAAAAGGTAATCTTTTCCCTTACTTTCTCTTCCCTGAAACAACTGACGAAAAACAACAGGAGCGGATCAGACGATTACCAGTGTAACTCATATTCCAGCTTTAAAGAGGCTCACTGAGTTGATATTGTTCATTTTGTGACATGTTTGAAGGAAACAGTTACATGCCAATACTTCTACTTAGCCTCATCAGTCATGTATCTACCTCTACTTTGCATGAAAATGTGAGAAAATGTAATTTTTATGAATATGAGTTGCCTATACTTAGTGCTGTCTGGCAAAAAGTGTCTGGTTACCAATTTTCGAGAAGTGATTTCAATATTTAATTACCCTATCTCTGTTGCTTCAGTTGTGGGTCAGATCTTTAGATACCTTATAGTTTGACCACTTCCCATCAAAATATCAGTTTAGGTCAAAAATATCTGGAATTTTGTGAACCAGCTCAATAAGCCCCTTTCAGATCTACAAACGATGGAACTTGGGATTGAAATATTCAAACTAATAGAGTGACAAACACACACACACACACATATACACACACTGGATGCAAATTTCTCGCACCTTATCTGAATCGGTTCCAGATTAGAGAGATATCCTCAGATAACATCAACTCAATAACACACACACACACACACTGCTGACAACACACACACACACACACGAGGTAATGGAATATACCGGGCTGCTGACATGAAGGAGGGTGTGGGCTGCCAGGTTACCTTTTATACTTCAAATTTAAGAACGACGTTCACTCTTAATTCCAATGTATAAAATAGCCACTCTCTATTAGAAAAAAAAAGTTGCAAATTAAATTGTCAAAGAAATCACTGCCCTTTTCTTAACATTCATTGTTTGAACAGTGATAATCGCAGACGATCTGACAGACAGCATCATGCTTTGACACCAGGTATAAAAAAGTAAAATTACTCGGCTCCTATGATAGCTATACAAAGTGCCTCTTGTCTTTCATGCACTAAGAAAACGAATCGTTTGAAAATTGTTACATGCCATTTAAACAAAGCAGCCGACATTTTGACCGAGCATTCTTTCGGTTCAAGGCAGAAAATGCAGTTTCAATTCAAATCATCTTCCTTGTTGTCAGTCCCACCTTAAAGGGGAAAATTCAAATTCAGAGCCGTCTTTCCTATTGGTTCAATAAATTTATTGGTCAGCAGTTTTGGCTGTTAAGTCACTTTCCATGTAATATACACTGTACAGGATGGATATGTACAATGTTCTTCATGGCGGGTCTTAAAGACGATCCTCCACTAGCAGAACTATCATCCCTGAGGTAGTGACCACCCCCCCCCCCGGGGCCAAGGCTCTGCTCGGCCGAAAAAAAAAAAAACTTGACATGATGCGTGCTGACGGGCAATTTCATACAGGTAAGACCAAGAAATCTTCTCTAAGTGGCACCATTTTGCATCATTTACCATCTCCAATTACCAAATTTTGAGGGGGGGGAGGCTAACCCCCCACCCTCAAATCCCTCCCGCGGTCGTTTCGCGATCCGATCCCGTACCGTCTTCATGCATGACCGACCCAGCACCCGACCCCCCCCCCCCTTCTCTCTCTCTCTTAAACAGGTATGGCAAACACTGTTATGATTAATTTGGAAATCGGGGTGAGACTGCAGAACATCGAAAATTACATAATTATTATATTATTTAGTCAAATTTTTAAAGGTCATGTGACACAAAAAACACATTTTGGAGTATTGACCGAATTAATAAAAAAAAAGTTTAAATCAGTCACAACTTACAGATCCCTGTTCCACTTAACCTTTATCTCAAGGGCAATTGAGAAGATATGCCTCAAAGGGTTTCTTTTTTTTTAAGCATGTATTGTCTTCTTCAAAACTGTTGATATCACTTACACAGACGTGTAAGCAATATGGCAAGTAATTAAAAGACAATACACATAGACCTAACAGAGAAATACTGACACATAGGCAACACTCCACATCATATTTTTTGCATTTTTTTTAACTGTTTATCTACTATTCATATTTTTTTTTACGCAAAAAGACGTGTTTAACAACGGTTATGGGTACAAACACAATTCCAATGAATTGTCGTTCATTGTTTCACCCTACGACGCCCTCGATGCAGTCAGCTCCTTCTTCTAGATGTAGGTCACATGACCGTCAATACAAAGTCTTAAATAGAAGACTATCTACCCGACTTAACTGTACATTAACAGGCCTACACAGAAACGCTTACAAACTGCCATACGTGTGGCTCAGTTCACTCCCAGCCCCCTGAAGTTTCGCCAACGAATTACGAAAAACGATTTGCAAACAAATCCTGAATGTTCAAATCTGATTTGGTTTATATTTACTTTTACCTAGAATAATTGTTTTTTTTTATATATATTATATATATATATTTTTGTTTACACTTGAAAGCCTACATGTCACCCGTGATAACACAGTTGAAGCGAAAATCCACATCTGAATTTGTTGACGACCCCCCCCCCCCCCCCCGGTCTATTCATGGATGGCTCTTTTTTTACTATGTGGTATCATTTTTTGTAATTGAATTGCTTAATGACATACAGCAACATCATGGAAATACTTACAAGAAATATGAAAAGAGAATTACGAGATTTTGATGACTTTTCAAACTTAAATAGGGACGACTGCTTAATGCTAATTGCCTTGAATTCATTGCATAACGTGATTTTCTTCTTCCGTTCGTATACGGTAAAATAATTTACTTGCCTAAAAAACAAAACACTCGCGGTTCCTCCCTTCCGTTTTGACAGAATACCCGTGGCTCATGAACCAAACCAATCGCACCAGGAATATTTTCTGTTCCCTCGTGTGTGCAATGTGCGACTGAGTTCCCATGCATGTACAGCACAATTTACTCATGAGAAGGAAAAGAAAGCACAGAACAATGGTGAGAACTATCAGCATATCGATAGCACATCTAAGTGACATAGACTGACAGTCACATATATACCGTAGAGTATATACCAGGGAATCATTTAGAGTTCAAACTTACCGGTTTTCAGGTTTCTTGGGTATTTTGTTGCAAAATTTGTGAAAACCGTGTTGTTGCATGTACAAAAACTGCTACACAATAGTCCATCCCATTCATGTAGTAATTTGAACTTTTTTTTTTTTTAGCAAACTGAGAAGCGATACCGGATAAATTATTCCCTGCAGTGCTCTTATCGATAGTTCGATACGTCGGCCTGAAATGGCGCTCCAGATATAGGCACCGGTAATGCAGTCGGGTGGGAAAGTATATATGCGAAATTGCCTTATGCACATGTAATATTAAAAGTTTCAACCTTACGGAAATACATATATAAGCCTACTTTTATTTCGAAATTGTTTCTTTTCATAAAATGAAAGAGAGATGAACCTCGGTAAAAAAAAGAAACCGAACTGATCAATAGCACCCTAGAAATATTTTCTCCATCTCTCCCCGCCCCCCCCCCCCCCCCCGCCCGATCGCATTGTGAACTGACATTGGGCAAGTTGGGGTGATTTTATCCCAGGGGTGAAGTCACTGAACGGGGTATAGATTGTTGGCCTAATTGCAAACAACAATCGATAGAAGTCTATGTAAATCATCATGTCAAAGAAAGCAAATGAATCACATGCGGTAGATAAACGGTAGACGTCAATAAAACAACTAATCACGCGGGATATTTAAATCGGTAATGAAAGAAAAAAAAATAAAGTCTTTATAAAATGCAAAACATACATCTATTATCGGAATTTCACGAAAGCACGACGAATACACGTTCAAATTGGTAAACTTACGGACTATGTACGTTCAAACTGATTTAGATTTCATATTAACCTATAAACAGAAAAAAGGAATGTTGTACAAGCCTAATTTTTCAGTTTATCTACACCTGCTAATGAATGGTTTCCCTTGTTTCCACATTACAAACCTCAAACCACTGTTACATTTGTAAGCGATGCACAAAAGAAAAACTAACAATACATATCTTCGAACTTCAGGAGGGCTTCACGTTCCAAGGGCGGTGCAACCACAAATTTCGACGAAGCAGATTGGAAAAAGTAAAGATGTCATATGTTTGGATTTTTTATCCTATCAATTGGTTACCGAACGGAATAATATAATGTCTAGTACCGGTACCGAATGACTAGTCTTTTTTTCACAACTTCTATGAACCGTTCTTTCTGACCTTTTACTTCAAATTTGCTAGAGTATACATCGGTTATTCACTTACCGCTAAAACTACAATGAATTTGTATGGTCTACATGACTATATATGTAATCATGTGACCATGATGCAGTGGTAATATGAATGTCTCAAATTAATGACAGAGACATTGCAAACATTACGTAACATGAGTGCATTCCTAATTTCGTATTATCATGACCGGATACGATTTGCAAATGCGTTATTAAGTCGTGCAAGTTTTCCCCTACATCACAGGATAAACGAAAACGAGAGCCAACTTTCACTTCTTCGGCTCACAATGCCTTGCAAAATTGAAACTGATCGACTATGGCCCATTGGCATTGGCATTTAGAATATATAGATATATAGAATACCTCCCTGTATATATATATATATATATATATATATATATATATATATATATATATATATATATATATATATATATATATATATATATATATATAAATGTAAATATGTTAACAAATATGACAATTTTGAAGCACAAAAATTTTTTACAAGAAAAGGTGTTTATTTCGGACACGCCTGTGTCCTTCTTCTTGTGTTTGTGCTGAAGAAGGACACAGGCGTTTCAGAAATATACACCTTTTCTTGTAAAAAATTTGGGTGCTTCAAAATTGTCATATTTGTTAACATATATTTATATCAAATGGAGCATACGTGGATTTTCACATATTATATGCCCCTATATATGCCTATATATATATATATAGGCGTATACCTTAAAATGTACATACAATATATACAATAGGTTATCGTCGATTTTTGTTCGTTGATTTGTGATTAGAAAAATTAACAAAAAACAATGATTAGTAAATTACTCCAACGTTTTGTTTTCGTTTCATTATGTCATACCTTCACTTAATAACATCCCATTGAGCCACCTAACCTTTCACACGCAGTTGCAACCTCTTGAGTATGTACAGCAGTTGCTTCAGGGACATTATGCGTCATATACCCCGCATGTGGGCTGTGTGTGTGTCTGTACACTATGTGCCGTTCCACGTTGTTAATTCCAAATCCTGTAGAACAGGTTTTACGACTGTTAATGAACACCGAAAATATATATACCACGGTGCCGTATATTTGGATAATGCGATATGCTCAGCATTGTGTGTACACAGTATCACAACTGACCCCACTATAAATACAAATGGAAAATTGTGTACGTAGTAGTACGTTGTTTCTTAAAATTGCAATGCAGTGTTCACTGGGACTGTGTATGGTAGTACGGACAATGTTATGTAAATATGTGTACCCACAGGAGTTACTTAATGCTAGCATTAGGATATATTACAGTTAACTTTTTTTCTTTATTTTGTATGAATTCTTTCTTTCTTTTGTTTTTTTCTTTCTTTCTTTTTTCTCTTTCTTTCAAATAAGTTCAAAGAAAACGTTTACTCGATGTTAAAATTGTCATTTTTTGTTGTTACAAGCTACACATATCACATTGCCATTCAATCTAAAAACTCCCGAATGTTCTCTTTCTTTCTTTCTTTTTTTTTTATCTTTTCTTAGCTTCGCTTTCGTTGTACAACTTGTCACAATCACGATGGTGCGTTACACAATGGACAAGGCATTAGTTATTCATCACAATATTTCTTATTTTAATATGCCTCTATTTTTATTTTTTTCACCTTCTTTTTTGGGGAGAGGTCTGCAAGGGGTTGGAGGTTTGAAATCAAGCTGTATGGCGTGCATTCAAACTGATCTAAATAAAATAAAATATAGAACGCAATGAAAGTTGTACCAATGAAGTTTCAAAAAAAAAGGATTTCTTCATAATTTGCGATAGTAATTGCACAGGGGGGACCACACTAACTGCGACATACCATCAACCATTATATTTTCCAGACGGAACAGCATTGTGTTTTCTATTTTACTTTCCCGCCATTTCGTTCCGCGCACCGTTTTAACTCCAACGTGGGCGTTTGAAACTATTTCCGTTTTTCTCGGGCCATAGATAATATACAACACTTATTGTGGCCTTTGTAAAACCATCTAGACCCTGCGGTATTATGTACTCTTCAACTTGCTCATTTTTCTTTCTTTTTTCTTTCTGTCTATCATTCATCAATAATTTCTGTCTCCCTCTTCACATATTTTTACTATTATTTTCTTAGCATTTATTCATACAGGAAATAAAAGTTTGCTATTTTTGACGGCAAACAGCGAAATAGACCTGTCATGTTTGTGTCATGGTACAGATACTTCTCTGAATTAGAAGTTGTGAAAGAAAATTCAAAATGCCCCAAATAGAGGCTACAGGCGGAACCGGTAATTCTCCAGTAACCCTTCGCTCCGCAAGGTACCGACACATCAGAATTTCTAACACAGCCGGCCTGCGTAAAAATGAACACAAACAAGGATCTTTCTCTTAAAAAAAACAATAAATCTTTACCACTGATTTCCTAACAGTGACTCACTTACAGGCAACAATTTCATGTTTCTAGAACTGACAAATAACTTAAACTTGTCGTGTGTTTCTATATTTAAATTTTGTTCAGCGTTGCTGAAGGTTTAAATTTTCATTTTTCTTCTTCCTTCTAAAATTTAAGTTTTAGCTGACTGTAAACCAAATATATATACCAAATATGCATACCAAATGTAGGCCTATATACCCACTATATATATTACCAAATGTATACCAAAATGCATGTACCATTAATACATATATACCAAATCAACCAAAATACGAAAGTGAAATATTCTTCACTGATGATATACTGTAGTTGTACAGTGACAACCATATAAACTGCAAAAGAATTACTCATTTCTTTTTAAATATGATCATTAATAAATTATTACAGTTTTTATTTCGTAAGTTGCAGTTCGTCATCATGCGAAAGAAGCAAGCAATATTATAGCAAAACGGGTTCGAACATCCGGTTGACGGAGTCGGTGGATACCATTGTTCGTTAAAGGGGAAATATTGTGTTTGGTTTAAAAAAAAAGTATATCATATTTTTAAAATGACTATTTAAGACGACAAAATGATAGATTATTCAAAAAAGGGCAAGATGGTAGCCTTCTTTTCAAGAAAGAAGTCCCTCAAAGATACAATTTCCGTTAATTGTTGCTCAAGGTTAAGTTGTTCACCCAAACTTTCAAATGATGCATCTTCCGTAACTGACGCCTCATGCGTACTGTATATATGCATTGAGGAGATGAAGCTTATCGGTGAGAATGAACAGAAACAAAGTGATTAAGGTGTTTTTCTTTTTTGCTTTCATGTTTGTGAATTTTGAATACAGTATTTTGCTTTAATATCAAGCAGCAATTAATAGTGTACCCTTCTGATTTGAAAAGCGAGTCCGACGAACCATGGGTTGCCATGAGAACGAAGTACCTACTGCAAGCCAACACATTAACGACCGGAATCATGGAACGACAATGACAAGAATTTATCAAGAATTGGAAATCCTCATAAACACACGTATTCTGATCGAAGTAACCGAAGTTTTACCAAAAAATTACCAAACTTTTGTCATACCACCTACTGTTTTCTTGGAAATACATAATTTCACACATTCTATACAATAATGATATGTACAAGGTATATGAAACTCTCTTTACCCCCTTTCTCTCCCTAGTGTCTCCCTGTTTACTCTTCTTTCCCTTTATTTATTTTTTTTTTGCATTTACTTTTTTACTTACTTGCCTTTTTTTTTCTGCGTGTCACTGTGTTGTGATTGTAGAGGCTATCGTACCATGTGACCAATTAAAATGTGAACATTGAAAGCTGCCTATCCGACCTTGTAAAATGCAAGAGGGGCATATACAACTCTCGCCGACGTAATTATTAAACCCAATGAAGGCGATCTTAATAAGGAATTAGGCCTACATAATTACCTAATAATCCTACACATATACAGACACGCACGCACATACATACATACAAAAAACAATACTTATACACAAAAGCATGAAACAAAGGAATTGTTCTGATACATCTGAGAGGGATTGGGCACCTTACGTATCCACTTAACTTTCGTTCTTGTTATGGTAACCTCTTCATTAAGCTCAACGTTCTGTAGTTTAAACAAAAATTCGGTCATATCTGGTATAATTGAAGATAGTTTCAACGATTTCACTCAAGTATTACATTATCAGCTAGCTATCAGTTCAGTAATGCCTTTTTTTATGCGTGTTAAGCTCCTAAGTATTATCTATCTCTTCCCGTTGTTTACATCCTGCGGTTCCCTATAAAAAGAGATAGAGGTCAGAACATGGAAGAACGTTGCTATGTCAATGCTGGGGTTGCTGGCATAGGGTAATATGAGGGGGGCTAAGGGGGGGGGCTAAAATGTTCAATGTAAAAAAATACAGCAGTTCTATACAAGAAAGAAAATATGTAGAGGTGTTACAACTAACGAAAACATGCACGGACACTGTCATACCCAAGGCAATTAACATACATTTGTCATTTCACTTATTTTGGGGATTTTCCTCAACATAATTAGTCACGATAAAATACGACTCTTACGTTACGTGATCTATAAGAAAACCTCCGTGCTCCTAGCTGGAAGATCCACCGTAATTTGTCACGTAAATTAAGCCTCTCTTTTTTTTTTCTGTGTTGAGACAATTACCCATGCAGCGACATTTTAATATCGTTAATTCTAAACGAGTTTGGCTACCAATACATGAAAGAATTGAAACGCGTTGATTACATGCACGTCGTATAGAAACTTGACGGAATCGTCCGTCTGACGTAATTGTGATCTACATCCGGAAAATGAATGCACAATTTAGAATTTCGAAAGGACGGTTGAAGGTATGTACCAAAATACCGTTGCTAAACCTGTCCGAGTGTCAATGTCTTACCTATAGCGTACTGCTTTTCTCAGGTTTAGATGGAAGGGATAAGTTATAGCATTTTTTGAATCAAAATGCTATAGACCTGGTGATCAATTCAGTGTGAAAGCCGCGTATCTTCGTTTCACGCACATCAAAAAAAAAAAAAACTGTGTATATACTATACTTATTTACAAAACACCGTTATACGCCATACACGTTGAGCATAGGAAATCCTTTAGCAGATATACTGAGACCAACTACAGCACACGTCACGATGGGTAATGTCAGTGTAAACTCGACCCGTTAATTTTTGGACATAATTTGTCACTTGTATGAAACAAATCCAACAAATGTTGTGAGACTGGCTGAATATTGGGCAAAAAAAATGGGAATAAGTTATGTTAAAAAAAAATGCACCTTCATCGAAGATGGAAGGATGAAAGAGTAAGTATCGGTGGACTTAGAGCCACTTTTTGGAGGGAAGTTTACACAGGGATCATACAACCACGGGTCACGGGCAATTTACGTCACTGCAGAGAACAAACCCTCCGAACGACCCACCTCGGTAGAATTGGTGATGGCTGCAAGCCTACGGAGTCTACCCTCTTGGCAGACTTATGACAGACTTACACGCATTTCTGATAAAAGGTACTATACGTACCCACACAATTTAAATGTCTAATTAAACCATTATCGGCATTACAAAAAATTCTGGAAACTATGGAAAGGTTCGAATGTTAAAAATTTTAAAAGCCTAAATACATTCAACAATACGAAGATATCGAAACAACACCATGTATTACAAGGCCCAATTAAGAATCTTTCACAGCCCTCAATAAATTAAAACCCCTTTCCCCCTGATGAAGATCATATACGGATACAAGCGTCTCCCCAAGATATATTTAATATACACTTTCCGGGACATTTTTGTCTGTGTGTCTGTCTGCCTGTGTGGATACGCAGTTTGTTGACAATTTTAGTATCCAACTAAAGTAAAATTCAATGTGACAGAACTTGGAAAATTGACACCTCAAGAGAAAAAAAATCTCCGAAAAATGCAATGATAGCAGATATGCATCTTCTACCTTTTACGCAATGCAAAGTAACCCTTTCCTACCCCTTCCCTACCGTCCACAAACAGGAATGCAAACAATACAGCCATGTTTACTTCTCACCAATGTATTTAAATATGTAAAGGTCTATCAGGTAATTAAACCAAACAGTATTTCACAGAATGTAGAAGTTAAACAGCTAGTACATCCAAGAAAACCGGGTAAACACACACACACACATATATATATATATATATATATATATAGATATATATATATATATGTATGTGTATATATATGTATGTGTATATATATGTATGTGTATATATATGTATGTGTATATATACATATATACATCTTCAACTGTGTGTATATTTATCGCAACTTACGTGAAATTAAATACACATAAAAAGGTATACATCCGTACATTTTCCTTAACGTTCAGCACCTTTCTGGCTCTCTCGCGTCATAGTCCCTCCACTAAGTTGTATTTTAATGAACACTAGACTAGAGCGATTTTGCCGCACTTTTCCTATTTTTTTTTTTTTTTTTTTCTGTGGCAGTAAACTTCATCGCTAGCACCAACTATAACACAACACCAACTGTGTACTTGTCTGCATACATGTATGCATACGATGCATGCAGCATGTGTACTCAGCTCAACCAGGGGAGTTGCTATTTGGTTCAACATAATCGTTGGCTTATTATTGTGCAGGCTCATAATACGGTTGCAACGCTGCTCCCGTCCCCGGATATGTGTACGTGTGCGACTGTGTGAATGTATGTGCGATGCTTGTAGGTGTGTGTAATAAATACGCACCGTGAATATGTCTTGAGCTGTTGACTTGGCCACTGAGGCCCTGCCACAGTCACTGTGAATGTACGGGATTATTTAAAATGGTGTGAGAATAGAAAACTGTGTGGTATTACCAACTCTAGTTTACATAAATAACAAGCGCCTAGTTTTGGTAACCGCACACAAATCGATAAAACGTTAGACCGGACAAAAGCTGCAAGGTACCAGAGCTTTTCGTGCAATCGACAGGCAGTGTTATTATTTGCCCTGTTGAGTTGTGCATGAAATCGGCGAATCTCAAGCTCCGGGCCTTACGAAAGAAAACAAAACAGTACGCAGAATAAAAAAAAATGGGTAGCTTAGAGGGTACGAACTCCTGAAAATAAATAGAAAAGTATTCCAGTGCCCAAACTGCGTGCTAGCGTTTCCTCGTAATCGCCAAAAAAAAAAAAACGTAGGAAATGTAATTCCAGGGTCACTTTCACACTCAGTTTTCGTACAGTGATACAGTGTCCAACTATTTAATTCCTGGCTTTAGCCAATTTATACCGGACGGTAATAACACAAGACGAAATAATGAATGCCTAAAACTGTTCTTAACAAGATATAGACAAGAACATACCTGCAATATTTCCTTACATTTAACGGGATAATTTGGGAGGCATATTTAGTTCAACAAGTGTTTTCTATAGTACCGTTTGATTTAATGACTTATAGGACGAAAAGTTTTTAATTTATTTTGTCTCCTTTTGTTTTGCTGCGGTAAAGTTGAGTAGAATCTTCACATAATAATTTCATCGTGACACCCACACACCACATCACATTTGTCAACGCTGGGACCTTTGTACACTGTAGTATTAGTCCATTCCAGCTGAAGTATCAAAAGCTTGAACTAGGACCCGCTAAAAGTAAATCCTTTCGGTCAAAAAAAAAAATACGACTGTACATATTTTACTTTTTTTTGTCCGGGCTTTCCATTAACAGTTTTGTGGGACTTAATTTCCTCCGTAATGCTATTTTTTGGGGGGGGACCATGTTCTTCTGTACCTTCAGAACAGGGAGTTGTGACGCTCTCTGGCCAAATATTTTGCGGACGGAACTCTCAGTGATTGTCGACTCAATTCAACTTCAGGTTCGTCAAACACCCGAAGTCGATGGGGTTTCAATACCTGCATACACGGTGAAATTAAAATCTTAGGAAACTCAACTTGGCAAGCACGCGTTTTTTACAACTCATACGAACTAAAAACCAACTTGATTAAATTTCTGTGGGATTATTACGTAGCAAGTCATGACAAACAAATGACCAAAGAAAGACATAATTAATGGCTACGTATAAAGATTGGACATGTGAAACCGGAATATTTAGTAACAATGAAAGTCGAGTACACTTTCTTTTTTACGCATATTCTTTGTGTACCTTTTGGCGTGGAGCTATTACGTGCTTTGGGTGGATGGACAGAATTTTCAAAACTACTAAACATCTGGGATTGGTAAGTACTTTGATGCCAGGCCATCTATACACGAGATATTCGGGAGTGATGCCCGACAAAAAAAATATCTAGCTGAACAGAAATTTTAATGGAGCCAAAAATGTTAACATGAATAATGTATGTGTTATGACACTGAGAAGAAGCGAAATAGAAAACTACTGTTGTTGTTGTTTTTGTGCGTGTGTGTGTATGTGCGTGAGTATTTATTTTTTCTCCTTTTTTTAATTATCACATTATCATTTTTAAGTAAGGGCGGTGACGTCAACAATTTCTATGAATGAATGAGAATGCAATTAAAATCACCTTCGCCATACAGAAATAAAAGTTTACAAAGAAAACGGTTTTCTGAAGGAAAAAAAATCTTTCGAATGTTACGCTCCAGTGATTTTTTTTTCCTTTTTCATGAATCATGGATAATTGGCACTCCGCCAGGGACTTGAAACTGGTGTCTGCAGAAAGTATGTGACGGATCCAGTCTCCCCATCCTGAACACCACCGGATGCATGTGACATGTGCATGCAATGTATCTGCCGCGCGTTGCCTAGTGTTTGGACCCGATCCACACGGTAGAGATTTGAAAGGTCACCCGCCGACGATGCACAATAAAGAAACAGTAACGGTTCGGCTAAAACGAGGGGGGTAACCAACATGGAAATATCAACATCACGTGGAGTTTTGTAACTCGAAAGCGAATAACTTGAAGTTCAAGAACATTGTCTGACTGCTAATTAATAAATGATATACACTAGGTCTGTCCTAGAGTAATTATGCGGACTGTGTATTCTAAGAGGGAAGAAGAAGTAAAAAAAGCCGGAACGGACCTTAGCCGAAGGCAGTTCCACTGATGCAATTTTGGAGTTCGTGAATATAGCGCTGGTGATGGCACTCAAATGCAAACACTCTTTCGTTAAATGAAAACACACTTAATGACTTCATTCTACAGGTAAGTACATACGATAGCCACTTCTGAACAGGAAACCTTCACAAATTCCAAACAACGAAGTACAAAAGAGTTGTCATTTTCAACTTGGCCAGGGTTTCATTCCCACAAGATCTATTTTTTGTATGATTACTTTTTAGTCATTTACTTTTATTTTTATTCCTATTTTTTTTTTTTTTTTTGACGGGCATTTCTAGGTTCTTCTACACAAAGCGTTTAATACAACGTAAAATACACTTTAACTCTGACAGTTCTCAACAGTGACCCTGTACCTTCCTCCCCCCCACCCACCCCCCACCTTGAGATGGTAGTAACATTTTCGAGCACTGCTCTTTAAAATTGTCTCGTTTCTCGTACGCTTACATAACTTGGATGTTGAAATATGGCGGCTGCAATTTAAAGGCTAAAGGTAAGACTTAACCTCTTAAATATCATAACAATTACAAATCTGTAAATTAAGCGACTAAATTATTTCCTTATTTAAAAACGACTTCAAATTTTTTGACAATATTCTTAAAGCACATGTTACATTTTAGTGCTTTTTAACGCAATTTTAATAATAACATAACGGAACCTTCGTCGTCTTTCTTCGGAAAGAACGCCGCAGAAAGTATCTACCAATTATTCTAACGACAAAATAATCCGACATCATAAATTGAGGAAGTTCACGAAATAAACAAAAATGTTAAAAATCCTAACTGACATTTGCGCAAGTTCGCCGCTTCCCTTCAAAGAGTGCAAGTTGCCATATGAACAAACGCTTCCACGGAACGGGGAAATGCTACTTCAAGTCAACCGTGAGTCGCGGTATAAAATCCTCGTGACAACCCGCTACGACGCACGTTTTTCACCATAAGCAAGGAATCGTTTGGTATGCACACAAACAGTTACAGTGGGCTAATCGTGAGGCCGTATGCCAAACTCTTTTATAAAATTTTAAAAAAATTATTGACGACAAGAAACTGACTGAAATTAAGTACACTTGATCTTTCATGCATATAATATGAAGGTTACACCCTAAATTTATGACGTAGCATATTTAATACTTACTATCGTGAAAATGTTTTCAACATAGGATAAAATGACTTTTTACTCAATTAAAATTAATTCAGTAGGTCGCACATTAAATGTAGCAGACAGTGGTAAAGTCAAGCTAATTTATGATTGTTCAGTGTACTACCAAGTCGATGAATATCATAACTGAAAATCACAAAATGCTACGGAACCACAAAATTTATTTGAGGTCTGGCATGGTACCAGGAAGGTCGAAGAGCTGTATTCATTTACCTGCCGAGTACTTTGATCAAGAAACATTAAATGTCTTAGTTACTCACCGCTCAATGTAAGTAACTCCCACTAACGTTAGTTGAAGATTTCCTTTTTTCGTAAATTGATGATATGAATCTGGAATATGAATCCAACTTTTATTAGACACACTGGAGAAGAAAAGGTTGAAATCCTGCAACTGGTATAAGTGAACTGCAAAAAATACTGACTCTTCTTTTGTAAATGGCTTAACTCGGTATTTTTTCCCCTTTTAAATCCAACGATCACTTATTTTAACATGCGCAGCAGTTCTTCATCCAACATATTCTCGTTCAGGTCGCACAACAACACCACACTGGACAACGAATAAATTTCCTTCCGAATTCGAAAACACTAACGTTAACACATGCTTTACCAAAACGAAGTATATTAAACGTTGAATCTCTCCCAACTTCAGACACGAGCACTAAAAACAGTTAATTCCATCTCATCGTTAGTTGGTACATTTCCAATGAAATACTACTGGCTGGCTCTCAATATCCTCTAGAAATAAAGTAGGAATCCAATATAACGGTTCCCAAGTTAGAAACTGGTGTTATGTATATCACTATATGGAGAGCACAGTGCATGCATGGCACAGTGTGTCGGTATGGCCGGCACACGGTAAGTGTGTAAAGGTTGTTTTGCACACACGAACATTACTTGCATGCGCTAGCATGCTACAGCTCACCGCCTTTGATTATTGCCGATATCCTACGAGACACTAGTGATATACATATTCATGTATGTTTATTAATATCACTATGAAGGGTGTACAGCGGGCATTCGTCATTCTGATTGGTTGAAAATTATCAAATAACTGAATGGAATAGGAAATGATTATTCATAAAATTGTTGACGATTTGATTACTTCTGTTGTGGTTTCTAAACAACAAGGGTTTAAAGGACTACCTCAGACCCACTGTAGTGATTCAAACTCCCTCGTCAAATCTTAGCCTTCCTTTTATCAGCAGGCAATTACGTTCCAAGGGGAAGCAAAATTAAAGCCGGGTTGTAATTCGACTCAAAGCCTGGTTTGACAAAAGGATTGTTCCGTGACGGAGTGCACTGACATGTCTTTGAAATCCGGAGAATAGAACACTGTAGTGGATTTCAAGGGGTCGTTGAACACTGCCGACGTTGGTTGCTAACAAAAATGAGAAACCGCAGTGTTTAACTGCATGAGCATGTTTTAATGGACGGCACCAATCATACAGTATACTTGGACAAGCTAAAGAGACTCCAGATTCTTTCAGCTAAGTATCTGGATACAGAAAAAAAAATAATAAAGAAAGAAAGAAAAAATAATAATAATAAAAAAACAGAAGAGTTAGTTATGTTGGAACTTTAAACAGGTGCTAAAAGTATCTGTAATAGCGCAAAGGCTCAAATTAGCTTTGCGATCGTTTTGAGATAGTTTGCAAGAATGGATTTGAATGTCAGGATAACAATCTCAAGTCGTTACAAGGGTACACTTACTTGCGAGTGACTGTAGTCATTCAAGGTCATCACGGTGGCCCCACCCCTTTTCTGCCAGTTCAGACTAAGGAGAAAGGATTCCGAAATATTATTTTACTAACAGATGTAAGTGCAATTAACAACGGTTGGGGAAATTAATGAGCCTATGTTCACGAGAGGAGCTGATTTAGTAGCTGAAATCATACAATGTATTCTATTCTATCATTTCTAAAGAGTTCTTCACAACTTGGCAAACATGGTTTAAACATGATAATAAATAGTGAGCAAATGAGCAACTGTCGGAGTTCTAAAAGCTAGTAGAAGACTTTAACTGAAATTAACAACATATTGTACATGGCTGGCAGCAAGGGATCACAAGTGATCGTCGAAGGGGGCCGGCACCTTGTCCCCTCCCTCACCCCTCCTCTCTCACTCTGCCCGTAATTTCTTTGGCATGTTAATGTCATTCACAAAAGCAGATTAGGGCAACATTTCATCAAGCTAACTCAGTCTTGGAACTGGTTTATATCCAAACTTTCTAGTGTTCGGGCGTTCCTGCCGGTGTTATAATAAAACTGAATGATAAACAACTACATGCCTATACAATTGACCCAGATCGGTTGAGAAAAATAAGAGTTTTAACATGACCCCTCCAAATGTTCCAAGTCCCGATCCAACCCGCCATTACGCCAAATACAATCATACGTTCCCTCTCCCAGCATAAGTATATGCTGAAAGTGCCTTTCAGCCCCCCCCCCCCCCACCCCATCTTGGCAAAGAAGAAAAACATTCTTCACCACGTTTTCGGTGAAATTGGCTTTAGCTTGTGAAAAGAATTGTTTACAAGAAAATTCTACAGACTGGACGATTTCCCTTTTCAATTCAACTTTCGTAAAGTTTGTGACGTCAGTTAAGTATTTTTTTTTATTCGGTTTTTTTTTATTCAGTTAAGTATTTTTGCAAAATATGCTGGCAGATTTTCTTTATTCTGCCCTTCAAGCTTTTTTTTTTCCTGTGGATTCAGTGTAAGTCCCAACAATTTGCCAATGTCAAAACTTTACAAAGCATGTAGAAGGCATATAATGACTTCAAACAAAGAGGGCGTGGTGATCTACGTTGTCCTTTCTATTGTATTGGGGAAATGGACGGTGCAGTTATTATTGTTGTTTTTGTTTTTCTTAACAACTTTTTTAATAAATCCTACACCCCATTGAAAATAAATCAGGCAAGACACTCATTTGAGCGACCCTTTGTGTGTCTATAAAAGTCTGTCGAATCCAGTTTTCAGCCAGCAAAGGTCTGCCTTAAGTGAATCATGTACAAGAGATTATATCGCGAAAACAATATCAATATTTTAAAGTACATGTTCATATTTTATCAAAATACGGCTTTAGCGGAGATTCCGGTATTCGAAGATATAATTACAAAAGTTACAAAAGGAGGAAAAAGGTTCTTGAGACAGCACCACGCAGAGGATGTGTCCACCTATCATTTTCCTCAAATCATAACATGAATGTGCCCGTATGTCAACACACGACATACTAGTTAGTGGAATGCAATCAAAATGATACTCACATATACTATGTGCTCTTATCTTCCCTATACGCGAACACAGGATCCCCTATTTGTAGACGTGTGTAAAATCATTTTAATTAATGAACACATCAACCTTCGAACTGCCTATAACCCGTTTATCTTTCTTTCTTTCTTCCTTTTTTTTTGGGGGGGTGGGGCTTCTTGGTTTACCCAGCAATCAATGAAGTACCAATGCAACGGCATGCTGGACAGGAAGAGAAAGCTGTCCTTTTTAGACAAATCGAGTAAAAGTTAAAAGTAAATCCTTTTCCCGTTTGCTTTGCTTGCACATACTTTGGATCTTACTGCTCGAAAAGGGACTTTCAATTTCCTTGAAATGAATTCACATTTGGTACCTCATTTTTGAAGTTTAGACTGAATGCATACATGTGTACATTTTGTTTTTTTTTAGGTGTACTTTTAGATTTACTTTAAGATTTCTCACAGATGTATATCGGGGCAAAATGAATTTTCAGTCCAAGATAATTTTTTCAACTCCTCAGAGATATACGTGGTATCGGTATAACGATAGCCTATTACTGCTTCGTATTATGAAAGACGAACATTTTTGAGCCTATATATGTGAAACAACGTATCTGCATGCCATACATCTCCATGGCTGGTTTGAAAAAAAGGAATGGGAACGGTTTAAAACAATTTATCTAAAATCACAATTATAACGCCCAGACTTTCTGGGATTTTACATAATGATATTTTAATGACTTCCAATCAATTTTTTTTTTAGTTTTCAGAAGAATCTTATCGATGCTAAACAAAATTTTATTCTTAGGAGTGCACGAACTGCATTTTTTCTATACGTCTATTAAATCCATTCGGGGAAGACAGGGGGACATATATTCCCCATTTTTTTGTGAAATAGGAGACACATAACACATTTTAACCCCCCCCCCCGTTTCCCTTTAATTAAAACTACCAATGCAAATTGCTTGAAATTAAGGGATTGTGAAAGAGGGGTGGGGGTTGAGAGTTATAGCAAATCGTAAATAGCATAGAACTGCCTGTTAATTTCTCCACCCATTCCCCTATGGCTATGGGAAAAAATTCGATTGACATTGATTTCAACTATATTGGGTTTGGATAAACTTCTAGTCATGAGTTGTACTCGTTTCTCATAAAACTGTTGTATATGGTAAATTACTTTTCAAACACTTCTTAAATTATGTGTGAAGCTTAATTCAACATTAAAGACGCTATCCTGCCCAACGAGCCATTTTACTGTTAGGAATGTATCAGACGACACATAAAACATTTACAAATGTTTGGGTAAAGAAATATATGAAAATTTTTCACCCTGTACAGTTTCACAGTTAGGACACTACTTTTTAGTAACACGTTATAGGTTAAACTCTTGGATTATACTTTTGCATGTTATAGGCAACGACAAACGTCCTAAGCCACGGCAGAGAAATTTACCTAGCAGGAGAAATCATACGAATTAAAGCACAAATATGAGTTGAAATTTGTCATTGAAAATCAAATGCCGTGGAATATGTCATAGCCACTCAAAAGAAAAAAAAAAGCCTCATTTCTGCAAACATGAAAATTTTATCCATTCCCATTGGTCTATTTGATATAAAGTAACTGTGCATGCCTTGAAGAGTCCTTGTAGGGCCAACAAAAATGTCGATGCAATTTTCATATTAAAACATCTGAAGGATTGGTTCTCTTTCAGATTTGTAACAATTAGGCAGATGACCAGGTGATTGCCATGAACATTCCATATTCCAGCTTTAAAGGGAGATAGGGGGTTTTCATTGTTCCAACATGGTATAAGAACAAAATATAGCTTTTATCGTCTTAAACCATTTAGTCTCGTCAATAAACGGCTATAAAAGCTTCATAAGTTGATTACGGAAGATGAATTATTTGAGTTTACGAAATTTTGGGTGAACAAATTAGTCTTGAGCAACTAATAACTGAATTTCTATCTGTGAGAAACATATTCCTTGAAAAGAAGGCCACTGTCCTGACGGTTTTTGAATAATATCGTTCTGTGTCCACAAATATTTGTTTTAATAATATTAATTTTTCTGTAAAACAAACTCCCCATTTCCATTTAAAGATTGTGAATATATTGCGTGCGAATTGTTCGTTTACGATCTTTTGTACATGTCAGGTGTAGCATTCTTGACAGACTTTGTTTCGATGTACTTTCTGTACTACGACTGACCTCGCTTCCCTGATTCTACAGTACAAAGGATATATCCACAGAACAACACAACCAATGCAATCAAACCAACCATGCATGTTTTTCAAGACTGAAATCTTTTACTTTGAGGAGTCTCAAAGTTTGCATATATGTCATCACAGATTCCAAACACTATCACCGAAATAATTTCAATTCGTAACATTGTTTTTCAAATTATTTTAAATTGATATGGATGCGGTTTCTATCGAGATAATTTTAAGAGTGTCAACAATGTCAGCACCCTCAGGCAAGGATTGATGTTTAAAATGAATACATTTTACTTCTAATGAAACGGGCTTCGATATAGCGTGATATTTTCGCAGGCGCGTTCTTCCCCCCACTTTATCGTTAAATTTTGCGGAGACGTTAAAATTGCGCTTCTCACACGCTTATTACCTAGTACTCCGTACTTTTTACACCTTTCCCGTCCACAAAATATTGCTCTATTTGTTTTATTGCTTTCGATTTCATTTTTGTTTTGTCCAAAGACAGGGCGTCAGAATAAGGGCTGGACGGGACGATTCTCAAGCAAGTGAAGGGGAAGAAATATACATGGCAGGCTACTTTTGTGATACTTGCCTATACTTCTAAATCACGAATTCCTCCACTGTCCGTTTTATGATGTAAATTTACTATAACTTCTCTTTAAAGGCAGACTTAAGGGTAAAGCAAGTGGCCTATATACGATGCGATGTGTGTAATACTGGTAATAGCCTATGACACTCTTGGGCCAAAGGTACTCTGTTTTTCTTTTCATTGTATTACACATTCAAAACAATCCCTTGCTTGCACTGTAATAATGACAGCATACAAAATTTTCGTTGAAATTAAAGAATAAAATTAACACCGTAGTCACGTGCAACACTGATTCCGCTGTATATAATGACGTCATTCTGCCATATTACATAAACAGTGTCAGTTTAAATGTTAGATGAGGAAACAATGCAGATGTTTTTTCAGTCCGTGTATGACGTCAAAGTCAAATTCGCTGAATCAACTTTTCAAAAGGAACTGTCATATTGTCATTACATTTTATACTTTAATTACAGCACTAACTATGCTGTGCCTTTGCTGAATACATAGGAATAATAAAAATTCCGGAAATCCTGGTGGAAGCAACTGATCAGAATGATAGGTTACCTCATTAACAATATCAGTTTACTACGGCAAGTATAGGGTCAAGTTATTCTGTTTTTCTTTAATCATTGCTTGGGTAATTCGAGACAATACCTTATTTACAATAGATACCTTTTCACATTTGTTGACTCACATTATAGTATGACACAATTCATTTACCCTCGTCTTTGACATATCACGCACAATAAACTGACCACTTATAACTTTGAGGACCCTTATACTCCACACATGCATCCATTCAATGTCCACTTCCGATCTTCATGCCATACAGCCATGAAGGGTCTGGTCTACATACAGTTTCCAAATTTCAACATCGGTAACTCACGGTAGATTTTGAGCTGTACGGGGAAACGTTTTAAGTGTTGCATAACCTCGCCTCGATGTAAGAAAAGGTTTTCTTAATCATTTCACTCCAATTTCTAAGAATACAAAATCTCCTATTTTCAGATTATAAGATTGTGCTATGCAAGTTCCGTTTGATTGATGTTAACGATTACAACGCGTGGTGGAAATGCACCCCTCCCTCCCCCACCCACCCACCCACACCACTATATGGCTCATTTTAGGCTCATGTATGATATACGAATACATAGCGTAAAACGCAATCCGCTATTGCAACGGCCCATTTTAAGTAGGCCTACTTCCTGTGAACTTCTCTGACCTAGTTGTTATCTCAACTTTGATGGAGGGAATTCCCTTTTCGGGCACTAGTTACATTGTGAACTTAAATGTTTACCTAAACGTATACACCCTGAAAGCACGTAACTTAATTATTCAACATGGCGAGATAATATCAGTGCAGTATTGGTTAATTACTCTTGACCAATTAGAATATTCGCAGATGGTTGAATTATGAAATACTGTATGGATTTGATGAGTTATTCCATTTTTCAATTGACCAAACTGGCCATAAAATGACACCATATAACAAAGTCCAGTGCGCAAGGTTTGCCTTCTCCTCAAACGTCGTTAATTCTAGATCTGCAGATATGCTTACCCTCTATGTTATAGTCCCCGTACACACAAATATCACTTGAGATGGCAAGAAGTGACGTCATCATGGATGATTTGGGATTAAATATAATACAAATCACAACCATTGCCGATTTAATTCGTATAAATGCGTTGGCCAGAATTGCAATCACTTATAAATAATATCAGTTTACTGCTCAGCTGCTTGCTTCCATGCGATCCGCATTCCGATTTGTTTGTCATTGAGCCCTCGCCCCCCCCCCCGACCGACTTCGGGGCAGTGACCTTGAGAAGAAGGCATCTGAACTCTTCCGACCCCCCCCCCCCCCCCCCCCCTGATCAGGCCTCATTTGTGAGAATCGTGATGCGGCAATATGGTTGGAGTAAGGGTGTATGCTTCGCGGTTCACAGCTATCCAGCTGTACGGTATCTTTGCCGGGATGTATTAAAGAAACACTTCACAAAAAGGATTTTTAAACGGAAATATAGGCCGTTCAGAATACACCAACACATGGCATACGAAGAAAATAGCTTTACTCATTGTTAAACCATTCAGTCTCATCAATAAACACTTGCAAAAGCTTCATCTCGTCAAAACCTCATGCACGTCATGAGTCACGGAATATGCATCATTTGAACTTTGAAAAGTTTGGGTGAACAAATTCTAGTTGAGCAAGAAATAACTGAATTTCTATCTGTGAGAAACTTAATTCTTCAAAAGAAGGCCATTGTCCTCCCTCATTTTGAATAATCTATCATTCTACGTCGACAAACATTGGTTTGAAAAACATGATCATGTCTTTAAAACAAACGCCCTATTTCCCTTTAAGTAGTGAAAAAAATCAAAATTAACACAGTCAGGTGCACCAGTAATATCATGGAGCTACTATGTAATAGCTTCATGGTATGCATGATCCTCTCATGTGCCTCTCATGTAACGGAGTGTTAGTACATTTGTGAGAAAGATTTGCCAACACATTTGCACTTCAGTCTTCAGCGAAAGAAACCTCATATAGATACTGTGCATCCTGTAAAGTGTAAATGGGTTTAATGCAAGCATTTCTTGCATACATCTTGTGTGTAGATTAAGTCCAAGTAAGTTGTACCATGGCCGCTCAATTCTCTTTTTTTGAGAGTGGTGGGGAGGGGACGCATATGATGTACGCGTAAATATGAAACGCCAAGCGCGAAGTTCGACGAAATGGGTGGTGTCCATGGGCTCGCCTAAGGGACCTGGTGGCGTCCAATAGGTGCAGCCCTAGAAGCTGTTGGGTTTTACTAATTCAGAAGCATCACAGAATGGACATTTTCTAATGGTGTAATGCTCCAGGGTTTTAGCACAAGGAATAATTTCAGCACAGTTAATATCACTGTCGTGGTTCAGTGCATAGATATCATAACCTTTTTGAAATAAAAAGCTTCGATAAATTTAATTGTCAAAAAGCAGGGACAAAGTTTACTAGTTATTCGAGGACTCGAAAATGGTTGTCTTTTTCAGGACATGCATGACGTTATTCGCTTTAGCGGCAGTCGTGACCAGTTTGTTAGCTTGTATGTGCATATGTAGAAATTATCAGTCCAGCATGAAGGGCTCAGCTCGTGACGTAAATAAATATAAAGGTTTTGATTTTACCCATCCAGTGGGGTATGTACTTAGCAAATATGAAGAGGCACAGAATGAATGGGTATTGTTATTCTCATTTTAGGACGAGATTACGGTCTGGTATCACATGTATTTTTATTCCTACGAAAATGCGTTCAGTGTAAGCTTTTCTATCATTTGGGGGTGCAGGAAACCCCTACGGTGTATATCACACTCCAATAATCATGACTCTTCATGTATGTCCAGACGGTTAACCCTTTTACAAATTTGGATGGGAAAATGTTGATAGATTTACTTATCTATTTATAAACAGGAGTAGATATATGTTAAAAAGAGGAATAGATATATGTTAAAGTTTTAGTACAAATAATGATCCAAAGTAATGAACGAAACGGGGTTTTTTTTTACAGTTGAAAAGGGATGTCATTGCAATGAGCTGGTTCGATTGTTAATTATGCAAAAAAGTGAAGTGAATTCGATGAAAGTTTCGTCATTCGAGCGATAAATTGCTCTTGGTTCTGTTCACCAATCGATCAAAACCGGCATGTATTTTTATTCTTACGAAAATGCGTTCAATGTAAGCTTTCATACGATAGCTGTTACTTCCCTGGTTACGCTCATAAAGCAGTCCAATGCGGTTACCTGGAGAATACAAAGTGAATCGATAAGTGCATGCGTTGGTGTAAATGGCCGGGAATCCTTGATGTTAAATGTGCATGCAACTTGTTAGGGAAATAAGAAATGTTCCTTTTTTTATTTAATGCAGGTAACCATGGAAAACACCAAAACTGTATAGATAACCAACCATCAGTCAGGGCCAAAATGCCTATACAAAAAGACCTAACTTAAAGTTAGTCTATTGTTTTAGCTGACTTTCATCGTTCATTTTCATTAAAGAATATTACACGACATTCATATAATCACACATGATCACATCAAACCTTAAATTGACACATCCTTTCGAAACATTTCCATGACCAGCCAATCCTCACATGATATCATTCATGTTTATGAATTCTCGAGAGTTCACGACCTCACCATTACGTATGTCTGTATATCACGTCATGTTCTATCATGCAGAAAAGGACTTCTGGAGACACGATTTTAGCACATTGCAAGAAGAAAGGGTGAAAGAGGAAAGGGTGCCATGACGAAGTGAATAGTTAATATTGGACGTGTTGATCATGTTTTACTACGTAATCATTGTTCATGTTTTGTCCCTGCCAGCTCAGGCTTTGAGAGCTTCCTAGTAAGCCGTCACAAATCTCACAAAACAATGCGTGCTAGTACTTTGTTCAGGCCAACGTTATACGATTGTAAAAATGAAATAGCGCCACGATTCTTGTTACGTCACTTATAGATTGGCGTATAGCTTATAGCTTATAATAGTTAGGGAAAGGAACCTTCATAATAACTTGTTCCAAGTTACTGAAAATTCCGCAGGCGAAGAGACTTGCTGGTGACAGCATAATTTGAAAAACTTCACTTAGTAAAACAATGTAGCATGCGCGTCAGATGTCTGTCGAAATTCAGCTGGTATTAATCATCGCGTGATTATGTACAATATTTGCAATATTCATTCCAATACCACCAAAATGTTCAACAAAATGCGGAACATGGGCCTAGTTAATACAGAGCCAAACTAAAAACACTTCCAGCGTTTGATTGGTCCGTATATTTATTTTGTCTCGCCGATATTATTCATATCCGTAAGTGCCCCTAATGTCTACGTCCTGCCAATAAGTCATTAGTGATCCACATTAACCATACTAATGCGAAAGTACCAATCAAAACTAATAATAAAAAAAAACTCAGAGATGCATTCATCCCTAAGTGCTTAATTACCTACATTACTACGTCATGCATAATTAGTGTTACGAATGACGTGTACGACAGAATCTTGGAGACACCCCTGTGATATTTTAAGATCAAATACAAAAGTTCATGATAAGAAAGAAATTTGATGACCGGCGGTGAGACCAGGGAGCTTTAATGGTGAGCCCGATGCATGAGAGTGACCTACATTTTAAGTTTGTCGTGCTGAATTGCGTTTGTCATTTTAACGGTACAGCTTTTCACAAATACGATAAACATTAATCGAATTAATTCGTTTCCTTCATGTGGACACTGAATATTAACTGCAGGCACGGTTCTATAGGGGATATCAGTTTTTCTTTTTCTTTTTTTAGTGGGGGGGGGGGGGAGAACTTATTCAAGTTTTAACATCGAAGGGACGCCCAACAATCGGTTGGCGCGCAGTGTGCCAAGAAATGTTTTGTCAAAAAGCCTCCCAGATTGCAGGAAATGGCACTGCTCGGCCGTCTCGTCCAAGGAATCAGGACCCTCTTTATTTTGAGGCACTGTGCTTCAAATGCTTACCCCTTCCAAACATAAAGGTGAATGATAGTTTGAATCTTTTTTTAATAATCAAAATTTTGGGTCCTCCCCCCTGGTTCCTCAGAAATGCCCCCTGATTAATTCATTATAAACCTAGTACCGGTTATCAATTTGGATTAACTTGATTTTTTTTTCCTTTACCAAATCCTCTTACTTTGCATGAATCATATGTGAACTTTCATATCCCCACTGCCGGCAGGCGAGACGAAAACCTGAATTGAGATCGGCGATTTTATCGTTTCTGTTTTGGAAATAAATCTGTGGTCATTATTTCTATGAATTTGTTATGATCTTGGTTTTTGAAGGCCAGCTAAACACTGAAAAGTAAATATGTCAAACAGCTGCTTGAATCCTTTTTTTTTTTTAGCATGCCGAATTTATTAGCTTTGCTTGGAGATACCATGTCAGACTTAGACATTTCCTCGGATACGCCTGATTAGTACCACTTCGTTTCGAGGACAACATCAAATTTGACCATATCCACTCCGGATAGAGGTTTAATTTAAATATCGCGGATGTTTATCAGTTCATGAGTTGGCCCTTATATCTCTCCAACAACATACTGTCTCTTATATATGTGTAACGTTCACGAGGGCCTGTCTATAGTTTGAATGTAAACACCGTTGAAATAAAATATGTAAGGTTAGCGGATGTAGGCCTACACGACCTACTTGCGGGTGACGCATAACGATACAACTGAATATATTGTTATCTGAAGACGAAAAACGTATGTGATGTAATTCATTGTGTCTTTTGAAAAGAATTACAATCAAGATTAGTCTCTGTATTTCATATTTTAAAAAGGGGCAATATTTTACAGACATGTGTATGAAATTCGTAGTCGATGCCTCATGATTCATGTAGAAGAAATGTGGTACTTATAAATACCTATAACGAGAGAGATAGACCTTGCTGTTACAGTTACGTCTTCGACATAGTTTTGCAGTGATATATTGTCGAGTAGAGCAACTGCTTCGATTGGAAGGTATATCTCTCTGTACCGAAAATTATAAAAAAAAATAAATAAATAAAAAAAAAGTGACAACGAGTCCCTGCGTTCATGATTTTTGTTCATCATGTTAACAAACGGACATCAATTTTCATGTCCCCCCATGCACGCAATTCCAAAGTTTTGTACCGTACACAGTATGATTCCTCACATGCACTCCGTCACAGACAATTCACATTCCGTATCTCATGTTAGATTTGGAGGTGAGGACGAAGCTGAGGGCTATTGTACATAATCAGAAAAAAACTTTTGTACATCATTATGATAAAACGGAGCCCTCTGTGTTTGTTTGGTTTTTTTTTTTTGGGGGGGGTCGTCAAACTATTAAGAGTACCTAAATGGTTATTTAGATCAAGGACAAAATGAAGGTGCATCCACCTTTGATCTCGAGTGGTCGACCACACCAAGAGTGTTATTAAGTATACATCTTACATAACTTTTTGCACTTTCTGGTCTCTGCCTGCTAACACTGCGTAAAGTTGACGAAGCAAAGTTCCAACATTCAAAGCTAAGGCGAACCGTAGAACAAATACTCATGAAGGTACGATCTATTCGACGTCAACATGAGGAAAGTTAAAAATGTGTTTTCGTCTACATGAACACTTTTTGACTGTTAAGGAGATATGCCTGTGCTCGATTTGAAAGAAGAAAGTGCAAAATGTTGTGTAAGATGTACGTTACATATCGCAACTGCCTATTCTCCTGTAGGAGCCCAAAATCAGCTTTCTTACCTGAGAGCTCTTTGGGTCATCTATCTCAAAATAGTGATCCACCTTAGTATTGCGGTGAATCAGATCTTGTGCATTTGTTCAATATGTCTAAGCTCACACCGTGTACCGAGATCCCTGTGAAATGTACATACGCTTGCATATTACATCAATGTTTTTGTCCACTCCCGCCACCATAACTGCTCCCTTCCGCAGGTTTTATTCACCCCTGGAATCAAGTGTGAAAGAACACCAATCGACTGTCACAGTTTTTTTTTCAGATCCAAATCTGATTCGCTGCTGCCATCAACAAGTCTGAAAGACGGATACCTAGCACTTGACCAAGTTTGCTATACTGCAAGCAGGATTACCTATAACCTTACATACTAAACACCAAAAGATGTACTTGATATAGAACTAATATCTTCAAAACTGGGTGCACTTGTTTGGCCAGATTGTTGTTATACGATCAGCATTGTCCCAAAATATCACCATGGGTAGATAAAAATCTTACTTAAAGTGAAATAGGGCGTTTAGAATATACCAACATGGCATACGAAGAAAATAGCTTTAATCATTATTAAACCATTCAGTTTCACCGATAAACATCTACAAGAGCTTCATCTCTTCAAATCATTATGCATGTGGTGAGTAAGGGAAGGTGCATCATTTGAATTTTGAAAAGTTTGGGTGAACAAATTATTGTTGAGCAACTGAACTTCTATCTGTGATAAACTTATTTCTTGAAAAGAAGGCTACTGTCCTCCCTTATTCTGAATAATCTGTCATTCTACCTTTACAAACACTGGTTTTAAATCTCTGGTTGTTTTCTGTAAAACAAACGCCTCATTTTCCTTTAAAAGCGTCGAAAAAAAAACTTTGGAGAGAAAATGAGTCAAAGATCTACAGGAGCCAAAAGTCACATCTTTTAGTATGTCGTTGTACGTCATCTGAGCAGATCTGTTCAAGCCCCCCCTCTTCGTCGCCTGGGTGGCGGGTTCAGTTGACCTAACACTGTTCAAGAGGTCTTCTATTCCATACTCACAGAAGAACCGATAAGAGATCATTGCAGTGTACTGGAACGGCACTAAAGTTCGACCAGGACCAACACAGCCGAAGAAGAACTCAACCAGTAATGTCGTAAGTCGCGAGAAAACTTGTGGTAATAAATTACTGCAATGTTTCGTCAAAGATTTTACTGAGATTTCCAGACAAAGGAGAAGTTAAGTTGGTGAACCTGCCGACAAGTCTGGTATGAATGTGACAATAATGTTTTGAAGCTGTACATCCTTGTTACTTTGTGGTAACTTTAAATCTGAGATGAGTATGTATTATAGTGACTTCTTTCATCAGATAATGTTTACATGAAACATTGAAATGTAACTCAAGCTGTGTTGTAGCATCGAAGAAGGATTTTCAAATAAGCCAAAGTCTCGGCGTCACATAGTCACATACATACGGAGAATAACCATTTGGCATAGTTGCAAAAAAGGGGCCATCTAAATAATTTATGACCCATATCGGCCATTCTGAAGTTGGACCCATGAATGTTGAACACTGCACAGTCACACTACCACAATGCTTATGTGACAAACCTTGCACATTGTAAAGCAAAATATGCAGAAAAGAAACAATTCGCATGATGTCATAAAATGGTCCACATGGCCCATATAAGACCAATAATCTTGAACAACCTGAAGGAACCACTACCATAGTAATACCATACAATCACCAAGAGAAGGAGAATTCTGCATGGTTTCATAAAATGACCCATATGGACCTTGAACCCTCAAGGAACAACTGCAATAGTAGTAAGGTGACATAACCTCAATTTACTTCTATGAATCTGTGGGAGAATAACCATTTGGCATAGTAGCAAAAACTGGGCCATTTAAATAATTTATGACCCATATCTGAAGTTGAACCCATGAATGTTGATCACTGCAGGGTTACACTATCACAATGCTAATGTTAAAACCTTTCACATTTTATAGCAAAATACGCTCTACACACGCACACACACGCGCGCACACATAAGCCAATTTGCCTGCATAAGTTCCTTTGCTTATACGCAAGGAAGAAAACAAAGGTAACAACGGTGGGCGTTAACATGATACATTATAGGTTGCACAAACCTTTGACAGCGGGTTACATGGGTAAGACAAATACGATAGCCGTGTATGCATAGCCCATTTTGTTTGCACCCTTCGCAATCAGCGACATCTTACACCGAAAAAAACAAAGATATGTATTGGTATCTGATACGATATATAAAGGATATAAAGAAAATCCGAAAAAATAAATCACAATATCGTGTTTCTTGAAATATTCATTTTTATTAATGATCCTGTCAAGTAATTTTCAATTTTCATGTTTTTTTCTCATGTTCTTTATTGTGACACATTTTTATCTGTATCACGTGATGCAGAGATACAAGGTCATTAGTTACACATTGTTACTTTTCATGCCATATTATAAAAGTGATTAATAGCATACGTCGTGTCTACGAAAAAGTATTCAGGATTGACAATCATAGTTAATAAATGGAATAGAACTGATGGCATTAATGCTTTTGTCTTTTTATCTCACCTCAAAGTTATGGTTATTTCCTAAACATACATACATCAATTGAAAAGACATAAAAGTGCAGAAATGGACGTTGCATGTACTGTACCCGTTATCCAAATGAAGGATGCGGTGTGGAATTTTATATTTTTATACAAAAAAGTATATGTAAGACAATGTGAAATGTTCTTACACCCACTGGAATTCCAAACATTTTAACATAAATGTCCTTCACATGTTACATATAACATGGTCATGCACCCTGTTGCAGCCTTTACCTTATACAAGTCACACATTCAGGGCTCCTTCAGGATCTAATTATTAGGGGGGGAACATACTGCCATACGTCTATGATATGACTGGCGGGAAGCGTAAATCGTAAATAAAAATTTGGGCCGAAAACACCTGACGCAGTGGCGCAAATCCCAGAGGGGTCGGCAAGGGGACCTTTGCCCCTTCAAGTGAATAAGTAGGGGTCAAACCATAATTTGCCCCTCACCCTTAATGTGAATAACAATACTCAACGTTTTCGCTGCTTGGTCACATTTGACATCCCTTTGATGACAACACATGACAACGATGCAGTTACAGGCTATAACTGACATAATATTAGAATGTCTGTTAACCAATGCCTTAGTGTAAGTCGGTACCTTGCCATTTTTGTCGAAATAACAGATTATTTCAACATAAATAATTTTACATATCACATGTCACTTTATGCTCGAATTGCATTACACTAAAAAGCTTCCCTTCGAAACAATCTTCATGCAGCTTCTGAAATACTAAAGCCCAGGCGCATCCGGGGGGGGGGGGGGGCTTCGCCCCCATGGATCCCTATCAGGGCTTTGTCCTGGACCCCACCAGCGGCCCTAAGACTGGCCCCTGGGACTACACCCGTATGGACTAAGCGCTCGCCGTGAACGGCTACGTCTGCACAGTTTCAAATTCATCTGTCCCCATACGTTTTCATCCCCCCTACCCCTCACCTGCTCACCCTCAAACAGAGATATGTGCCATTGACCTTACACATGACCGGAAACGTCATTTCCTAGTCAATTTGTTCTGTGTCTTTTTTAACCCACTTCTACAAATAAATGTAGCTTATGCATGAGGTTTCACTTAACTTTGTTTTTGGTGGTTAAAACATAATTCCGGACCCCCCCTCCCCTATGTTCCTTTTGGGGGCGCCACTGCAAACATCCCCTCCCTCATAGCAGTTTGTAAGGCTACTAGTTTTCCGTCACGTATAGATGATGCAGTGCTTAATTCAAGAACATGATGCAATAGCGATATTTTTTCGTTTTAGATATGCAAAAATACATAAATATTGTGGGGGCTTTGACTAGTTTTCCCTCGATAACACTTACCACGTGTCACGGAATATCATTACCCCCACCAGTGGGTAATCCCTATCCATGTCATTTGTATACCATGATGTACCCCCACGTAAGAGCTACTGACCCACGGAGTTTCGTTTGAATACTACAAGGTGTGTAAGGTGGGCTACCATTTAAGTGTCATTTTTGGCGACTTTAACCACTCAATTGAGTAAAATATCTCCTCCCTGTATATTCGGTATAGGGATGCGATAATTGTGCTGCTGTATGGATTAGATATGGGCCGATTTTAATACTTTTCCTGACTTTAGGAATTGAAGCTGCCTATATGTAGTATAATGCGGGCTTCAGGTACGCTAAGGATTATTGCAGGACAGTACAAACCTTATCAAATTAAGGAAGGGGGCCTCCTAGACGATAAGTCGGGTGACCCTCAAACTTTGTTGGTAGGTGCCCGGGTATGAGGTGTATTGTCTGCCCAACCAGTGACGTCATAGGCCAAAGGTCACAGGTCATGAAAACGAAAAACACATTTTTAGCACTATCTCAATGTGTGAATATCCTAGAGTTATAAAACTACCATATATGGAAAGAAGACAATGCGTGAATTTTTTTTTTTAAAAAAACAGTGATAACGTCACCAGGTCAAAGTCACGTGATTAAAGGTCAAATCGGCAAAAATGCTCTGAAAAGTGTGTCACGATCTCGTCCTAGATGGTAAGTTGGATAAACTTCAAACTTGGTTGGTGATACCTGGGCATATAGTCATACCATATATTGCCCGCAAGACGAATGACGTCATAGGTCAAAGGTCACAGGTCATGAAAACGAAAAACACATTTTTTGCATTATGTCTGTGTGTGAATATCATACTACCATGTATTGAAAGAAGACGATACATTTTTCTTTAAATATTGATTACGTCACCAGGTCAAGTGATTGATCGTCAAATCGGCAAAAGTGCTCTAACCATTGTGTCACGATCTCCTCCTAGACGAAGCGATACTTGGTGGGTGCCTGGATATGAGGTGTAGTGCCCGCTCGACCGATGACGTCATGGGTCAAGGCCACGTTTACTGTAGCGCATAACACAGTATTTCAGGGGATGGTAGTGCATGGTGTCAACATGACATTTATCTTTGCCTTTTTCATGAATGGAACACGTTATTTCAACCTCTGCAACCATGTTTTGGGCTGAGTGATTTTGTCTGGCTCCATGCGTTATTACCCTAACTCACTCAATACATTTGTACAGTTTAGCGTCTATGCCTACTACACAGTTGTAAAGGAACTTAGCTTATAGGCACTGTGATAGATATTAGGGTGCTTAAGATTTCACGACGCGGACAACACCGCGACGTAATGACGTCACGTTAAATGTTCTGCGCAAGGCACTACTTCACCCACTCGTTTTGCCTGAAATTCTTCACCGAGTGTTTCGATCTTTCACGTTCTGCTGCAGACGACAACCTAAAGCACATATTTAGCAGGACGACGAGTTGGGGCTACGACATAAGCTGTCCCAGAGCCGTATATAGAGAGAGTTTGGCCAACTGTGTAACCAGTTTGGATTGGTCGAGAAGGGACAACTCTCGTTATATATGGCTCTGAGCTGTCCCTCTGAGCTGTCCGGTTACCTGCCGCGTCGCAGGTCTACGCGTCGTGAAATCTAAAGCTCCCTAATACTGAAGCACGCATAACGCGCTTTTCAAGGCATTCAGAGCATCCAGATTGAAGGCGCGTGTGGATCCGAAGAATACTTTGACGCGCACACATTTCTAGGAATAATTTTTACACGCACACTCGATTTCTACGCACATGTGTAAGCACATATGCAGGTACTTGTGCCGTTCAACTCATAAGCGTTGTACTTCAGTACTAGATTACTAAGCTTATTGACTTGAATATCCAGAACTTTTATCCACAACGGGCGATTTGAATCACTAATGAAAATAATGTACAGCTCAGAGCACTCCGGGAGTACATGAAATGATGTATGAATAACCATGCAAAACGACAGGGATGAGATTTGCAACTCCGTGGATTGCCTACTTACTGTCAGTTGTACTTTCAAAGGAAAAGTTAATATTTCATTTTTAATTAGGTAGCTGGGCTATAGCTAAACTGAAAGTGAAGTGAGGTGTTTAATTTACAGACAAAAATGATGGCTTATAAGCCAGTATCAGTGGACAGAGAATGGTAAATTATTCAAAATAAAGGAGAATGGTAGCCTTCACTTCAAAGAGATAAGTTCCCCACAGATAGAAATTCAGTCAGGCCTATTTGTTGCTAAAGAATGTTTGTTCACCCCAACTTTCAAAAATTCAAATGATGCATCTTCTGTAGCTTATCTAATACATGTTTTGGGAAGATTTTCACTGACGAGCATGAATGCATAACAGTGACTAAATTTAAATTACTTCTTTGTACGCCAAGTTGGTGCATTGTAAACGCCCTATTTCACTATGAGTATAAGGCATATTATATCACCTGCAGTTTCCCTCTTGATAACTTTTACGAACTAATCTGTTTGTTTTACTTTTTAATTCCTTGGTAAATCTAAAGTATAATAAATTTTCCTGTCCATATACCGATATAGGCAATGCTCAGCTCATTCAATGAAGTAAACACTATTGCAATAACGATAACAATTTTAATTATTAATTGAGCTTAATTGTGTTAATAAGCGTACTTAACTCTAAGAACAAGACGATATCACATTTAGATCACGACGATGGGAACAATTAACATAGAGACAATTAGTTTCTAAATCATTTGCATAGGTATACGTGGTAATGCCTATATAGACAGCAATGCGAGGTGACTGATTGCACATGTTGAAATTGTCAATATTCACTTAAAGTGTGACACGTATCTAGAATGGAGTTGGATGTGTCCAAAGGTTACAGTGTTAAAACCCTGAATGAAAATTCGTTGACATTGCATTTTTATCTATGACCGTTTTTGAGATATGGCTTTTCAAAGTTTGATGTCAGCGTAAGTGGAGTGTTGCAGAGTATCGGTATTTTTTACTAGACCTGTATGTACGGTACTGCCGCTTAATTACTTTTCCTCTGGCTTTTACATTGGCAAGTGATATCGATATTTGTAAAGAAGAAAAAAAAACATGCTTCCCCAGACAAAACATTCGGGGCATATATAATTCTGAATTGTACTTGAAATAAAGGTCCAGTAAATAAGGAATAACATATTTCATGCGAATCCCCCCCCCCCCTTGTGACGCAATAGATTTGCATACTTAGCCAATGATTATTCATGATGTAGATATGACAAGAAATTACATCTAAAATTGTCAATATTTGATGAAATTTGTGGCGGCTATTTCCACCATTTTTAATGATTACTGCAGTCAATAGGGCCTATTCCAAAATGTCATTTTTCATGTCACGCAACCTTTAACGAACAATGAATGATGAGCATTCCTTCTGACAAGTCATACGTTAATGAAAAATATTAAAAATGTTAAAAAATTCAAAAGCAGAACATGAAATATTTTGATACATAACAAGTACACTGTTTCGGTCAACAATCAGGTACACTTCCTCAGTCATCATACACTAATTGTCGTTTTATGCACCCCCCTCTTCCTTCCTCCCAATAAAGAATGATAAGCCGTGTTGGAGTGGGAGTCACATGGTTCGGGAAGTGATTGCGTGCGTAGACAAAATGTAAAACCATCGAAAATTTCATGTCCAAAAGTTAAGTATACTAAAAGGAGCTCATTGAGTTAATATCGATGCGTTTGTGAGGTTTTTGAATGGTACATACATGACAATGCCTATAATTAGCATAAGTAGTCAAGTTTCACATCCAGAAGTGCAATAGGCGAAAGGTGAAACAGTGCGGTCACCGGGAGGGCCCCTTGTGTTCTTGGAACCCCTTTTCCCTTAAGTGTTGCCTGTCAGGTCTGGGGCAGCCCTCCTTGACTCCATCTCCCTCCTATTCTCCTACCAACCTCGGGTGCAGTAAATGAAAAAAAAAAAAAAATTTTACTCTTCCATTCCTCCAATCACTTCTGCTTTCTTGCTCTGTTTCTTGGCTCGATTCTCCAAAATATCTCAAAACTTTACAACTGTTTCTGCGTTACTCCATTGTTCTTGCCACTAGTCTGCAAGAGCTGGGCAAGTCCCAGTTCGACCAGGGTTGAACTTTATTTATCATATCAGAAGTGAAATAGTCTTGTAACAAAACCACAAAAATGATCGTCAAATACGATAATGTGTTGTTTGACAGTTTTCAGTCAATCTAACACTGTTAAGTTACTCAACGTGCACTCTAACCTAATGCTTTAACTTGCCCTTCTTTAAGCAAGTCAGTGGGAAGTATACTGAATAGGCTAATAGATATCTAGTTATTCAGAACAACTGAACTAAACAACTTATTTGTAAATGCATTAGTTCGTTTCACTCAGGGACGTAACAATAGGGTCACATCCTTGGGGGGGGGGGGGGAGGGGGGTGTGAAGTCAAAGAATTCCGACTGGCTAGGTGTTTTTCCAACTATGTGGTGACCCCACTTCAATAGTTTCAGACGGTAGGAATACTTTCTCAGGAGGGGTGAAGAATGGTGAAGAAGGGGTGCAAGTCTTCACAAAAAAGAGCACTATCAGGCCAAACAAACAAATTGTCGACGAAACAAACAAAAGAAAAAGCTGGGTGGGGGGATTGAATGAGGATTATGAGTAACGCCAGGACTTTCTACCGGAAGTGTCACCACTGGAGTGTACAAGAAAAGTTTGGTTTTTCAAACCCCGAAGGCAGGTACCGGCACTTTCCGGGTACACTTGAGCTGCATGTACCCAGCCTTCACGTGTAGATATCGTGTCTGCAATTCCTCACTTCATGTGAAAAGAGAAATCAATCTACGAAAAATGATAACAAATATCAGGTGGTTTGTCTCGTTACAAAAAATGAATGAATTAATGGTCCTGGGATTGATTTTATCTTGAACATTTTTTTATGCTAATGTCATTTCCAGAGAAGTTAATTCAACAGATTTTACTTTCTAACGAAATCAGTTCTTTTTTTTTTTATTTTGAGAAAGTTTCAATTACGATGCAGGTAACCTTCGATAAAATCTGGTGCAATATTTTGTGTTTAGTGCGATCAATTTTTCCAGAGAAATTATAGTTCCAGTGAAGGTCCAACACTTTTTACTCTCTGGCGATTACTTTTTATTAGTTTGATACAACCGTCGATATTGCATAAGGAAGTATGAAGCTAGTTCTTGTACCGATAACTTCGCAAATGATAGCCAGCTCTATGAGAAAATAATGTCATGCAATGAAGTATTTTGATAGGTGGAGGAAGCATGAGATGAGTGATGGTTGGCCTGGGAGAGGTTGTAAGACGAGATATCCCTCCATCTCCTTTTGATAAATTTTTCACCTTCTGGGTAACGTTAGAAGCAATCTGTTGCAATATTTGGCGTCTTTCAAAGTCATAAAATGTGCTAAACGGAGATATGAAAAGTTCCAACTTGGTATTTTAGATTTTCCGAATATCAACGCTTCTGCAATTTAATATGAGAAATTTCAACTAGTATTTCAGATTGATTAAGAAATGTGTCAATTACCAGGGAACCTTAGACACAATCTGGTGCAATATTAGGCATCTTCTACGTGATAGACTGAGATATGAAAAATTCCAACTAGCATTTCAGATTTTCTGACTATCATCGATCGCTCCGACAGATTTTTTTTCGGGGGGGGGGGAGACACCCCCACGCCCCCGATGGCAAATATCATTCATGTTTTTATGCCGTTTCCGTTTTCAAAATAGTTACTGTTATTTTCGTTCCTTGACTGACGTATTCCGTCCACGAACGACCTCGCATGTATACTTGAAAATAAAGAAAAACTAGAATAATCTTGTCTGTCTTGAGACGCAATCACTGGTAAGAGAGTCTGCTGGTACTCTCTTTTGGGTCCTAAGATACACACAGATCAAATATACCAAAATCACTATACCGTACATTCCAGAGACCTATCACGCCCACACACACACACAGACACACACACAGCTTTGTTTTGCATTCACTCCGAGGACCTCATTGTGCTTTCTTTTGTTTTTTTTTCTTCCTCAACCCTAACCTTAACAATAGACTGTCTATTGTTAATCTTGAGAGGACCGGAGAAATCTATTGAATTTTCTACAGAGGACCTAAAATCTATTGTTTCGGTCCTCGATCCCACCCGAAAACAACGGCACGCACACACACACACACATATACCCCTGTGCTTCGAACACCGTTTGAATCAGGTTCTAATTTGCATATTGGCCTAGATATGCAAATTTATGGCATAAGTACGTATATAGTCAGTTTCCGTTTCCCAAGCTGTTTACTTTACGCGACGCAGGAGTGGCCCTTGTTTTGAATGCAGCGTTGGAAAGTGAACATTAATCAACTTCTAATAGACGAATTAAACAACTCTGCGCTGGCATTTATTAATTTAAAAGAGAGAGCGGGCTAGAATGATGTCGTCTGCTGCATTAAGCCGCATTCGGTATACATCCATGGTAACTTGACTGGGTTTTCATGTTCTTGTTTGTATTTCATTTTGAGGTAATCTCTGTCGTCAATATTTGATGTTTCAATGGAGTCAGATGGAAAAGTATAACCGGATTATTTCGGGTAGCACTCGGAGTGATTAGTCGACCACGCTGTCAGTTCCATCGACGACAATTATGCATGAATGAGGATTTCTCAATGTGACGATTTTCCCCAAAGCTCAAGTTTAGTTTTTTCGAAAACGTGTTGCGAAGCATAAACACTTTTCTTTTATAAATAAGCGAGGAGGCCACTGGACGTGATCATTTTTGTTACATGTCGATATGGGGGAGAAAAAAATAAACTTTACACTAGTTTCGTTGGGTACCCGAATCGCGTTTAGGACAGCCTTTAACCCTTCCCAGCAGGTGTTGGTAGGCTATGTACAGTACGAATGCAGTCAGAAGCCTTTCTTTCTGAAAATTACATGTATATTCGACGAAAAAGCACAATTTCTCAAGCACACAAAATCGGCAGATTGCCAAGCAATTGTGGTTTCCATATATATCATGGGTGCAGATATGGTACGAAGGGTCATAAAATCCCCTATAGACAGTTCTCTCTGTTTTGTTACTGTGCAACATCAGAATATCAGAAGACTGCTTTATTTTCGTCTGTTTTTTTCTAACTTTTCTGATAAATCTATCAAATTCAGTACAATCTTAAGTATGATTTTCCTTAGCATTCACTCACTTATTGGTTTACAGTTTCACATTAGGCAGATCTGCTACACAAAACACAAAATTATTGCAGAGTACTGTACCATATACATAATCACGGTATTGACGTTGTTTCACGAAATATAGTGAATATCAGGGAAATATTGAGTTTAAAACCCACCAACGTGGTATAAAAAGAAAATATCTCTAATCATTGTTGAACAATTCGGTCTCATTAATAAACATCTACAAAACATTGTGCATTGGATGAGCTACGGAAGATTCATAAATTTCAGTTTTTGAATGTTTGGATGAACAAATTCTTCTAGAGCAACAAATAACCGAATTTCTACCAGAGAGAAACTTACGTCTTACGTTGAGTAATCTATCGTTCTGTGTCCATAAATTAAAAGTATAATTTCCTTTTTTGTGTAAAGCAAACAATTGTTTCCATTTAAAGATTGTTTTTCTCATTTTACAAACAAGGAAGGGAATGTCTGTATGTACCCTCGTGACTCTCACACAATTTCAAGCATTCTTTCGCGTGATTCTCAACTCACGGTAAAATGGGAAATATTGTTTGTTTCACAGGAAAAAAAATGTTTTTCTTAAAAACCAATATTTATGGACACAAAATGATTGGAAATAAGGCAGGACAATGCCCCTCTCTTTTTTAGAAATATATCAATACATGTTTCTCAGATAGAAATCCAATTACTCAAGGATATATTGTTCACACAAACTCAAAGTTCAGAAATTCAAATGATGCATGTTCCGTAACTTCTCGTATACATAGTTACGTTATGAGTAGAAGCTATTGCTGATGTTTAGTGGTGAGCCTGAATAGCTTAACATAAAACAAACGCGTGTTTCTTTGCATGGATGCCCTTTTGGTGCCTGTTAAACGCAATATTTCCCTTAAAAGTTTGATATGCTGCAATTAATTTCTTTATACTTGTTAAATATTTGGAAATTTTCTTTCCTTTTTATAGAGGAATGTTGTTTATATAAGCAGTCCGGTTAATTAATCCTATATCTTTTTATCATCCCACATCCTCGATTCTTGAAAAATTTTAATTACACAGTGACGTCATGCCCTGTCATATATACTGTAATGTAAGATGACGAACGACAGTCTACTAAAAGTGAATTAAAGGAACAAATTGCGATAATAAGGAAATCAGAACAAATAAGAGAAAAAAAAAGAAAACGAAAGATGCATAGAAGTGATCTTAGAATAAAAGGAAGATTAAACGATCTTACAACATACATAAAATGAAAAAGAAAAACATAAATACTGCCAAAATACTTTGACGGATTATTATATGTGTTCAAAGGGAAATACCGTAATGAGTTTAAAAAAATGTACCAGCTTGCCGTACAAAGAAAAAAGAACTTTAATCATTGTTAAACTCTATTCAGTCTTACCAATAAACATCAGCAAAAACTTCAAATATTCAAAAAAATATACATAAGATGAGACACTGAAGATATCATTCGAAGTTTTGAAAGTTTCAGGTGAATAAATTTATTCTCCAGCGACAAATATCTGTGAGAAAGTGATTTCTTAAAAGAAAAAAAAAACACTCATTTTGAATAAACTTTTATTCTGCAGTGTCAATTAATATTGATGTTAACAATGTGATTATTTTTTTCTGTAAAACGAACACTTTTTTATCCTGTAAAAAAAAATTTCCTTTGCAATAGAGTATCAAAAGTGGTATAAATTTAACATAGTGTATACCGTTGACAGTGCGTTACCACATATTCCTTAAGTTATATACTGGTGGTGCATTCACCGCATGCTCTTTGTAATATAATTTGTAGGCCTAAACTTAATATGTTAGACCAATAAAATATAATTCGAAAATACAAATTAACACAAATGATTATCTTACGCCTGCATACATTGCCCTTCAAATTTGCCTAATTCATCGACCACAGTTTTGAGAGTTACTAATTACTACACCGCATTGTACGCGCTTTCTCTGTTTTTTTTTTTTTTAATTTTTAATTTTAACGAAAGATATAAACGGTGACAATCCGGCTGATATTACCTCCGTATCGTGAAGAGTTTGAATGTTTTCATGAATAATGACAAGACGGATCTCTTGTACACTATGAAAGCGTTTCCTCGTTTTAATAGACAGCACGAATAACTGTGGGCTCACCGCCTAAAAGTGAGATTTTCACTTACAACAAAAAGAAACAATGGAAGAACTCGCCTTCAGTCTTGACTGACGTGCTAAACAACGGTGATTAAATTAAAGCCTCTGATGATTTTGTTGCCTACTTAGTTCCGTGAACACTGACATAACTTAATAATAGTGCAAAGACGTCATCCTCACTCGTTGATGTAAATAACACACACGTCTTCATGCAGAGTAATAAAGGGGGAAAAAAATTAAAACAAAAAATCGCTGAAATTTTAGCTCATATTTTGACAAGTGCGGACGAATGTACACTGTACACATCCTCACAAGACTAAACTTTTATTAATGCCACGCATTTTTCCTCTTTGATGGTGATAAACAAATATCCTGAACAGAAAAGAAATGATAAGAAATAATCGAACGGTATATTGACTTCCCTTTGTGCTTCCAAAATGGACATAACAAAGAAACGTAGAACTAGAAAACACAGTTACGAAAACTAAGAAGTAAAGTCAAGCCAAAAATTTGGATGCAAGTTCCGGACACATGAGCGGGGAAATTTACGGTGTTATTTTATACCTCACGAATCGAGTTGCGTATGGTGTTGAGGTAAGTGAAATTTGGTTCCGAACAATAATTTGATAGCATGGCGCATTACAAGGTAGCCCTGTTTATGGCATTTCACAGTATTTATTTTTTGCTCTTAGGCACATAAACATCCATTAGACAGCACGATTGATGAAAAAAAAAGGGGAATCTTGGAAAAGGTTGGCAGTTTGTCGTTACAAAATAACTGCTTTCTTCAAATTTTAAGAACATGTTGTTGACGACTCGGGAAGGAAATGAAACGACCAGTATTTCCTTAATTAGTCCGATGAAAGTAGAAATTCCGTCGTAGGATATGTAAGAAGCAACTGGCAGTTATAAGTCTGAACTCATTTCATCTCTCAACGGAGCACGATATAAAGTAGCTTCCAGCGAACTTAACCTGAATCTTAAATCACTCCCACTGAACGCGTTGTAAGTTTTCTCCCATGAGCGCAATAACGAAATGATGGTAAGGTTAACCGCAGTATCCGACCGTAATTGAACTAGTGGCTCCATGATTGAATACGTTATCAATTTCATACCACGGATAAAAGTTTTGACTTGTAACTTACCATGAAAAAGAGACCAAATGAAAGAAATTGAAAAGTTTAGAAAGGACCTTTTTTTCGACTTAGGTAAATATAGAGTCAAATCGAATGTTGCCTTTTTTTTTGCGCGGATTATGTTAACCAAATTACTTCTCTCTGGTCTAGTGCCTCATTCTCTCTCTCTGTCTCTCCGTCTTATCGGGTTGAACCTCCCTGGTTTTATCTTCCTTACGATTTTGTTATTTTTTCTTTGTAGTACTGTTCGTCGGCAGACTGTTGGCGTAAAGTAACACGTTTTCCAGTGGTAGATATGACTCCCACATGACATGGCTTGGAATTAACAACAGACACCCAACCTGTGAGGGCTTTTTCATTGTGCGCCAAGGTTACCGCCTGTGTTGAAATGTGAAATATGTCACCAGGCGAACTCGTAAATAATTGCCACCAGCGGTTGACAAGGGGGATCGTACATCAACTCCAAAAAGGGCCCGCCATCCGCTATCGTAAAAGAAGTATGTCGTATACTCCCCTGGATTTATTTCTCTCTTTCTCGCTTGTGTCGTTCGTTTTTTTTTTTCTTTCATCCATTATTTTTTTTTTTTGTAAACGGTGGCAAACAAATCCGGGCATGCTGAAGGCGTGTTTAGTAAATCTCTCAAAACAAGACCAATAAACAAGCTGCACTCAGTATAGTGAGTGAGGTGATAAGTTTTGGTGTAAAACTATTTTTTGTTTCATCTTCTTTTGTCTTCGTTTTGTTTTGTTGGGTCTAGGATAAAAAAAAGAGAAGAAAAACGAGTGCCGAGGTGAAGGTGGAAACGGTCAAATGACAAGGGGGGGTTCCCAAACACTTCGAGGTCAATTCCAGAGTGTGGGAATCCGGGGATCGACTTCTTTTTCAAGCGGACTGTTTTTTTCCCTTTAAAATAGATCCATCAAGTCCACCAACCAGCAAGTGAACTCCTGTAAATGATACATAGGAAGAAGGGGGGGGGGGGGCGGTATTCAGTAGTTTACCAAGAAAAGAAAGAAAATCTTCCATAAAGAATAGAAGAAAGCAAAAGTCAAGAACAAAAGCACAAAAAAAAAAAGGAAATTCAGAATGTCGTGGTGGTGCTACGACCGTGGTCTTAAAACCAGGGAGTTGCTTTAACAGTTAAAGAACCGTCTGCTTCGCGACCTCGAGATCCTTAAAATGGGAAACTGTTGTATACCAGAATATCATTGGTCGTTTTCATGTTTTGAAGTGACGTCAGATATTAACAATATATTCGCGGTGTTGTAAGTACGGCTTACGAGGCACAGGCTAGCGATTCTGGGAGGCAAAGCAATGATTCTTGGAGTTGACGAACAAACACGGTAATTGGACCTTACTCTTGGAGGAATAATTCAAATTCCAACTGACTTTTAAGGTCCATCAGGAAGGATTATTTTTCGTCGAGATATTGACTTCCTTTTCGGCCGATGTATGTTGATATCAACGCATCTCGTCTAAGGCTCTTCTGGCAAAATGCTTTTTAGTTTTTACCGATTACTGACTACCGTCCCTTCCACCATCTTGAATTATCACAATGCCGCCCCTCCCTTTTTCACTAGAGCCTATTTCCTCTTCTCGGCTTCCCGTTCATAGTAAAAAAAAAAATGTTTCTGTTACAAGTGGAAGAAAATGGACCTACAGTAGGACTGTAAGGAGGTAGAGTTAATAAACTTCAATGGCATGTAACTTCTTTCTTCCATGAGGAGGAATAAGTTGAGGAATAGGTTGAAGAGGACGGAGAAAGAAGCTAAGGAGGAGAGTCAATTTAGGCTATCAGATCCCTGGATGCCTAAATATGCTATTTTTTTGTGCGGTGATGTGCATAACGTAATCGACAGGACCCAAAATCAGTGACAACCCCCCTATCGTCGCATGCTTTGTAGCGCCCATCGAAAACTTCCCAGCGGCGGGGGGGGGGGGGGGAGACGGTAGGTACCACTTTGAGAACCACTTTCCTGAACGTTGAATCGTGCCGGTAGTTTCTGTAGAAGTTTTTTCAACATTTTCTTATCCTTCCTTACTTATTGTTAACTGGTTCCTGTTTCTTTGTTTACATCGGTGCATTTCTTCCATCTGTGGAGCTACATTTCAAATGAGTGTTTACGGCCTCCCACTTAGCACCTCCCCCTTTCAAGACCAACCGCCTTCTCTACGAAATCCACAAAACGAGACAATAGTCATGTCACACCTGTTACTGCTCTTCCGTCTAAAGAAAAAAAATCTGATCTTCGTGTGGCAATAAAACCAGCAGCATGTAGTCCCAAATTAAATTAAGGGCTTCAATCGAAAACTTAGTTTAAATTGATGTTTTCGAGCGCTATAATGTACCATTCGGTCTATCATTCATCAAAGATCAATCAATTAGTCAGTCAATCCATTGTTCGATCAATCGATGATAAAAAACACTGTCTGTCAATTATGCAAATCGATCTAATTTGTGATGTCCTACTAAGGACATCACAAATTTCACTAGTTTTACCGCATTTTTGCATAAAACAAGCGTAGCAGTCAATCACCATTGTTTGAAATCAAACAGACCAATGGGTATGGATATGAATATTCATATGTGCCAAAATGGGGTTTTAGTAATGCCTTTTTGTAGCACTCGGCTACGACAAATTCCACGGAATTTGATTTTTGCTGACAAATTTTCAACTCCTATTCTTCTTTAAGACATTGTGTGAACTTGGCAGGTATGAACGTAAAGTCTGGCTGTAAACTGACATTCACTGTTTTCTGTTCAAGAAATATTTATTGCTCTGAAATCTGATCCTTATTATGATTCCGTGATTTCGTTCCAATAATGAAGATACCATTCTCTACTTTTGAGTTTTTGTATCTTCCTGGTCTTTGTGTGAAAACACAAGGATGTATACCTTCCTTGTTACTGAAGCAACAATGCACGATGTATTATGTTAGACCCATTTCTTTTCATTCAAGACACGCTTTGCCAAGTTCCATTGTTTTGACTGTGTTCATGGCCAAGTGAAGGGATGGGACATGGAGAGGATGGTGGGGAAGGGGGCTTGGAGAAAAGCAGAGAACGGTAGATTAATTAAAGGGCTCACTCCGATTGCCACTATTGTCGTCAATAATCAATGTAACAAATGAAGTAGGATTTATTTATCAGACAATAGAGGGCAGTACACAACAGCAACCATATACGGCTCTGCCAACCATTAGGATTCCTGTATAGAGCACATTAGCATCCATAATAGCACTTCATCTCACGGGATGTAAGCTATCCTGCAACTCTTCAGACCTTGTTTCCTTATGTTGTTTCCTTATATTCCTTGCTTCCTTATGGTGGTGTCGCCACCGGCTGCAGAATTCCTCTCAGACAGTCCATATAATTCACTTAGGATGAACGGCACCTGATGTGTTAAGTTAGTTTTGTTGTAACTGGTGAAGAATTCGGTGGAGTTTTGTACCTCAATTTGGACTGTGAATATAACAATCTTTCTTATAAAGGGCAAAAAAAACAAAAAACAAAATAAAATAATGAATGAATAAAAAAATACAGTAAATATCAATAAAATACAATGAAAACGAAGTTTGGTATCATTGATCATCCTGTTCAAGCCACAGGGGTTTTTCTCAAACTGAAATATCAAAGAAACGAATGGTGGCTTTGATCTTGTTGAAGAATTGTGAATTAAAAGGGAATCTAGGCATTTCTGTGAAAAATTTATTTCTTGAAAAGAAGGTTACCTTCTTCCTTGTTTGGAATAATCTCTCCCTCTGTGTCCATATAAGTTTTAAAAATGAGATTTTTTTTCTATGAAAATCGTCGTTATTTCCCTCTAACCAGTGTTGACTTTATAACAGAAACGGCCAACCATTTTGATCAAGGGACCACACTGCCACACTGCAGAGACATAGCCTATATGCCACACAGGCTGCAGGCCCGCCCTCCATTATACTTCTTTTTTATACTAGCTAATTCTAGTGGTATGGAAAGAAGCAAACGTTTGTCAGCATATTAATTATCACAAGCCATTACACAGTTAATATCTTTATTAATTTTTCCCCTTTTGTTCTTTTATTTTCTTTATTACCCACTTTAATGTTTGTGGCCGCCTGATATCTCTCCGCGTGCCGCTTTTGGACCTCAGATTGGTCACCCTGGCCTTACACCGAAAACTTCATCGCAATGCAATGTGGTAATGTATATAACGCATTCATAAGCTGGAACAGTATACTGCTAATCTTATCACAGGTAATACATGACAAAATGAACTTTTCTGCTGTATAGATTACTCGTATACCAGTTCTGCGAAAAAGGTTGGGCGACCATATTCAGTTGGCACCAATAGCACAGTTAAGGTCTAACTGACTTTCAATCATACCTAACAAGAGAGAGAGGTATAAAAGACGGGATCATAATTTCTCAAGGAAGAGTATATTTAAAATCGTCAAGATGCAGTCACATCGCTTTAATAAACTTCTTCATCACAACAACTTCAAAAGATTTGGTACATTTCTTACTTTGGTAACAAAATAACTGCGACTTAAGATATTTTCCAGCTGGTTGACAGAATGTCTGACAGCTGCAAATGATATTAAAACAAAAACAACAACAAAGAAAACTTTATAATGATTGCGTCTAAATAACGAAGAATTATTCTCTCTGTCTATCTCCCTTTACCAAAATTATTACAGAAAAAAAAATCCCCGACAATATTAACTAATTTACAAAATGCAAAGTAACTGATGGATCTTTGCATTGTTTTATCTTTAGCAACAAAACATCTTTCATACAACGTTCTCCCCCCCCCCCTCCCCCTTACCGGCCCTTTTCATAGACTGAATTAACGATTTGATCTGAATCATACTGACATAAGTCAGCCAGTTTGTAGTTTTGAAATGGACTCTAAAGTATACCTCATCTGAGAAACTCACGTGCTGAAAACATGAAGGGGGAGGACCGAGGAGTTTGTGGATAACCCCAAAACACTGAAGGTACCCCAGTTAAAAAGATAAAGGATTTGGAAGTATCCTCGACCTCTCACGTCCTATAAAATATTTATTAAAGTATTCATTAACCTAGAAACGTGCCGCTGAATCTTCTCAAGAAACTAATTGTCCCTTCCAAATGTTCAAGATTCAAGATTTAATTATATGATAACGCAAAAACCGAAAAGTTTCGAGGCCTCGAAATAAAAGGGATACATCTTTGCAAATGACATTGCGGAGGCTAAGCATGTAAAAGTGTTACTGGTAGAGGCGACTTCAAGCAAACGATCGACGCAAATAGAGGAACAAATTGTACGTAATGAAAGAAACCCTAATCCTCAATATCCTAATTTTGCGAACAACCGCAGTTATCGTCGAACGAACTTGTATCGGGTGCGTCTTTTGACCTTTGTCATACAATTCACAGTACCGAAGCCCGTTAGGGCCAAGGTAATTTTTTAAACCCGAAATATGTTTTTTTTCCCTTAAGTCCCTAATCTGTTCTATGTTAAATCCTAACTCCAAAGTATGCTTTTTTGTTTTTGAAATTCGAATTTTGTGTTTTGACATCCGAAATGTGTTTTTGAAATCCGAATTCTGGTTTTAAAATCAGAAATCTGTATTTTTTTTAATATCGGAAATCTGTTTTTTTAAATCCGAATTCCGTTTTTTTTTTAAATCTGCAAAAAACAGATTTTAGATTTTAAAAACAGAATTTGGACTTTAAACAAATTTCGTACAACAAAGAAAAAAAAAACACACATTTGCAATTGAATTGTCATGGATGCCAGATGGGAGCTTAACCTGTTATCTGAATATGTTTGTATATGTAAACACGTGATTAAGCATAACAATACGGGGAATCCTTTCGTTACAACTATTATGTAGCCATGGTAACTCACACAGCAGTTACGTTAGATCATTCAGTTTGTTAGATTAGTGATTCAGTGGTCCACGGAGAAAGTGTTTGTGAGATCTCTAACTTCAGAGTCAAAACAAGAAGCAACATAAACCTATACTTTATTTACATTTAAAGAAAAAAAAAACTTTGCCATCTTCATGTTTCTATATACTTTGGTTTCTTTCTCCATATATATTTTTAGTACTATTTAATGTTCGTAATAATTTTTTTTATTACTTGAAAAATCCATGACAGTTTTATTACAGAAGCCATGTGCTGGTTTATTGCTATTTACTCTTGGTAACATACTACACAAGTGCAGAACATCAAATGCAAAAGCGAATTTAAAGTAATTGTACAGTTTGTTTTTTATCAACTCCAAGCGACGCTAAAATTAAAATATTTTCACCATATTTTCAGAATTCTTTTTCTTCCCTGAGGTGAATATTATTTGTCATGTGATTGGTTAATTTGGCCTTAATTGAAACGTTTGCAGGGTGAAATCTCTGTCGACGAAATAAATTTTGTCCGCTCCTTGCAAAATTACAGCATAACATAGTTTGGGGCCAGTATACAGATGACATTAAACATTTAATGTAGGCCTAGTCTATGATGGAACGCGGTAGTGACCTCAACAGAACTTGTTTTGTGAATGCATGGTATCGTACATTGCGTAGGAGTGTTAAGGCGTGCTGTGTAGGGATCAGTTACCTCAGAATCAGACATAAAAATAGCAGAGTATCACCAGTTATATTTTTTCAACCGCGGACTCTACCGAAGAGTTGCGACCTTTGGAGAAGCGGTCCCCAGTTCAGATCTCCCTCCCCCCCCCCCCATTACTCGCTGATTTGATAACTTTGTCCTCATCGAATCAACGAAAGTTATTGCTGATCGAACTGATGATGTCATGTTGTTTATAATATTAACAAGCCGTTTTCCAATTTTTGTGCTTATTGCATTTGCAGAATGTAATCGTAATTAGCAAGTGCCCCCAAAACCTGCCAATCCGCGAGAAAATCATTATTCACCTGTCACGTAAATTGATATTGTAGGTTACATACATCAGTGAAAGGCGTTAGTTATTGATGGTACCCCACTGCATACTGTAACAGAGAATGCTGATCTCGCCGTGCCCCTCCCCCCCAGACCCGAAGACGGAGTGTCAGAGACGAATCTGTGTTCCCCCCCCCCCCCCCATACATTTTTCATCTTTTTTTTCTGTGCCAGGTTTACCTACGAACTATTTACGTAACCATGGCTAGCACCAGTCAACGCTTCGTTCCCGCTAAGCAGTTACGACTACTAACAGATTTCTGAGGCTACAAAGCGGGTGGACATGCATTTTCTAACCCTTATTTATTTTTAATGCCAAAGTGATGCATTTTTTTTGTGTGTGTGGTAATAAGTCCGTTGAACTTAACGTACGAAAATAATGCTACAGTATCAGGTTTCAGCCCAGTCAGAAGCAGTGTCGTAGCCATGTATTGGCAAGTCAGAATGTAATACTATAGAGAAATGATATCGAGAAGTAGGTTTCATGCAATTTAATCACAAAGGATTACATTTATTGATTGGATACGGGGCTACAAAACTAAAGTTTTCGTAAGAATGCCACTTTGTTTTGATTAACTGAGCGATCCATCAGTTGCATATACTACAGAAAACAAACTTTGAAACATACAAAAAGTAATGAAAACGCAATATTTTATATAATAATTCTTATATTTTTCCACAATTGATCACATTCATGTACTAATATGACAGTAAGCATAATTTAGTAGAAGTTCCAGTAAACATAAAGGTACCGCCAATATAAAATCAGGTTCCCTCAGAAAAGAAGATAGTTGAAAAGAGAAACAACTAGGCCTATTATGGGTTGTTTTTATTGTCTTTCAAGTTTTTTGCAAAATGAATTAGCATTATGTGAACCCAGAAGAGTACAAAAGTTTTAGTTGAGGATTTTTTTTTAACTTGATCGGTGGCCGTATGTTCAATACTGAAGGGAAGCAGCCCCCCTGCTCCCCACCCCCCTTAACTAAAAAAAAAGTTTGTGTTAGAAATAAGCTTTGTGTTAGGTGATCGAGGCCAACAAAATACACATCTACTAGTTTTCACTATTATAAGATATCTCAACTGAAACCAAAGGGGAATGTTAATAAACATGAATTGGAACCTGTCTTCCCCCCCCCCCCCGTTGACCTGCATTTTCAAATAGCGAGTTATGTCTCAATAGCAAACTGCCTAGCATTCTCTGACCTGACTGACCCCAGAGGTGGAAGGTGATTGATACGAACACAGGTGGCTTGCTTATTTCAAATATAAACAATACATCTAAATTATTGATGAAATAACTATACTGTGAGATGGACTACCTATTTTAAGACTTGAATAATACCCATTCAGCGGCATGATAAAATGAATGGTAGTATGGCCTCGTTTGTCCCTACGAATGCTGACCAACCAAAGGAGCTAGCTAACATAGTACCAATGTGAAAAAACGTCATCATCGTCACATCTAACTTGTAGGAAAAACTATCGCTTTGCAAAATGGGATAATTTAGAGACCATATGGCCCATTTTGAAGTTGGACCCACAAATGTTGAACACTGCAAAGTGTTCCACTACCTCAATGCTAATTTGACAAATCTTTCACTTTGTAGAGCAAGATATGCAGAAAGAGGAACATTTCGCATGATTTCATGAAATGATCAATATGGCCCATATAGGACCAACAACCTTGAACAACCTGAACGAACCACTCTCATAGCAGTTATGTGACAAAATTTCAACTTAATGCCATGCAATCAGTAGGTGAAGAGGTATTTTGCATTATTTCATAAAATGGCCCATATGGCTCACTTGGACCCCAAAATTTTGAACAATGATAATTTGACAAACATTCCACATTGCAAAGCAAAATATGTAGAAAAGCATGATTTCATAGGATGGTCCATGGGGCCCTATATGGGACCAATAATCCTGAACAACCTGAAGGAGCCACTACCATAGTAGTAAAGAGGCATTTTAGATGATTTCATAAAAGGGCCCATATGGTCCATTTGGACTTTGGACCCCAAATCCTAATTACTGCAGGGTTCCACTACAACAATGCTGATCTGACAAACCATTCACTTAGTAAAGCAAAATATGCAGACAGGAAACAGTTTGTATGATTTCATAAAATGGTCCATATGGGACCAATATCCTAAACAACCTGAAAGAACCTGTACCATAGTAGTGATGTGACACAATTTCAACTTAATACCACACAATCTGTAGGAGGCATTTTGCATGATTTCAAAATGGTCCATATGGCCCATGAGGATCCCAAAATCTTGAATCCAAGTTTCCCCTGCTGAATTAGAGTGTACCCAAGCAAGTGTCAGAGACACACACCCATACCAACACACACACATGCAAACCTTCCTGCTGTCAGATATGGAGCATAGTCAGATACAGACTGAAAGATAAAATTTCATTGTTTTCTTGTGGATTGAGTCTAAAATTACTTCCCTCCTTGACACTTGGTACTTTTACATGGACGAGATACCTTTTCACAAGCTCAGACTTGTTAGGTGCAAGGTGACTTCTGGGAGAAAACTCAGCAAATTCTAAACATAATTGGATTTCTTCTTTCAGACATTATGCCAGGATTTTGTGCATGGCAGATGGTATTAACGAAAGGATTCCCCGCAGCCCACGCGATCATTAATTATTTCCAGGATGACCATGATCTCATAAATGAATGATGAGGACGGGATTTAATCTTGATCGAACGAACGAAAGTGGAGTGGTGGAGGATTAAGATTGAGCTTATGAAGGGCAATCCATCTTCCAAGCAAATTAAGTCGCTTTTACAAGGAGAGATAAATTACTTTGACCTTAGTCAAAACAGATTACCTGGGATTATGGGTCATTTCCAATGGAAGATTACACAATTATCAGAACAAAAACAGTAAAAAGTGTTAGCAAATGTCTTAACTGACATTTTGTACTTCTTTCGAACCCAGACTGTGTACTTTCTTTACAAACATAAATTTATTCAAGTCATTTCTCTTTGCTGTATGGCTAACTTGGGTACTACGACAGTTTTTCTTCTTTTGTCTGTTTTTTATTATTGATAGACGCATAAAACCACAATGGTCCATATCATATCTTAACGATTGATTGATTAATTGACTGATTGATTAACTAATTGATTGCATTCTCAGATGTAATACTCTCAGAACGAGTAAAGTTGTTACACGATGACATAGGAAACTATTATTCTGATGATTACAAAACAGAAAACATACACTAACATTCCTTATAAATGACCATTTTAACATCAGACTGGTGAAAGGGGGAGGGGGGTCTATGAAGGAAGGGGATGGGACAAAGTAGCATTCAAAATTTGGAAGAGTACATCAATAGCAGCAAACAAGTGCTATCCAGCAGAAAGATAAAGTAAATGGTCAGTGTCATTTGTTCAACCACTTCAACGAAGGATGAATGACTACTCAGACTTAAATCAATTATGTTAATAAGATGATTGTTGCTACTTAGGATTCAAAGATATTTATTTCTCCCATCTCCTTTCTTTTTAATAGCACCCCCCTTGCATCCTCCATGCTTAAAAATTAGAATTACAACATTCACCTGTTAGGATCAAATAGTGAGAAATACCAATCTTACCAAATCTATCTTTTCTTCCCTGTCAAATTGTACTAGAATATAAAAAAGGCTGTTTAGTTACTGTACAACACCAACAACTTTGGATGGGTCTGTATTATCAGTGCACTCTGAAATGCCCTCTGTGAATGCAGCCACAAATACTCACACATACATCTGGTCACAATAATTTAAAGATATAAATACTGTTCCACTGAATATGTAAATGAAATAATGAAACCTTAGTCCAACATATCCCTTGGGTGAAAGTGTATGACTTTAAGTACTGACTAACATATCATTGAATATGCTAATCATCATAATGCTTACCATGCATGTAAGTTTTGCTCATGTGGACACACTTTGTCCTCACCAGAATATCTCCTTGATTGTGTTAAAATAATTCTTCAAGGAGACTTTTCCTGCACAACAAAGTATTATGGTTTTACATACCAGACATACTGTAAGGTCTGTCTTCTCAAAAGGCATATACATATATGACATCATGCGAGGGATTGGCTGATGAACATGCCTGGATTTGCATTTTCGAAGCAATCGTGTTTACAATTTCTCTGAATATACACACTATCACCCTTTGGGAGCACGGGCACAGGCTATGCAAAGCGATTTCAGAATAGAATGAAGGACACTCTAAAAGCCCAAGACTTGAGTCATCAGAATCGGGGGGAAGGATGATCAGGTTTTACCAACGGCATGCACGGACTGGGCCAGACATCTTGAATGCTTGACTGGATCTGTGTTGGAAGATGAGCCAAAAATATCAAGAAATCATTGTAAAGAAAAAATAACAAATCAAATCAATAATGCAAGGAACAAAGGGGAAAAAAATGGTAACAACAATAGCAATACAATAGGATATGGAACACCAAAAAGATGGCACCACAAAGACTGATAGCAACAACAACAAATCAAACACAAAATGGAACAAAATAATAAATGTCACTAGAACACCAACAAGCAGCAAAGTAAAAGACTATAGTCAAAAGGGGAGGGGCAGGGGGACTGCTCCCTGAAAAAAATTCATTATCTAGGATAATTTGGTGAAAAAATTTATATATTGTGTCAAATTTGCTGGTGGACCAACACCCCGTTTCTATTTTGCATCGTCGGTGTACTCATGAGAAACTAAATATAAAGGAAAAACAAAATGACTCATGAATAATGAAGAAAACAATGACGGACAATTTGACAGTATACTTGCCACAGCATTGTTTGCAATTTGATGAAATTTTGTGATCAGTTTACTTGTACTGTGGTGACACAGTTGCATGCAATACTAAATAAACAACCATGATAGTTCATAACTACACAAAGTTGATTGACCACCAACTTCAACCATCTAAATTAAAGAGAAAATGCAGTTACCTCCAATCTGTATTACGGATGCACTAGATCTTCAGTTTCAGATCCAGCCAGAACCGGATTTTGCTGGATCTTACCAGAAATCCGGCCAAGTAAAATCTGACCGGACCGATTTTTAAAATACTTTTAGAAAACTAGAATTGTACAAGGTTCCTGTGTTTCAAAATGCAACATCTTCAATGCAAAGGTCTTAATACTAGCAAACTACGTCAATTACGCTTCAAATGCTGTACGATTAAGTTAATTCACTGATAACGTTAATAATGTTACCTGGTCACTACTTTTGTATGCTACTGAACTAATCATTTTGTCTTTATTTTGAGTGCCTTAAAATGGAATCTTGTGGAAAAGATGCTGCATTCAGTTTACAGCCATTCTATGAAATGTGATACATGCTTAATTTAATGAAGCTGATTCATGGCAGGACCTGAACATAGGCAAAAAGCTGCAAAAGGTACAATGAACCAGGAAGCAAACATGTACCCAAGATATGACGGGGGGCAAAGGGGGAAGCCAACAATTCCCTTAGCACATTTTTGGTATTTCGGTGTTTTTTATGACATTGCTAGAACTTCCCCCATTTTTATGTGGTAGGTCTATAATTTTTGGCCTTAATAGGTCTAAAGTGCCATTTCCAGCACTCTCGGAGGAACGCGGGCCAAAATTTCATTGTACGCTTCCTGTCAATCTTTGGTTAGATCATCGTCAACAAGCTTTGCCCTCCTTGAAAAATTTCGGGCTACACCCTATCAGGAGGCTATCTGGGAGCAACTTACCTTTCTCATGAGGCTTTGGCATATCTTGGAAGAGATCTCTGAAAGACCTTGATTGAGCTAGGTAATGACGCGCCTGTTCTATCTCAGACGTCAGTAGCATCAGATCGTCGCTTTCAAACTTTGGCAGGACTGGGAACTAAGGATTGAAGGAAAGACCCCAAGATAACACCACAACCTACAATCATCACTCACATTGCTAACATCTTCATGTCAACAGCAAAAAATATTCTTCACTAATTGTGACAATCAAACTGGTAAACATGAACAAACATTTCAAGTAAATTGTCAGTTTTCTATAAAAAAAAGAAGAAGAAAAACTTGTAACTTTCATTGAGCAGTTTGCCAGGCTACATACCATCAGGTTACCTCTTTCAAACTGGTAACTGAAGAAAAAAACACATGTATCACCAGTAGTTACATGGTGCTTAATATCACAATGAATAACTGAAGCCATCATGTCAACTGGATCACATCCACTACATCCTGGATAAGACCACAGCCATCTCACTATTGCCACCACATCAAAGAACTCAAATTCATAGGTGTTATTATATTTTGGATTCAACTTAGGGGTTCTAAAACCATCACCGTTCACTTGGGTTGACTGTGCATCAAAACCACTCACATCGGTGTCCTTGAATCCTTCTTGGAGGAGTCTGTGAACGGCCAAGTCCCCGTCCATGCCCGCAAAAACCCTGTGATAGCGCCCTCTACTCATAGCCGCCAACTGACGAAGAAATGTATTAGCAGTTCTGAAAGACGGGGAAATGGAAAGAGACGAGATGAAAGACATGACACAGGCATAGAGTACTCTAATTTAGATGGTTGCTGTGATAAAGTTCTACCATGCATTGATGTATCAAACTATACAACAAAATTTGAGACCAGACAAAACATTATCTCAACAGATGAGTAAATGTTAATGACAGCACATTTATCATCTAGTCGCATTAAGTCAAAAGGTCATCACGACAAAACGATGGACTGGATGTGATGTCAAAGCTTCCAGCTTTTTAAAAAAACAAAAAAGGTCCAGACAACGGACTTAGACATTGCAAATACACAGATGCACTACGAGGTGTGTTCACAGAGTTTCAAGTGAGAGACGGCAGACATTCAGCTCACACATTTACCTCCAGTGGACCGTATGGGGATCAGTAAATCTGATTTGAGGAATACAACATGCTCACAATGATAAAACAAGATTATGTGCATCTTGATTGTCCATGACCATCTGATTTATACAGCGATGCACTCGGGTGCACACCTGGTCAGCACCACATATTCAACCATCATGACTAATTGGATGGGATCAACACACGCATCATCACAGTTGAATGGTGACGCCATATACACCTTGACTGCACTGCGCATAAATTGAGACATGCACTAAGTGCACACCTGGCTTGCACCGACACAGTCATGGTCACAGCAGAATGACGATATCATCTATACCTGGATTGCACAGCACATATATTATAAGTTAGACATATACTAAGTCCACACCTGGTCTGCACCTAGTCTGTGCCGCAGTACACTCATCAGACTTTGTTGAAACTATTCATTTTACTCATCCTGACAGTGGAGTACATCAATACTCCACTGAACATTTCAGAGATACACTAAAATGAATACACATAGTATGTACCGTAGTATATTCATAAAACCTTGCTGAAGTCATTCATTTTAATCATCATGACAGTGGAGTTATATCACATGTATCATGTATCAATTGAACATGTAACAACTACAGAGATACACTCTAGTGTAACACCTAGTCTTCACCATATTATACTCATCAAACTTTGTTTAATTTATTCACGTTACTCATCACGACAGTGGGGGTGATATAATCGGTACGTACTGCCTCCGCTGAACACCTGATACACCCAGGCAGATGATCATGTATCTATCTGAGTCTTCAACATATTATCAAAACTGATCAAAAGAAGTCAACGTACTCATCGTCGCAGTTGAACGATATCGTGTGTATCTTGACCCCTCTCAGGGTGTTTATTTCAGCCACGTCACCTAGGATCCTGGAGGTGCTGGTATCTGGTTTGCCGTCAGTCAACAAATAGATGGCCTGCAGACGTTTATCCTGGAACGCAGCCTGCGACGAAAATGTGGGCATGATGTAGAACAGTTGGCGATTGAGGTCGCTTTAAAAAAAAAATCTTGCAAAGGGGTTTCGATGTGTTGACGTGTGATATGCTAATAATACGTTGGTTATTACATGAAGTGGGGTGAATTTGTTAATGTCTGGAGAATAATTGTTACAGCAGATTTTATTGGATTGTATGCACTATTGTTCGACAAGAGTAAAGTGTTGCAGAGTTATGAGATACATTGGGTAGTTTTTATTGTGATTTCAATAATACATATCACTTTCTTGTTTAAATATATTGTTCCTATATGATGTGCTACTACGTAAAATGTTAATCAGTGCATTGGTTTACTATGCAGCATAATGTTTCCAAAGTAACGTGATTCCTATGATAGTTTAGTGCTATGGGTAGGGGTGCTGCTGATATTATGTCTTATGTTCTAGAATGTGCCGGTGAGTTACTCAGTGATGTCAGTATGACGTCTTGTTACCTTTTGTGAAGTGTAAAGGGAGTGACGTGCTTATGGTGTGTGCACATGAAGGTGTGCATGTATGTGTGAGTGTGCGTGCAAGGGTGGAGTCACAAACTAGTCTACCCAACAGGCAGTAGTAGATCTCACTAAATAGCTATGAGCAAGGGTTTTTCTTCTCTCTTTGACATCTCCAAAGTAGAGATAAAAACATCACATAGCTTCATACGAAAGCACTACAAAATCAATTCATTTGCAAAATGTGTACACCACTCAGAAGGATGGAGCCTGTCCATCATTCTTCAATTGTGGTTCGATACCACCGGCAGGATCCTCGAGGGCCTTCGTTGACATTTGAACATGAGGAAACCTGCTAGGATGAATACAGCTTATTGGGCAACATGTATCATTCACTGGACTATGGCTTACTTTATAATGTGTTTTTGTTTGCTTACTGGACTATTGTATGTTGGTATGCTAATGAATCAGAAATAGAGGATAGTCACACATTAATCTCATTGGGTCATGGATGGTTTGAAGGGTTGCTGTGTAATGTGTAATTGCTTATTGATGAATTAACATCAGCAAATCAGGGTAAAGGAGTGGGGCGGGGGATGGGAGAATTGAGGGAGGGCAATGCAGCACAACCAGTTTAAATGAAGGTCTTACCATCAAAGCCTCCAGGGTACATGAGTTACCAGCAGGTACAAAAGTGTTTATCCATCTGACCGCATCGTGACAGTTGGTGTCAGTCGGTTCTACAGCAGCTGGCCTCCATGGCTCAATATCCCCAGAAAACCGAATCAAATTGAAACTGTCACAAAGAAGAGAGAGAGTGATCTCATTTTCAATTTGTGAAGTACTTCAGCATCACAAGGGGCAGCAAGTATTCAAAAGTGATCACATGACAAAGACATGTTGAACATGGTCTATGCTGATCGGGTCACGACACAAAGAGGTTACTTTTTTTCATTGCAGATATCGAACACCCGTTGTGGAAAACACAACGCGGCTCGAGAGTGAGCCACGTTGTCTGGACTTGTTTCAAAAAAATTGGATACCTTGATATCAGAAGGTCATTAAATGATCAATTCTGTCCTACATTTTGCCACATCTACTTGACCTCTGGCATTTACCTGATTTTTTCCCTTCTGAACTGCTCCCAAATCAAGGCAACTAAATCTTTCTTGAGGTCGTCCATGTGAGAGACCATAGAACCCGAGGTATCGATCAGGACGCATACCTGAAAATGATCGAAAACACGTCAGAGACTCGAGGTACAAAGTCAATATTTCACCAAAGTGATGACCTGACCTATTTGACATATGAGAAGGAAATTATTTGTAAATAGAGACTAGCAAACTGGATGGGTGTGAAAGAGCGAGAGAGATTCGTCCTCCTTGGTTTGTTGCAGGGTCCAAAACACAAGGTCTGATCCAATGGCTTACACTTCGACTTGACAGCACATACTTTATTGGGGTCATCATAAACGGGGCCAAACAGTTCACAGCTGGGTTGTTCCTACATAAACAAGACTAATGATGTTGACATCCTCACTCAAAATTCCTATTCCAAATTCACTGAATAAAAACAAAGACAATACTGACGTGGCATTTCCAATAAGACCACTAAGAAGGAAATGCACCTGAGTCTTACCAATGCCAGATCTGACAGAGGGGTAAGAGGGCAGTTTATCCCACAAGAATTTTTAAAGCAGGTAACTGGGAAAGTCAGACATGAAGGCCATGCTTATCTCTTGCTGACAAAATTGCTAAATTTATAGTTTATCTTGTTTATGTAGAGACTGAATGCTTAAATTTTGCATCTTAACAATTTCCTTTCAAAAATTTTCCACACCATTGGATTGAGGATATCCCAAACCATACCCTCCCCCCATGGCACCCTCAGAATGTGAGCCAGCTTGCACGATTTGCCCCTCTCCCCCCAACATTTGGTTCTGGATCCAACACTTCTCAGAGGGGTGCATTTCTGGTATCCACGGCAGACTGCAACATCTCGTGCATGCAACTGGATGGCATTTCCTGATTTGCACCAAAGTAGCAGTCGCAAACCATTACACGTAAAAGTCAATTCGTTTCTGTTCCACTCTCTTTACTGATGAGATTCACTGATAAATGTAACTTATCCTAACCCCTGATGACTGCTTCTAAGTTCATTCATTGATGCTGTTACCTTTTTCTCGATGACGGTGCCAAACGTCCTCCTGCTGGCTCCGAGAAGCCACTGCAACCTCCTGAGGTATCTCCTCAGCACAGACTCCAGCTGTTGTTCATAATCTCTGAGTTCGTGGTCCTGGAGCTGCAAATGCTTGACAGAGCCCTGGGGGAGAGAAAGCGTTTAACGATTGGATTAAAGCCCATGCTCGACATGAATGACCAAATTGTACAATGTATCTCAAACAAGGGTTTGTATGCATTTTACTTGATAGAATTCCTTGGCTTCTGCTTGCAATGGCGCTGATCTGAACAGGACCTTAAAAAGACTAAACATCATTTCTAAGTCATGACATGATGAGTTAATAAATCAAACACTAAAAACAAATGAGAAAATTTCATAAGTGTTCTGAAAAATTCCTGATTTTTCAAAAGACTTCTTTTACAAAACTTGTATATTTGTTCCGACTTTGCAGGCCTGGAAATAAGGCATTTTCACTTCTCCTGACTTCCACAACTTTTGTGGATTGTACCAAAATTACGGATGGATAAAAAAGGGTCCAACACATTACAAGAATGAAATCCAATCAATGTATACAGTTATTAATTCTGAACTATCATTGCAATCAAGAGAAACGGCCATGACCAAACAGCAAGGCCAAAGCCCTGATTGGTATATTGACAAGGAAATACTATGTGGAAATCTTGAAAAAAAAAACAAAAAAAAAAATACTGACCTTCATGTTAACACTTGGAAAGATACTGCAGTACCTACAGAAAAGATATAGAATCAAAGTCATCATTGGTGCAGCTGATCACCGCCTCTCTGTTCTGAATCTGTAGTGTGGATTTCTGACAAATTCCATTCACCTTTGAGCTATGTTCTCAATTAAACCACTTTTCATTAGACGAGTTTTGAAAGAAAAGTTGATAAAGTGACTTGAAATTCACAAACCTACACAGCCCACTAAGGTCAATTGAACTCCGCTGCATTGGATGAATGGAAACAAAAGTGTATTCTACTTTTTAGTGATTACAAAACTGACAAAACAAAAAAGAAAAAAAAAACAGGAAGACATTGAATGGAAGCCAATCTCAAGTGAATCAACACAGACAAGTTCTAATTTCTCGTAGTTGTCTATAATAACATGCTATTCACTTTCCTCTAGTTATCGAATCACCTTAAGTTTGCAGTTGGCTCACACAAAATATCTCCCATCGAAAATCCACATGGGGTTCTGGCGTTCTGCGTTGACTGTAAATATACATTTTACATCATAGCATACAAGACAGCTGCCAAACTTCACAATGTCTTTGCGATACGGCCACTGATGCCCCCAGTTCACACTGTTGTTTTTAGTAACCTGCTAGCTATGTGCTAGCTATGTGTAATCTGATGCTAGAGGCACTCTCTTGCATCATGCACACAGTTTACTACATTGTAAGACACTGTGATTCATTTTTCCACTCACTAGCTTTTGCACCGTTGGCAAAGTGGACTTTCAGTGGATATCTTAACTATATATACAGGTCTAGACGGAATCTTTATTTTTACTTCAAAGTTGTTACTGTCAACTTGGGATTCCGCATGACATGGGAGTCATGTATGTTGTGTAATTTCATCCACTTACAGGAGTACTGTCTAAAACATAAGTTCCTTAGCCTTTAACACAAAAACAACTAATGTACGATACTTGCATCACTAGCTCTGGTATGTACTCTTTCGGAAGTCAATGACTTTTCCTTATTTCTGTTTGTTCATCCACATCTTTGATACATGCCAATGGACACAATTTTCTCACAGCTGGTTCTGTTTATAACATTGTGATATAAAACATCTGTCACAAAAACCACTTAAGTCAAAATCTAATTTGATTAAGTTGTATGAACTTTAATTAGACCAAACTAATTCTTTTATTAAGACAAATGAAACTGTTGACCTACTTTGCAGGGACAGTTTTGTTCAAAGTGTTAACATGTCTCTTTGCATGGGTGCAGTCTGGTCCGGCTACGAGCTTGTTCAAATCTAGCTTCAACTTTCCCAAACTGAACTTCTTCAACCACTGAAAGAAAACATTGAACATGATGACAATCACAAACAATGCCAAAAAAAAATAATAACCAACTGAAGAAAACAAAGAACATCTGAAACAAAGACAACCCTTTGTTTTTGACTTTGTTACATGATAGGCAAAATTAACATACATGATGATCTAGCCATCATTGTCTTCTTTCCGTCTGTCTCTTCCAAATATCAGAGACCAACTCTTTTTTTTATTTTCAAAGATAACAAAGGTTAAGGCAACATACTGAGACTTGATCAAGTCTAATTGTCTAAACATGTCCCTATCACTGCAATGTTTCCCTGATGTAATGCTTCTTCAGAGAAAGAGATGACAACAAGGGTCTGAAACAACTGCACCAGGAAACAACTTTCAAATGTCGCTGTGCTTGACCACTTATCCACTAATCACAGCAACCTTCAAAGAGATTTCATGGTGATGGCGCTATTTATGTTTGACAGACAGTTGCCAGCTGATCTTACCTCTTTAGATGAACAGACATCCTCTCTGTCTGGTATCACCGGATGGTTGATTGGTTTCCATTTCTTCTTCTTGAGAGGGTCTTTATATTCACGGAACACCAGCCCTGAAAGATACGCAAAAGAAAAAAGAAGAAATCATTTGACTTCACAATAAAAATCAACCAATATCACCTGAAAGAGCAACTTCATGCCATGCACATGCTTTCAGACAAGACTTTGTATCGGTGCAAAGAAAAACAAGAGGATCTTCACAGGTGTGTTATAACCATTAGTAAGGGCATAACACATGAGGCGGGGGTTCACAGAAGGGGAAATTTCGTATCTATGCGCAAAATCGTCAAACATCTTTACACCTACCTTAGACTTAAAATAGCCTACACTAGAGCACACGTAATAGAGTTGATAATTCATTGCCAAGTGGATGACCTAATGTTGACCTTAGTTATATCATGAAGTGTATCCCCAGTTGGGGACTTGGTTTGCACCCTCTGCCTGCTCTGTTCCTCAAGCATTCACTAGCTGCCATAAAGTCCTGTCTGAGCAAAACACTTGTTAAACTGAACATACAACAGGCTTTGCACAAAAGGTTTACTTAGTCTCTGCCGTGATTAGAGGTACAGCTAGGCATGACAGTGAAAGCAAAGCATCCTCATCAACACTGTGGTTTCTGGGAGTTGATAGACGCTGCTGAAATGTCTGCCACTGTTGAAGAGGACTTGAGTATCCGTAGAAACACAGCATGTTATCTAGCTATTAAGTACTAAAACTTGCCCTGTTCATGACAGGGCAAAATGTAGTGACACCACTCTTTTTTTTCAAGTGGACATGACCCATGACCATGTTACAGCTTTATACGTAATGGAAAGTTTGGTCCATGCGAACATAATGCAGTAAATCATTGTAATGTATGTAGAACCTTCCTATAGATTGGGTAACAATAATTTTGTGGCTGCAATGTGTATGCCTATCCAAAGAGAAGAACATCCTCACTTAAAATGGTCTAGTGCAACTTTATAGTGAGATTGTGCTTTCCAATAACAACCATGTAATACCTACTGATACGAAACGTAAAGCTATTTGACTGGTGGTTACCCCATTTGATCTTTACATTATTTTGTTTCTTCTCTTTTTTTATTCACGATTTGCTGTTAGCTTTCCTTTGTCTACCTTGCCTTTCAAAGTAGGGATCAACCCATAATTGGATGAAACACTGCATTAGCCCAACGTTCACCACTACTGGTAAAACATCGGACCAGTGAAATTGAGCAAAATTCCATTTGCTGATGTATGCCGATGTTTGGCAACCTGAAAATATATCTGCAACGTTGGACATATTAATCCCTGAACCATGGTAGGAATTAAGGAATCCCCTACAAGGGCTATTTTCCATCTAGAAAGTGAAAGGCAGCCATCATGAAGAATGTGCTTAAGGGGCTCCTTTGATATCATTCACAACTTAGATATTTTTTCTGACAGGACTACCTGTAAAATTTGGTATGATTATTAAATTGTGATAAAGGCAGTGTACAGACAGCATTGTATGCAAACAGAACATTTGGAGAGGAGAACATGCTTGAAAACAAATATAGATTGGATAAAATATCGACTGATGTTGTGTTTAAAACGTAGGTCATTGCACCGTCAGCAAAAAAAAAACATATTGGTTGACCCTTACATTAAACATTGCCAGCTTAGACCAATATCTCAATGCTATTTCAGTGTTTTATTTATACTATTGCATTGCTTCTTTATGTAAACGTATGCACTTGCTGTTGAAGTAAACAAACCAAGTCCAATTGTTTTGTGCATTGGCAGTCAGTGAGCAATCACATCTTTATGAAAAGGAATGAGTGTAAATAATTTTTTTTTTTGGTTTACGTAACATTTCAATATTTTGACTTTTGTAAAATAACTATGCTTGGCTCAAAGGAGCATGTACTTGTTTTGGTGAGACAAATATAAACCGCCCAGTTCAATCACTCTCGGTGGACTCACCGACATCGTTTTTCTGCTCCGTGTAGAATACTGCTCTCTTTGCTTTCACTTTCTCTGATTTACTCACTTTCTGATTTTTCTGATCATTGTCAGCTTTTTGCTTGGTTCCATATGGATCTAAGGAGAAAATGAAATATTCGGATCAGAGATGGCAAGTCAAACATTTGGGATCACATATGTATGCTGACAATTGAGTCGAGAAAACATCTACCGAGAATCTGAACGCAGGATCTTGACCGCATCAAACTGAGTCCAATGCTCACTGACCATGAACCATGAGACACTCTCTCTTCAATTTGCAAACATTGTTTTAGAGTTACTTGCTTCATATTCATTTCTCTGTTAATATCTGAGAATTTCTTGAGTTACCATGACGTGAGAATGCACAAGTTTGGTATACACTCGGGGAAAACCTTTGAGTTGTCACACTCTTCACTACCTGTGGGATTGCAGTCACTAAAGTTATCTTGGAAAGTGAAGAATCAAATATTTAACAGGCACTTCAAAGCACGTCTATGATTCTGTATCAGAATGCATTTCTGTTGATAGTTGTTATGAAACACAAAGGATATTGCTGGAGATTGTGAAGAGAAAAGTAAGTGAACAGACATCCAAGATACTGTTCAAAGTTCAAAGATGCAAAGAGAATTATTTAGTGAGGGAAAAACACGACCTGGAAACATAAATATTATTCTGTAACATCAGCAGTACAGGGCAAGATTTCATTCCCTTCAAGCAATATTAATGATGACAGTGGCATGGTGGAAGGGAAAAAGGGGTTAGGGAGAGTTGCAAAGGGATGAGGGTATCTTGCAATGAGAGAAGTGCAAGGGGGAAGGACCTTAACTTTTTGTGTAATCATTCACAAGAAAACTACAAAGGAGAAGTCACGGGAACTCTTTAACATGTTCACCTTGAGATCATCATACATACTGCTAACCCCTTCTCAAAAGATCAGTATTTTTGCACCCAGTGCAGGTGATTTTAACAAGAAAATCTTCCGATGCTCTACAGGTACTTGCCAACAATTCACATTGACCAAGTATTACATGATGGTAGGACGACTACACGCCATGACTCTGTCAGAATATTTCATCTCCTTCAGACCGCAGTTACATCCCCTTTGATACAGATGAATTCTTGGTTTAATAACCGAGAAGTTGAGAGCTGCCAGCGATCGGTGCCAGACTGAGAGTATTAACGAGACAAGTGTACGGGGCAATAAGAAGTCTGAGAAACCCACATAAACACAGCGACTCTCACCAGGAGGTATCAGGTGTTTCTTTCCACTTGTAGGTCTCCAAACACCAGCTTTCTTTTCCTCTCTCTCCTTGTTGTCTTGAATTTGCTGCAAAATTAAATCCACATAAAGACACAATTTTTAATTGGATTTTTCAGTTGCTGGACGAACAGGACAAATTCCTCTATCGCTGGTCGGTTGTTGACACAGTGGTAAATGTTGATACCAGAGGGAGAGAACATGTGACGACGGTTTCTGTCCTTTTGGACTGTACGCAAACAAAGGAAAATATTATGTATGATCCCCATGGCGACACTGAATGCACCTTGTTGCATTGTCCTAAATATTCCTAACCTGCAAGCTAAATTACTACATTTTAAAGCATAGCATATATTAGTTCAATTGTCATGTTCCAGTTTGAAAGGTCACAGTATGTTTCAAAGAGATTTTGTTGCATATGGTTGCCATGGTAAACATAGATAAAAGTTGTCACATCATCATCATCATCATCACCATCATCATCATCATCTCATCTTATCAATTTCCAATCACTTCTCACAAACATCAAAACACGATCTCCTTTATTGCGAGAGATACCATAGAGCGGGTTGCTACCGATATATATTTCAGTTTTATCTGTTAGGACGTTCAAATCAAATCCCACTAAAATTTTCATCTGTTGACAGTACTAAAGTGCATTTTCATTTTGGGCATCTTAAAAAGACACTCCCGATTTTCAAGACTTCATCACGAGATGGAAAAAGTGATGTTCAAATTCACATTGGACTTTAAATTGCATTTGAGTTTCTGTCGTGATTCGTTGATTCATACGACGAGGGTTTTGTTTCCAAGCTCTCATGAGGGTGATCGGCAAACACTCACTGCACAATGGCGAAGGTAACCAGCTTTATAGAGATGCAACTGTAACAGGTAATTTTAATGTTACTCACAAGTCTGGCCAGAGTGAGCTCTGTGTGCTTGGGAGGCCCAAGGATGGCCTTCTTTTTGGCCGAGGTTGGTCTCATTGGCAACATCTTTGGCTCCTCTTGCATAATTTCATTTTTCTAAATAGATCCAAAAGACACTTTATTGAGTGAAAGATGCCAAAATTTGACAAAGTCAGTATGAAAGGGTAAATCTTGAAAAAATACTGTTGCTTTGGTATTTGCTTCCATATTCACATCTTCTCTGTTTGTTTCACCAAAGGATGAATAAATAGCTCTATGATACCAATTAAACAATCGGAATTAAAGTTACACAAGCATACGACATCATCAAAGACAGGAAAATTGATGTCAAATTTCCGCATTCCACAGAAACAGTTTCATGAGACTATGTTGTTTTTTTCATTAACTCACATATTTGTTTGATCTCTTCTTAACAGACTCAACCAGCATTGCACACTGCAGAAAGAAAAAAATTAAAGGCAGAAAAGGTCAGAAGACAACATTAAATCAAATTTATCCAAAGTTCCAAACAAAAATCATCCAGATAATATCTGTGTTGTCTTCAGTGACAGGCTGTAAAGCAGAACCACTCTACAAGACTGAACTTTTCAAAAGTTGCCTAAATGTGTTGAGCTGTAATAGAAAGTCACAAAGTCACTGAAAAGTCAATACAACATCAGCTGGAGATTGCAAGTAATAGACTTCATATGAAGGAACTTAAAGGATTGACCGGCAATGATATCGGGATTAAACATACTATGAAAATCAGTGCTTAAAACAAGTACATGCATCAGAGAAGAAAGTTTGATGTTTTATGTTAAGCAGTGCTTTCGAAACTGGTGGACTCGCTATTTCATCAACCGCTAAACAATGAGCAACCCCTCAAATAGATTTGAACACTGGTGTACTAAAGTTACATATCAAGGTAAACTGACTGTACTTTTGGCAACAAAAGAACAAACCTTTTGAGAATAATTGACAGCTTTGTCCATTTCGCTGAGGATAAATTTGATGTCATCACTCTCTATGATACCCATTTCCCTGAACCAATGAAACCGTCCCCCGCTGATGTGAGCCAGCGTCCGCAGGCACTCCGCGGTCTGAGTGATGTTGGCGTACCTGCCAGGGATGGCGCTGTTGGCATCGTAGTCATCCACGTTGAACAGAATCGAATGGAGGCGAGTGGTCACCCCCACGGTTGCCTCCTCCATAAAAGAACAAATCACATCAGATGGTTGGTCTGGAATACCACTTGTGAAGAGGTAAAGTCCTTCTACCACTGGTGGTATGGGGAAAGAAAAAAAAAACACATGAGCGGGATACAAGATGATGCCTAAAATAGAACAAAAATATGGGATATTGGTGGTAAAGAAGTTCAGCCATATTATATAATACTTGACAAAATAGAACCAATAACGGATTTAGCTGCAGTACTGAACAAGATAAGTTGGGCCATATCAATACAGTAAAAATACATACAACAGTTACTACTGGTAGTAAAAATTTATCTACAGAAAAGCTAAAAAAAATGGACAAAATTGGATAAAAAGTGTAATAACATGCGAGAAAAGCAAGTCATACTTCTTCAAGTGTGTCAGTAACAAATCAAGAATGGCTCACCTAATGCACACATTCAAGGAGGCAGTGTATCTAAATGCTATCAAATTTTGCCCGTCACTGAAAAAGTTTTATGACCACATCATCATCATCACCATCATCCTCACCATCATCATCCCCATCATCATCACCATCATCACAATCATCATCACCATCATCATCCCCATCATCATCATCACCATCATCATCACCATCATCCCCATCATCATCACCATCATCATCACCACCATCATCATCACCATCATCATCATCCCCATCATCATCATCATCATCATCATCATCATCATCATCATCATCATCATCATCATCATCATCATCATCATCATCATCATCATCATCATCATCATCATCATCATCATCATCATCACAATCACCATCACAATCATCATCACCATCATCCTCATCATCACCATCATTATCACCATCATCATCATCACCATCACAATCATCATCATCATCATCACCATCATTATCACAATCACCATCATCACAATCATCATCATCACAATCATTATCATCACCATCATCATCACCATCATCCCCATCATCATCATCACCATCATCATCACCATCATCACAATCATCATCATCACCATCCTTATCACCATTATCATCACAATCATCTGGATCATGATGATGATAATGATGATAATCATCATCTTTTATTTAAAATCAGCATTTTCCCTCTGATGAGGGGACAGTGACTTTCACGCCATGACAACACTCCCAACTTCCCCTTCTTCCTCTCTTGAGCACCCTTCTCATTTCCACCAATCCTACTCTGCTTTTTTTCTTCAACATATCTTTCCACTTGTAAAGCTTTGGATCTGCATGATTCATGAATTACATGAAGTAAGTTTGGGACTGTTAGATGAAGTCATGTAATAGTTCTAACATTAAGATTTCTACCCTTGAGACACCCATCAGATGACTGACTGACATCTAAAGTCAGTGGCTCTTAACTTTTTCATCCCATTACCCCCTTTCCAATAAGCCACCCAAGGCATCCTCCCTCTTAAAATACATCGAATGTCACACATGAAGTCTTGACCAAAGTATAGCTCTTGCACCAGTTTCTCCATTAACTGGTGCAATGTGTGTGAACACTTCAACCATGAGTGTTGTACCAATATCGTACTGAGGTTTAGTACAGTCAACACAATGTCAGATCGTAGGACTCGGGAGTAATCCTACGAAAGTACACTAATCAAAAAATAAACTACACAGCATAGGCGATCAACAACTACTCACTATGAGATAAGAGAGTTATCCCCCCAGGGTAATTACCCCCCTCTTCCTACTAAGGACCACTAAAAGGACCTCTGATATAAACAAACAGAGAACATTTATGTGTGAACAGTCTCTTGATCGGCTGTTGAGTAGACAAAGTGTTCCTTGATTATGTTAAGACCACCTGAAACATCCTCATTAATAGTCTGATCTCATCTCAAATACCCACCTGATGATTTTTTTCTGTCTTCTTCATTTTCCAGGGCTAACCTTATCGCTGACATGAGATTCCTGCTACCAGTGCACTCCAGGCCAAGGATCCACCTAAAAAAAGATGGCGACAAACAACAATTATCATCTATCACTTTCACTGGCAAACTGTGAGGGCTAAAACCCCACAGCAAACAGAGAGCCAATGCAGCAACCAGAGTCCCAACACTCATCTGCGAGGTTTAATCAACTGAATATCGAAAGGCACCGGTTGCTCTCGTTGAATACTTGTTATTGATCAGACTGAGACCAATTTGGCATTTTAAATTTCTGCCGGTGGACGTCCATCGGTGATTGACTGGTTCCACTGCACATTCATCGGCATTCAAGATGAGATGTGCAAAGGTTTACAGACACCCTAACATTTTGAATGTTACTAAAGGGGTAGAGATTACTACAACACTGAAAATGAAGACTTCAGGCGAGTCTATGTGGATGCCATCTGTATTTTTCAGTGTGTGCAATCCATTATATTATCAAGGTGCTCTCAAACATAGATCAAAGGTTTGATAGAAACAATAATGATAGCACCACATCTGACCACTGACAGATCCAAGTACTTTTCTTTGGATGGGGACTCCCCCTCCCCGTTGGAATTTTTTTTAACAACTGAATGCTCTCAGATGGGATTTGGTGCAACAACAGTGAAGTTAATTTGAAGCTAATCTTTTATTTAAGTTAATTTTCTTCTGCAAAATATCAATTTCCTAGCTATAAAATCTGTCAACATTTTTCTTTTTTTGGGCGGGTTGGACTATCACCCCTCCTTGTCCCTCACCTGCCCCACTGGATCTGCCAGTACGCCCAATCAAGTTTATACGCAGTCTGACGGTGTATGACATGATTCATGTTATAACAAACTTTACTGGCCCTTTTAAAAAGATGTAACAAAAAACAAAAAAAGGGAAATCACTTCGGGGAGTCATGTAGCCAAATTTACACATGCTGGTTCTGCCAAAAAATCCCAGCTATCAACTGGCAAAATTATGGGAAGAGCTCCTCCACAGGTAGTTGGGTTGTTTAAGGCAGGTCAGATTCATGGTGGCTTTTAATCATGACTGGCAAGGAGCGATCATACCAAAGATTTTCCTTTGGTACAAGAAGAGTAGCAATCACATTTTAAACTGTGATAGTGTGATCTGAAGAGTGATATAACTCACCTCCAGGCATTTTGAAGATTCTTCTCCGTGGGTTCCTGCAAACAAGGCCTCCAGCAATGAGCTTCACTACCAAACCTACCAATAACACAAAAATAAATATTATGTTTTGAATTTGCAAGGTAGCTGTGCATTTAAAACAAAAACCTGTTCACTCCATTGATAAGAAATACATGTATTGTTACTATAGAATGCGTGGACTGGGTGGCGGTATGATAAATGGGGACTGAACACAGGATGAAATGGGCCACACATCACCACCTTACCTGATTGTAGTATAGTTACTATAAAATGTGTAGATTGGGTTGGGGTAAGATAAATGGGAACCCAACACACAATGAAATGGGCCACACAACACCTCCTTACCTGATTATCACAAAGGCAGAAAATTTGACATATTAAATGATCTAATATATGATCTGTTAAAGAACCTAATGCACACAACCCGATGTTGTCATGATTTCGATCTCAAAAGATACTGACCACAGATATGAAGTCTGGGTTATTGACATAAATTTCACAAAACGTAAGCTTCAAATCCATGGAAAAAGTGCAGCAATAATTGCCGAAAGTGAAATATTTTGAACAATTTCTGAAACTTGATTTACAACAAGTTGTCAAATGATGTGCCTAGATCACAGTAAATGCAGATCTTATTATGAGAATGACTACTTACGTACAAAATTGCATAATATTTGAGAAGAACTTTTGAAGGATGTACGTATCTTTCCAAATAACTCTATACACTTGCTGCACTTTGGAATTGGACTAATGTCAGCATCAAAGAAAATTTAACATATGAGCCCATCACAAACAACACAAAATAAAGTAATGAGATATCATGTAATCTCCTTACCCAATAATGTTAAAAGCCTCCTTGTTGATGAGTTGTTGTTCTAAAAGAAGCCTCAAAGAATGTTGAATGTGAACCAAGTAATTAATGTTAGAGAGGGATAGGTCCACCATGATCACAATTCTGAAATTGGAACAGAAAATATATCAGGCATGAGACAAAATTAAACTTAAAAATCAAAGCACAATGTACACTAAGAGTTAGGAATCAATCTCCGATCGGACCACTCCTTGGATCGGGACGATATTTACTGCTATTGGTAAACTTCTGATTGGTGAAATTTAGCAAATTCCATTTGCTGATGTTTGCGATGTTCAGCAAACTGACAATTATACTTTTGTCGGGGACATATCAATCTGTGAACCTCTTTACACTTTAAAAAAGAATGCATTAAGGTTTCGACTGAATTCATTACATAACATGTAGACTAATGTTTACAAGAGATAGCTCTTGCAAACAACCGCAACCAAAAAAACGCATCGCTTAACTCCCACTAAGAATGAAAATGATAATTGTCTGGATGGCACAGGCTTGGAAAACCGCATGGCAAACCTATTTAATTGACATAACGACTCATCAAGTTATTAACAACTGGTAGATATGAAACCTGATGAGAGGGCAAGAGCCTTAGCAATGACTTATGCATTAGACTCCACATTCTACTGGCTTCAGTGAAGTTCTGGACTTTCATATCGAAGATATGTTCTACTGGAGGTTGGTATCGAATGAAGTCAATGTTGAAATAGAAAACTGTTAACCATATGCCTTCATGGAACACTGTGGTTTGAAATACAATAATTACATGCATTGCTTCTGTTTACTGGCAGGTGGCATCTGACTAAACCAAGGACTGTGAAGCTTGTATATGACAATAGTGAAAACTATGGTTTGAATCAGTAAGTGCAACCTGGAAGAGAACCAATGAAATGACAAGTGGTGTTTTATTGAATGATGCAAAGAGTTTAATGGCTTGAAACATACAAAAAGGACGATTTTGGCCATAAAAGCAGCCACTAATTATGCCACGATGACAATACAAAACCGATGGGTGCCTATGAACATTGTAACAAATTTCCATTACAGCTTTCAACGGCCTACTTTTTCTCGACGATAGTTCCAAAAAGACGTCTGCTGTCCTTCGAGAGCCAGTCAATTCGCCTCTCGTAAAGCTTGACCATTGCTCCTAGTTGCTTCTGATAGTCGTAGAGAAGAGCCTGGTCCACGTGAACATTCTTAATGGTCCCATCGTGCCACTCAAATTGGGTCATGGCTTTCTGCAATTGAATGTTTGTTTTCGAAACGGTGTTGATGCTTAGCGATGGATTTACCTCTGAGTAAAGGTGTGACATCGTCACATGCTACAGTGCGGTAATCTACAAGCTTAAAGGCATACAAAGAAAGGAATTTTGGTTCATTGCTAAACCATTTCAGTCTCACCAAGAAACACCAGCAAAGGCTTTAGCTTCTCCAGACACTTACAAATGAAATGAGTTGCAGAAGGAATGCATCAGTTAAAATTTCGAAAGTTTGTGTGAACGACTTATTCCTGAGCAACAACATAACTTAATTTTTATCTGTGAGAAAATGATTTCTCGAAAAGATGGCTAACGTCCTGCCTTGTCTGGAATGATCTATCATTCTGTGCCCATAAATATTGGTTTTGAAAAGACGATTTTTTTCAAGTGAAGCAAACAAATTATTTCCCCATGACCAATGGATATTATTTAAAAGTGAAAAAGTTAGATGATCACACTCTTCGATGCTATTATCTCACATGTCACAGAATTGAAGCAAAACAATGAAGACTGAAAGAAACTCTAAAACAGCCACTTTGGTTCATAGTCAACCTTTTTTTCACCACTTTGTCTGCTTTGGTAAAGAACTTCCTGGTGATTTGTCAATGAAAAATTACAGGATGGTGTGAACAAAGATAATGTAATAATAGAAACTTTCTCTGCAATTTCTGCCTCAATGGCTGCCCAATAATATCCCCACTGATGTAATGTCCATTAACAGATTCCCTAAAAGTTCCCAAGTTTTGAAAATTTAGAAGTTATCAGTTCTTATTTAAAAGTTGCTTTTTTGTAATGGTCCAAATGAACGTTGAAAAATTGTATCTGTAGGATTTGCACAGGATTCAGTCATTCAGCTTCCACTGAAAAAACATTATCAAGCTTAATTTAATGGAAAAAACAGTCCAAAATGTACGAGATCAAACTTCAGTCACTTTGCCAAATCAACCGAACAAACACTGGAATTGATAATACCATGTGGAAACTTTGAGACTTCTTACAACCTCCACTAACATGATAACAAAACAAATTTGACCAAACAGATACCATAGTGGACTTCATACATGGCTGCAATGGTGTTTACATGATGATAATGGAACAATTAATTATATGCAGAATCAATAAAACAATGGATTAACATATGCCATTGGAACTGTACCATGGGAGGGGGAGTCAGCATTATCATTGACTTCGGCATTTGAGTCTGAATTCCAGACATGAGGACACTTTTGTGCAATCAATAACTCAGGCAAAAAGGGTAGGGGGGGGAGCTATGCAATAGCTTCCGTTGAGACTTTTTTTTATCGATGGACTATGTCATTACATGTAAAATGTAAAACATTGTAAAAGAAAAAAAAAATTCCTGTTAATCAACTTCTTAAAATATCAAAACTTGCAGGAAAATATTTCCATTAAAAATTTCCAAAAATTTCATTCCACACTAACCTCATGTGTCTGCGACCTGACGGACTTCCTGATGATTGGTATAAACTGTTCAATTGGTGCAAATGCATTGGGTGCCAGAACCTGGTATAGACTCAACTTCTTGGCTAAAGTAAATACAAAACAACAAACATGCTGAAACAATCAATGAGTGGTAGAATACAAATGGAGGGGTCTTTCATGGAGGATATGGTGGGAGGGGGAGGGTGACAGGTGTGCCTGCTTTTACCTACTTGGGCAATACAAAATTGTCGAAATGCATCTTTAGAGTTATGCATCAATTAGACTGAAAATACCTAAGACAAATGATCAAATGTTGCTCAAGCTGAATAAGTCCTAACAAAGTGAGTTCACTGAAAACCAAGTAAAAAGCTGATCTTGTTAAGGATATTTAGTTTAGCATTTAAAGATTTTTCAGCTTACAGTAAAATGGGCCAAAATTATCATCAAGCAACTGGTTTCATACCAGAAAATGTGAGAGAATGTGCATCTATGAAAGGTTTCACTTTACACGGTTTTCATAAGAGTTCATAGTTATCCGTTGGCCAGATGATGTCCTTTTTTGGTTGATTGTAATCACAGAGTCATGGCCAAGGAGGACAAAAACACGGCAAACACAAATACCTTTAAGTCCATTCTGTTGCAGCCACTCTGCAGACGTCTTAGGAAGGAATGATGGTTCCTCTATGGCTAAGGCACCTGCATGGTTGGGGGGCCTAGGAAGAAATCTCGACTGAGGTAACTTCTGAACTTCCAAAGATATCTGGGTGAATTGAAGAACAATGTCACTTGAGACGGGTCACATCAGATGTAGGATGCAGGCAGACAGGTGACGGAAGAGTGGCAGAGAAATTGATGGCAAAATATGACAATTTTATGGAAAAAAAAGGAAAAAAAGGAAAAAATGATATGAACTGAAACCATAAATGGATGCATAAATGCACTGTGGTTTCTATGATTTCATTATGAGGACTTTTATGAATTTGATTATGATGACTGACACGTATCATGTCTCAACATGCACAACTGCATATTACAGTTACAGTGATGCAACAACTACACATTACATATCCAAGCTTCCTGTCTACCGCTATCACATTTACAATGTTTGTAAAATTTGACCCCTGTTGACTCTAAATGACCTTTGACCACTACCAAAAACTTCAGGATTCTTCTACTCAAAGTGGCACACCTACATACTAAATATAAGATCTGTTCAAGCTTCCCTTCTTGCGATATCGCGATTACAATGTTTTCACAATCTGACTCCTGCTTACCCCAAATGACCTTTGACCTCCACCAAAAATAGTAGATTCTTCTACTCAACAGGGTACAACTACGTATCAAGTGTGAGATCTGTCCAAGCTTCCCCTCTTGAGATATTGTGTTCACAAGGTTTGCACAATTTGACCCCTGTTGACCCCATGACCTTTGACCTCCACCAAAAACAATAGAGTCCTTCTACTTAATGTGGTACACCTACATATCAAATATGACATCTGTCCAAGCTTCCTTTCTTGAAAAATTGTGTTTACAAGGTAGGGCATCACAGACATACATATATACACACCCTCATACACACACACACATACATGTATGCATGATTACAAAGGTAACAATTATCATCGAAACCAAAAATGCTAAATGCACATTGTGTGAAGAACCCACCTCATTCAATATGCTTATGAGTGCATCTCCCATCATGCCTTGTCTCATCTGTTGAATCTTGTTGATGACGTCCTGAGCGGTCTTTATCTCTCGAAGGAGCAACGCAATGTCTGTGCCTGTGTATATTTGTTCCTGGGAAAATAAAATGTTGAAACCATTGCAAAGGAATTTACAAAGTTACTTGTCTCTCTGTTAAGGAAATTTCTAAGGGGATGCCTTATTCCTGCATGAACCACAAAGGGAGGATCTCCATATTGAGGGTACTCATTATTTTGAGTGCATTGTAGCCATAACAAGGACATTTGATGACTGTATATCAAAGAAATGCTAAGGGGATGCTTCAAGTCAGATATATCAGTGTACAGTTGCACATATTCACCTCATTACTAGATGCATACACATGGTAACGTCCTCCTGATATTTCAGCAAGCTTGCGTAAAGTCATCTGTAAATCGAGGAGAAAAGGCAGACAGGGTAAGGAGAATTCTACGTAGACTAGTATGAAATATATTGATACAGTGATATCTGGTGGTTGCTAGGTGATATATACATATTGATACAGGGTAATAGCTATATCACCTATATCAGGTTAACAGTAAGACCATACAGGGTGGCACATAAAACATGCACATACAGTAATGTGTGGCACCTGTGTGGCTGGTAGACCCAATAGTATTGATACTGACACCATACGAGATACTACATGGTGTGTACGTGGTAGTCAAATGTGGCAACAATATGAGTTGTCACATGCATGGTAATACCAGATAGAGTCAGAGCAATCATATGGCACTACATGGTGCATAACAATAAGTGTAGGGTAGAACCCACTGAACTGTAACTAGTGCAATACCATCAGGTGAGGTAACATTAAAACAAACCTCACAAGCAATAGCATAGGCCTATAGTATGCTTATAGTGATCTGATCAGCTAGTATGTAGGTAGGGTTAATTCCACTCATGCCAAATTCATAACGGGTAGGCATATCAGTATAACGTCGTAAAGTGTTGCACCTAATGTATGGGAATGTGTATGGTGGATTCACATAGGTTAACCGGCACAAAGAATGTTATAGTACATGTGTGTGTGTATTAATAGGTGCCTGGGACCAAATCTAAATGGGACATGTTAGGGTACTTACGTACATGATTGGAACCATGCAAGATGTTACATCATATGAATATTAAGAGTAGGGTGACAACAGAACCTTGGTATCAAACTGCAAATTGATACATGGAAAATTACAAGACAGCAATTTATCAAATTTTGCAAAAAATCTGTAATTCAGGAATCTTCCATTGAATCATCCAGGAAGCATCACTGGACGCTTTGTACTTACGTTAGTCAGATGGTTATTGCAGTCAAATGCCACGCAGTGAAGAGGAACCTTCCTTCCGACGATCAACTGCTCTGTAAATTCTATCAGATGTTCAGATTTTTGATCCGGACTGTGTGTGAACATAGAAAGAAATCAACATCAGTACATTTCAATTGCATTTCATTTTTAAGGACTGCAGGAAACAGTCTAAGGAACATGCTAGATTAAGCATTATCATATTTGGTATATGTAGAGGTTTTAACTATCAAATTCCTTTCTTCCTTTGTGAGGTGAAAAAGCAAGGCCCGAGGTCAGAGAAAAACTTCTGACATCTTTCCACATATCTGGTACTCAACGTATCATCTCTGCTGTTCGCCATTCGACTGATTCTGATAACTGAGTGACTCACCAGTTACCGAGAACAATGACGATAGAGTCGATGTCTTTCATCTGAAGGACTTTCTTGAGTGCGGCTAACAAGTTACACCCTCCTGCACCTTTAAAGTTAGCAACAAACCGCCGAGCTTCATCAAGACTGAAAGAGGACAACATAAAAAAGAAAAGAATGATCAGTTGGGAATAACGTAAGCCACAAACCTTCAGGTTTTGTCTGGCCTGGAAGATGACAATGAAATAAATGTAAAAGTACAAAGAATGTAAAGTATGAAATTAAACAAGACATTTCACAGAGGGAAAAAGCAGCAGGTATGCTTTTTCATGGAGCTCTATGGTTGGCAAACCTAAAACCACATGGTCAAATGTAAATGAGAATGTTATACTTTATGGCTTGAGTCAGGGTGAAGGGGTGTGGTTAGAGAAGCATTATGAAGTACTTAATAATTTCCATTCTTGCACTGGTTCATGTACTGAACACTCACATGATGGTATCAACAAGTATGCATCATCAGTGTTTCAACTTTAAAGTCACGTCGTGTGATGAACACACATTTGAAGACGCACCCACGCACACATGATGATACCTACGAGTATGTGACATCAGTATTAAAGAACAAACATAATGAACGAACATATGACAGCATTAACAATCACGTAACATCAGTGTTAAACGTTACATTGTGTAATGGAAATACACACCACACCAATGAGATAAAGGTAATGTTTACAATGAAACACACATGTTCAATTTCATGATATCAACAGTCATGTAACAATGTAACATCGATGCTAGACGTTACATTGAATAATGGAGACACATAAGACGATATCAACGAGTGCGTAAACATCAGGGTTAAACATCAGCCCTTACAGTCTAATATTGGTGAATCTCGGACAGTTCCAAAGAGGTTCCACCAAAGATCCAAAGGAGAGGAAGTAAAGCATCTCCTTATTGTGTAACTGTTCATCGATCAGCTCCTGTAAATCAGAAAAAAAAAAGAGAACGTTCACAGGCACCCTTAGGAACACTCTTCCAAACACTTGCTAAAACAGTCTGAGTTATCAAAGTCAGAGAGTTCGTTCGGTCTGGCTTGTCTTTCAATCATTCGTCGTTGTACGAAAGATTACTCACACTGCAGAACTAAAAAATGCATCATTTAAAAATTTGTGAGTGGCATCTGGCTTGCACGCAGAAATTTGGACCGAAGTATGCCACAGAATACACAACTATTCTTTTTTAAAAGAGTGGAAATGAATGTTACAAGAAGTATGTATTTTCTATCAATTTAGGACAGTTTCTGCCAAAGTTAGCACAACAAGTCACCTTTTTGCAATACTCGTAAGATGTAGGTCGAAGGCACATTTGGAGAAAGACTGCTCGGATACATACGTAAAGTATAACAGTCTTTCTCAAAAGTGACTTTCTTTACGATCTGTCTTACATTTGCATAAATCTGTAAAACCACAATTAATATGAATGACACACAGATGAAGAATATGGACAAGAATTTAGAGTGAGAGTTTCAATAAAATAAATCCAAGTCATAAAAAAAATCAGTGCACACTGGAATAGCCCCCTGACTTTGTTGTCATTCAAAGGCAGCTGAATATAAACTACCTCTGAAAGTGAAAAAAAAAATGCAACTTGAGTAGCCATTTTATGATGTGTATGATGTCCTCTACACATGCGCTTACAATGCACGATCATTCAAAGTGCACAGTTACAGAATAAGACTGATTTTTTTTTTACTTCCTTAATAATCCAGTATGTTGGGGCGTTTGTTTTATGTTCAAGTCTCACCAGTAAGGAATTCCTGAATATACTCAGTCTGCCAAACCCGCAGTTAGCGTCGGAGCTGTCCAACACCAAAGCTACCTTCTTTCCTTTGACCATTCCAAATGTCTTCATCATGAAAGAACAAACGCAACAGAGAAAATGAAAAAAAAAAAAACCACATCCTTAACAGTCATTTAGGGTCAATATCAGCGGCAAACTTGAGAACCTCCTTAGCATTTATTCCAAACCAAATGTAAATAACAAAAGACATGCAATCACGAACATATGGGCATAGCTTATCAAGGGTGTTAGAATCATGTACAACAGCGTAGTGAAATATTCAATAATTATTTGTGATACGACTCTGTCATGACTGGTTTACCACAAGTAGTTCCTACCATAGCATATTCTGATATTGACTTTTTTGACTCCTTGAAGCACAATATGCGTATTTGGATATTGACTTTCTACTATCAAATTCAAACACAATCAAGTGCTTTGACAGATGATGTGAAGTCAGTGCAAGAATTGTCGAACAGAGATGCCAAAACGTTGTTCGTCTATTGCTATAATTCAATGACTATATGGCCAGCAGGTTGTATGGGATCAATTGAAGAGTCTTTCGGATAGACCCTTGTCAAAAGAATAGCTCTGCATACATACAGACAACATGACTGCACTCCTGGCTACGTTGGGTAGAAAAATTAGACGATTTGCATACTTCTTTTCACTCTAACAGTAACATAGGAATTTGAGGTGAGATGCCTTCAATAAGAATTGACAAAAAAAAGAGCTTGGTGGCTTGGCAAATTAACATCTTCTTTGAAAGAAATTGTTCCACTTTTTTTACTTACATGCTTTTAATTAACCTATCCTCACAACAACACATCATGCAATGAAGACATCAAATACAAAATTAAATCATACAACATGTAATATTGCATTTCACTGACCTTTTTGCTACCTTTTAGTAACCATCGTATTCTGTTGTGGTACATTTCTATAGCTCTGAAGGAAGGAAGGAGGAAAAACAAGAGGTTTCAAGATGGAGCATTTCCATCAAATTTACAGAGAAATTATAAGGTTGCTCTATACTGGAAATTCTGGGGTAGTACGTATCAAGTGGAATTTCAGTCACCTGGTCACAAGGATACGATCTTCATTCTTTCCAGCCGAGCAATTGCAAATCTGGTGATCGAAAGCTTCAACTGCATCATGTGAATGTTTTGGTATATGCAGTGCGCAGTTACATCTTCAGTGGGGTAATGGGTAAATCTTTAAAGGAGAGGAGAAGGGGAGGGGGAAAGATTCAAGTGGTGCTCATGATCATATCTTACATACTAGCTAGCATGTGAGTGATAATGACTTCATGAATGGTGACATAAATTTCTGGCACCAAGTAAAATTGGGTGTGACCTGGAAAAGAGTGATTGATATTCGTTACAAAATAAAATACGATAATAGGATGAATGGATAAAAAAAGTGAATTTCAGTAAATATTAACGGGTTCACTAGGATTTAGAGAAGTGGGTTGAATATATTTTTTTATTTTTGAAAGAATCCCCTGGAAATAATGCAAACCCTAACTTTTGCTTTATATTGTACTTTTCTCTCGCCATGCTCCTCAAAATGCCACCACCCCCCTTCATACTGTCACTATTTATTTTACATTTTCTTGTCCAATATTTGGAATGATAATTGACTACATGCACTGAAGAGACTGTGCCAAATACAATCCTAGCTATGAAATTTATACAGCTCATTCACGTTTAAACACTGAACCACCCTTCTGCTTTAATACACTTTTGAAAATGAGCAAGTCCTGTTTAATACTTCAAACAGAAAATTAATTGGATTTCAATAACTGCAGGTTGGTACTTTGGAAAAATTTAGGACCAAAGAAAGTAAACTGAACAAAAACTTAAAGGAGAACGGACTTACTCATACAGCTTGTATTCAACCTCGTTCACAACGCTGGCTTCAAACTGGAGATGCCTCCCAGCAAGGACGCTGTTTTGACCATTTTGACCATTTTTTCCTTCTGACCTGCTTGAAATCAATAAAAATATGCTTAAGGATGTTTGAATATGATAGAGATTTACTGGAAAATTGCTAAAAATACCACAGAATCACTCAAAGTGTCATTAGACGGTATGCATCATTTCAACAAATGCCACACATGCATCTGCTTGATCAGCTTAATACCAAGCCAACACTCTCCGTTTACTTCAGTCTAGAGAGCGACAGCGTTCTGTATCCGAGTTTCACTTAATGATGAAATGCCAATGTCAATAATTATATCATCAGTTGTAAAACAATTCTCATAGATGTGTACCCAAATGTACACAAAATGCACTGACTCCTTCACAGGGTTCCTGTTAATATCTAGGGAATCAATTTTCATGACTTTTCCATGAATTTCCCAGGGACCAAAATAGAGAATTGCCATGAACTTCCTACTTGTTTCTGACATAAAGTATTTAACTGTGTCAGCAAAGCCAAAGCAATATGGGGTGAGAAGAATGATAAATTTTGATCTTACCAGTGAGGCCTACATTTTAAGTATGTGTGAAAAAGGATTAACCTCTCTTTGTGAAAATTTCCATGACCCCAGGATTTCACACCATTGCTCTAAAATTCAAAACTTTTCCAGCCCTTGAAATACTTTTCCGAGTTTTAAAATCTCTTCCATGACTGCAGGCAACCCTGCCTACAGCAAAGCAGCTGTCGCAAGGCACTGATCGCTTTCACTGCTTTGCTATCAACAACCATTAATGCATTACTTCAAATTAAGAATTTGCATATGACTAATCAGTTGTTGGTTACAATGGCGTATGACTGAAGCTTAAAATCAACACTGCTAATCACAAATAAACAGATAATGGATTAAGCGATCCGATGTTACGGCATTTGATCTGCAGATATCAAATTTCAAGTGCTACTTCACCAGATCACTCTAGTGGGCCTCAGAACGTACCTGACAACCTTTCCTTTGGCCAGTAAATCCTTCAAAGTTAACTTGAAATGTTGGGATGCTATGACTCCCGAGCCAGTCCTCCGAAGACTGCCCTTCGTTGAACATGGCAGTCATATCTCTTGCTCTCTGAGGGCGTTACATAAAAAGAAAAGAAGAAAAATAAGCATAAACACTAGATATTTTACCAATCATGTTGTGTTTATTAGTGGCTAAAGTAGTGCTTGCACCAGGTCCAAATTCGCTACCACGGACCAGTAGTTAGTCCCTCGGTTACCCTGAAATATAATCACCATTCGGCTTCTAGTTCATTGTTAAGTCATAACGTGACATTTTCTTGCATGTTAATATGAAACCATGTACTTCATATACAGGCATGACAACAAAGCATTCTAACAGTGCTAAGGGATACATGCTGAACTATGCTGACTGTATGTGCATTAGGGATCTTAGATCCAGATCAACCGGGCAGCAATTTCATGACAGGGTCCTGACACCGTCAGTCGGGTACCCTGGTCTCCACTAGTTTAGAGCACAGAAGCACCAATGTCACCATTATGTTTAAGTTTGCTGACACAGAAGATGGAATATTTAAATACTAACTCTGAAGTCAGTATGACAGAGAAGACTTAAATTAGTAAGAAGGTGCAGTCACACTGCAATGAAAACCATCAAGAAATAGTGCACACAGATTTGATTATAAAGTGAGGTAAATAGTTTTAAGATAGAAACTCTTACACTTAGAAAGAGTTACTCTTAGAAAATATCTTCATAGGAAATGTGACTTTTAATTACTACTAGCATTAAATACCTACAAGTATGGAAAAAGAATGAAAAAAAAAAAACAAGAAAATGCATACATGAAGTAGAGAGGACTAAGGATGTTGTTGTTAGGGTTTAGCAATTGCCTACATCTATATCTTATTCCAACTCTTTTTGCAGACAGTTACATTTTGTGCAGTCCTATGGAGAAATACCTACTTGGATGGCAAAACTTAAAATCCTACATTGCAAATCTATGTTGCTCATGAAATGATACAACACATTTAACATTTCCTTTGAAGTTTATTACAGTGAGAAAGTCTTGTTCTTGTTTAAGCTGGTCTGCACGACATCATAACAGCAACTTGTTAAATGATGGTTAAAAGTGAGAAAACATTACATAACATGTATTTATGATATTGATAATACCAGCACTAAAATGTTACGTCATTGCTAAATATCTGAAGAACATTAAGTGAATGTACCACTTTATCATGAGTCTGGTTGATGTGTGTAACATAGAGGTCAGGGGTTGGAATGGCGCCGTTTGTAGAAGGCTGTTCCCAGGCCTGGTCTGTCGATCTCGCTGAGTTTCTTCCTAGTCCCATTCCTGAGTCTTCCTTTTGACTGGTAGTGAGGTTGGGTCATGAAGGCACGTTTTGATGGAATTAATCTAAAAAAGATCAAGAATGTATCAAGAATTTTACTTGTCTGAGTTCTATTGTTAAGTGTGCAGTCATGATATACACACATGGATCAAGAAGATAAGCGAAATTAATTTGAGGGCTTAATTACAGAAGCATAGAAGGGACATGCAAAAGAAAAAAAAGGAACCATCTAAGCAAAATGATAATTTTCGTAAAATTGACATTTTGACGAATTTAATGAACTCGTTAAAAAGACAAAAATCTAAAAATTGTCATTTTGTCAAGTTGGAACTTCTCATCAAAATGGTTTAATATCTGAAACTGCCACTTTGACAACTCATCAAAATGAAAAAATTCAGAAAATTGTCACTTTTGCCAATATGATGCACTTCATTAAAATATCAAAATTCAGAAAACTGTCATTTTGAAAGGTTAGACAAATTAGTAAAATGGCAAAATTCTGAAAATTATCATTTTGCTGAGTTGAGACATTTTGAGAGTTGAGACTCCTAAAAATTTGAAAAATTGTCATTTTGGCTAGGCAGATCTTGGCAAAATGACAAATTTTCAAATATGGGCATTTTGACTAGTTGTTAAATCTCGGCAAAATGTTGTTTTTCAAAATTTGACTGTTTTCACGAGATGTTCAAACTTGGCAAAATGACTATTTTCTGAATTTTGTCATTTTGGTGAAATGTTTCACTTCCGGTAAAATGACAACTTTCCAAATTGGGCCGATTTGACAAGTTAACCAAATTTCAGATTTTTGTCATTTTGACGATGTAATATAAGTCATCAAAGTGTCAATTTTTCAAAAATTGTCATTTTGCTGAGATGGATCTGATTTCTTTTGCATGTCCCTTCTAGGCTTCTGTACTTAACTGGTATTTCAAATCACTGAAACAAGATGAGGTTCTTAGTACACCTGTGTTTACTTGCAAGTTCCTTAACTGTAGTACAATTATCTACACAAATGATTTATAAGACAAAAGCAATTGGCACAACTGCAGGAAAGCAAGTATGTTCTAGAAAGTGACAAACTTACTGCAGGCAAGAACGACTGCCTTGAATCGTGGCGGAACAGAACAAGTCAGGAAAAAGAAAATCTAGTCATGAAATGTGCACAAACACTAGCCACAGAAAGTCAGCTTCAACTTCTGATGACAAGACCAGATTTGTGATTCGTGTGAACTCTTTAGCTAACTACAGCAAATGAGGAAAGCCTGTATCAGCCTGCCTTGAACCACATTTTGTCATGTGCACATACAGGTACATATTGCACATGCATTTCAATGAATGATACACTAACCTACGAAGCCATACGTTGGAAGCAGAGGGATTATTAAGCTCACAAGATCACCATGTCAAGTTCTGCTCTTCCAAGACACATTATTGTTGGGAGTAATATTAAACCATCACTCCATCAAATCCCAATTGAGATGATTTCACTTTCCGAGCATGCAGCTCACACACACATAGTGGAAGTTGCTTCATTAATGATTCTTGTACATGTCCACCACTTTCAATTCAACCACGATTACAATCAAAAATTTTAAACAAAGCAACAGCATTATTGGACGACTAATGAGTATTTTTTTGGAGGAAAAAAGCTAATATGTCCTGTGACTATACACAGACATGTAGACAAGGAATGATAACATCTCTTTTGCCATGGCAATCTTGCCAGAAAAAAGAGTACAGTAACTTTTTCGTTAAATTTGACTGCTTACTCATCTTCCCCCTCCATCTCTGCTTCCTCTCCCTCCTCCTCTTCCAAAGTTATCATCTCGTCAGCTCCGTACTCAGCAGCATCATACGTGGCAGATGAACCAGGTCTATGGAGACAAGCCAAAATGATCAGTGGGCACTTTCAGTTCATTAGGTTAATGGACTACGGTTATGCTATAGAGCTAATGGTAGTGTATTCTCTATTGCCACAAAACCATATAGCACTTTGCTGACATGCACAAGCTAGGTTTGACCGGACACTGCGCAGCACTGTATCTCTAGAGGACAGGCTGGATGGAATACTACTTCATTAGGCCTTGAAACAAGTACCAAGTCCACGAGGACCACATGGAAGATGCAGTTTATATGTGGTACTGCACTATATGTCAGTCAAAAGCCAAAGTTACTGTACGTGAATACTTCTCAGGGTGTAATCAGCTCCACAGTCTCCAAGAGACCTGCACGATCGTCATGCACCCTGATTATTGAACGAAAGCCAAAAATAAAATGTGCGACACATACAGAAATGTATGCACTTATAGTGGCAGGATGCAACCTCTACACATTTGATCTGAATCTGCGATCTCAATTTTCTTCAGGTCACACACAGATTCCTGAATGTTGTTTCAGTTTGACTGTGGACACCATCTTCAAACTCATATTCTCAGTTCAACTGGTGAAGAGCAGTGTACGTACTGTCTGAACTACATCATATTCGTAGCACTAGTACCCAATGTAGTGTGCAAGACGAAACCCTTAGGTACAGTTACCAACACCTATCTAAAAAACACAATGCCATCTGCGTGAAGCATCAGGTCATGTTGCTGGGTCCCACATAAATTTACTAGGGTTCTAAACCTCGAAAATTATAAAAAGCGCAAAATAGCACAGTGACAGGTAAATCTACCTCAAAGTCAATGACATGTGCAAATTTTCAAATTGGCAACTTTAGGTCCAAAGTCAAATCTCAAGGGCCACCTAAAATTGATTTGTTTGACTACATAACATTTTTTATGTGACATCCAAACCCTTACCAGCTGAATCAAATGTGTATTAAGCTCAAATTGTTTTTCACAATAATAGATATATGTAAGATCCTTGGTTAGTTGTCAACATACACACTCTATTGCTGGGTACAGTACAGACTGTGTACAGATTCCAAATGAACCAAAAAGATTTATTAAGTGTGATCACATATCCTGCAATGCCAGGACAGTGCCTGCTTGAGCTGTTGGGCTTAAAATCTGCCTAATGTTGAAGGGAACAGAACAAATGATTTCAGTTGCATGGATCCTAGCCTAGATCTACTTAGAGGTTGCACCGTAGCTACAGAGATATTCTTGATCATATCCTAAATGCATCCACTTTGAGCCAACAATGCCAACCATTCACTCAAGTAACTGACTTTGCCTCTCTGCAGATGACGCATACTTAAACATAATTTCCAGTTTTCCACAAGTTAAACATCCTGCATTAAGTGAGCTGTTCATGTTTAAGCTGTGAAATAAAGTGGGCTCCATTGTTAGACAGTTTAGTTTAGTCAAAAAAAGGAAGACAGAGAGGGGTCAAAAGTCCTCACTAAGGACCCTGTAAAAGAAAAGGGGAGCCAAGCCCAATGACCCTGACTATCCCAAAAGTTACCTGGTTTGGCTATTTAAAAATGACCTCAATAACCTGTCTCACCACAACAATGGCAGGATGGCAGAATGAGGAGGCACTAGTCCATTAACAGACAGGGTGGGGCCAAAGACAGGTTACTAATATTCTTGACACAGTGGATGGGAGTGCAGTTGTTGTGTTGAGATGGGTAAATGAGATGGGTGAATGATGAGTGAAATAAATGAAAGAACTTGTCAAAGGGATCCATCATGAAATTTACCCAACTGGAAAGTACAATTTTCTGGGGTCAATTACTGATGTTGTATGAAAAAAGTTTGGACAAAAATCAACTGTTCTATTCTGTGCAGTATTTATAAAATTTTAAACAGTGACCCCTCCCAATGCTACTGTTAGAAATAATGAAGGGTCTGTGAAGTATGAGCAGCTAATTCAGTATATACCATATCATAACCATGAACAAGTTTCAACACCTGAATCAATCAGCATTTTATTGGACAATATAATAACTTTTATTAAGTAAAGGCATAAAGGGGCACCCCATCCCCATGGCTGGCCCCCCCATCCCTCCCAAACAAACACATACTCTATAAATATGCAAACAACTTGTATTATGTTTTTTATTAAAATTTCTTTGTGATGTGATGCAAATTAAAGAGTATCGCCCCAGTTCTCCTCTTCTTTACTCTCTGGTTCTGAACACATATTTTGGGTATTGAACAATTCTCTCATTCGTTCAGTGACAACAAAGTCTTTTGCAGCATTTTGACTCGAAATTCAGTGTTGTCCTGATGTGTGTTATTGCCTCCAAAGTTTTCGATGTCATGCGATTGCGGAAAGCATTTTTAACAAACGATACTGAGCTGAACAGACGCTCTACAATTGCATTGCTATAGAGATAGACATGACAAGGCATATAAAGCTAGATCGTAGAAATTGTTATTTCCCAAGCCATCCTTGTTGTGAATTATACCAGTCCAAAACTTTTCTGCATCTTTGGGAATTTTATTGCCAGGAAATTTCTCCCTCAAATTTACATGGATCATTTGATGATACTGTTCCTCAATTTCCACGAAGTTAGATGTACTGCAACAGATGCTGAAAGGGAAGCTTGTTGAAGGGGTATCGGCTGATTTGACTCAGAATAGCCTCAGGGGAGAGTGCGATCAAATCCATATAAACAGTCTTCTGTTCAGGTATCCTCTCATTGACCTGAAGAACACACTCCGTAAACATTTCCTGACAGCGAACCTTTACATTCACAAGGCTTTTTTTTTGATACATTGGTAGACAAACTCTGAAATTCCTCAAAAAAAAAAAAATACTTGAAACTATGAAAGGCCCAAATTGGCCAAAAAGTACTCCCAAATCGGCCAAAAACGATTTGGCCGGTAAGTGTTAAATATGGCCAGCCAAGGAGAGTCGAAGTATGCCAAATTTTTCTAATTTGAAAGGTAATATGCCAAACTGGCAACCTTGCATGCTACTGCCAGTAGCAGCACTTCAGCATACTTTCCACAAATTCCAGTAGTATGGTGTTCAGGTAACTCACTGTCTGTTGTCTACAGTAGGCCTGACTTTGAAAAGGCTACCAGCTTGTGACTAAGTTTATATTGTGATTGCAACGGCCTAACTCAGCAAGGCCTAAAGTATAAATTGCCTAGGCCACTCGAGCTAACCCAGACTCGGGCCACCCAAAGTAGGAACAGGATGTTGGGCCTAGCCTAGGTATAAGATTAAGAACCTGCGTTATGCCCAAACCCGTAAAGCCTAACGTTAATGTTAGCCTAACGTTGAGCTATATGAAAAACCATTTTTAGGTGAGCAATGGATTAATAAATTTTCAGGCTTAATTCGTAAAAACACACCTTGAATCATTGTCTTCGGAAGGCTCCATCTTACATAAAGTTGTATCTGAAGCGAAAATTACCGCTTCGTCATGTCAAGAGATCCATGTGAGAAATTTCCCATTAATACAGTGGCTAAATTTTACTGAAGTTGTTTTCGGTAGGTTGCCTAGCAGAAAAATTTGTGATGGCGCTATATAGGATTTTGTATGACAAAAATTTTCCGTAGTACAGTTCACTTACAAGTAGCATAACCCTGTGACTTGCTCCATTGACTCTGTGGCACCCACGTAATCGTAAAACGAGTGTAGTGTCTAAAGGCTTTTAATAGATATGAGTTATCATTCGTTGGACAGCTGACAGATTGGCCATTCATGACACTTTCAACTTTCTGTACGGCTCAAAACTCATGCACGCCAGCCAAATGTCCACAACTTTTCCATAATTGCTTCAACTGACTCCATTTCACACCGATGTATACCTCCACTCATCCTGCCTCAACGTTCAATCCACAAAAGAATCCTGAATGCATAGTAAAACATACAACATAAAAAAAAGTTGCCCAAGTGCCCATTACAGAAGCAAATGCCGAGGAATCCTTCAACTTCTACATAGGTTATGCATTCATGTCATTTATGCCTCCCCCTTGCATTTGGAGAGAGAAAGTGCAAAAGTTATAAAAGATGTATTTCGCAAGTTCCTATCCCAGCTTCTTTTTAACTCTTTTAACCTTTCCTAGAAGGATTTATCTTGCATTACTGATATAAGGTTTGATCATCCTAAGTTGAGCCCCTTTCATTATATTTATGTCCTTTCTCAAGTATGACTTTCAGATTGTAACTGCATAGTTCAGGTCGGACAAGTGACTCATCATAATGTTACATGTTATCCAATGATTTGATTTGCCTCCTTAACTGATGTAGCATGCACACTGTTTCCCAAAGTTCATCTTTCATATCGAAAAGTTGTGATCATAAACCTTGCAAATGTTTTTCAGTTTTTGGGTACGCGGTGTAGTTTTAGGGTTTTCAAACTCCCTGATCAGACCTTTCTCCATCCAAGGTGTTGTTAGAGATCTGGCCTAAGTTCGTAAATCATTTAAAACCATCTCTTTTGTACTCTCAAAATTGGATAAGGTTGTGTTTCCATTACAGGTTGTGATGTTTTCTCCTGAGTAAACTCTACCTTGAAGAAATCTGATCCCATGAAATCCGACTTGCCCAATTAATTGTCGTTCGGCTGTTTTACTATCAGATGTTATAGAATTATATCCTTGTCATTTTTTAATGGTTCCGCCTTGCTGTAATACTTTGCTTGGATATTTGATGTGTGAACAAAATGATTTTGGATCCTCTTTAATTTGTCCGCCACTAAGTATTTTTTGCAACTTGTATTTTCCCTTTGACTTGCTTTTGCAGATTTTTATGATAATTCCAATAACATATGTCTATAGTATTTCTGTTCATTCCCCACGCTTCCTTTTACTCTTAAGTGAACGTTTCACGTCTGATTTGTCATCCCCCTTTAACTCTCGTGTTTCCTTTTGCAGTACTCAGTGGCACTTATACTTTGTAATGTTCCGTGTACAAATTCAACCATATCTGCCACATTTCCTGCACGGAACTCATTTCCATCGGTGTCTATGTAATCTTTGGTCATACTTTCCCAATCAGTTTTCTTCCAGTCAAGAATCTCACTCATCCTGCATTGCCCTTATCCTCAAAATAGACAAGTATCTATTAGGTCCAAGATACCTCCCATATGACTGGAAATGGCACTTACCGGGATTTTAACTTTGCAGAGCTACGGCATTTAAATGGGGGAAATAATAGTAATTTCATAAAGAAAAACATTCAAAAATACCAAAATTATGCTCATGGGAGGGGAAAGACTGCTCCCCTTTGACCCCCCTTCCCGCCGTCCAAGTTACGCCCCTGACTGTAACTGTAAGTTTCTTTTGTGATAGAGAAACTCTGCCCTCGCTATAGCTGTTTGTTTTGTTTTATTTAATTTTGGAAGAAGTAGGCCATCAAATCATTTATAAGTAGGCCATCGAATCATTTATCAACATTTTGTTTGTCTTTGAATACAGGGCGCATTTCAGTCAGTTCTGCTTTCAACATTTATTATTTAAGCTTTTAAAAGCTTATTGTAATCACCCCACAGTCTCTTTAAATAAATCATTCCTTGTAAATTTTCAATTATTCTTTAATTTTCAATTTTAACTGTCAATGTTCATTTGATAACGAGACTGAAATAAAGTTACAGTTACAACAACAACATTTGAACAGAAAACCACCCACAAAAAAAAAGAAACCTACGTTAGATACCAAGTTATGTCCAAGTCACATTTGCCACTACGGCCTTGGGTTCTAAAATATCGCGGTCAGTTGCAATTATGAGGCAACAGCAGCATTTCCATGGTTACAAACATGTACAAGTCACATATATCAGGGTTGCCGCACTGGATATTTGGAATTTGCCGAAAACCTGAGACAGTCGTACCACCTTTGAAATGACGACACATGGTCACGTTAAGGCCTTCCTCGACGACCTTGACAATTTTAAAAATATGAAGGCAGACGATAGGTACCCTCAAGGCACCCGTAAGAGGACCATACGCAACTGTGTGCCCCGGCGTCCCTACCGCACAACTGGATTATAGTGACTTTGTCACAATTTCAGCCAGTGACATGTCATTACAAAGTTTCACAAAGGGGTATCCCAAGTTTTGCACGTCCCCCAAAACTTGCTTAAACAAACTTAAAGAATTCATTTGGGTTGAAACGTAAAGTGCGCCCTCTCCTTCGGGCATGGCTGTCACCTTGACGGCCGAAATGTTAGAAACGTAAAACAAAAGCTGACACAAGTTATTTCTATCAAATCAGAAATTTCAACCATTTCTGCAGATTTAGTGGACATATGTTTTTCAAGTAAACAGACCAAATAACTTTAACGTTGTCTTCGCTATGGTGCCAATCTTTCTAGAAAAAAGATTACGGAATATTAATTACCCATTCATAGTGAGGTATGCGTCATTATGACCACAAATTCAACGGAACAAAAAATCTGACATATTTTTGGATTCTCTCCTACGGTGTTGGATAATACTTTTAATTTGCTTTCATAAATTTAATTTGCAAAGAAAAATCTGTCAGAGGCGGTGCAATAATATATAAAAAGCCAAAATACTGGCCCTGAAATTTTAGCGTCACCTTGAAATACTCGTTTCGTTCAACTTTACACTCGGTTTGATGCATCACGCGTTTTTAGAAAGTAATCAGTCAAGCAGACATACGGTAACTTCGAATCACGAGTTATATATCAGAATGGAGTGTTCACTGGCTAAATGCTGTACTTGGAATTGGCCTCACGTCATCGTGCAGTCAACCGTCCCAAGAGTCAACAGTCCAGGAAGATGATGACATAACAATGCGGATTCCACCACAACATGTCATATTCTGCGTAGAACGACGTGAGTGGCGTTGTTTCCTTCAAATACCATCGTCGAGGGATGTGGTCATATTTGGAGGAATTGCAGGTTTATTGCAAATATCTAGAATATATACATATATATATCAATATCTAGTACACTGTGGTGAGCTGAGGGCAGTGCATCTGCCCGCAGAGGGACATGGGTAGGTTTGGGCATGTTACCCTATTCATATAGTTCCAACTCTATATTGGACGTCACTTTCTTTAGAGTCACGACTATGAAAAAAAAAAGTTCATGAAGACCAGCGGGTCCTTTTGTGTTCTTAAAAGTTTGAATGAAAGTTCTTTGGCGTGTCTTAACAAAGTATAATGTTAAACTCACTATGGCTTTTCTTCTTTTCTTGCGAAGTTGTAATTGTCACTAGTGCTACATCAAACTTTTTCCACATTTGCAGGCATGCAGGCCTAATTCTAACTCATCATCATGATTGTTTAAGCCATAAATTGTCACTTCGATAAACAAATACATTCAGGTAATTGATTGTATTTGCTATTCAGTCCCCCTCCCTACCTTCTGATACTAGATTTCTGTTTAACATGGACAGGTCTTTAATAGAGTGAAAGTTTATCGATAATCCTCGTTTTTTTTTTCAGTTTTATTATGAACACGGTTTTTCGTTTTAATGCCGGGGAAGTAAGGCGCTTACAATGCACCGACACGGCATAGACAGAAAATAGCTTTTATCTACTCAATCGTTGTGCATGTGATGAGAGAATTCTCTTCCAGGCCAACCATCTCCGCTTTCCCACCTATCAAAATACTATTGTCATCCAAATGTTAATAAATAAATAAATCACCCATGGTCGTGATCTCTTCCCCCCCCCACCCGATCAAAATCCCCCGCGAAACACCCTGTAGCGGTCAGAACACCATTCGTATTTCCATTCTTTCCTATTTTGGGGCTCGATAAATAAAATTTGCATATTTATAAGTCATGTGCGGATGGATTGCAGGGGTGCCACAAGGATGCTTACCCCCCCCCCCCCTCCGTGGAAAAAAAGGAACCGAGAAACGAAAGGTACGTTCATTATACAAATATGTTCCAAAAGCTGAGAGAAAAAATGAAAGAATATGCATAATTTATTCCGATTCTTGTACCATCTCAACCCATCTAATATATACTAAAACTTTTCATAGATTTTTTTTTCGCACATGAATAGAGACATTGCAGACATGATATCCATATTTCAAGGCTGTATATATGCAGCTCAAGAACGGCGAACATTTTTTCCTACATGACGAAAAATGATGCATAAAAAATTCATTCCACATGCACTGGCTGACTGTGACTGTTGTTAAAGGGAATAAGTAGTCACTACACCTTTATTCTGAAGGATCAGCTAATTCCTTTTACAAAAGTCATCCTTTATACCTTACAGCAGGCTAAATTCATGATTTTTCAAACTATTGCTTCACTTCAAGGTAGACAAATAACTTAACTATAAATTTAGCAATTCAGTGACAAAAATACATGGTCACGTGATTGAGAAGATCCATACATGTATTAAGATAGACGACTATACTAACGCAAATTGGGATGAATGTTTTTTTTTTTCCTGATTGCACATGAAGCTAGAACTTGAACAATTACGAACAATCCCATGCACAAACTATAGGCGATGGGTACATCTATTTTCTGTGTGTGTGTGTGTGTGTGTGTCTTTGTGAGGTACTTCTGTCTCGATTTTCAAACAATTGCAGTGTCAGTGCATTCCACTGAGGCATGTCATAAATACATCGATGACATCAACACACAACACAAAGTTTGTACTGAATGATACATGTTGATCTGTGACGCGTCTTAATATACAGTATAGGCTATTTATGTAAACACAGTAAGAGTGTTGTCTCTGACCCGATTCCCAGTCATTGCATACAAGATTAAGTCTTTGTTGTTGCTTGAAATCGATTCCTTATTTATCCCTAAACATTTGCCATAAGAGAAAATGCAGATTGGGTATATTGTAGATTTATCATAAAATATTGAAGAAATTAAGGTCACATCTCTTAAACTGTAAACTTACAGTCTTTTAAGGACAGTCATCATAAAGAAATACGCATACAAGGACATTCAAGGAGTTGTCACTATGCCGTGACATCACAAATTTTCCACACTGTAACTATTTTGAGAGAGATACCGTAAAATTCTATCACTTCCAAACGGACATGTTTTTGAGATATAGTCTCCCCCTGTTACAGAAAGAAAAAAATATCCCTATTTTTTTTTTTAATGAAATATCAATTTTCTCCAGTCAAGCCAATTTCCTCAACAGAAAGATCTCCCTTCGTAGATCAGCTTTTGCATTGCTGGCTGATTCACCGAACTTGACATCATTGTAACACAATGTCAGATACAGATCACATGACCACTTTTTCTTTACAAGCTATTAAATGCTAGGCTACATAATTGAGGCTAAATTAATCTTAATGTTAAAAATGAAGACGCTTTCAACTTTTTCACCTATTCCATTGCTCATACAAAAAAGTCAAATGTGTTAAAATTTAGGAAAGTCCTTTTAGTAATTCCACCTACTACAGAGTGAGCCAACTTCCGTCTGTATTGGACACGCCCTTCCATTTCTACTTCCGACCTACTCTGTTTATCCTGTTGTCATGCCATACCTACTTCAGATTTCGGCTTTGTTCGTTCATGCCTTGTTCAGAGAAACATTCCATTGCCGATCGGGGGGGGGGGGGGGGGTCACAATATAGAGTAATAGTCCCTTCATCGATGAGGCACCAAAGATAGTATTATAACACAAAAAGGGTTATTGTGACTGACCATAGACCTATTGGACCGACAAAGTTTCGTTTTGCTCTGTATTACGTCAATTCTATTGATCACTGTAAACGCCTCAGGTACGTGTACTGTGCGTGCCTCAAACAAAGGTTAGTAAGTCCATAAGTTAGTCGGTCTCTGCATTGTAACTTCATAGGCTTAACTGCGCCTGGATAATCGAGTCCATAACAATTGCTAAACCTTAGACAGGACCAACCTCAATTCTCTGAATTTTCATAAAATGTTTCACAAATAATAGGCCACCCGGTGCAAGTGGAATCTCCCGTACAATTTCTTTAAAGAATAAGAATTATTGAAAGTTTGTCCACCCCTCCGCGAAAAGTCGAACCGTTCAATATCGTCTTCCTGTCAGTGCAGTTTTGAGAGGCCTTTCTGATTCTAATTTCGGCGTTCGCTAGCTGATCGTATTCGTTTCATTCTGAATATTGACCTTGAATTTTCTTTGAAGCAAAGTTCAAATGCAATTGCCATCGAGTCGGACATGTTATATAAAGTTATGCCATTTTTGGACTTGGGGAATTAAGGCCACGATTGCGGTAACGTTTCGGGTTTTGCAGGGATCGAGTTTCACCGATCAATTCCATACAGAGGAGAACTCAAAAAAAAAAAGTAAAAAGAAACATTCCCAGAAGAGTTTACATCATCACAAATCATGGCTACCAGAAACAAAAGAAATAATTACAGGGACTTCAACAAGGCCGTTTTGTTTATGGCGTTGACTTCTTTGACAATATTGACGAGAACGTCGGACGAAGGCTATTATTCCGCTGTGATAAGCACCCTCGAAATTAGATTCCAAATGAAATCATTCCAACTAGCGATAGTCCAGACTATAGCCAGCGTATCGTCATTTACGACCGTTTTGATTTTGGGATATTTCAGCGATTTCAGCCATAAACCTCTCATTATAGCCTTCGTGGGGATGCTCACCGCAGCTGGGACTCTGCTTCAAGCCCTCCCCAGATTCTTGTACACTGAATTATCTCTCTTGACGTTAGGTGAAGATAATGATTATGTTGTAGAAGCCAACGACACGTCGGGTTCCGGAACATACTTGCCTGTGTGCAAGATCACTCTAGACAGCAATTTTACGGAAGATCTGTCTTGTACCGGTGAAGAGGGGGCTATATCAGGAGCACTTTGGGACCAAGTTTCGTTACTGTTGATAGGAAAATTAATCCAGTCTTTCGGGCAAGAGTTGACTCCAATTCTCGCCATTACGTACATTGACGATTCACCATGCAGCAAACTAATGCCGGCATTTCTTGGTTTGTGAAATTTCATTCTATTATTATAACTACCGTTTTCTTCATTTTTTTGTTTGTTTCCGTAAGCCTTTTCCTTGTACTTAAGTTTAGAATTTTGACTTGGAGTCCAAAACAAAAACTAATGGCCTTACAGTAATTGACAACAACATCAGTGATGTATATTCCGTTTATACTTTGACTATATCCCTCCGCGGACTGATTAAACATATCATCAGAGGAAATCGAACGAAGTATACCTTTCCTTCTTACCCCCGACAAATTACGTCAAAGTGCTCGTGTTCACAAATGCAACATGAAGCTCATCGTGTTTAGAGAGAGTAAACATTGTACGGTGGTCTATGTTTGTACCAATAGGCCTATCTTGATAGAGTTTACATAATTTCTCATTACCGATTGTCTAGAGATGTGCGTGCTTAGTTTTTCGACGGAAAATGATAATACAAGGAACATCCTTCGCATCCGTACTTCGAGTAAATTTGGCTAACTTAAAGGGAAAATGCAGTTACACCAATTTGCATTAGTATAGCCCCTTATCCTAACTCATGGGTGGCTCTTTTGCATCAAGTGAAGATACTTTTTTGTTACTGGTTAGCTAATTTTATGCTAATTGCTTGTTTAGAGTGAATACACAATAGCTTGAATACGGTACCCTACAAGATAGTTGTGACTTATAAGAGGGGAGATTGTTAAGATTTAGCTGGTGACTCAGAATAAAGTTGGGATGACTGCTTATTCCCTTTAAATCGATGTCATATCCTAGAATATTCATTCGTCTCATTTGGTAGCCTCTTTACTTCGAGGCCAGTGAGAGAGATTTCGATATTTGTAAAATGGTTCATTATTTTCTGAACCTGTGATGCTTTTTATCTGTACCCATCCCATCTATTCCCACCCACTGTTTATCCTTTTTTTCACATAAGCGTCGAATACACAACGGCATTTGATTTGAAAGCAGTTAACATGGTTTTAATTGATCAAATATATTTTGAATCTCAATGTAAATGTTGTCTCCTTCTGTCCTCTCCTACCAACGATCCAGGGTAATCTCTCTGTACCCCAATCTCCATCTGCCAGCCCCTGCAGTCATCAGAATCAGAATCATCTCCTCAATTGCCCATGCATCACTTTTTTATCCTACGTACTTTGATATAGCCCCCCCCCCCCCCTCATCACTTATACTCACAGCCAGTAAGAGTTTTTAAAGTGCTCGACTATAAGGCAACATTCGTCCCGTGGTGTTTCACCCCTTACTATCCTCTAGCCATTGTTATCTCCATGATACAGATGGTAAAAAACTCTTTAATTTCTCCTTTTGTGTCTCCACCTATGTATCTCTCTCTCTCTCTCTTGTCAGTTATACTGGGGGCCAGCAAACGAGCTGGTTTTATAGTCGGTGGACTCCTAGCCTCCATGATTCTCCATATCCCATCTTCTTGGCCATTCCTCTCCGGCACCGACTTTCTCGAACAAGTTGATTCCAGTCACCCAAATTTTCTGGGAGCTTGGTGGTTGGGCTTCGCGATCCACGGAGTGGTAATGATCCTGTTGGCCCTCCCCATGGCTTGCTTTCCCAGGAAGGATGAAGTACAGACCAAGACAGGGACAAACGGGAAGACTTAGAAAGAAGAGCAGCACCCATACAAGGGAGGCAGCGATTCAAGCTAAATCGATAGATTCTGTCAACGGTGGATTTCCTCGTCGAAAGATATCTCAGGTGCACCCCGAAAAGCAGATCAAGTGCTTGGGGAAGGAAACCATCCGTGACGTCATAAAGGAACAAAGAGAGGATGAAGATGGCAAAAGTAACAAGAGCATTGATGAAGAGAAAGGAGTAAAAGACCACGACGACGATGATGAAGATGATGGTGATTCGGGGAAAGGTGAGAAAGAATGATGTCCTAGTTTGACAATTGTAATATATTTGTCAGACATCCAACTATATTATGCGATAGCTCTATAGCTCGACAAATCACCCGTCCCCCTCCTACCCTCGTGGGTACATCCTCCCTGGGGACCCGACACACACTTGAGGTCCATCATTACTTGCATTCTATGGCTCCAGCATCATGTATAAGTGATGATGAGATACTGTGTTACAATCTCAGTGGTCATTTAATCTTCATTTCAATTTTCTGGTGATTCAGCTATAGGCAGGACTTCTAATAGTCTTCTGAATTTTGTAAATTAATCTGATGTTTATTTTTGCAAAATCGGTGGCTGCCGACCATTAACCATATTCGACGACCGTTCGCTCTCCTGGATTCCTCTCAAAATCACCGATTCCACGCTGACACTGACACTGCCTTCCCCTCCCTTCCCAAAAGACACCCAACGTATATTTTTGTTCGTTTAGTCCTGTTAAGAACCAACTCTCATTAGCATGCGGAGACCCACATGACCCTTATGACCCTAAAGGTTGTGTGAAATTGTTATGAAAAATGGCAGATAATAAACTGTATGCATTACATGTCAGGGACATGAGCTATGTTATTCATACCGTTTCTTATTTATTACTCTGCAGTACAAGTAAATGTATATTTAGTTGTTTTCCTCACATCAACAGGTTATTTTCGATAGTTGGGACACGTCCTGGCAAACCCTGTGATACTTACTCTAATTTTAGCCGAAAATATATTTTACTACGCGGCGTTTGCTGTTGGCCCTTATTTAACCAAATACGTTGAAATTGCATACAGTTTATCAAAATCACAAGCAGCTTACATCAGAGGTAAATATGTCAAACTTACCGTTTTTATACGCATATGTTATTATTTGCAATCCGTGTAAACTATCTGTGATGACTTGTTCATTCCATTAACACTTTTACAGCAATTATCGAAGGTAAACACAGCAACACCACTGAAGCCAGAAAACACTTCGCGATGGGGCATTGTAAAAGTGATATTCAGTAATAGAAAGTGTTTTGGGGAGATGGAAAGAATTTGAGGATCCGGTGTATGTTAAATTGATGAAGGAAGGTTGTATGGAAGGAGGAGTAGGAGAGAGTAGGACAATGGTTGTATCATGTCTTTAATGGGTTCACCTTTGTCTTGTTAGAGTTTGTCATAACGTACTTCTGATAAGACCACCAAGACATAGGATATATTTATGTACATATCTAACAATTACATCAACTTAGTTGTACACCACTTTCGTAAACTGAAAGGAGACAAAGAAACAATTCTTTACAGAAGAAAAGAAATAAAGTCATAATTCTGGTATCGTTGTTAAGTATGCTTTTCAATAATTTTGAATCCCTCATGAAAAGTATTTTTCTCTGTTTCCGCATTTCTCTTCTCTAAGTTTACGCCAAGACTCCCTCTATCCTTGTCGGTTACGTCATTTGCATACTGTTTATGACCGTCTTTAAGCTTCGACGTCACAGCGCCATCATTTGCGTGGCCGTTTCGTTCACGGTGGTGGCAATCGTCACACCGGCCCAGTTATTCACTGGCTGTGAAAATAAACCCAGAGCTGGTATCACCGATCATTACGAGTCCTTCGAACCTGAGAATGCAAGCCTCGGTGGATCATCGCGAGAGTAGTAAGTTAAATGTTTAAAATTTGCCGACAAGAGACAAAAAGATCGAGAAAAATTCTTTATAAAGGAAAAAAAAATAATGAATGCAACACTTTTTAACAAATGGTGTGATTCCTCACTTTGCTGCAAAGAAAATTAAACTGACTTGGGTTTGAGATGTCCTAGTAGTAGACAAAATGATGAAACGGTCAGATTTGAGTAATCAGTAAAGGTTAAAAAAAAGGAAGCATCACATTGAAATTAATCGGAATGCAAAGCAGTTCAGTTGAACAACGGTAACTTTGCTTTGCAAATGTGCTTTAGATTGCATTCAATGGAGACATTTTAACACGGTAAAGGGAAACTTAACACTTCCAACTTTATCATACACATCGCTTTGTTTTGCATTGGTCGGGAAAAACAGAAATAACCTTCCCGTGAACTGGTTGAAATAACCGAACTGAGACGGCGTTGCTTATTAGTTGTATAAGCTTTATTCAGACTGATCTAGGGTTGCGTATTAATAAATTCAAACGAACTGTCGTTTGCAGTTCATAATTTTAAGTGAACAAATGGATACAAAACTTCTTTGGAGGGACATATTGTCAGGAGAAAGAAGTGGTTCTAAAGGCACATATCTATGCATATATTTTATATTAAATTTCAAAAAGTCACGGGACACCGTTATGATACTCTGAAGTTGTTCTGTTAACGTTCATTAAAACCCTAGGTAGTATGACGGGGTAGCCGGGGACGGGGGATGGTGGTAGCGGGGAGGGGGGTGGTGAGGGAGGAGAGCATTGTAATTAATCAGAGTCGGGTTCCGTGCACGGTAATTTTGAGCATTAAAGGAAAATAGGGGTTTTGTTTTACAGAAAACATCCATTTTTTTTAAAAACCAATGTTTGTGGATGCAGAATGATAGATTATTCAAAGTAAGGAAGGACAGTAGTCTTTGTTTTTTCAAGATGTAAGTTTCTCACAGATCGAAATTCAGTTATTTGTTGCTCCACACTAATTTGTTCACCCAAACTTTTCAAAATTCAAATGATGCATCTTCTGTTACTCATCAGATGCATAATGTTTTGAGGAGATGAAGCTTTGGCAGACGTTTGTTGATCAGACTGATGGTTTAATAATGACTAAAGCTATTTCTTTAGAACGTCATGTTGGTGTATTCTAAACGCCCTATTTCCCTTTAAGGCTTGTTTCTTTATTAATGTTCATCATTTGTAATAAGTGAAACACCGAGACAAAGGAGGGAATAGAGAAAAGCTTTTCCAGTGCACTAGCGTATTGGCTCTGAGGGCAGCACACGTATTTTTTTATGCATCATCATTATCACATGTCGTTATTGCAATGACTATTGTTAATAATTATACTCCTTTTCGACTTTTACTTTTGTCACAGATCACTTTTCGAATAATTTCCGAATTACAGTTCAACTTTTTCGACATTTCAAATTTACGTTTTACAGTTCGATACAATTACCGGATCTGACGTCATCGTGTAATGCCCATTGTGATTGCGAGGAAGTTTACGCACCTGTATGTGGGTCCGATGGTAAAACTTACTTTTCACCGTGTCATGCGGGATGTACTTCCCAAAACGAAACGGTAAGCCCCCGATTTCCATATGAAAGCTGTAAAAATATTAGACAATTTATTGAACATAGGCCCTTATTAGAAACTATTCGGAACACACATATACGTTTCCCTAATACATTCAAAGGCTTGTTTAGGTCACTATACAATCCCTTTCAAATGTAGTTTCGCTATCCAGTTGACTTCACTCTCGTCTCATCTTCATGTTTTCATATTCTTTTATGTCTGTCAAATCACAAAGAGAAGTTATGCCAGGGAGTGTCATTTTTCAGAGATGCACAGGAAGGAGAAATTAGGGTGTGGGGGGTGGGGGTAGGGTCTCGTTCTAGTGCTGTATGCTTGGACGTATACCCTCACCTAGATGGAGTTAATAACACTTTAATTGATGGAGGGGTTTTCAAATTTCGGACACGAACTGAATAACATTCGATGTAGATTTTCAACGATATTAAAAATTTGAATGACTCAGAAACGAATACCATGTAAATATAAGGTGGCATACGGAAGATGACGTCATTCCACTGCACTGGGAGCCACAAATCTAACTGTTGCTATGGCAAAAGACAGACGGACTGCAAGTGCAGCCACATACACAAACCTAAATGGCATTTACTGTAGGCTACCAAACTCAAGTTGGTGTCAAAGAAATGCTCCGAAAATGTAGCAAGTAGAAGAAAGTTCACACTCCACGTTATTTCGAAAAATGACAGACCCATAAAAGTGAAGAGCAATAGTTAAGCTCAATACCTAAGTTGAAAATACACTGCGTTACTATAGATAAGAACACACACCTATCGTACAGCTGTAAGCGGGTCTATCGTTTATGATTTTCTTAGTTTCACAATATAAACTATGTACGGTATGCTGCAAATTAAGTCAAAATTATTGGTTAAGATATATCTTTATTGTCAGAATTGAACTTTCCAAGTCTTATCGACGAGAGATACATGTGCAATAATTGACTTTTATTTAAACAGAAATTCACTCTTAAAGCTAACTCTAAGAATTCAGATTGCAGGAAATGTCACTCTCTCGGGCCTTGTTAAAGGCATCCAGATGGTTTGTCTTTGTTTTGAGATCTCATGTTTCAAAAGCTTATTCCAAAAGAATGGTAGTTTATATAAATCATTTGTCCATTTTCTATCTTCTTGGGGGGGGGGGGGTGGGGGCTAGCCATTGTTTGAAGTGAAGTCCAGAAGTCAGCATTACGTAGTCAACCGATAACAAGTCAAAGTGGTTGTTACGTGGGGATTAACTCAAAAAGAAAACTGTAGAAACTCAGCAGGCGGTTTTATGCGACTTTTAAACTTGACCTTGATGAGAAAATTCCTTGCCCTCGATAATTAGAGTGTGCCCCGACTTTCCCAATGTCTGAGGAGCAGCAGTATACCAAACAATATCTAAGTTGAAATGCTAACGATTGATCTCAATTTCGAGATTCCACAGATAGTTGTAGTTTTGAGCTTCCTTTGTGTCCTTTCAAAAGTTATTGAAAGTGAACTTGAATTCAATAAATGCATACAAACGTTTCTAAGTAGGCTTTAACCACAGCTTTTTTTTCTCATACAATGACCTACCACAATAGAAAAATTTCAACAAATATTTGATGATCTCATGGTGTGACAGCTACAGTCACCTTTGGCCAGGATGCCAAAGACTCTTTTATCGATAATACTGGGAATGGTATAACAATTAAATCGTCCAGTTTATCCCATATAGGCTATTTGATAATTAATTGCTTTCTCAGTGGAAATGGTCACACACAATACGAGAGATCAATTATGTACAGTATAAGAAATTACCTTTCGAATATGATAAATAACTAATTAGGCCCACGATCCTTTCATCATGAAATGCTTAAAAAAAATCTTTAAAGATATTCTCGATGTGCTACCTCACTCGACTGTATATTTAGGAACATACAAGCTTCCGAGAAAAATTCAATTTCTAACATAAAACTTTCCTAACATTAGTCTCAACGTAGAACCTTTAGCCATACAGCATTTCTCAACAGTAACAACAGTACAACATCCACAGCATTTCGCAACGTACGACCTCACAAGTCTTTCTCAACACACAACCTCCCGAGTGGAAGCTAGCAGTGGAATTACGTTTGTTTTTTTGTTTTTTTTTTTCTTTTTTGCTTTCTTACCGGTTGTGATACATAAGTATGGTATTTTACTCAACTCAAATTCAAAATTAATGACATCGTAATGTAAGCTTTCACAATATGTCATATTCTGTCACATCTGATGATGTAATCAAAATCAAAATCAATTTTGGTAATGTGACGTCATATCATTCAGGTTGTTTTTAATCTTTATCGTCCAAAAGGTATATGGAGGTTGCTCTTGTGTGGATGGTGATCACACGACAGCGTCATTCGGGGAATGTAACCAAGAGGGATCGTGTTGGTTGGCAGTCAGTATCATTATCATTGCCATCATATCATCCATCGACTCATTCGTCAGCACTCCCAAACAAATCGTTAAAATTAAGTAAGATTCAACTTCTATTCCATATTTTTCTTTTCGTCGGTCTGAGTTGTTAAGCTGTGTTGCTGACATGTAGGCTAATCGACCAGATGCATTCAGTACGCGTCACATGTATAAGAAGCTTGTTACTGTTTACGAAAGCCTATCGGTGTTATGCGAGTGAAAGTGATGAATTTGGTATTAAAATTATTAATTTGGTGTTAAAAATTGTTAATTTGTTATTAAAAATCATTGATTTTTTTTTATCACAAATTAAGAAGTTGTTATTACAAATTAATAAAGTGTCATTAAAAATTAATTTGTTCTATTGATTTTAAACAAAAATCTTGTAATTTGTGATAACAAATTTCAAACACTGGGAATACTTTGAAGTTTTTACTGAACTCTTGACGTGGGAAAGCTTGAAGTCAGCGTTGGCTAAATGGGAGGGATATCGAAATTGACTTTACTAGTAAAGGAATTCACGGTATCGTCGATTTGCCTCGTCCGACCATCCAGCGTTTCTCTCTTGGCTTATCGTATTTTGTGCTATCATTTCCCCAGTGAACCACTGTAATAATAAAGTTCCCAAATCGTGCACAGCGAACAACCACCACTATATAAATTCAGCTCTTTGCATCTACATTTTCCCCACCTATTTAATTGTCCTTTGTATTGATTTCTTTTCTTCATTTTGGTTTTTGGCAGATTTGTTCAGAAAAAAGACAGATCAATGGCGTTAAGTGTCAGCAAGTTTCTATCTGGTCTATGTAAGTATTCCGGTCCTGAAAAGTTAACAAGCAACGACGTACAAGTTTTCTATAGCTCTAACATTATGAGTCTCTGATTTGAAACGCTGCACAATTTTTCGAGTAAAGCAGTTGCTTCAAAAAAGAAAAAGGTTGCCACCGTAACCACTTAACTTCATTGCTGAATGTATTGCATTAATTAGGCCTTTTCAGAGTAATTGAAATATTTGTCTATCTTGTGGTAAATGAACTTGAATAAATGCTACCAACATTATCACCCTTTTCTTGCGGTGGAGTAATACCTTAAAACCGTGAAATCGTTGACTCTTTCGTGGAATGAAAAACGTATTTCTTCTCTCTCTCTTTCTCTTATAGCCAAGCTGCCTTCTCACATGGCCTTTGGTTGGTTGTTTGATCAAAGTTGCTTGTTATTTCAAACTTCGTGTGAGCAGACAGGTAATTGCCTCGTTTACGATCTACGACTAGTTCGCCATTTTGTGTTTGGAGTCGCAGCAATCGCCGCCTTCTTTTCCTCAAGCTTTGCTGTACTTTCGATGTTATTTGCCATCAGACCTGGAGCACGTGGCAAGGTATGTGTAAAGTCTTTCGTCTTTTATAAAAAAGACGAAAAACATGACGTCATAGAAATCGACTCACATGTAAATATAAAAAAGACATCAATTGGCTCTGACATGACATTAAAGTAGACAGGACATTAAAATGGGGTTTAGAATATACCAACATTACACATAAAGAAAATAGCTTTAATTATTGATAAACCAATTAGTCTCATCATTAAACATCTGCAAAAGCTTCATCTCCTCAAAACATTAGACAAGTGATGAGAAATGGAAGATGCATCATTTGAATTTTGAAAAGCTTGGGTGAACAAATTATTGTTGAGCAACAAATAACTGAATTTCTATCTGTAAGAAAGTTACTTCTTGATAAGAAGGTTACTGTACTCCCTTTCTTTGGATAATCTATCATTCTATGTCCACAATAATTGTTTTTTAAAAATGTGATTGTTTTCTGTAAAACAAACGCCCTGTTTCCAACAGATGAATAAAATTAACTATGGTCGAAAGGTGACATTTAACATATTGATAAACCATTATAGAATAACTCGGTATCGCGACAAAAAATAATTTTATTTTCTTTTACATGAGGAACAGAAATTAACAAGCCTATAATAACTTGAAGAAATGTTTTTTAACTGATGTTGTCTAAATCTCGATAAATGTTTCTTATTGTTCGATTCCCTTATATGAGTATAACAGAAATATATTCGGTCAAAGTTGTAAATTCTGTTGGTTTAAAGTATGTCGTTTTACTTTCCTCATACTGATCCGTTTTTACAGTCCATATTCTTCTCAATCATTCTTAATCCCGACTAATCAGTCACATTACTGAAGTCAAACATACATTTCAACAACACCAAATGCTTGAATAAATTTCCTTTTACTTTGTTAATTTTCATTAGTTTGTATTTTTTTTTTCGTATTACAGATGTCCTTCATCGGAAAGAATAAAAAGTATCGTTCTGAGGAAGCGTCCTTTTCCAGTGCTTACTTAGAGAGGGTGACATATACAAACACAGCGGTCTCCGCTTGATTTGGAAATATTTCTTTCCAGAGAGACCACCGATCTAGAATTTTATTTCTGTGGAGATCGGTGGTCGAATGATGACTTTTATCATTTGATCAAGACATCGGATGTTGCTAAATTCGTTGTTCGATGATTATTGCACCTTGACATTTGTGGCTGGAAGAGAGGAACATGGTATCGTAAACTCAGCCGCCTTACTACATGCATTTGAACACTCTGGAATGGCAACTCGTTGGCTCAGTGTTACTAAGGAGAGTCCTTTCATGGACATTTTCTACGGTCTTTCACCGTCGGCCATATTTGGTTTAGAAATTGATCCGTAACATGAACCTCTTAATGAGACCTTATTGGAGCTATCACCATGTAAAGCTCACTAGTCGTATTATCTTTCAATGTAACAATTGTTGTGTGAGTGAGAAATCAAACTGTCCATCTCCCACAATTTACCAATGTCAGCTGGTATGTTCAGATCGGGTGACGGGGTTACGAAGTTATAACCATATGTATCAATCATGAAGTAATCAACCCCCTCCCCCCACCGTCCATTGTTTAAGGGGGGATAAATGTCTAAAAGAGCACAGCTAATTACAATTTGGGAGAAGGAATGTTTACAAAGGCAGTCTGAAAAAAAGTCTTATGACGTGTAATATCAACAAGTCTTTGTGCTTTTCGTCACAAAGGACACTACATCTAGAAATAGGGGGGAGGCGGTAGTAAATACAGCCCCCCCTCCCTCTCCGGTGGAGCCGTCTCTGTATATGTGCACTCCTAGGATTAACGCACACAACCGTACCGGTGTAGAGTCCAAAACAGTAAGAAATCATCTTAATTAATTCCTACAAGAAATTATTTCCTGACATTTTACAACTTCCAACGGTGGTACTTAAAAGACACATGTACACAGTGTGACATACAAAAAGACCAGATGTTTTGTACCCACACTACACCATACTTTTTTGAGGGGGGGGGGGGGTGTCAAGGGACTAAGACAAGACTGTCAATACCATTAACCCATTTCATCATAGAAAATTCCTACAAAGGACACTGAGAACGAAGGCAGGGGAAAGTCATCGTTAATTTATTATTGTATTATAGATTTAAATTGACTTTTATATCAAGTATTTTTTAATAATTTTATTAATAGGCCTTCAGCGCGGAGGCATTCTGAACATCCAGGAAAGGTATTATTCTGAGGAAAAAAATTATGTGAATGAGTCGCTATTATGGAAAGATGCCGTACTTAAGGGTGAAATAACCCAATTTGGATCGACGAGGAGGTAAAACGGAAGTAATGATAAGCTCAATCTAAATGTCTTTCACAAGTAATCGTAACCTCATCTGGTGCAATCATATACACTTACTAGTATTAACAGTGTAAACCACGCACACTCTGCTTACGTATGACAAACCCACTGGCGTTGAATGGCCGTTTCTGTTGTGCAATGAACTATGTTTGCTCATAGTACTGTTTAGATGTTACCACTGCAATCGGTGTTTAATGGCGGAAACAACGCGCAGTTTTTATTTTTTAATTTTAACGTCCTTACAGCCAAGAGTACAATTACGGTATTAAAGCAATTTCAATGCAATCACGTTAACACGGTTTCCTTTCCTCGATCATTTATGAGTTGTGATTTTTGAAGTCCACCATATGACAACGTCTACGATATTATTAAGGAAATCTAAAATCCCTGACCCGCTGTCCAGGATGTAATCGGGGGTATTAATTGTTGGTTTATATTAATCTGGTAACGTAATTGTAAACTCGAACTTTGAATTTTTTTTTTTCGATCCCTTTGAAAATGATAAAAATGGACATGTGAAACGGATATACAAGACTGGGGTATGACAACGAGAAGCACGTTGGAGCCATATATATGTTGCCAACAAAGTGATAAGAATGAGTGATAAATAATAGGTTATAACACTTGGGCAGGAATTAAACAGATCGAAACTTTATTAGAAAATTATAGGCTGTTTCATGCACTTTGCTATTCCTCGCTCTCAGACTGAGACGGACAGATGCTCCATTTCCGTTAAAGGTCACGATTCGAGACCTCTTAAAATATTAACGGACAGAAAAAAAAGTAATTGTAGAATGTATACCAAATTGATGGTTGACCTTTTGTATTTTCATTTTCCAAAGTAGGACTACTACATCTACTTGATTATGGAGATTCAATGAACTTTGAAAGGTCTTCAACTTCATTTTTCAACAAATCTCAGATCTAGTCAATCCGAAGGGAAGTATAAATGCATAGAAAGGAGAAAAGAGAATGACGTCACGCGACCTACGGTGAACCCACAAAGTCATCTGTTTTCTGGCGGTGATACCGGAAGTCAGAGAGTGACGACAGATTACAGTTTTACAGGTACTATCAGTGGCGTAACTACTAGTCTTTTTATAAGACGATGGTAATTCTTTTCATTCAGTAACTTGAACAGGTTCGAATCATACATCAGTTGCGTATGTTGTACATACAGAGAGCCCTCACTGCTATATCCAAACTGCTCCGTTGGACGGACGCAGTCAGAGGAAATGCAAGTCAGAGGAGGGGCGCCCTCAAATGTACTGTGGGCATATATGTGGTCGTGGATTGTGGGAGTAGGGCCGGAAAGATACACTAAGTCTTGACCAAGACTACGTACGTAACTAAACCAAGCAACGTCCACGTGAAACATTGGAATGACGTTCCCTTCACATTACTCTACGGCCAGTTCGAGAAATACATCCCCCCCCCCCCCCCCCCCCCGTTCTGGTAGTTGTCTGTCTAGGCCGACTCTGTCCGCATCAAGACAAATCCGGCATTTTAACATTTTCACCGAAGGACCCTCATTATAATTTCTCGGTTTCCCTTTAGACTATCACAGTGATAGACCTGGTCGCCATCAGTCCATATTTATACGAATTTTTACGTATGAGGGTACTCCAGTTGTGACAATGGGCGTCAATCGGGGTCGGGGGAACGCCCACCCTAGGAGAAAAGGGGGACAGAGTATCAACTCCCCCAGAACGTACATCCATCTCCTTTCCCTCGTTTTGCTCGAACTTGTAGATGTCTTCATTTGCGGAATTTCGGAGTGTTCATAGTAGTTTTCATAGTGCTCATGTAGTTTATTATTGATCTGATTCTGACCTATGACCGATTTAACCAGTCAGCTTAAATCTATACTAGTTGATCAACTCGCTAAGGAATAACATAATTTGAGTTCAAAATCAAATGTTCCAATCAGTCCAGCCACTGAGGACAAAATTCCGTCCAGTCACATTCCTGTCCGGTAGCAGGCATTTTTTTTTCATTCCAGTTTTATCTGTGAGGCCATGTTCATTTTTTAAATGTTGAAACTGCATTTGTGAGAAGAGCTGTCATACTCAATGTTACTGAGATTAATTTTTCTCCTAGTCAATCTGAAGGAATGGAATAAAATGTTCAGGACCTGCAAAAGCGCAGTTTCCTTCACTACTATCCCGTCGGGGTGAATTTGTGGTTACCATGGCACTGGTGGGTAGCAGGAAAATTCTTTTTTCTCCTTGTATGAAAGTTCAATTGCCATTGGTCCATGTTATGAAACAACCACCATGACTGCGGTCAATAAGGAATCGCATGAGGGAATGCACATCACTTTCCTTCCCGTCGCATATACTGGACTTTGGATCTCACCCTGTCAGTGTTAGTTGTGCATAGCTCCGTGGTTGTATACTTCCACTCACTGACCGCACTCTTCAACCTACAAAGTCCTAACTTTTCTGCCTTGATCATCTCAACACAAGCAACCAACCTGTTGCAGCGAGGGGGGCATTTAGAACGCGACTCATACATGCTTGATACTGACACACTAAACCTGGGGAAAGATATTGCATTTAAACTACGAATTATGAATGGACTTGTCTCACGACTTCACCCGAGGAAGAATTTTAAGAAATGCGAAAGGAAATATTTTGCAAAATTTCTCGAACTTTCCCAAATGCCCCAAAAATTGTCGGAGTGGGGGGAGGGGGGCATAAGTAGCTACGCCACTGCTTTCGCGTGGTTGCGAGGTAAAATCGTTCAGATTTTTATCCGTTACTGTCTTAAGTTTAGGCCTAATCGTCCCTTAGCAGAATGAATCTCAGCGCAGTGAGATCACAGAAGGGATGAAGAGCTTTTTTTCTCAAATGGGGTTAGCCCTACATTGTGGTTTGCAAGAACTCAAGTGGTGGGAGAGAGGCTGAAGAAAACAAGTTCACGTTACAAATGACAAACATGGTAGTTTGCTGGAAATCTGTTTTCAGACTTCTCTATCTTCTTTTTATTCATATTTGATGTTCGTTTGTTTTTCATTTTTCTTTTCTTCGACTTTTACAACAAATGTACAAACTATGTACATAATTATATAATAATACAGTGGGCCTTACGGAAGAAAATGCATACATGAATTTACATTTACTAAATTGTTCAAGATGAGTTCAGACTATCATTTCAAAATAAATATAGACACATATACACCTTAAATGGTTCATGAATCTTCAGCAGACACAGCCTTTAAGCTTACTCCAAAGTCAACTCACAAAATTTGCAGTCATTCAGTACAATAGTGATTGAAGTGCACCCGTGTGCACATTTGACAAACCTGTGGTATTTTACAATTCTACCTCCCAGCGACCCATTATGTCTGTGATGTTAAACTATTGAAATGCTATCTCATTGTTGACGGGGTCACTAACTTAAAAACCTCATGTTTAAGGTGCGAACGTGCACTTTTCGTCCCAACTTTTGGTCTTCCAATAACTTTGAGAGAGATAAAACAGGAACTGGTTTACATATAATCTTGATCAATGGCACTGGCTAAACTTTCTAATGCATACAGCTCCTAAATGAATGAAAGAGTTGTCAATGTTTTAAAGTTATTCCAAAACTTTCATGTCCACGTAGTCACACCTCACAGCATAAAATAATTGTCACTAACGGTTAGCTATCAACCACCACTGGTAAAGATGAACTGGAATTTAAAGACACTCTCTGCAGATGCAATCATTGATTTAAGCAGATTTAACTAAAGGTCAGTTTACTTATGTGAAATATGTTTGCCACATTTTACGGCTACATGATGTAATGATAACCTTGGCAGCCTTACCCTTAGCATCTAGTGTTTCATGATGGTGCTGCAAATAACCAATCATAGTATATCACAAATAGCAGTTAATTAGCAGTCAATTTGCCTTTGTGAAATACGACAGTTGACAGAGCATGATGGCGCGAAAGTAGGTGACTCAGTACATTTGTCTAATATGCTTAGTGACTGCGTTGTGCAGTGGCAGACTATCCAAGAGGGCCATCACATTAACAAACAGACATACAAATCTTTATGCAAATTCCATTAAAGTGAGTAACAAAGGTAAGGTAGAAAAGAATGCAAGTAACAATTTATGGAAAGATAACACACAATACTACAAACCCCCTCCTCACCCTTCACCCCAAATATGACCTGTGAAGGTACAGATTGACAATCCTTTTGTAAAATACATCAAATTTACCACTACTTGCAAAATTCAGTTACATTGCCTAAGGACGGTGATCTACCAAAGACTGCATACACAATTCTTGTACAGATATTCGAAACAATATGACTTCTCTCCCTCTTGTGAACATCACTTGTGAAATAATGACAATACTACCTGACAAAAACGTAAAGAGTGCATTTCACAGAAAAAGAACAATTCATTCTGGAATCCCCCTACCCAACAAAAACCAAAAGGAAAGCCTGACACAAAGAGCATATGCACATTAACAAGCAAAATATTTATCACTAATTGTAAGAGCTTCTCCCTATGCAAGAACTCTTCCACTATCCACTTCTCTCTATGGGTTACCCATTGTCACAGTCAGCTTCTCTCCCACCCCACCACCTCTCCCTCCTAAAACTCATCTTACGTTAAACGTGACATAGGGTGGGAGGGAAAGAAAATGAACAGCAAGACAATGGCAACTTCATCGAGAATGTGTGATGTAATCTAATTCTTCATAAACGTGAACTTTAAAAGTCTTTCAAAAGTGGTTGATCAAAAAGTTAAAGTTATGCAAAGATTGAGATCTGGCAAACAAACATGCAAATTAGTATGACAATTCCCTTGTTGGCCATTTCTCAGCAACTCACATTTCAAGTTATGAAGTATTGTTAATATGTGATTACTTACATTACAGAAACTAGAGGTAATCTAAAAGACATCACAAATGTTAATGACCCCACTTATGCTTCATCCCACAAAAAAAAAAAAAAAAAAAACACGAGAGGCGGACACAAAGATAGAAACAGAAAATCCCATAAAACTTCCAAATGGACTGAAAATCCTGTTGGCCTGACCCAATAGCAAGTCTAAGACTAAATAGCATTCTTACTAACCAAGAAATTATGATTGCGTGTGACTTCCTAACATGAGAAAAATATTTTAACCGACCAATAAGGCTAAAAGTAGTGCAGTGTAAATAGTACAGCAACTGGTCACTTTACATTAACTTACCAAATACACCCTTCTTATCTACATATCTGAACCCACCTCTCCCTACTAACATTGTCAATGTTTTCTGCTATCACAATTTGTCATACACATCTTCTATACTGGTCATTCCTTTCCGTCTTCCAACACGGTTGCTTTTTTCCCCCTTTTTTTGGGTGGGGGTAGGTATTTTAACAAAAACTTGTTTTGAGACACTGAGAAAGAAAACACAAAAGCCTGCATGGCTCATTCAGAAATTTGTACTCATGATGGCAGTGTTAAAATCTAAAGGCTAAAGAGGATCATGATGAATAAAGCATATTGGAGCAAATACAGGAAAACTTAGCAAAGGCAATGAAAGCTAAAAAAGTGGTTACGAAAATAGCAACCACCTACTGTCAATGATTGCTAGTGCACCAGATTCTTTTGGAACAATCTAGCCGTTTCCTGATTAACAGTAAATGACTGTAGAATATGGCTCCGTAGCATGGTAGTGATGTAGAGATGTGTACTTTATATATGCAGAGTGTCTTAAGTCTCTCTGGTGGGACCGCAACCATATACAGAGGTATGTGATACATGGAAGCAACGACTATCATGCTTGCATGTACAGTATACCGTTGGAAGTTTGACTTATTGAAGTCCTTTATTTGCAAAACAAGAAAATACATAACTGCCAAAATAAAAACTGCTCTTATTAGGCAAAATTAAAAACCAAAATTTACCCAGAAATCTTGTTCCGGTCTGCATAATTTGCTCAACACAATGGGCTCAATTGTAGAGCAAACCACTCATTGTGAATCAAGAAACATTAAACAAAAGAAGTGCCTTTCAAAAATGAGAAGCGTGCCTAGGTACTGTCCATGACATCATGGACAGTACGAAAAAAAACAAAAAACAACACATCAATTTTGTTTTCCCATCCATGTAGAAGAACAGAAGAAAATGTGATCTTTTTTATTATATCAGTGTCTAAACTTGAAGGATAACAGGAATATCTCAACTTACTGGTCCAGGACAGTTGTTGACCTCTGAGGTAGAATTGGAACAGCAAATCCAAGGACAGGCAGACATCACCATGGATGCAGTAGTTGGGGCACAGCAGCATTCTGATAGAGACTGATCTTGTGGCTCAGGGTTCCTCTGCTGCAAAAGTTGCAGATATGTTGACATCTCAAGCATCTCAACCAGGCTAGATATGACCCAGTAAAGATACCTTTGGACCTGTCAGATAAGGACTGTCCGTTGTGACAGTTGCAAACCTGTTGACATCTCAAGTACCTCAATCAGAATAGATTAATCCCAGATGAAACAGGTCCTGTACACCTGTTTGACCAGCATCATCTTGTGACAGTGGACAATCTGTTGACGTCCCAAGTACCTCAACCAGGACAGACATAACCCAGCCGAAATACTTTCTCTTCACCAGTTAGGATGACGATCATCGGTTGTGGCGGATGTGGAACCTATTGACATGATACTGAGTCGCTCAACAAGTATAGAGAACCCCAGGTGAAATAACCAGTTGAATAAGGATCATCGGCAGCAAAGGTAATCAACTGGTTCACATGTGTAACTCAAGCTGGAGAGAGGTACACCCAGTTGCAAGACTTTCATCTAGACTGGATTCATCTGTGGTGACATTCCTGGTCCTGTTGTTGACATCTCCTTTAGACAGCATTAGCCATCCTGATGGCATATCTTGAATACACTGTGGATACGTTGATAGCAGCCGAATGAGCACCGGCTGCAATTGATGATGGACCCTGTCATCAGCTTGTCATCAGCTTTTCATGGTGACATTTTGAAACATCTAGCACACAAAGAAGCATTGAGGGTGACATATTTGAAAAAGTGACACATAATTTGAAAATGAAAAGGAGACTTGAAGGTTGCAATTAGATCCTGTTGACATCTGGAGAATATTATCTGGCTATGGGTAGTTTGACACCTCTGGGCCACTGGAAGATGGAAATGAAAATTGGCAGGCGTCACTGCGGAACTGGCAATCAACATATACCGCACGGGTGGTTGTGTATAATAACTCGTTGATAACTAGTTGGGTGACATCAAGGCCTGGCTGGTGACATCGAGGACAAGGACTGCCTGGTGACATCAAGGACTGCCTGGTGACATCAAGGACTGCCTGGTGACATCAAGGACTGCCTGGTGACATCAAGGACTGCCTGGTGACATCGAGGACTAGCTGGTGACATCAAGGACTGGCTGGTGACATCAAGGATGGTTAGTTGGCTGGCTAGTTGAAAACTGCTGGTAATATCCCCACCACTAGTGTCAGAATTTTTAAAATAGTTCAAGGTTGAAGGGCATAACTTGGGTTTTTCTCCTAGAAATAGTAGTTGGCTAGAAAGAGAAAGCTGACATCTGACTACTTGCTGAACAGAAGCAGGTTGAAAACTGCCATATAGGATGACAACCCACAGCAAGTGAAAAAGCACTCTACCACTCATGCATGCACACACACACCAGAACAGAAGTGGAATCTATACTTGGAAAAACATGAAAATTAGACCTTGAATGCTTTGATCTCCTGCAAGTGCTCTGAAACTCTGAGATGAGACTGGTCCCATTGATCCTCTTCTAACCCAGCATCTGAAAAGTTGGCTCGCTTGAAGATTTTATCTGTGGGTTGGTGACAGTTGCTGCAAGTACGGCCGATTGGTTCTCCTACTGAGGTCCTCCAGGTTGACAGCATCTACTGCACATTTTTTTGCAGTAATTTTCCTTTATGGTGGGCTGGTGACATTTGCTGCTAGTATAGGTCAATTGGTTCTCCTTCCATACATCATCTCCAGGTTTACAGCTTTCCATTACTTATTTCTTCTGGAAGAAATTCTCCTTTACGGTTGGCATCGTGGGGTTGGTGACAACTTCAGATGGCGATATTTACCTAGGGCTTGCGGCATCTCATCTGCACAATTTATTCTTGGTCAACTGGTGGCACATCTCTGAAATTGGGTGTGTTGTCTTCTATAATACTGTAATAATCTCTATTAAGAATGGAAAACTCCGTCCTTGCAATGGCAGCTCCAGAATTAGTATCGGCCACCTCTATGCTGCTCACACCAATTACTGATCCCTGTAAGGATTCTCCAAATGAAATGTTTTGCATCACATTTACCAAAATGACATTGCCAAATGTCAGGTTGTGCCTAGGTGGTATATCAAGCTCTCTTGGACAACATAACATGGTAACCTCTTTGATGAAACCACAATGCAGCAGACTAAGTGGAAACCTTGTTGGTATCTGGATGGGACTTCTTTTACCATCCTCAAGAATGATGTGAACCAAGATTGGGTTAGCTGGGCTGCCTTTACTTGTTAACATCAAGGTGACAATGATAATCATGTAACATAGTATTGTTCACACCTCACACCTCCAGTTGAAAAGATAGGCATTGGATGGAGAGGAGATGAATCCTATATCTTCCTTGTATCAAATATCTTGAAATAAGCATTTAGTGGGAGGACGAAGAGGTGAAGCAGCCAGGCCAATCTGGGAAATGACTGCCTTCAAGGATGGGTATATAGTGGCTGCACACAGATGAATAGAAGGTACTTCCATCACCATAGCAATACATTCTAGTGCCTCATTTTATCATTCATTTCCACTTCAAGCAAAGGATGTAATTTAAGTTCACTCTTTCTCAGAGAACATTTTGGGCAACTTTTTCACAACACCATCGTGCACGTCTGGAATCGCAAATCAACACCGAATATTCACTTTTACATTTCCATGCACAATTAAGGACTATGGGTGGAAAACTTTGAACAATACTCTCAGATTTCAAATTTACCCTGAGAATCATTTTGTGTAAACCAAGCCAGTATAACTGAAAACTATTCACTCTTTTCAGGGTTTTCCTGAATTCTAACATCTTGCAATAAGGAGCAAACATGGTGACCATGCTTCCTTAATTTATGTTATCACAAAATGAAGACTTGAAATCCTGATATCCAATACTTGCTGCTGTCCATAATCTGTAAAATATTATCCATGTTCTTCTCTCACTGCTCTAAATAGCTCCTTTCTGCAGGCAGGTATACGTATTTGACAGTTCCAGGTTGTTTGAAGTGTTCTCACATATTTACGGAGTTCACGGTTTCATCTAATTCAGATTAATTACTGAAGCACAAAGAGTCTGTTCACCATTGCATTGCTGACAATCACTCGCTTTCCCCCTCTTCCAACGTACTTCTGTAGTGCATTGTCCACGTCAGCTTATAATCACTTTATAATTAGAAATGATGCATGGTTGACTTAAGAGTTGATTCATCATGATATCCATGTTATAGGTTTTCCACATCTCACGTCAGATACCATGGAAAAGGTTTTTCCACTCAATCAAGGACTTCACTTCGTGACCTCCAAAAGATCGTAATCATTTGATCCAGTTTCTCTCCCTAACCATAAAGAATGCGATTATGATAACCTTTTTGACACCAACAGTAGTAGTAATTTTGTGACTGATTTGGAAAGTGGCATTAGAGGATTGTCCTGTGTTACTAACAATATTCACACCATCTGTCCTTCATCCGAAAAATATGAGTATGTAACTCTCTTCAAAGATTCACACGTTGCAGAGCTTTACGTAAATTTCAGCAGTTCTAGTCTCTGTTTGCAGTTCTAGTCTCTGTTTCTCCAGGAAAAGACAGGAAGATATGCCTCCTGCAGCATTGGCATGATTACTCATCTGATAAGGCAATCACTCCAATGAACTGACGAAACTGGCTCTCTTCTGATTTCCAAACAATCTGGTACTCCTTTTAAGCTCTTGCAAGATGTTAGAAAAACAAGGAAAACACTACATCCCATCTCATTCTGAGGGATTTTGACAACTGCATGGAAATGTAATGTGAAAGGCCTGTTTACTGTGCCTGCAAGATCCCTTGACTCTGTGTGCAGTTGACTTTGACTTTGTCATCAGTTAAGGTCACCCCTAAATCAGTCAGGAATTTAAGACAGTCTTCAGAACTCTCAAAAGCTAGTTCGTTCTGAATGAAGGCTACAGGCAGGTTGGGTCTGTATCTGAGATGGTAGGGAGAATAGACAGAGTTAGTTATACAATTCCATCACTTGAAAAATAACAAGATATGAAAAGAAAAATAAGAGCGATCAGAATTCTACTGAAAAGAGGAAATGCAGGAACACCTTACCACTTATCCTGCAATAAAGAGAGACATGTTACATATTGCAAAATGTGCCACCTTTCAATAAATCAACAACAAAAACAACAACGAAGTAAATCAGCTAAAGAGGAATTAAAACAATGTTTCCATCATTTAAAAGTTTAATATTTAAAGCGTGCATAGAGTTTCATATCTCCTTGGAATCACTTAAGGAAAAGGAAAGTATACCTACCATCACTTCATTTCAAAACTCTATTTAACCATCGAGTTCAGTGAACTTATTAAAACACAACCAGTAACTTACCAATGAACTTCACATATACATATGTATACATGCAGTCTACAGTCATTTGTTTTAACTGACAGACTGACTGACAAACAGAAAGCCTACATGCCTGACTTACAGCAAAGTTCACTTTTAATCAAATATTTTCATCTATAGGGCAGCCAATCAAGTTGTTCAAACCAACTGGTTGCATTTTGCAGAGACAGTCTATTTTTTTTCCTCCTTTCTCTAATTATTAATATGTATCACTTCTTGTATTGAATGAAGGCTGCTAGAACATGTCACAGAAGCTGTGTTAATATCTTACACTATAAGGTGTCACCTTTCAACACTTATCACTACTGAAATCAGTTCTGTTTCACTCTTCAGAGCAAATGCCTTGGCTTGCCAGGTCTAACAATTGTGACAAAGCTGAAAATCCATGACGAGACTATTCAGTATTTCAGTGAAAAGTTTGTTATTGAAGAAAACTCTTGCTAGAGCAAACATAAAAAAAATTTGGTTCGGAGGTACGATATAAGAGGCCAAACAATAATTAGAATACATTCTGACAGGATCATATATAATTCCAACTGGGCTATTCATTTCAACTGCCGTTGACTAAATTGCAACAGTTTCAATACTGATTAATGCAAGCAACTTACCTACTTTCTTTAACTGATAATCATTATGAAATACACAAAGACAGATGCATCTTTGATGTGAAAATTTTAAAACAGGATGGATTGAAACGACGTGACTCAGCAAGAAACATTTAATCTCAAAATTCAAATTAGTTTGAGATATGAAGAAAACCATGCTGGATATTACTACATTCTCACACAGGGAGGGGTGAAAACAGTATCAAACTATGCAAATAGAAAGATACCATTCTTTGTTACTTGTAGTTATTTACCAGCTTCTTGAGGGGAAACAAAACAAAAAACAGAGAAAGAGAAACAAAGATACACGTACGATTTCACCATTGCTTTGATTGCATTTTTTCGTTGACGCTCCACAAACATGTCCATCAGGTAAGGAGACATTTTAGGAGCTGACCTGTATAGGAGAAAAAATTTATGGTAATCTGATAAAACTACAGCAGTGCGGAGCGCAAGGGCATGCTTCACCATTGCGTTGCTCTTGACTGTCGGTGAAAGTTTGGAAAGAGCTGTTGTTATATCTGCCAAAAGGAGAAAAGACAAAAAAAAAAAATAAGCAAAATGCATTTTCAATAATTTAATCTACACAGGATGGATAAAATGAAGTAAAAGTAAAGAAAAGAAGCACTTAATGTATGAGCATCAAGAGCTTTTTAATTTTGTTTTACAAAAGCTAAGATTTCCTTCAATGGTCAAACTAGGAATTACACTGCTAATTTCACAACAAAATTTTTCCAACCTTGCAAAGAACGCATCTTTCAAAAATATTATCAAGATTTTTCCATAGGGATGTTTGCATTTTTAAACTTGATTTAATGTGCAAACTGACCAAACTACATGAAAGATATACTAAAAATGAATACGTCACACCTGTAGCCAATAACAACATTCTTTTTTCAAGTTTTAGTAAGAAGACTTAAGCAAATTTTCCAATTTGCATTCTAATGCCCACCTGAAGAACTGTTTGTTAAGATATAATACAAGATTCTGTAGGCGGTGAACTCGTTCACATTTCCCGGAATGTTTTCAGCATACAAAGACTTGAGCTGCGTCTGACACTGGTTAAATTCTTCTCGGTCACCCTGTTTGATGCAAAGGTAGGGAGGTTTTGTGTAGGGTTGAAAGTAATAAGAATACACTTGAAACTTACTAGATATGGAAGAACAGTGACAAAAACAAAAGATGACTTGAATTACCTAACATGATTACATTGTGTGATGCTTTCATCAAATCACTGTGGTGGCAAAGGAAGCAAAAGTCCAACTTACCTTCTCCAAGGCAATCCTTGCATGAGTTTCATAGACCTTCACTGTAAAGCCATTACGAATTCTTTGGACCTGAGCACGACAAACAGATAAATAGAGAAATACCAATTGTACAGCAAAATTCTATTTTCCATGCAACTGCTACTAGTTACGTTACAAACAGATGCAAAATAATGTAAAATAACTAGGTCAATATTATCAAACATCACTCCCTCGTGGAGATCCAGAGATGGGGGTGACTTTTGTGCAAAACAAAAAGGATTTGTAATAGAGTGACTGTCACAGCTGCAAAGAATAATGTGTGTTCCACATTCACAGGGGCGATTCAGATTTTCTCAACAGCTTTTGAAAGAAAGTATACAATGAGTGTGTACAAGTGCTGCACACTTTGGGAATTTTGTGTGGTGTCTCTATTCGTGATGATACTAAATGATTTAACTGCCTGCAAAATCACCCAACAGTCCTTTTCAGACTACCTTCATACAAAAGAATTACAAACACCTGCATGACTCAACATATTAGCTGAATTTAAAGGAACAATGGAAGACACCACAACACCTGTGATGCTCAAAACCTCTTTCAGGTGAAAAGCCTCCTGAAGTGGGTACTGTGATAATGAAACAATGGAAAGGAATTTGAACCACTATACATCTGATTGGCTTTCCAAAATTTAATGCTGATTACATCCACCCTCAAAACTGGGTGACTAGTTTTGGAGTCACTGCTTACATTTCAGAGAGGAATGGTTTACTGCTTAAAGCAACCAACACGTGTATCAATGTACCCAGGGGAAAAGCACACTACCAAAGAGAGAGATGACAGAAAAAAAAAAAACCAACGGTAACTCACAGTTAAATCTTGGCGGATAGATTTCAGTTGGTTGCATGTAAATACATAGTCCTTCTTCTCCTGCCACTTGGCCTTCACAGCATCAAGTGACTTCTTAAGGACTTCCACTGGACGGACTTCACTGGCATTTGGAGCCTGATGAAAATAAACAGGTGCAATCATGTGTCACTGCCGCAAACTCTAACACAGTATGGAACAATTTCCATATTTTCCTCCTATTTGCTGTTTTCTTTTGTATTTGTATTTTTTTTTTTTTTAAGCTTGTTTCTTTTGATTTTCCTAGAATCCTTTTGTGTGTCTCTGATATGAATATGCAGGGTACTTGCTTCGTTATTTCAGAATTTCAAGTATGAAAGCTTCTGCCATTTTACATGTTACATCTCCCTCACATAACATTAGCTTGCCAAGCTTCCATTTCTATAGTGAATACGGGGATTCTCTGAATCTGCCCTAGCTGTCCCTCTTGTTCTGACGCAATGAACGTAGACACTAAAAAAATGTTAGATCTGTCTGTGGATTCGTTACATGAACATAACAAGGTTGTTAAGTAACAATTCATTTCTACCAATGGTCTCCAGTACCAAAGATGCAACAGGTTGCTGGATGCGAGGAAAATATTGGCTGACAGCAAGTGTGTTGTCACGACAACAGTTTGAAAATGACGACTACTTACTGTGGTCAACCTGAGATAATGTTTGAAAATGTCTTGACAAGTTCCGGCTACAGGTTCCAACGACCACTCTATATCATCTGATTCATTGTTCTGCAAGAAAATAAAGCCAGAAGAGGAGAAGATGTAAAAACATGTAACCCTCAGGGGCACATGACTCACTTAGGTGCAACAGACCAATAAGATGAGGCTGACCCTTTTATCGCCATTCACGTTAAATTCAGTAGAAATGTTTGTGATTTGTCCCTCTGATAAGTGTCTGATGGGCGTACTAATTCGGGCCCTGGAGGGCAGTCATTTCATAACGATTAGCGACCAACACAATTGTGGAGGAAGCCAGTGGTCTATATATTACTACTTGACATCATCAAGGTAATGATCCTGCAAACTTTACAATGATTTTATCATACTTAAGACATGCAACAATCTTTTGTGCAGTGCAAACAATGCACAACAGCACCATAAAATGGCTGTGGAAATCTCTGCACTTGTGGCCATAGACAGGGTTCGACTTTCATGGCTGTCTGATTGTTCTGGACAAATAAAATTCTGTATGGACAACCAACAGTTAAAGGTTGGTCATCCAATGGGAAACCAGTTTTGTCAAGAATTTAGTGGTCACACTTAAACATTTAAACGAACGATCACCCGTTTAATGGAGCCCAATTCTGCTAAACGTTTATGCAGATATTCCTGCCTTAAATCCTGCTTTTTGTAAAGATTGAATGTAGACAGCTCACTTGGGACACATATTTGGATGGATTTAGTTTCCAGTTATTTTCGGACGTAACCATTTAGAAAACCACGAGTATGATCTCTACGTATCCAACCAAGAATCACATTAGACAAACCCAGAAATAAAAGTCAGCAAGCTGTACACCAAAATGACATTATTTTGAGAATGTTTAAACGGTATCTGACAGCACTACAAGAATTATAAAGCAGTTTGTTTTCATCTGATTCAAGACTACACTGCTTTTCAGCTGACTCTTTTAACTTTAATCATTATCAAATTTCAGTATTGATAAAGTATGTTGTCTCTAGCATTGCATTTGTTTTTACTGCAAAAGAGAAACAAATAATATATGGGGGGCATATCTTAAATGAGACCAGTTGTTGAAATTCTTGTTTTTAAATGGCTACATACACAAGTGTTCCAAACAACCATACTTCCTTGCTGACAACTAACAATGGTAAAAGAATGCTCAGAAGAAGAACAACCATACAACTGTTTGAAAATCGAGGTATGATAACATCTCCCTTGTGTGAACAAGCAAGTTTTGGCTCATGGATGGGTCTAACTGTAAAGATCTATGTTAGGTCTCCTTGACAACTGAGCCCACTGTATTTCACATTCCACGATGTGGGCTGAGTGGTATTAATGTATAGATGATTGAGTTTAAAGGCAGAAACTCTCCTATTTTTTGAGACCTCTCGCAAATATGCCCTCGCAAACAGGTCATCTTCAAGCACAACCCAACCAGTGCTATTGACACAAGAAGATTCTCATGTTGTACTCACTGTGTTATTAATTTGGATGGACAGTTTCCCTTTGCGTTGCTTCTTTGTGGGGGTTTCATCCTCCTTAAGCATATCCTGGAAACGGGCTGCTCTCTTCTGCATCTTGGCAGAGAAGAAAGGGTCGTCTATCTCCCCGACCATACCTGCCTTACCCCTGAGAATGTGCACAGAAAGACAATGGATGAGGATGGTCACACTCGTGCTACTGGTATGTTCCGGGAAATCAAATTCAGGGACTCTTACCAATAAAAGTGCAGTAATCTACCTGCTACGGTGGTACAGGAAAGACATCATTTGGCTTACCACCTCATCTTCAATACAAATTATAATCCATGGTAAAGGATATTACCAACTTTAAAAGATGCACACAGGTGTTTCAAATTCTTTCCTCACCTTCCTCTGCCTCTTTTTCCTTTCTTTCCCTTCTGTGAGGTAGCAGGAGAGGTCTCATCTTTTCCATCTTCTCTTCCCCTGCCTCGTCCCCTGCCTCTTCCACCACGGCCCCGTCCCCTGTCTTTTCCTCTTCCCCTTCCTCCCTTACCCCACTGTTTCCCCGTCGAGAGGGATATGTAGTCCGAAGACTGGGAAGGGCTTCTGCTTCCTCCTCTGCCGCGACTTCTGCTGCGGCTTCTACTTCGGCTTCGAGAGCTACGGCTGAGGAATGAGAGAAGAATGAAGGGCGGAGTTGTTGCCTTATGTCAGAGAGAATAGAAAATGATTGGTTTTCAAGCATTGGGTGTACCAGGTGATGTTTACTGTTTACTTTAAACAAGCAGGAGTTTGTTTATCCTGTTGTCACTTAATCATGACAGTGTGTAGAAATGCTAAATGACATTCCTGGTCGTACCTGTACAAACTTGGAGAGCCGATTTCATGAGAGCAGATATAAGTCCATTGCCATGTGGCTATAGAACGCAAAAAGGGAATCATACATTGTTGTTTCAACTTACGTTGTTGAAACTGTCACTGTTGTTTAAACTTTCATTGTTGTTTCAAAGTATGGTGTTGAAACTTTCATTGTTGTTGACCATTTGATTGCTGTTGAAACTTTTGTTGCTGTTTGAAATTTGGTTGTTGTTGAAACTTCTCTTGGACTAAGTAAAGGCCCCTAGAATGACCCCTACCATACTGCCCTATTTGGAATAATCTACCATTCTTTGTCCACAAATATTGGTTTCAAAATATGATTTTTTTTCCAAAAACCAAACACAATATTTTTTCTTTCATTACTTTACATGTTCTCATTTCACCCTTTGTACTACCTTCTAAATTTTTTTCTTCTACTCACCTTCTAGATTTTCTTCTTCTACTGGGTTTTCTGTAATACGGCGACCTGGAACGGCTTCTAGTCCTGCTCCGGGAACGACCCCTGGAACGACTTCTAGACCTGCTACGTGATCTACCGAGGGCTTCATCCTCGCTGCTATCGTAGTCGTATCTCCCGTACCTGGGGGGTCGCTGCATCCTATCTCTACTGTCAGGGAACTTTCGATTGTTGTTAGCTTTACCCATCAGCATCTGAGGAGATGGAAGTGGCCTCCTGTTCTGGCTACTGTCTGATTCCCACCTGGATGCCTTGATTTGCTCCAAATGGTGTTTGGAAGAAGGAACCGGGGGTGTTGTTGTTGCTGATGTACCTTCCTTCTTTTCTTCCTTCTTCTCACTAAGATTTCACGAGACACGTTAACAAAAAAATAGGTCTAGACCTTACCTTCAAATCTCTTCTTAGAGGAAATTGACAGACTGCAAAGCATTGAGTAAGTTGCATCATATTGTAAAACTTACAAGAACCAAGTTTAAGTGACAACAGGTGCCTACTGCTTAAATTCAAATAGTCCGAGAAAGCAAAATGTGGAAATAGTGAAGAAGTGTCATCAAAATCAGCTAAATAACTATTTTACTGGACTATAAAGAAAAATTTCCAATTGTTTTTTAATTTTTACATGGATTTTTTTTTGGTGAAAGCCATAAGTTCACGGACTTTGTAACCACTTCCAGGCTCCCATTGGATTAACAATTAAAATCTTGTTGATTTCTGGGATGACATCAAAATCAAACTTTGGAACAACAAAGAAATACTTACAAAGGTAATGCCATATTCGCCCAGTCCTTTTGATAAACGGTCCCATCTCCTGTAGCAGTCGTCAACACTTCGTGCAAGAAATTCTCCACAGCGTCCTTTTCTTGCTCTGTGTTACAGTTTGCAAAGGCTCGCTGCACATAATCCCTGGGGGGAGTGAGAAGAGTGGGTGTTTCTTTTTAACTTTGGGCAACAGACCCATCATAAGCACAGCTGATACAAAATGAACTGTGTGATTTATACGAATAGTTGCGACTGTGCTAGAAAAGCAATTTGCCTTCTAGCGAAAACTTAATGGCTTCTTGATTGATCTACTTATGCAACATTTACAAGGTCACATTTATGCCAACCTACTGAGAACAACAATGAAAACAAAGCTACTACTACATAGCAAGCTTATCCTCCTAGATTTCAAGGTAAAACCTTTGGAAAGACATTTCTACCCAGTACTCAATCATCATAATCAAATCTTTTGTCTTTTAAAATACGACTGTATTTTGCTTTAAACTATTGCCTGTCAAATATACAAAACTGCTCATCTACCATCATGTTACTTACTTCAGGTCACTTGGCCAATCTTTTGGCCTGAAAAGAAAACAAGAGAAAATATATATTTTAACAGAAACAATATTACAACTGGGTCAGCAGTAATCAAAAGTGCCTCACCATTAAAATTAAAACATTTTGCAATTAGACAGGAGACTTGGACCACTGATGACTAGGTAAGAAATGGATGTAAAAACTTGTAGGAAAGGTTTGCTTTCAAGTGCAATCTTGACTATTGAGGCTATGATTAGGTTTTTCTTTTTTCATATGTTTTTCTATGACCATCACATCTTTTGTAGATAACTTACGTTGGAATAGCCTTTCTGACTGGCTTTGATCCAGCATTTGCAGGCTTATCTGCTGTTTTCACATTATTTTCATTCTTATGGGGCATCTTTGGTCCAATGAAGGGGTGTTTGTTGCCACCGGAGGTTGCACTGAAGTTGTTGCGCTTCGGAAGGTTGAATTTTATACCCTGTGCTCCAGGGGCAGCTGAGAAAGGAAAAGAGAAATATGATGACCAAAGGAGCAAACCACAAGTGCTTTGCAGACTTAATGACAGCTTTAAGGTCATCTTCATAGGTTTTAATCCTTCCTTAATGACTTCATGACAATTTGTTACATTCGAAAAATGACGTGATGAATGACTACCTTGTGGTGTCTTGTCTCATGAATGAGTCGCTTCTGTTAGACACACTAATTTGAAGAATCATTAAGACGAAAGCTGGCTGTATGTTCTGATAAGCACATTCATTAGCATTCATTATGTTTCCCTTACATACCTATCATTTTTGGATCCTGACTCCACCTTGATGGCTTGTTCTTTTTGTTTTCTTTAGTCACATCGGCGTAGCTCGGTGTGGATCCTATGCCAGCTTGCTTGCTATTTTCGTTGGGAGGCTGATCCTGGCTTTCTGCTTTGGGGTCCTGTCCAGTTGGAGGTCCTTTGGGCGCCCCGGTCAATGGACCTCTGTGGTTCTGATTAGGGGGTGCTCCTGGAGGGTATGGTGGGTGTGGATGCATGTAGTTTGGACCAGGTGGGGGAGGCACCATGTGATTGAAATTTGCGGGATGGTTCGGAGGGAATGTCCCAGGATAGCCATAACCAGGTGGATACTGTTGATACATGTTTGGCTGTAGGGAAAGATGTTGAGGTAACTGAGATAAGACACAAATATACAACATTTACAGGCTCCTTGTTCAATGCTGAACAAAACAGTCATCTCAATTTGCATTACATCACAATAAAGAGATGAATAGTCACTGTAAAGATAATACAATTTAAGATGACAGTAAGGGAAAGAGAACAACAGAATATGCTTAAAAAGTTATGTACCAATGTATGTGTGATTCAAATGGCAACTGTGTTTTTCATCACATAACTCACTTGTGTGAGTTAGACAATGTCAATTATGTGAAAGTACAGGCAAGATGACACTTCTCCACCAACTACTCACCCCATCTCCTCCCCGTCAAATTATCATCACACTCACCTGTCCCATGTTGAAGTTTGGTGGCATCATTGGCTGTTGTTGTTGGTTTGGCATATTTGCTCCCATCCCATAACCAGGGTAACCACCACCAGGGTAACCATGTCGATACATCTGTGAATACTGGTTGTAGTAATTTGCTGTCATAATAGAGGAAGGAATAACATTTTTGAAAGTTATAGCACTGCAAAAAAAAACAAACCTCCATGTTACAAATCATTTAAGCATTTATAAACACTGTCCAAAGACTGCTGAAGAAACTCAAAAAAAGAGAAAGAAATGGGCTGTGTATGGCAACATGACTAGATCACTATTGCAAATTGCATATTATGACCACAATTTCCTGAGCCTTGAACACAGTTCTCTCTCTGAAATTTTGAAGCTGAATGTGAGATCTCGCTTTGAGAAGGCAATCAGACAGAATGTGACTTAATACCTGAAATATATATATACCCTTTTATTTTTCTCACATTCCCATACATACAGGAATACCTCTGTAGCTATTTTGTGACATCAACTTTTCATAGCAATACCCTCAAAATGCCACTGAGAGGTGAGACATCCATGTGCCAAAACAACTGCCAAACAAGGTTAAAATCAGTAGTGTTTGCTATAAACACACCAGGGGTCATTTGTGCTTGGTTCAAGGGTCAGTTGCTGAAATTTTGCACACACTTCCAATTGCACTCGCATAGGCACAAATAAACACAAAGATGAGACTACACAGTTGCTACCATGTAGCTTACAGCATTTGTGTGAAATTGTATTCACTCAAGTTGATACAGAATATGTCAGATTATGGTATCCTTGGAATTAAACTACACATTTTTTTTTTTGGGGGGGGGGGGGTTATAGAGGGAGTAGGATGATCCTAAAAACAAGAGGAAGTAGGAAGATCAGGCAGATCACCAGAAGTCACAGAACTGCATCATCTACATCTACAATTGGAGGATTAATTGATTACCATATTGCTGTTGCATCATCTGGTGTTGTTGTTGTTGTTGAGCCATGTAATGTTGTTGCTGTTGCTGCTGCTGCTGTTGTTCTTGTGGAAGGGGTGGCTGTGGAGGTGGAACAGCTGGGGTGGAAGCATTTTTGGCATCTTTCTTTGCTTTCTTCTCTGGCAATTTGTTTTGGAGACTCTTATCACCGAGCTTGTCTCTGGTTTCTTCCAGCGCCTTGAGGGCATTCTCCCAGGTCTTTGGAACTGGTGCTGTTGGATTCGGATTGAACTGTTGGGCCCTGTGAGACAATCGTAGTAGAAACTGTGATACTACTTTTTTTCATATTCCCTGTCCTTCCTAATCACTGTTGAAACCACTATCTGGGCATAATATATCCAATATTACAGAGCTAATACATTAAATGTTAAAGCTTGGAACAGGATGGGTTTAATTCTCAAGTTTCCTTAGGCAAAACAGTGGACATACTTTGGTGGAGTCAGAAGTGCTACTCAGTGTAGCAAAGGCCCTATTTGTATCATGAATGTGACCTTGCACCTAGTACTGTAAATGGGTCATTTTTAATGAGAAAATTTGGTGTTATTTTGATGAGTATTTTGTAGTTTGTACTTTGTTGAAGTGACATCAATTAAGAAAAGAAGCTTAGTCAAAATAGAGCAATGCACAATGGTGTAAAAACCATGTAAATCAAAGAAGGCAAGCAGCAAATTTGCACAAAATGTGTCACTTGTTAAACAATAAAATAGCTTAGGTAAGCTGAAGTGATACAAATTGAGAAATAGCTAGGGTGTGTCAATCTAGGGGGTTCGTCAGTTTAGGTGCAGTTGCGATGTACTTTAAGGCTTGAATTGCAATGTGCTTGCACAAAGATAGGGAGTTGTGTGGGCAGAGTTGCTGATATGCTTTAAATCATTTTTTTCATAATAAAAATCATGATTTTAATCGGCTTGATTTAATCTAACAAAAAGGGGGGAGGGTATAGGCTATGTCATCACGATGGCGATAGAGTGCATAGTATACAGAACCCCACAATTGGCAATGTTACTCAAGTGAGCTTGACTTTCTAGAACCACAGTTACATATTTTATAATTATGAACCCATATTAAATAATGGATAATTTGAGACATCAGATTCTAAAATATTGGTGATAGATTCCTTGCGTAGGGCTGCAATTTTCCGCTTCAAGAAAATGGGGAACTTTCTTTTTTCCACTTTTCATGCTCAATTTTTTTTTATTTATGCTTTTAAAAATTTGTTTTTTCCTCGAACTGAACATTAAAAGGTGCACTTTTAGGTTTTGGAAAAAAAGAAGAAGTTAGATTCTTAGTGGTAGCAACATACACCCAGGTTTAATACTTTCCTGCATCATAAGTTTGCTACTCAATGCTCAATCAATCACTGGAATTCATTACCAGATGCTATTGCTAATTCTCCATTTTGGATGCATTCAACAGTAGATAAGACAGGTTTTGGGAAAATACTGTTTTCTTCAAAAAAAAAAAGATGGAAAGAAAAAAAATTAATCCATCATAAGATAGCTTTGACTCCTTAAACAGTTTCAGTTATTCTTGAAATAAGGCACAGGTCTTCCTAGTGTTAACTACATACACTAAACATCGTGCTCTAATATATAGTAAGAAGTGTTTGCACGAGTTACCCAAAAACCCGGGTACCCGCCCGCCATGTTACTACCGAGATCTCATTTAACGACCCGGTTCCAAAAATGTATACAGTGATAGCCTATAGGTCTACAGCAGACACAGTTTCACTATTTCTGAGAGTCGTGACTGTTGCTGTTTTCTAACTAAATAATGGTTATAAAAATTGTTGCCAGTTGTTTTTCTTTCTAATATTCTCCTTTGCTTACTTTTTTGTCTCTTCATGGTAGATTTTCCATGAAATCCCTTATAATTCTACCAAAAAGCGATCTCTATGTCACTGCATTCATAAGCACAGTATTTCTCTCAAAATGCCACACACCTACACTACACAGAAAAGAGTGCGCAGTTGTCTACAAGCATGCAGAGTGCTCTAAAAATTCAGTCTGAAATACCTGCCAAACATCTGTTTAATCATTACATAGCAGATGGTTGACAAGATTGTCATTTGTGACTGGTTATTCTGTATGTCCCACGTAACCACACAGAACAGCGGTTCGCTCACCTTTACTAGGATTTCCGTTGCCTAGAATCTAGAAACCTGTGATCACCTTACGGCATTGTATACATCAACTGTCTCCACGAAATGTCTTACTATTAATTACAAAGAAAATTATACGTTTGAAACTGAAGCAAAATAAAGATGAAATGGTGACTCCCAGATAAAAATAGTGGGGAAAGTTGGTGAGGCACGAAGTGAAAACAGAAGAAACCCTGCTTTACTCAGGTTACAGTACACCCACAATAAGGTTATACAATCTACATTGTTGGATTATAAGCGAGTTGCTGGTTGATTAGCGAGACAAAGTCACATTGCTGGGCATATTATGATATGCTACATAATGCTTTGCCAATTCACTCTGCATCCATATGGTGTTGGATGTTAAGTTGCAGTCGCTGTCGGTGGAGTGGGGGTGCTCTTGAACCTTGAGAATGACAGAACACAAGCATTCTGAAATTAAAAATGAAAAACTGCAGGTGCCTTCGCAAGTGCTCAGGTAACACAAATTTGTAATTGGTCCTGATCAAGGTTGCAACCTACTGGTTTAAATACTTGGAAACAGGCAATGCAAAAATGCTGAGGTTTCACCTAAAAATAATAGAACTGCTTCATGTTGGCACATCAAAGGAAAACACTTTCATTGAATTCATTCTGCACACTATACAGTTGATTCAAATAAAGGCACTCTTTTGCACTAGGTCCTACTCAGATCAGCCTGATTAGGAAGCTGAAACAAAAGAAACTTTTGTTTAATACTTGGGAGGTGAAATCATATACTTCCTTAATGATACAGCGATCATGAAGTAAGTACGTACAGTAAAAACTTCTTGTGAGATCAATCGATACAATGCCATAGGGTGCATTGGCTATGCATATATGGTGCAAGGTTAAGGCTAAACTGCAGTAGCCTGCGTAATTGGTAAAGATGAATCAAACCGATCGGTAACGACAAATTAATTGAACAAACCTCGTCTGCCATGTATGCTGGCAGGCTAAGGATGAATTTGCCATTTTTTACCAGGTGAAATTGTTGTTTGTAATTGCGAAATTGTATTTTGTGAAATTTTGTTAATTTATTTTTTACAGTGAGTAATTGTACGGTACTGATGACTCAGCATCTGGATTTTATTTTTCGGTGGTTGATGGAGTTGCTAGTTTGTTCAGTACACTATTGGGTACCAATGACTTTGACTCAGCATCCGCATGGAGTCTGAATTGACTTTGAATCAAGATCTATTCTAAGACGTATTTGTTGGTAGGAGGTATTGAAGGTATTTGATGACATGACGTAGGCCAAACGGCCTCTACTGGTGAGTTTGGTAATGGTAGTTGATGACTGTGACTCAGCAGCTACAGAACAGATATTTAGTGGAATAGTGGTATTAGTTAATGCAGCAGGGTAAACTGTAGTTGTCACCTTACTAAACCCTAACTCAGAATCATGACCTGGCATAACTGACAGGGCATCAAACAGTTTGCCTGAAAATCAGGTTGACTCATGAATAATGAAGTCCATTTCAAGTGATATCAACTTTTACTTGGCACCGCAACTAGGCCTACAAAGTATAGTACAGCCCCCGAAATTGGCGCGCACCCAATATTGGCGCACCTGCAAAAATCACGAACTATCACCGTGGCAACAATACTAAAGCAAGCCTAACCTACTAGAGCCTAACCACAGTTACGTTTTTCGCCATTATGAATCCATTTCAGGTACGTTCCATCTAAATTATGACTCTGTCAGGCACGTTTTAAAAGCCCATCATAATACTGCAAGAATTGTAAGGTTTTGTGAATGACATTCCCCAAATTTATCTGAAATTACCGCCATATGAGCACTCGTCCTTCCCGGTGTCGTTGCACCCGGTCTACCATCGTGTATGTAGTGTATGTATATGCATAACCTAGGTTAAAGGTCACCAGACTTTGTTTACGTTTCCCCTAAACTGCCCCAGTTTTCTAAGTTAACTTTAAAGTAGTAGTAAGGATTATCAATGTTTAGCTGCAACTTACTGCACATTAACATTTCATACTTATGTTGAATTTTTGACAATTTGGAGAATGGGAATAGTACAGGGCTACAGACTTTTTGTTTGAAAGTTCAGTGTAACCTCCTTAAGTCTTTGTTTTCACATTTTGTCCCTCAATCAACTTACTGGAAATGGCTACTTGTCTCATGAATGATGAATGGTGATGATAAAAAGGACTGAGTTACATGGGCTACAGCAGAGATGGCATTGATATGCAGACAAACTGTAAAGATATAATTTGAGTTCGCACTGTATTTAGTTCATTTTTTTCTTTTTTTTTAAATAGCCATTTTTTTTTCTGTTACTTATTTTCTTTAACATAGGAGAAACGATATCGTTTATACGATAAGAAAATGATGAAGAGGGCCTATAACCTAGTAAGGAAAAAGAGGTGGTCCCTCAGAAAAGCAGCAAAGATTTGTGGTGTCCCGCAAACTTCCTTAGGGAGAATTATGTCTAAAGGAGAAGACAAAATTGACTCTCCCATGGGGAAAAACTCTGTCATCCCTAAACATCATGAGGAAAAACTCAAAGACCACATCATCCATTTGGCTAAGCTGGGTTTTCCTATGTCTCGATTAGACATCCGAAAGTTGGCAACAAATACTGCCATTTTTTTGGGAGTAAGGCAAAATGGTAAGCCATTGTCCAAAAACTGGTTGGAACGATTTCTTAAACGATGGCCTGAACTCAAAGTTGTGAAACCGCTCAAGCTGAGTCTCAGAAGGGCCAAGGCAACTAGCAAGGAGACTGTTGCCAAATATTTCGATGAGCTGAATAACATCATGGAAAAGTACAATCTGAAAGAAAAGCCCCACCTAATCTTCAATGTGGAAGAAAGTGGATTTCAGGTGGAGCATACTCCCCACAAGGTTGAAGCACCAAGGGGGATCAAAGTGAATTCTATTGTCAGTGACCGTGGTCCCATGACCACTGTATTAGCTGCTGGAAGTGCTACTGGTCAGGCAGTTCCCCCTTTTTTCATCTTCAAGGGGAAACGAATGAATGATCTTTTGAAAAATGGCAGTGTCCCTGGGAGTGGTTTTGCTATGTCAGCAACAGGCTGGAGTAACAGTAAAATCTTTATTGACTATGTAGAAAATCACCTGACAATGCATTTACCGCATCGCAGTCAAGGAGAACATGTCCTCCTTTTATATGATGGTCGTGCTTCACATATATCCCTTGAATTGATTGAGTATGCACAGTCAAAAAACATAATTTTGTTTGTGTTACCACCTCATTCAAGTCACATTCTTCAACCAATGGACGTCACTCTATTTGGACCTCTGAAAACCTACTATCACCAGGAATGCCAAAGGTTCATGAGAGAACATCCTGGAGAGGTCATCACCAGATATGAAATTTGTGAACTCATTTCGAAAACCTTTATGAAATCTTTCACGCCACTTAATCTTGTAACCTCCTTCAGAAAGACATGCATTCATCCAATCAACCCTGGTGCTATTGACAGCCTGCATTTTATTCCAGCTGATCATTTCAAAGTGGCCACTGCTGTGACAGATAAGAACAATGAGGGAAGAACACCAAGCACAAGTGATAAAGTTAATTACACTCTAGATGATTTCCTCAGAGAAAAAATTTCAGTCCCTAAGCCTTCCAAAACTACTAAACGAAAATACAAATACAGACCTGGAGGCGTTGCAATAACAGAAGATAAGATTGTTCTCAAAATCAGAAAGGTATTGGAAACATCTGAAAAGGAGCCAGGCTTAAAAGAACCTCAAAACACAGGACAAGCTGAAAATTCATTAGGAAAAACAACCCACAAAACAGATGAATCACAAAATGACTCTGATTACAACCAAGATGACCATTGTTGTGTTTGTCAACGATTTTCACCACCAAACTTGAGGGACGTCTTGAGAAATGAAGTAAAGTTTGTCGACTGGGGACAACGTGACAGCTGCACCCACTGGACCCATTTAGAATTCTGTGTTCCAACCACAAAGGGAGACATTCAAATTGATAAGAAATTTTTATGCCCCCATTGTCTGCAGGAAGAATAATAATGAGTATTGTCAGTGTTTAAAAATGTTCATACCCTCAAATAGTCCCTATCTATTCCTTTAATACAAGTTCATCGACCTTTCCTCACTCGACTGTGATTTAACTAAAGGCACGAAGCACACTGTGTACAAAGTCAATGGACGGACACACACAGTGACCCTATGGGAAAATACGCCAATATTGGGTGCTCCGCAAACTTGAAATCGCTGAAGGAGTCTCATCAAATTGCAGCCATTTTTGCTGTATTATACTAAAATGGGTGCCAAATCGTTTATATCCTTGGATTTGTGAGGCACAGAGCATGTGAAAAAAGCTTGTAGGTGAGTGTTTTGACATCTTCATTCCAAAATACAGGCGATAGTGTCTTAAGGGCGCCAATTACAGGGCTTCCATGCTACAACTACAAGTCATCTTGGTGGAATAGATACGTGGAAAGAGTGTTTTTGAGGAATTTTCATGATCATTAAGTATTCCAACTTACATTACAATGTCCTGTAATGGTGACACTAACACTGTAACAGAACTGTATGTTGTAATCTAGAGCCAGTAGTGGTTGTACAGTACACAACTAATTAGCATGTTTGTGCAGTAAGATACTCCTAGGTTAGACATTACGTTAGGTTAATGGTTAGGCTAAATAGACCTCGTCACTCAACTTTCTCAGTTTGAAATATCCTTCAATTTTAGTCTTTGAAAGCAGAATCCTTCACAAGAATACAAAGTAAGTCATTACGAATACTGATACAAACCATTGAGCTGCTTGCGTGGCTTGATTTTGTGGATTCCAAGCCATCTCTTTCTTTCCTACCGTCATTGCTCACGATTGTATGACGTCAATACGCAGTGTCACCAAAGAGGGCGGAATATCTTTTTAGAGGGCGATACATCTGAAAGCTACAGAAAATTGATACGGCCATGAAGAAAAAAATATTTTAAATACACTAGCAATGCACTCAAGTTAAAAAATTAAATACTTTTTTGAAACTTTAATTAAAAAAAGTTTTATGGTTTAAATTTTTACAAAAATTATTAATTTTAATTGTAAAAAAATTTTACAAAAAAAAAGTTCGAAAATATACATTTTTCTTGAGACCTAACGAGTTTGAAGAGCCATTGGCATCAGGGTTTGGTCGTCAAGGAAATTGTCAAAATGAACCCATCCAGTGATCACGAACTGTGCTTTGGGAGTGATTATGATGTTTTAATTTTTAATTTGGAGACATTTTTTAATTTCAGTTTCAACAAATTAAATACATTGGTAAATGTTATAATTTGCAAATATTAAGAAAGGAATATAAATAAATGTGTCGAAAAATAAAACGGGAAAAACACATTTTTCGAAATGCCTGTCAACCTTTTTCAAATAAAATTCGTTTTTTAAATTTTAAACTTTTGTGAAAATTGTAAAACAGGAAACAACTTTTTGTTTTTAATTTTAAAACAAAAATAAATTTTTGTTTCAAACATCTCACCAAAAATGTTTTGTAAATTTGCAAAAAAGTTATGTTTGTAAAACAAATTTTTGTTTTTCGTTTTTAAATTCTTTATTTTGATTGCATTTCTATGGTATTTGCTTTTTCTTTATGGAAGTGTTAGTGTTCCGGTGAAAGCGTTTTTCCAGTACTTGAAGGTTGAATTTTTTACGAAAAATGTGTGAGTAACATCCGTCATTCGTTCAAACCTAACCCCTAACCCGAAGAGTAAGCAAAACGACAATAGCTGATTGGTTGAAAATAGTTACGTTCTATCCGCACGAATATCTTCTGGCGATACTAACTTTCTAAACTTCGAGTATTTCTTGTGTTGCATGTATTGTAGGCTCCGTGGGACATTTATTGGAACCTTGTACACATGGACATTGAGCTGTGTAAGGTATCACGCAGATACACCTTAATGATTTGCGTGCAATAATGACTGGAATACAGGTTTGTCTTATACCTATAGGGGAAGGGGAAACCTGACCTAAAATTCTCTCCTGTTCAGACTTCCATCTGACGAGGGTGAAGGGTGAAGTTGGAGAAAAGTGAAGTGGGGGAAAGGTGAAGTTGGAAGAAGGGGCACACAGGACGCTCTTTTAATGGAATACCGTTGGGGCATATAGGACGCTCTCTTAATGGAATACCGTAGCGTAGAGTAAAAGGATTATTTAAAATAAAATGCCTCTCGTACAGCAGGAAATGATGCTTACCATATGCTGGCCTCCCCTAAAGGACTTCTTTCTTGATTTTTTTTTCTTCTTTCAAGCCCTCAAGATTATGCAGTGTAAATTTTTATGGGTGAGAGAAGTTGGTTGTGGACTTACCATTGTGCACTCTCTACAGCGCTCAATTCAGATGAAGTTTGCAAACACTTTATCCCATCTTTTACAACCCTTTGATTATGTCTTCGAGATTTTTTATCTTCATCATCCTATACAATCTAAAGTAAGCAAATTCTGGGATCCGTGTGTATATATTTGTAATGTTATGTTCTTTTTAGATTGTTCTTTGTTCATTTTTTTTTGTACAACTGAATTGATAGTTTACCCTTCTTTATTTTACTAACTACCTTCATCCGTTGTATAATTCTGTTACTATGTTTCTTAGATTTCCAATCATTTTCCTCTTTTCCAATTTTTCAATTGATTCCCCCGTTTATCTTCATAACAATGTGGAAAACTTATCCTAACACACAATGTGATTTCAAACAATTAAGATTAATTATCGTTTATGGAGTTGAGATGAAATTTTGTGCCAGCCAGCTGATGAAAGCTCTTGCTTTTTTGTAAACTTGTAACGCAAGTGCTCATAGTGTCACAATATTACAGAAGGTCCCGGGTACAGAAATTGTCTCATAATTAACCATTAAATGGACCGAAACCGGAAGGATGATAACAGCAGTACGTCTATGCGAAAAAAAAAAAATGGTTTTAGTTAAAAGTTGTGTGTATAATTAAAACGGGTGCCAGAGTCTGCGAGGGCAGCATTCAATGAGGGGAGTACACATTTTTCCGGAAGAGCAGTATATGGATGTTCCTTCAGAGGTGGCGGGACCAAGATAGGAACAGAAACTTTCCAGCCCAAGCAAACTCTGCAGAGTCTATCTACTAGCTCTGCTCTGAACTGTTTTATCCTCGAGTTGCTGTGTGATAAGTTGAACAGTGATCGACTGTTTATCGTAGTAGGCGCGCGTGCTGTGTAAATAAGTTGTTAGAACTTTATGGGATGTATGATGGAAGAAGAAAATACTACCATCGTCTTAACACAAGGCTACTGATGGTTGCTGAGCTTCGTTGCTTCAGCGATCACACCTAGTTCTCACAGAATTTCCATAATGGTTAGTGTGGATACCTCTCGACATATAGGGATAAACATGTATGACGTCATGTGAGGATTGGCCGGTGATCACAATTCCCTTGTAATAGGGCCTAAATCTACTCGGCCACAGCACCGGTCAAGTATTCAACAAACCATCCATATTTCGACAACTCTTCTGACATATTTCTCGCCCTTGTTTAAAACAAGGCAATACAAACATTGAAACTACTTAAGAATGAGAGTGCTCTATTCATGCCGTCAGGTGCCGTTCATTCCATTGAGTCGTTGAGTATTATTCATGTGCAAGAGAGCGTGTTCTGACCCAAAACCTCAGTGATGTCAGTTCTGGGCAATGATTCTAAATTAGAGCTGAAATTTGGTTGCATTAACATATTTATCGTCTTTTACAGTGCTTGGAATATACTACCAAATGACATTACGAAGCTACGACCCATCCCGTGGTACACACATCACCGTAACTTTACATGCATATTTCCGACTTAAACACTTCTGCTCCACAGGACCGGAAATAGAATTCAGTAGCTGAAGATGACTACCAAGGCAATTAAGTCATTTCTTGACTATTTTACAGCTTTGACATTTGCAATCTTCTGTGTTTCATTTTTAATCACGAAACTGGAGTCAAATGAGAACAGATATGTGCCGAGGTTTTCTGGATTGTCTTTTGAAATAAGGTTAGTGTCATGCGGATCAGTATAAATTATAGGAAATTAAGAATTAAGAATGATGATGATTTTATACAAACATAGGCCTACTATATATTTTATTATAGCAGCTAATTAAGGTACAACGAGTTTAGCATGTAGAACAAACGTAGAGCACTGTACCACATGAATGTCACGTTACTGACATGTATGAGGGACAGGTATGTATAATACTCCCAGTGGCAGCACCAGGATTTTAAAAGTGGGAAGGGGGGGGGGGGGCAAATGGAGGGCAAAAGGAAATGTCGGGGGGCTTTTTGCGCCCAGCGCGAAACGTGAGACACACCGGGTGGGGTCCAGGGGCAAATCCCCGGTGGGGGTCCAGGGGAAGCCCCCGGAAGCACTGAGGTTTTAGCAAATCTCTTGGTAAAAAATTAAGTCTCAGGATAGGTGTATGTTGGTCCATAATGCATCATCCAAAGCAAAGATTCCAAATGATTTTAATGCAAGCTAGGCCTATTTGGCTATTACTCTTCTTAGCTGACAACACGAAAAGTTGGAAAGCGACAATATGTTTAAAGCTACTTACATGCAATCTCTTGACACTTTTTACACTTTGCTTAAAACACAAAGGTGAATGCAATATGTACAGTATATTAACAGGGAATAAATATATACATATGTATCTCTTACACTTCAAGTTTATATATCGAGCATACCAGGTAGTACATAATGTATTAGTGGGATGTGTTCACAACTACAGCAAGAATTAATTACTTTGAAAAGTTTGGGAATGATTCAAACAGGGAAAAAAATTATTTGTGAATTATTTTGCCTTGAAAACTCCTGAAAGGACACTATACTCCAGGAGCTGAGTGGTGTGGAGGGGGGGGGGGGCAGCTGGGGGAAAAGCTCTGACCGGGGGAGCATTTGTCCCGCATGCCCCCCCCCCCCCTTGGTGCCTCCCCTGTATACTCCCAGTTACATTGATGCATTAGAAATTCGTGACAACGGCAATTATGGCATGATGCATTCAAACAGGGTCAGGTAGGGTCATATGTTTTTTTTGGGGGGGGGGGTGAACTTGGGGTAAAAGTCCTCAGTTCCTGCTGGCTGGATTTTTTTAGCTGTGTGGCGATGCGTCGGAGCCATTTCCTGGCAGTCCGAATATATAAAAAAAAACACTGAAGCAACGAGATTCATCTTTAGTGTGTGAGTACGTACAGGAGAAGGCGGACTTGGAGTGGACAAAGGGTTAAACATGGAAGGGGCCAGCAGCTGTGATAGTATATAGGCGGAGGTCTACCAAAGGCTGACGAGTAGCATACAGAGAAATATTTTGTCTGGCCTCTCAGACTGCAGGAAAAACCTCTTTCCAGTCCCTTGATCTGGCCTATACTGACATTCAGTTATATATTTTTTATTTTTTGAAACATGCAGATTTGCAAATTAAAAATGAAAATAGCGTACCGCAGACTTGAAGGAAATAGCAAGAGAGTTGAGCTGTAGGTCTATGTTTCGTTAATAGATATGAACATGTAATCACTATTCATACAGCATGCTAACATTAACATGTGTTTTCCGTAATCTTTTACTAAAATAGGCCTACAGTATGCACCCGGGAGTTTGGTTTCTATGACCATCATAACCTTGTAATCATGTGGCAGCGTATGTGTGTGTGTATGTGTGTTTGTGACGCTTACCTTGTAAACATGATATCTATAGAGGGGAAGCTTGGACACATCTGACACTTAGCACTTATGAGGTGTACCTTATAGAGTACAAGAACCCTATTGTTTTTGGTGGAGGTCAAAGGTCATTCGAGGTCAAAAGGGGTCAAATTGCGAAGAACTTGTAAGCACAATATCTCAAAAAGGGAACCTTGTACAGATGTCATATGAAGTATGTATAGGTGTATCTTATAGAGTACAAGCACGCTGTCGTCAACGGTCATTTTTGGTCAACAAAGGTAAAACTGAAAACCTTGTAAAATAGCTGCCTCGATATACCTACCTTCACCGACGGTATCAAAATTAATAGCTAAGAAGTATAACAAACATAGCAGGTAGGGCCTACACCGCGAAAAAGAACAATACGTAGTAAAAAGTAAAGCAGTGTAAAGAAACCAATTGATACCCTCTCGCTTGATCAGGTAGTCAACCAGAGAGTACGTTACTGAAGTGCAAATATATTCTTACCGTCACACAATGGCTTGTGCTTCATTGGCCAATCAGATGAACACCACTAGTTGCAGTAGAAACACGCTATAGTCAGAAGTATGTAGTCCGTGATTGGGGGTTACGGAAAATTCTAAGACACGTGCTTCAAGTTGTGTACACAAAAGCTGTGCACCTTGCAGGGCACATCAAACAAAAATTTGCATGTTAGTAAAAAGAAAAAAAACTTGGCGACAAAGGAACATCAAAATAAATGACAATGTAAGACATAAAAACAAAAGCAAAGCGAGAGAACGAGGAATATTCCAAAATACCGTACACCTACCTATAAAAATAGTTGAAAGGCCGATATGGCCGTACTTGCCACCATATAAAGTACATGAGGATAACAATTGCATGTATGTTTTCATCTCGTCACTACAAGTTGGAAAACATGCGTTTAGTTAGTTTAGTAGAAAAAAGGATCAGGAGGGACAATTAAGTCCCCATTCAGTTAGGACCCTGGAAAAAATATACAAAAATCAAACCCTGTCACAAAGCCTAAAGTACTTGCCCAGTGCATTCTTAAACCCATTTAGACTTCTTGCCATCACTACATCCTCAGGCAAACCATTCCACTCATTCACTACCCTCTGAGAAAAGAAGTAATAACAAATATTGATCCTACTTTGAACCTTCTGGAGTTTAAGACAATGACCTCTAGTAATTTTACTATTTGCGAACTTGAAAAAATGAGAAAATGATAAATTATCAAAAACCATGAACAGTCTTGCAGACTTGAATCAAATCTCCACGTAATCTTCTTAGTTCAAGAGAAGTGTGATTTAAGAGACGTAACCTGCTGTTATAGGGGACACCTGTGAAGGCTCTAATCAATCTAGTAGCCATGCGCTGAACTTTCTCAAGTAACTCCCATGGGTTCCAAGCTTGAACAGCCCACTCTAAATGAGGCCTAACCAATTTCTTATAGAGTCTTACAACAATTCCTTGCTTCAGGAAACTAACATTTCTTTTAATCATACCTAAAATCCTATTTGTTCTTTTAGCTGCTTCAACACGTACTGCTTAGCTGACTGTAAAGAAGAATCTATGTAAACACCTAAGTCCCTTTCAACATAAACCTCTTGCAGTGACTGTCCGCCATTTAAAGTATACGATTACCTAGGATTATTATTGGCAATATGCATTACCTTGCATTTTGGGAAAACACTAGGGAGATTTGACAAATCTTCTTGTGTAAAATCTGACACAAAATAATTGTTCAGCAGTGTCCCAAGATCTTCACTGTCAGTAACTACATTATCTGCATTAGGATCCCTAAGAGAAACAACAGTTTCCTTAACCTTCTGCTTACACCTAACATAAGAAAATGCCTTCGGGTTGTCCTTAATATTATCAGCTGTACTCTGCTCGAAATTCAGTTTAGCTAAGAGATTAACCCTTTCACTTTAAGTAGGTAAATGTTAAACTTATAAAGGTCAGAAACAGAGTTACTCATCCTATAACGCCTCCACATTTTCCGCTTTTGTCTAATGGCACACCTGACTTCTTTAGTCATCCACGAAGGCCTACTACTTTTACGACACCGAAACTTCCACGGAACATGATTATTCATAACATACTTCAATATATCAGCTATAAAGTCCCAAGATTCGGAATCACTTTTGCCACTCATTCCATTTATCCAGTCTGTACCTTTCAATAAACTATCAATTGCTACAGTATCTGCTTTAGAAAAATATGGGATCCTTCCTTACTTACAGAATTGACCCTCACAGACAACATCAAAGGCTACAACTTCATGGTCACTATTACCTAGTTTACCTTGACTCACAAAATTGTCAGCAACATTGGGATCAGATGTCAAAACAAGATCTAGACTATTATCACCCCTAGTAGGAAAAGAAACATGCTGGTGCAAGAAACAGTCCTGAACAACCTCAAGAAAATCAGTACCATTACTACCACTTAATTCCTCAGTCCAATAATGTCTGGAAAATTGAAGTCACCCATGATAATAACATCACCTTTAGCAGCTTTCCTAATTGAGTTAAACAACAAATTATCATTTTCTTTCCCACTATTTGGAGAGCGATAAACTAAACCAATTGTGACAACTGAACTAGCAGCCTTGTTAGAGTTGTTAAGTCGCACCGCACAGAGTTGACAAGGGATCCTTGCAGCTCTGGTTTCCCGACACAAACAATATTATCTCTGACATACAACAAGACCCTCCACTAAACCCCTTTTTGGTATCAACCCTATCTTGACGATAAACCACATACCCAGGATAAGAAACCTCAGCACTATCAATATCATCTCTTAACCAAGACTCAGTTACACCAAATATAACTGGCTTCATATCTCAAGAAGTGGGGGAAATTCATCCAATTTATTACAAATACTCCTAGCATTAGTAAAAATAATCTTCAACTTATCCCTGGAACTCCTAGCCTTAGATCCCTTCTTAACTATAATTAATTTATTGGTTTTATTGTAACTCTTGTACTCAGAATGTCTATTGGTTGGGCCATGATTATCCTTGCTACGATTATCCTCAGTCCTCATCGCCCCCAAATTTAGTTTAAACACACCTGCTCAACAGTAAAGTTTACCATCATTCCAAACAGCGAGGCCCCGTTGTTACCTAAATGTAACCCATCCCTTGCAAATAAATCTCTCCTTCCTTCGAAACATGACCACATATCAACAAATGTAAATGAAAATTACGAACGCAAGCTACTTAACCTATTATTCAAAATTTTTAACTTATTGGATGGGTCCCTGTCATCAAATCTTGGTAACAAACTACAAATAACAACCTTTGCTCTGGTCGAAGGTAGACGACACAAGAACTGACGATATATGGACCTTATGATATCAATTGGTTCCTTCTCTACATTATTTGTACCCACCTGAATCACAACAACCTCCTCATCCGAAACGATTTTGTTCGGCCTTTCACTTTCATCTTGAATTTTGGCTCCGACAAACACACCCTAACTCGTTGTGACCTATCCCGGCACCCCACAGAACTCACGATCCACGTACCGCACCAGACAATCTCCACACAATACCATTCGCCCCTTAAAGTTTTTGCCTTCCCGCAGTCTTTGGTTTTGTCTTCAACAGTCCCATCTTCAACACACGAGCTTTCAAAACTGTTATGGACCTCTAATGATTCAGTACTTTTTGACAGCCCCTCCTTGATTTTAAGCCCCTTGCAAACAACATTCCAATCCCCATTACACCTACAGTTCTTGGACAGATCTCCCAATTAGATTGTAGGTGTATCTCATTGAGTATACAAAACTTCTGTGTCTTTTGTAAAGGTCAAAGGTCATTTGTGGTCAACTGGGTCACAGCATGGAATTGGACAGATGTCATATTCAATATGTAGTTGCATCTCATTGAGCACAAAAACCACTTGATCTTTAATGAAGGTAAAAGTTCATTCGATGTCAGCAATGGTCCCATTGTGAACATGTAAATATGATCTCAAGAAAGGAAGCTTCTGCAGATCTCATATTTCATATAAAGCATACGTAGCTTAATGTGACACATACTAATGCTATTACATCAGATTCAGAAAAAATTGTCTTAATCTTATCATCGAAAACACAATGCATTTCTGCATTCTGGTTTACTAACTTGGCTGATTACTGTTAGAAGAGTTATAGCCCTATAAAGGAACTCTATGAATGCTACATTGTTGCAGTTGTTGCATTTTCTGATTGTTTGTTCAAAAAATTTACCCCGTGTCCATTAGATCTGTTGGAAACTATACCTTCGATGCTTCTTTTTTAAAGTGGGGCAGGCCTCGTGTTGTTCGTATTCAGTTATTTACACCTGTCACGCTTACGAGCAGCGAGAAATAAAATCCTGCTGGCAAAGGACATGTTTGATTCGATTTTACGGTATAGAGAAAAAAATCGTTTAGTGTTTATTCTTCCTTGAACTAGTTAATTGGAAAATGCACGCAAAATTGGCGGTGACTATAAGTCGGGGAAAAGAAATCCGACCACTGTCGCATGCACTGACAAAATTGGAGGGGGATGAAACACCCCCCCCCCCCCGGCCCTCTCCCGATCGCTCCAGCCCTGCAGTCGATCCTCCAGCACACAGAACTTTCAAAATGAGTCATTTAGTTTCAAGTATTTAGTGGTAACCATCATCCTCAGGTAGATCCACATTATAACGTACATTTTGTCAAACTTTATCACAAATGTGCAAGTAATTTCCAAAATGTCAACTGTGCCTATGTCAAGTAAATGAGAAATGAAAAATATAAACGCCGTAAGAAGCCAAATGTGAATATTAATTACACCGTGCAGTTATCTCATCATCATTCATTCTTTGTTTATATTGCAGAACCTCATCAGAGCTTAGTCGCGAAATAACCACACCTAGAATAGCTAGTGTCATCAATGGCTTCGATCAATTTACAGCTGAAAGGAGTCCCGGTACTTTGATGTCTACACCTAGCAATGTATCCAAAGTGAAAGCCGTCGTCCTCGCTAAGACACATAAAACAGCAGGTTCTACCCTCGGTGCGATAATCCAAAGGTTTGGAATCAGCAATAACCTCACGTTTGCCCTCCCTAAGAAACTGATCAAGTTTGGCGAAACGCCATTCACATCGGATATGTTGGTTGCACAACCACCTAATGGTGGTTTCCACATATTTATAAATCATGTACCGTTCAATAAAACAAGCATACAGAATGTAGTCAAATCAGACGCTAAATATGTGACGATACTCAGGGACCCAGTCACTCATTTTTATTCGGCTTCAGCTTTTTATAGCTTGGTGAAACGGACTCGCCTGGCAGGAGATATCTACTCATCAGACTTCCCTCTTTCGGTTTTTCTGAGTGAAGTGGCTCATTGCGATATCTGTGCCTGTAAATACACCTACAACGGACAGGCGTTTGACCTAGGTCAGTTTCACAACGAATCAAATTTGTCGACGGCAGAAGTAACCGAACGGATCGATTTAATAGAAAAGCAGTTTGATTTAGTCCTCCTTCAGGATTATTTCGACGAATCACTACTGTTATTAAAAAAGCTGCTGAGTTGGAGTTTTACGGATATAAGCTACATTTCGAAGAAGATACGTGGACCAGTGGAGGAAACAAAGTCATATCAACGTGATCACGTCGAGATGATCAAGAGGTGGAATTACGTGGACGTGATGCTTTATGAACACTTTAAGACAGTTTTGAAGAAACGGATCACTGAATATGGTCCTACATTCGGTGAAGACTTGAGAAAGTTTAAAATGGTAAAAGAGAAATTTGTACAGTCATGCATGGATAACACGCAGCGACGGATTTGCAGATATCTAAAAATGGATGTCGGTGGGTTAACGAGTAACTTAATTAAAAGAGAAAACGAAACGTTGCATCGAAGCATTCATGAAATACGTAGAAATAAGAAAAAGTCTCATGCCGCTCGCGAGTCACAATAATACAACAAAATGCTTTTACAAAAGTAAATTAAACTCTGTTGCATTGTATTGACCCTACAGTTTAGGCCACTCACATATATGTTAACATATCGCGGTCATCACATCTGATTACACGCTAAAAGCAAAAGAGTGAATATTTCACTCCTTTGACAAAGTGAAATTATTTTAGCTCCATGAGAGCGAGATTCCACTCCACGAGCGAGGAAAGAAACAGTGAATCGCTTTTCCATTGCCGAACACATCACCCTATCGCCAGGAGTGAATATTAAGAAGGATTTCACCCAATCACACGGCGCCAAATGTTCACGCTCAGTAGGTGTGATGTTTGTATACTAAACTTAGCCATTGAGAACCTTTACAGTAGGGGCGACGATCGGGACAAAATAGACAAAGCACAGAAGTTATTATTCTTTTAAATAATAAGCATTAATCTAACTTTTAAGTTAAAGACGTATGGAAAAACAATTTGCAATGTTAAAAAAATAAGTTTCAGTACAGGATATTGCATATTGGTATCCCGTGAAATTATCCTGTGAAATAAAACTGCCAAAATAAAATTATATTATTTGCTAAAATATATACATGTCAAATATATGTGTGAAATATATATGCCAAAATATATACGCCTACATTGTATGCCAAAATAAACTTGTATATACCAAAATAAACTTTCCCAAAATAAGTTTCACCAAAATACTTGAAGTTTTTTATCTCGTGAAATAAAACGACGCCAAAAAGAAGCTTATGCTTGTCAAAATAAGTTTGTTTCCTCCCAAAGAAGTTTAAGTTTTCCCAAACTATTTTAAGTGGTGCGTATTAGTTATATCCACAGTTCGTATAGCCACAAACGCCCTTAACTAGTTTGCTGATTAGCTACAACTGACGTTTAGTTTTAGTTAAAAGAAAGCAGAATTAGGTAAGCTACAGCAGTAGATGTTCCTCTCCCACTAGTGTGCGTATACTTTCAGCAAATGATTGAAAGGGGGGGGGGGGGGGAGAAATTACTTACATTAAGTTTCAATACTCCGTTTTACTCTTTCAGTTTTTCTTTGAGCGTTTGGTAATTTGGGCGATCAACACATGGGCCTAAAACTTTTGAGGTAGAGCCTTCAGCCCGAATTTTGTTTGTTACTAATTAGCAGGATAACTTCCTAAGCGGGAGTTTGTAAAATCACAAACCGTTTGCAGGTAGTCGAAAACGGCGTTTTCTGAGTGCTTTTTTTACCATTTTTAGTGCTTTTTTAGGCTGCATGTATAGCATTTAAAAGGGATACCATTCTGTAATTAAAAAAGTCTACAAAAATGGTAATATGAATAAGGGAATTCCCAGCGAAATGATTGGATAAAAATTCTCAGAGAAATTTCGAAAAAAAGACAAAAAAAAAAACAACAACAAAAAACTGTTAGGCAGATGGGGAACTTGTATGTAAGCCGAAGCTATCAGCGCACGACCAGTCTGAGGGTTTAATGTCTAGGGGGCACACATTGCCAAATAATTCATCAATGTGACATATGTGGCGCCTCTCCATGATTTTCAGGGGAAAGGGATATGGCCAGAAAGCGTAAGTTACCCTTGCGCACCCACCGAGAGGGCACGAGTACCTAAGCGGAGCGCCACATCGGGTGTACTAGAAAATGGTTGGCTTAAAAGCCCCTTGAAGGCAGAAACCGGCACCTCACGGATGTTCTGGCTGCGTGTAAAAAGGCTTGAAACAGCAATTGCGTGTCTGGAATTTCTCAATTAATCAGAAAAACATATGTTCTATGGAGGAATGGCAATAATTCAGATTGCCCTTACCTAGAATACTTATGCTATCGTTATTTCCAGAGAAGTTAATTCAACAGATTTTTCTTTTAAGAACTTTTTCACCTACTAGGTAAATGTAGACGTAATCTAGTGCAATGTTTAGCGTCCCTTAAAGTCATATAAATGTGCTCGACCGAGATATTGGTGATCTTAAGAAGAGTAACTCTGCAGGAACGGATGGCATTTCTATTAAAGCATTTAAAGCCGCCTGTCCCAATCTTGTCTTACCACTCATTTATCTGCAATCTGTCTTTGTCCATGGGCATGGTACCCACACGATTGAAAGAAGCTGGAGTTATTCAAAACTGGAGATTCATCGCTTCTCTCCAACTATAGACCTATTTCACTTCTACCTGCTATCTCTCAGGTCCTAAAGAACGTATAATGTATGAAAGACTGTTAAAGTTTTCCGACAAGCATAATATTATTCATTCCAATCAATTTGGTTTTCGTAAAAATGTTTCAACGTACATGGCGGTTGCAGACATTGTTAAGTATATCACTGAATAATAAAGAGATAAATATTGGTGTTTTCCTAGATTTATCCAAAGCCTTCGATTCTGTAAATCATTATATTTTATTACGTAAATTAGATCACTATGGTGTTCGTGGAATTGGCTCTGGACTGGTTCCACACTCAGTTACCTGTCCGACTGAAAACAAATTGTCCGTACAAATGAAAAGTCTTAAGTATAAGTAATATTACTTGTGGCGTATCCCAAGGTTCCATTCTAGGGCCTTTGTTATCTCTTATTTATAGAAATGATTTATGTAGCTGCTCTTTCTTACTTCATCTTACCTTATTTGACGACGACACTAGTATTCTCTGTAAACATAAAGATCTCACATTGGGACCCCGCGTAATAAACAGCAAACTAGAACTGGTTTTTCTTATGGTTTAAAATCAACAGCTTATCTCTGAACATTTCCAAAACCAATTTCATGATTTTTCACCCTCCTCAGCGCCAAATAGTCAATATTTGACATATTTCCTGATAGTATTAAAGTTGCCCTAGTTAATAAAGTCAAATTAATGGGCATTCATGTTGATCCAAACATTACCTGGAGACATCGTATTGATGTACTTTGTTCTAAAATTTCTAGAGTGATTGGAATCCTATTTAAAATCAGTTCCTTTGTTCCTTTTCGAGTTATTCAATATCTGTATGATTCACTCATCCACTCCCATTTATCATATTGCAATCTTATTTGAGGAAATACTTATCCATCCTACTTAAATTGCTTATACTTGCTTCAGGAAAAGGCAGTTCGAATAATCATCAACTCTGATTACTATTCTCACACAAAACCCTTGTTCTTCACGCAAAGAATTCTGAGCGTTTTTGACGTTTACAAATACCAAGTTTCTGTCTTTATGTTAAAGTATATATATAAAAGGGCTTTTACCCTCTAAATTTCAACACTTATTTCTCTAACCCACAATCGTGAGTATCATTAACAGGATACTAGGTCTTCCCCTTTGCTTCCGTATTAATTTTTCATCAAATGCAATATCCCACCGGCCATTCACAAATAGTGGTGTTTCTCTTTGGAATAGTTTAGATGAGAAGAGTAAAAATATTAACAATATTTTCTCTTTTAAGAACATGATTAAAAATCACCTACTTAATAACTACCTTAATGTAATCTGCATATTACCTTTTGGATTATCATATTTACTGGGTTGCCTGTTTGATGTATTTTTTTTTTTGTCTCATTTCTTTCTATGTTTACTGTTTTTTGTTTATGGGGGGGGGGGGGGAGAACTGCTCGTATAGCCTTTGCTTTATCAGTCCTCCCCCATCTCCACGTTCAAGTAATTTCATTGTGTAAAATTATGTGGAAATACACTCAAAAATTCCAACTGGTATTTTGATTTTCCGACGATTGTCACTCTGACAAACTTGGGAGGTGGGGGTGTCAAACCGTCCCCACACCCCCGTGAGGAAAAATCGACTCATCGTCCCATTTTTGACCGCCGTCCCGGGGGGATATAAGGGAAGGAGTTCCCCTCCCAGGTTTTAAGTCAGGATTTCAAATCAGTCAGTCCACAGATAGGCATATGTAGCATAAGAAGATGGAGCGCCCCGACACACCTCCCCTTTGCCTGAAAAGGATCACCTGTTACCCTTCTTTAGTCGGCAATCATGGTGTAAAATTGACCTCCTTTGATACTTGCATCCATGAACCTAAAATAAGTATTAAAAAGTACTGAAGCTGCCGAATACCGGCAGGACTATCTAAGCGGAGCGTACAAGTAAATTGATGGCTTGTCAAGCCCTCCAGATGGCCAGAAAAGCCACATCTCGAGTTTTCCAAGCTGTATGTACCCAACCTTGAAATAGAGATCTCATACTTGCAATTTCTCAATTAATGAGATTAAAAATCGATGTATGCCATGGAAATACGTATCAGATTACTCCAAAATTCAGTATTTTCAATTTCAGTACCTTCATAGGATTATTGGTACCAATGATTTTCTGTCTCATATCAACATCAAAGACTCCCCATTTTGTTCTTTTTGCCAGGATAGATACTAAAACTTGGGCACATCTTTTTTTGGTTCTGACTCCGAGTAAGAAGGTTTTGGACTGAGACCTGAGCTGTGTGTTCAAGAGAAAATATTGATTTATAAATGAATTCGCCGTTCATTTTGGTAATACAACAAAGAATAAGAGCTTTTTAATTTACTCATCTTGAATGCAAAGTATTTCATTTATTCATGTAAACAAAATATATTCAGTATCAGATGCAATGACATTTTATTTCAAATTTAAGTTCACAATCTCAATTTTGAAAAAGCAGAACATCGAAACCAAGGAGCAAGAACTTAGGTAGGTACTAATTTAGCCCTAATTAGGTTTTTCTTCAGTTTCATGTAATTCTAACACCTAAAAAGAAAGTAGTATGTTTCTCGCATCTTTATGCTCTCGAGGCTTTTCAGGAGAAAAGTATGTTGTTCTGTTTTCCTTAGCAATGTCAGTTTCAATGTGAAGCACGATTACATGTAAATGTTGCATTTGTTTTATTGCTAGTCACTTTATGTATGCATAATTATTGTCACGAGAAGTTTAAAGCTTCTGTTAAAGGATTCGTTATCTAGTTTATCATTTTCTTTTTAGATTTTCATGTATTGATAATTTGTCCTTTTTGTTTTCCCTTTTTAGTAAGCTTATTAATGTTCTACTCATTAGTACAAAAAATCGTCTTTACAAAAAAAAAAAAAAAAAAACACCTCCGTAGTGGCACAGCTACGTAGTAATTTAAACGACTACAAACGTTTCCGTATAATCGCCTCACATCTGTCATTAGATTGGCTAAGAAATCCTACTACACTCATTTTTCAGTGAAGTCAGTCACCGCCCTTGTAGCATCTGGAAGTCAATCAATTCTACTTTACATGGTCGATGAGGTATAACTCCTCTTGTGTTGAAGTTAAGCACCATGAGGTGATCGTCTGAAGTCCTGCAGAAGTTAGTAACAGTTTTAATGGTTATTTTACCAATATTGGTGCAGTTACTCAACAGAGAATCCCCAATGTTTAGTCAAACTTTTCTAGCTTCTTGTGTTTAGGGTGATGGACTCCTTTTCATTAGACCAGCTACTAAAGAGGAAGTCCCCAGTATTCTCTTAAGAATACTGCAACTGGCGGTGACGGAATTTCAACCTACCTCTTTAAGCATTTTGCTTATTCTTTATGTGTTCTTTTCACATATCTTTGTAATATCTTTTTTACTCATGGTATTGTCCTCAGTTCACTTAAAATAGCTCGAAGTTGTCCAAGTATTTAGAGCCGGTGATGAGGAATTAGTAAATAATTTTAGACCCAATTCTATTTTACCATGTCATTCTAAGGAACTCGAAAAAAAAGTAATGTTCTCTCGCATTTTTTTTTATTTCTTGTTAGGAACAATTTAACTTATGATTATCAATTCGGCTTTCTGCCTTGTCGTTCCACGGCACATGGTATTTAACATTTCGCCAATAAGGTAATTGAGGCTCTTGAGGACAAACATCATACCTCTGGTATATTACTCGATTTTTACAAGGCATTTAATACTCTTAATCATGATATATTTCTTAATAAATTAGAACATATGTGGGGTCAGGCCGGGGCATTGCTCTGCAATGGTTTAAGAGTTATCTTGCTGAAAACAGCAATACATCTTCATCGATAATGTAAATTCTGACACTAAACCTATTACTTATGGTGTCGCCTGCAGGGGTCAATACTTCTATTCACTATTTATGTAAATGATTTTAATATTGCTAGTTCTACATTTAATACTATTTCATATGCTGATTATACTACCCTGTTCTTTTCTGGTCGTTACAGTTCCGTTTTCTTGAGCACAATCCGGGATGGTTTTATTAATAGTCATATTTCGTTTTGTGCCAACAAATTATCTCTTAATGTTAAGAAAACTACTTTTATTATATTCAGTTCACCTTCCAAAAATTTGAAGGGAATGGCAACAGTATTCAACTTTGTGAGGAAACTATTTCTACTATCACAAAACTTTGGGGATTTTTTTACTGATGAACATCTTTCATGGCATGATCTAGTACATCAGTTCAAAAGTCCTAAAGGTGTAGGAATATGAATCGGCGCGTCATGTCCATCCTAGACGCATTATGGTCTCTTTAGTGCAAAATTCACTCATTCTTCCTTATCTCAGTTACTGTAATATTTTTGGGGGCAGCACTTATGACTCCAGGTTACAATTAACCTCTTCATTTTACGAAACTGGCAATTCGCACATATCACGTAGTTTACCTTCACTACATAGCACTTCTATTTGTCAACTGAATGTGAATGTACTCAGTTTATATGACTTAAACTGTTACTATTATAGCTATATTCATTTGCAACTGTTTAAATAATACTGCTCCTTCCATCTTCAGCAATTACTTCCAATTTCACAGCATGCACTCCTATACCCTATATCGCTCTTCGAATAACTTGCACATACCATATTTCCGACTTAAGACTTTACTTAATATTCGTTTCGTTGCGATCGTTGAATTAAATATTCATTTGTACTATGAAAAGAGACTGAAATAAAGTCCGTTGAAAAAAGAAACGATTAACTACTTGAAAAGGTTTCTAAATTGCCACTTAACGTCAATTAGATACAAGGTAACAACTTAACTTTGTTGCACTCTACTGGATGAGTACGGTGGGGGGGGGGGGGGGTGTACTCATGTTCGGGTCTTGTGTTTTCTTCTATCTGTTGTTTTTTCTCCTTTGTTTCTTTTCTGGTGAACCTGTTTTGTAAGAGATTTAGCTTATCCAAGTACTTCAAGGTTTCCATTTCTCTATCCTCCTTAGTAATTATTCGATCTGTACTTGCTTTTCAAGAAAGTGAAATCAATCAATCAATGTTAGGCAGAGCGTCATCATCGAAAAATATTTGGCTGAAAACAACTCCGATCACAGAAAATCGCATTGCCATGACCATTTTTTTCTGTTTATTTCACGTCTCTACCCGTACAAATAAATGTAGCTGAAATGCTTTTCGAGTAGGGCTTAATTTATATTTCGGGTAAAATATGATGGGGGGGGGGGGGGACCGGTCTCCCATGTCCACTTTCTATGGCGCCGCTATTGATGGTATCCTATCGGCTATTGGCTCCAAGTTCGTCGCTTAACTTATGAATCACCTCAATTAATTGCCGCGCATCAGTCAATTCTCCCACTTTTAGCATCCTGTGACAAATGAGATTCCTGTTCAGAAAGCGCTTTATTTCGACCTTTTTGTCTCTTCTTTACGTGAGTTTTGGGAGAACATTCAGTTGATTACACTCCATATCAACTATCCTAGTGTATCATGCTGTATGTAGGCCACATGCTGTGCGGATCCCGATTAGAGAAATCCTAATTTCTTCGCACCTGACTTTGTTTAGTTACAGGTGCTTCGGTACGTGCGAATGTTTCGTGCTGCCTGCTTTTCTGTTCATGCAATGAATATTGCACTACATCCGTCGTTATGGTAGTCCTCGGAAAATCTAGCATTCGATGAAGGTAAAGGTTAAGGAAAAAGACCAGAACACACAGTTTTTTGCATTTGAATGATAAGTTTCTCATTTGGTGGTATATGACGATAGTCATTTGAAATAAATTCTGCAGCTGTCAATTCTGGATTTCGTGGAAGTGCTACCATGATCAATCGATCTATCATACAGTAATACTAGAAAGGCCTAACTTAGAAATGCCATGGTTAGTATAATAAATATTAACGTTACTTTAATACTTATGGTTCTCTTGGTCATGCATAGTTGGAGGCAACTATGCACAGCACTAGTGGGGTATTTAGAAACAGAGGGAAACACAAGAGAAAGCAAAATGGCTATGCTTTAGTTTTAGCTTCTTCAAACTCACCCCATCACTTAAAGTTTGTGTAGCATGGATGTATAAAACTTCGTGCTTCTAACTAAAAACCCTTGGAATTTCTCGCAGTTGGAAATTCAAAATCCCTACATATCTACAAATCTTGTTTAGGTAAGTCTGAAGTTCGTTGCTAATATAATTTGACCTACTCTGGTAGGAACTGTCCCTTGAAATCTGTCATTTTGATCAACATTTGCTTGGTTTAACAATACAATGTAATCCAGCCAAACTGAGCGCACCTCACCATGTTAGCCTGACAATTATTGCATGAAGAGTGTCCTTTTGAACAAATTCTATGCATAAACCTTCCACAATTACCTATGAACAGGCTTGCAACAGACACGGTCATGAACAAGTCCATTGAATGGTCAAAATCATGATTTGGAAAGTTGTAACATTAGGCGGCAACTGCGAATAGGATGCTTTAGGCCTAGGCTACCTCTCCTGTGTAAATGCAGTATACCTTTAGTTGAAGTCACTACACGGTATGGTAGTCAAAACTTTGTCAAGCTGTTTATGCCATTGCATTGTCAGGCTTATTTTTCAGCGGTGCGCCAAGTTCGGCAGTGCATGAAGTTTGGTGCATGTACTATACACAATTTAGTTACACTTACAACTGTATGTCATGTCTCTGTGATTGTAATTCATCATTGAATGATGTCTGTAACTTGATAAGTTGGGATTAAGAAACAGAGGAAGGCCTAGCCTTTGCCTATATTTCTGTGGTGTGTCCTATACCGATGGCAGGTATAACTGCAGAATACAACATCTTTCTTGAACATGCACAGCCATTGCTACTACAACTGCACCCTCACTCCAGATTGAAGGCTCAGTGGACTTATAAAATTAAAAAAAATAGAGACAGGATGCATGCTCAGTTGTTCTCAAAATGATTGCACCTCGATGGGTGGCCTCTGTGACTGCAACTACGACTGCACCTCCACCCCACAGTGGAGGCACCGCACAGTGAACTTAAAAAATTTTCAGGAGAAATAGACACAAGAGCACATGCTCAGTCATTCTCAAAATGATTGAACCTCCACGAACAGCCACTGCTACTACAACTGTGCCTCCATGCCAGATTGGACGCTCAGTGGACTTCAGAAAAGAATAGACATGGAAACATGCTCAGTCGTTCTCAAAATGATTGCACCTCCATGGGGGGCCACTGTGACCAGGACTGCCTCCACCTCAGATTGGAGACTCAGTGGATGTAGAAAATTTTCAGAAAAAATAGACACAGAACGCATACTTAGTCATTCTCAAAATGATTGCACCTCCTTCTGTGGCCACTGCAACTACGACTGCACCTCCACCCCGAATTGGAGGCTCTGTGGACTTGAAAAATTCTCAGAAAAAATAGACACAGGACACATGCAGTCGGCTAATGTGACCGCGACTCCACTGTGTTAAAGTGGGCCATTGTATTCTGCAGTTACTAGGCACTTATGATAAGTACTTGACGAAAGACCCTTTTGTTTGTAGCCTTGATCCAGAATGTTATAATATTCCTGTAAGCTCAGTGATAGTAACAGCAGAATGCTTGTTTACATCAGTGCTTACTGCCTTACCCAGTCTATAACTCTATATTTTAAGGTTTTTTATAAAGGCAGTACCAGTGACTCTTCATCCCTGACAGTTCTCAATTCTTTCACGTGTTACATTCTGTGGTATTTTCGATAGCATAGATATGCTGTCAGACCAATACAAAGAATCCCAAAGATGTTGTGTAATGAAGCACCACAGTGATTGACTGAAATCTTAGCTCTGTGTAGTCAATGAATTTATAGATGCTGACACCCCATACCTCTGTTTTCCTATATAGTATGTGCAGAATCAAGATGATGTTTGTGAAGGATACATTTGGTGGTTGCATGTATGTATTAATGGCTACCCTGAAAATTATTGTGGACATACATAGGCTACATACAGTACAGTAATCAGAGGCAACAGATCTCACTAATCACTGTGATTTAATTTTGAAATATTCTCTACCACAGAACTACCCAAACACACAACAACAAAAAGGCATGAAAAGTGTTACTGGTAGAATAAATCAGCTTCAAAGGAACTATTGTCTATTTCTGTACCTTTTTGTTTCTCTGGACCATATCTCGTTTAGATTTAGATACCTGATCAGACTTCAAGGACAATGCTTTGAATGCTGTGTGGAGATTTTTGTCTTCATTTCACATATGTTTGAAATCTATATTTTCAAACAGATGGCTGAATCAAGTGGAAATAGTGATGAGAAAGCTCTGCTTCAGTCCTTGGTGATTAGTTGGAGACATTCATTGGCAACTTCTCAAGATGTCACAGAAGTTCTATACATCTTCAAGGCGATACATTTGCTACTAACATCATCAGATCAATCATCTCTCTCTGCTGAGCAAATGACACTTTTGCATGATAAATTTTCTGGAAGGAAAAGTCTTGATCAGTGGAAAGTAATTCAGAAAGAGTTTGTTAAGTCACATTATTTAAAACTTGCAGAACACCTGCTCAATCAGCTCAGCCTGGATTGGTTTGGAAAGTTTGGACGTGATAAAAGTGGAGAAGAGTGTTTTAACAGACTATTCTTACAAGCCCCAGAGGAAGATGCAATTATTCTGCTTTGTTCAGAAATTTATAAGAGCAAGTAAGCAAAATTTTCACTCTTATTTCTAATTAGTTAAGAAATGAGTCACTGTGTTGGTGCCACAATCCCATCGGATAGCATCTACTAAAATGTCGGTTACTCCCTGAATGAAGACATGCCTCCTGGAATTGTACATCTTTCCACCCAGGAGGATATATGCAGTACATGGATAATGTTGTCTGCCCTCAATGTATAGCTACCCCAGTCTTGTGGAGAACTTGCCTAGAAGGCTCCCTATCTCTCTACAGTAGTTGCTTTAGCCAGAGATGCCTGACAGGCACTTGCAGAACAAAGAGGTGACCAAAGAGGGTCAAAAAAATTTTGAAATCTTGCTGAATTAATATAGGAATTCTCCACCAACAAGAAAACTTAACGTATTTTATGAGGTGTTTTACCACCCTATCAGTTAAACATGATGATTTTGTCAGTGGAAGCTTCCTAAGATGTTGAATAAAGCTTTGAAAGTTGGACTTTAGTGCAAGCCTCAAAATGTATAACATAGAACTGACAAATACTGTTTTCCATTTTTTGCATTCTTTGTGTTCCTAGAAAGGTCTTATGACATAAGTGCTATTTAGTTCAGTGATTATGAAAACCTCATGTGTATGTACATTCAGTGAGAATCTTTTTGTGCATGAATCCAAGGGAGCTGTTATTGAGATGGACAAAATATGTAATTACTGCTAATACTTCATAATCCCCAGAATGGAAACTTGAAAATTTGAAGATAAGCTGTGAAATTCGCTCAAAGGTATTTCTATCCTCTATGTGTTGGGTTCAGTTCAATATCACATACAGAGCAACATCATTTAAGTCAACTAATACTTAAACAATTAGCTTGCTCAGAAAAATGCTTTGAAATGCATTTGCATGCTACTTCCTGATGAAACTAAGGTCTTATCATGAAATAAGAGATCAGAAGAGTACTGCAACACTCAGTGTGAGATGAACAACAACAACAACGTACAAACCAGATTGTCAGTACTACGTCACAACCAATTGATTGCTAGCACCAGCCTGTTTCTTGGAGTATTTACATAAATAATTTTTAATTTCCGGGGGTATTTCTTGAAAATAAGAAGGATGACTTGCATACAAAAATGTTTCTTTTTAATTGAAGGGAGAAGCAATAGTGGAGAATTTCTTTAAGTTTAAAGTGCAACAGAGAGACTTTTACTGGCATGTTACTAGACGAGACTCTAAATTAGTGCTTCTTCAAGTTGCATCTGAAGGCATTTATAAAATATTTTTTTAAATGGGAAGGCAGACACCCCAAACCTCCACCGTATCACCAGTTTGGTCTCTCCCAAACAAAGGACTTGGATACATGCTGGTGCTAATAGGAAGCCTCATCGATGGATGATATGGAATAATCAATGATTTTGGTTCCACCAGTTTGCCATTTCTTAAGCCTACTGTAAATTGTGTCCCAATCTGCCTAATGTGATATGTGAACCTTCACGTTTGTCTCCCTCTCTGATCTTTTCACATGGAAACCCTCCAATATTTTGTCAATCTATGTGCTTCTTGTGTGTCTGCAGACCCAGCTTCAAAAGGAACAAATGCCTCTCTCTGCTCGCTGAATTTTTGAAATGTCACAGACTGGTTGGGTTATTATGGCATCAGTGTTTGGTACATCAAGACACAGAAGAGGAATTCACAAAAGAGTCAAGCAAAGCAGTGGCTCGGGCAAACTGGGATCAGCTCGTCGGCTTGTTGACGAGTCTGCCAGATAAAATGGCAAACACATTGAAAGTCGACAACTGGTAAATTTGCATCTTTGGATGTATCTACCTTTTACATGAGTTACTTCAGTGATAAGAAGATGACTTTTATTTGATTCAAATTATTTTACTGATATGACTGAGGGAAATAAATACTAGATGTACAGGTAACTGTGGCATTGGAACAACAAAAATTGAGATAAGCTTGAAGTTAAGTGTTTCTTTGATTTAGATAGCCCATGTGCTATCAGTTTTTCGATAAAATTGTAAGTTAAGACTGACAGGTTTTATGTTTTACAGTAGCTATAACACTTTTGCCAACAATTTTCAAATTCAAAGTATTTGTTAGAATTGCCAGCAATTCTCAGATCCTGAGTCTTGTCAAAATTGCTACAAACAATGCCTCTTGACTGCATTTAAGTTCTTCTTTGGAAAAAGCCAGAGGGTCACGTCAAATTCTTGCATGTCCCCGCTAATTGGATAAATGAATGTGACTGACTTTCAAACCAAAATGTGACAGTTTCCTGTTTGGTCATATATTTTTAGTGGTGGCGCCTACTTACATCTCCCTCCATCCATGCTTTGGAGTTCTCAAAATTCTCCGCTGGGTTATAATGCCCACAGTGAAAGCCCGTTAATTTCGTTGCCAGCATTTGGCCCCCCCTACCAGGGGACTCACTACTTACTTGTTTCCTGGTTATACTTTCTCACTTTTACCTCAGGGATATATTTTTGCCAAAGCAATATTTTGAAGTCCTTGCTCAGGATATTCTAAAGACCTTGGATCGGGTTCATCGGAGACTGAAAGGTAAGAATCAATCCTCCCAGTTACTATGAGTCTAAACTCGTGTATAACATTAAAAAAAAGTCAATTCTGTCAGGAAATAGCTTGATGAATCAAACATTGATGAAGATGAGACGCATGTGTTTTCTCAAACAGTTTCAACATAAATGACTGGAAAGCTGAGTACTGTTGCATTTGCTTTGAAACTTACTCCATCAGTGCTCTGACTCTAGATAAATCAGCTATTAGTCCACAGTACCTTCATTATTCTTGCAGTCTATTTTTTTTATGTTTTAGAATCAAAGGACTGTTCCTTGATGTTTGTCAGCCAGTTGATCGGAAAAATTTGCGTGAGTGGATTTTCTGGTAAGTTGGTGCTCATGGTGAAAACTTCTGTATACTGTAGGTATTCTGATGCATGTACTCAAATAATATCAAGGAGTGACCTTTGTTGAGAATGCCAATTGTTCAAATTAATTTAAATATCCTCTCCTCAAAAAAAAAAAAAAAAAATAGAATCAAAAGACGTAAAGAGAGACAGAAAATTTTAAAGTAGATTTAAAGTGAAATTGTTAAAAGCAGTGAAGAAATTGCAGAGAAAACTGTTGTCCTGATCTCACGATTACATTGCATTTGGATTTCCACAGGAATCTTATTTGATACGTTGCTACCCCATTTCTTGAAATTGTCAAAGGATGACTTCATTTGGAGTAGGATCTCAACAAGGATCATCATCAAAACTCCTGAAAAGAGTCTAGAAGTCATTTTAGACTGCCTGTTGAGAAGAGTTCCCTGGTACGTCCAACTCACCTGTTATTTTGTTCTACATTTATTGATTTCGGTGTGAGAGAATGACCTCAAGCTTGATGCCCCCAGTCCTCTTTTCCTGCACCTTCTCATTTAATGAAACGATGAGGAAAAGGCAATTTACATTGTAGGATTCATTCGATGTGTGCAATGTTCAAGTTTCGCTTGAGGAGAAAACTGGAGAAATTTGCTAAGCAATATAAAAGATGGAAAAGTTTTGGAAAGAAAAGAGAGTTTTTACATTGAACTTGGGATTATTTGATGAATACACAAGGATCGAAAGACTGGTAAATGGGAAGGAATAATACGTAGAATGTCAATTGTCTGTACAGTAAACGTTTGGGCTAAAGTTACGGCGTTATCTTTGTAAGTTGTTTTGACTTCTGGCGACCTTAGCTATTTAAATCAGTTTCAGTTACAGTATCGTATTACAATGACTTCATTGGCAATGCTCAGTAAATATTCTCTCCTGCATTCTCATATGTCAAGGTATGGTTACATGTCCAAACTTATTGGAGATTCTGTTCTAAACAACCAGAAGGTGAAGTACCTCCTCACCAGTAAATTTCTTCTCTTACGGCACACTGATAATGACCTGGTACTGCACAATGTGATCGGTTACTTGGCTGATTCACCGAGTCGAGCTAGTCTGCTACCAAAGGTAGGATTACTTTCTCTTTTCCGTCACAAAATTGTGCAAGATAGAGACTGAGGTCAGGAAGCAGATTGGAAAGAGAGGGAGGGGGGGGGGGGGGTGGTGTAGAATGGAGTTGATGACAGTTTATTGTATTCTTCCCAATGTCCTTCTCCTTGCTCCTTCACGAGATCTAAAATAGTTGCTTCTATTCCTCAACTATTTTAATTGGGTTTGTACTTGCAATATGTTCATGTGAAGTTTACTGTACTTGAGTTAGGAACTGATGTTCATTTAGCATCACACAGTATTTAAGGAACACGTTGATAAGTATCTGTAAGGTCTGTCACAATGTCATATTTTCTCCAAAACTGTTCATTTCTCAATCTATACTTCATCCGTACTTTTATCCCTGCCAGGTGCTTTACGATCTACTTGATGCCTGGTCAGACAGCAGCGCCCTGAAGCACACCTCTCATGATCAACACCTCTACATAACGAAAGCAATATTGATAAGTTCAGCTCATCTTTCGGAGAAGAGTGCAAAAGAGAATAAGGATGGTATGTTGGAGGTTTCCCTTTTTTATGACGTTCGGACAGAAAGAAGAATCTAGATTATTAAATAACTTTAAATTTGGTCTTTTCTCCTTTTACTCTGTTGCTGTGCCTTCTTTATGTCTGAAATGGAGACTAGTTATGTAAAACATACAAAAGTATGGAATGTCTCCCGTAGTAAACTAATTGTAGATTCAAGTTTACCCAGTCTTTCCTCCTGCAAGAGAAGGTTTCTGTATATTCAGTGTATATACAATACTGTGTACAGTGACAGTTTATCCCATTTATGGTATCATCTTCTGAGGAATTTGTTTTCATATAATTTTATCTGTTGGTTGTATTTTGCATATCTTAAATGGAAAAACTATTGTATTGCATAATTAAAGGGACTGGTTTTAAATAATTTCTGTTTATGAGTCTTTGCTATGATATGATTTCTTTTTACATTTTCCGTTATCTTTTTGGAAATGTTACTTACATTGTGATTCCAACCACAATATTTTTTTTCCTAAATTGGATTCTTTAAGACTTTAGAACATTAGAACTATAGAAAAGTTTTAAGGATGATATAGATGAGATCAAATGTTGTAAATGACATTTGATTGTTTTATTTTCTGTTTATAGTTTTAACACACAAATTAATGAGTGGTGTTCAATCTCATCTGGAGACTCCTGTACCTAGACTCAGAGCCATGGGGATGGTCGTCGCAGAGTCCCTTACGAAGAAACTGACCCCAGAAGTTGCTGCTCTTGCCTTTGAATATCAAAAGGATGACACTACCGAACATCTCAAGTCCTTGTTAACTCTCCCGCAAGATCCAGGATTAGAGGAAATTTGTCGGTAAATTGCATCTTCCTTAGAAATGGGCTTCATGAGGTCCACCCTGAGGAATCGGAAAGACCAAAGTGGGGACTTATTGTGAAATAGAGAGCGAGAGGCTTATGCATATGTCTTTTTTTGCAATTAATAACCACTTCAGTTTTTAGATTTAACAAAAACAAAATAATTGATCATGGCTCATGGCTGACCATAATCTTGAGTCTCAGTTTTGCTTAAGTAAATACACAAGTAGTTCCATTTACTTGCTTTTCTCAGCAAACTGAAAGAAATTCCTCCAAACAGCGACAATGAAGAAGTCTCTAAACAGCAAGATGTTCCACCTGTGAGTGATCCTGAGCGACAAAACGCAGAGGAGGAGCTAGACAGGTACACTCTTTCAATATGTCCCTTTTCATTTGTACGACTTTTGTTCAAACCATCAGTCAGAAGCTACCGCTGATTGCCCACTAAGTTCTTAACAGGAATACGTCAAATTTGTATCATGCCAATTAATCAAAACCAGATAGAAAGATGGTAGTAGCAAGTGATATTCCGAATTTGCATCTTTTGAACTAAAAGTTCAATGAAGTTACAATCTACCTGTCTTTAACAGTGTAATTCCATCAACTCTATTGAATGGAGTATCTAATCTTTATCAAATAATCAGAACGGTCCTGATCATGATATAAGTAATCGTTGGTCTGTATTTTCCATTATAGCATTATTCATAACAGTCGGAGGGAAATGCCTGAACTTGAAACAAGAGTTTTGCTATTAACAAATTCCACCGATAAGTTGTCACAATTTTGTCCACGTAGTTGTTGCTTCATCGTTATGTTTTTCCCTTTGTTTTCCTAGCATCCTTCAATCCTCTGAAGCCTACTTGTCTTTTTCAAACTATTGATGTATTTCTGACTCACAGTGTGTCTTCATCTGTATGCCCATTTCTCCATGGCGACCCTTGCCTCACTAATTTTGTGTGTGTTTTTTTAATTGATAGACTGTGCCTTTTGTTTTATTCCCCCATTTGAGGTTTTGTTTTTTTTTTTCTCTTCTCTGTTTTTAGCTTTAGTCTTCAGTATTTTCTGCAATGGAAATTCCATTTTTCAGATCAATATGTTAGGAAGGTAACTCAGTCATTTCTGACTTGGAATGACTTCAAAAGATAAGCAAGAAAGTCATGTCTTGGGTTTTTCTGTTTTTTTTTTGTAGTTCGTTTTCTTTCCCCTCACTTTGCGTCCGATCAACTTATGTTCCAGAGTTGGGTCTTAGAATCATGTTCAGTACATGGAGGTTATTTAAGAAGCTCATTCTGGTAGGTGTAGAAAGTTAGATCCTCGTAATAGGAAACAAGTTTTGGTGTTAGTATTTTTTTCAAGGTATAGATTTCACGTAGACTAGTGACTGTCTCTTCCTGAACTGTTTACTTTCAGTGATGACGATTTGGAGCCATATGACATGTCAGGTGACACCAAAGTTTCCAAGGTTACAGAACCAGTTTATATCAGAGACTGCATGGAAGGTAAGAAAGGAAAAAAAGTCTTGCTTATCTCCTTCGGATCAGTTTCACTTAATCCTCATTGTAGAAGAACTACATAATGTGAGGGCAGTATTCCTTTTTGTTACCAGAAGAGCAAGAGGTGGAAAAGGAGAGATGCTATTGTTATCAATCATGATTATGATGACATAGCAATTTAATCAAGTGTAAAATAGTTTAGAAATTGTTATGAAATGTAATTATGATAACTCCACAGTGTGGGATGATGATATTGTGAAAAAAATTAACAACAATAATCTATTCAGAGAAAACTCTGTCTAGCTCTGTCTCAAAGTTTCTGCATATTGAAAGTTTTGGCAAACTCTGTTTCATTCAACATTTTGAAAGTTAGTCATAAGTTATGTAACCAATTTCCTCTTTGATTATTGTAGTTTTCTTGGTGCCTTGTATTAATTTGATATTCATACCATGTATGTTTTTATCTTTCCTATTTTGTAAAAAGGACTGATTGCTAAAGACAATCCTGATCTAGTGGAGGCAAGTCTGAAGGTGGCAGAGAAACTCATCCGCAGAAAACCTGATGACCTGTCGGAGGTAGGTCTTGGCCTTAAAAACTGGACTTGATTTGGAAATATGTTCACTCTGTAGTAGAAAGTGTTTCATCAATAAGGTGTTTTCACTGGTTCACTATTTCCATATCAGCCAGAATTCTTAACAAACTGCATGAATTCATTTTAAGTGCATTCATGAAATCAAGATCATGTAAGTGTAATGAAAAAGAAAAGTCCAGAAGATCATGAAACTCCTGTCACAACTGAGGAATTAGAAACAACGATCACATCGTAAGGGCCATTTTCCCATGGAAACGACAACCACTTGGTTCACGAAAAATATTTAAATTGTAACCAGTTTTACATCGAATATAGTTCAAGACAACCAATATGCATAAACCAATCATGACATGATGGCTAAAACAATGCACATTGGTTTTGTTGGCTCTTGTGACTGTGCAACTTCTTTTTCATAGACTCATAAACTTAGTTGGCACATTCAAAAAGTTTTGTGGTTTCAAGTGTTCTGTGTCTACACGTAAAGACTCTGTGCAGATTGAGAGTGCAGATTGAGAGTTGTCGACATGTTGTTTGCATTGTAGAATTTAGGAGAATATTTTGGACATTGGCCTATTCTTTTCATTAAAATATCCAATTACACGACATGCTTAAACTGGTCGTTTTACCATTCCCTTGCCATCATTTAAAATGAATAAAATATCATACTTGCTTTTATAAGTATGTGATCAGCTTCTTAATATCATTCTGAAACACATATCTCACTGACAGTATGAAACATTTTCAAAGGTAAGTTGATAGTTTGTTTCCACAATTTTGTGATAAATAAAAGATCTTATAACAGACTTTGATCTTCCTACAATCCCCCAAAAGGTTTGAATTTACAACTTTGATCAGTTGGAATTTTGTTATCAAATCTGTGATGGGATGAATTATGTCATCACATCTGTGATGCAGTCGAATCATGTCATCACATCTGTGATGGGGTGGAATTGTTTTGTCACATCTGTGATGGGGTAGAATTTTTGCCATCACATCTGTGATGAGTTAGGATTGTGTCATCACATCTATGACTGTGATGGGATGGAATAGAGTGAATATGAATAAAAGCTTCTTGCTGATGGATATTGCCATTTTTGTCCTTTCAATGTAGATATCTGTGGAATTTGCTAAGATTTTACTTCATTTAGAAGACAACTACCACACTGAAAATTTTGCAGAGATGAGGCAATCTTGTTTGTGTGCTTTGGCAGTACATTGTCCAATAGGGGTGAGTGCAATTTGGAAATACTGCTTTTAAAAATCATATAGCTGAAAAGGAGTCGCTTTCAGGTAGACTTTGAAGAACCTTTTGCAGATGGATTATATTATTTACTGGCAGAATCATGGGGTTGTCTTTTTGTTGTCTTTTTATACCACCAAGCCCAATGGAATACAAACACAGAAAAGAATAACTCCAGAAACAAAGTCATATCAGGGGGCTTGTTGACATTTTGTTTATATGCTATTAGTAGTGCATTGAAAAAAATTTAAAACATTACTTGTCTTTAATGCTGTCATAGCTGTAATCCCCACTTGAGATAAAGAGAAAAAAAAATGAAAGGAAATAAATACTAGGCCTACTTTGCTCACTATTAGCAGGGAACTGTTACTTTAGGTGGCGAGAGTGCGCTTTGAAGTGAGGTTGGTGCTGCCAGGGTCACACCGTAATCTGTTCTTTGCATTGTTCTTGACACATCTAGGGGCGTATGCCAAATTAGGAAAGGAACGCAATAACGTATTTGTCCTCTGCTACAGGAACAGAACTTTACTTTGACTTTCCCTACTGCTACAGCATTGTCAGTTGTCATGGAAATAAATAACTTTTTCGGCCTTTTGATGCTTGGTGACGTGTATGACAATGCAATATTTGGGTTGTATGTCAAAGCATGAAAAAGATTCTACATCTCGCCATTTTTGGAAATGTAGGAAATTTCTCAGCTATTTGTCCAAAAATTAGACTTTTGCCTGTGTAGCTCATTTGAATGCACTAACTTCTAAAGGAATAGGCTAAATGTACTCATTCATTTCAATTAAAAAGTTGCTTTGAGTTGTATGCCATCTGTTCTTTAAGTGTTGGTGGTACAAACCTACACATCAAAGCATTGGTCTGGTCGAGCTTCTTGTTCAAGGATTAGCTGACTTAATTGATGTTGCTAGGTGAATTATATTAAAGTGGAAACGTCAAATAAAGGAAAGAAATATCTTTAAGCTGATTGCGCAGCTTATCTTCCCTCAATCGGGGGGTGTTAAAGTATTAGCATTAACTGAATTTTCCGTACTCTTTCCATCTAAATAAAAGCTTCCTGCTATTAGCATGGAGCTATTACAGATGGAGAACGTACAAGCTGAAGTCCGTTTGTGGCATCATGGTTGTCGACATTCCTTTCCTAATGAGCTGTGAGTTTGTGGTATTGTTTGCAAACAATGACAAAATGCCATCAGTGCTCGTCTCTCAGTTACTTAACGTTACTTTACTTTTCTAGATCGTGTGCACTTGAGCTTGAGTAATGCACGGCCCTGCGATGATGATCATTGACTGGCAGAGAAGGATGTGAGCTGAGACTTCTGTTATGGATGCCATTGGAAATGCAAATAAATGAGAACTGCTAAAAAAATATAGTGAAAAAGTATGCACAAGTAGGCAGCCTTCACCTCTGTTAGGCTGTAGTGAGGACATCACGCTAACTGCTCGCAACCATCCTAATTTGAGGAAACTCACAGAAAATGCAAACAGTCACTCTGAAAAATTTCATGAATATTCCACTTCTCCTAAAGTAGGTTCTGGAAAATGCCATGTAAATTTCTATCAATGTTCAGATTTTTACCTGAGTTTTTGCTTTTGAAAGATATGAAATATGTAGTGAACTGCATATAAGTATCCAAATGCTGTAATAAATTTTAAACGACTGCGTAGCTGCCCTTTAGGGCATTTCGTGATAATTTAATGGCTAGTCTTGCTTTTCTCCAGTCATTTCAATCAATGACTCCTCACGCTCTTGCTTCAGCGTCGTTAACCATGGTTGTACTTCAAAGGGAATTTTTCAGGAGATAAGGGTTGTGAGATGGGAGGAAATGTAAAGGGATTAGTGAAGAGATGAAACAGGTGTAAATGAGGCAATGACCACACGTGCTTATCTCCTTAATCCAGCTGCTTGCTTGCTCTCCATCTGTAACAGCTCCATGCTATTTGTAACCAACATTGCGTACAAAAGGACCTAAGAAAAAGATAAGTTTGTTCCTGCTCCTAACTTTTCCACAATTGTGTTTATTTTTTTGGTGTTTCCCTTATTATTGCACAATTCTATTAACTCATGAGAGTTTTGGTTGGTTGTCTTTACAGGTGGCAAACTATCTGACAGAACAGTTCTATGACCGCAACTACAACATCAGACAGAGAATTGATATGTTGGAAGTTGGTGTTTCATTTTATTCATTTTGTTCATTTTGTTCATTTTATTCATTTTATTAAAAATATGTGCGGAAAGACATCTCCAGGGTCTAACACCAGAATAGGACATTATGCTGCTGAGGGTGATGGTGATGGGAGGGACCATGGTCACATTTGTGCAAAACAAACAGTGCCTAAGGTGCAATAATATGTTTGACATTTTAAAAAATGAGTAAACTTACATCTGTCACAGCTGTGACTGTCTTTGCTTTGTCGTTTAGTGTAACATTAACAAGCCCGGACTCAAGATTCTGACAGTATGCTCAATGTTTGCAAATAAATACATGTAATTTTAATTTGAGAAACATGTTTGGTTTTGCCAGTCCACATTTTGCTATTGCAGTCTCTCTTGACTGACATGTGCTATGATCATATGAAGGGTGGTTGGTCACAAATCTAAATGTTTTGATTTTTCTTTTCTTCAGGCTTCAGGGGTAGAATAATGCAGTTATACATATTTTATTCATGAGAATGTTGAATCAATTTCTCTGTGTAACAGTCGTATTCCAAACGTTGTTGTTAGCAGACTGTAACAAGTTCATGTATTCCTAGTCACAGTAGGACTAAACAAGGAGCAGGGGATATCATGTCTTTGCTTTTCGTCTCTTCATTAATTGCAGGTTTTATCCTCTGCTTCCCAAGAGCTGTCTTCCCCAAAGAAAAACACAACAAACTCTTCCTCAAAGCCTTCTGCTGCCAATCAACTGATCCCCATCAATCAAATGCCAGGAACAGAGAACTGGCGAGAAGTTGTCCAGAAGCGGATCGAGAGCAACACGAGAAGGTTCGCTTCTGTAAGTCGATTACTTCATCCAGGGGTAGTTCTTTGGCTGGCCAGAGGGAAATGTGGTATATACGGGACTATTTACCTTTATTTTCTCGAAGAATAAGTTTTCAAAACACAAAATCTCAAAATTAGGAATGTCTGGATGCCCTAATGATGCTTGAGAATTGCCATGTCCTGCAATCTGGGAGGCTTGTTTTGCCAAAAAATTTCTTGGTATCCTATATACCAACCAATGGTGGTGTTCAACATAGATGGTAAAACAAGAATTAACCACCACCACCACCACCAAAAAAAAATAGTGTCCCTAGGTTAGAGTTCATCCAAACAATAGCCTTATCTTTACAACAGATATAGAGATCTTTCTCATTTTTGGTTTTTTGGTGGAATTTTGGAGGTCTGTCATATTAATGAGGCATTTCTTCAATCTTTAACTTCAACCAATTGATTGATTTATGTCATGAAATGACCCTTTTATAGGCATAAACAGGTATGGCATTACCGTGATGTAGCTGTCGCGTTAAAGAGGCAACTAGTAAGCATGCTGGGATTACTCCAGCCCCATGTCACGGAAAAGGTTTACCCCTGTCCCTGTAGATGACTGACTGCCAGGAAAAGTGTGTCTTTATAGAATTACGATGTTAAAGACAGATAGCAGGACATGATACTGACTGGTTTGTTTACACTGATAATTAACATTACAAGCAAGCCTTCACAGCATTTGGTAATTTCTCTCAGGGTCATATCATGTTATTTTTTTTATTAAATGAGTGAGCCACAAACAAAACCAGCCACATGTTTGTGCATAAAGATAGAACAATGCTTCTTAATAAGAGACACAGGATAAAGCATCTGCTGGGATATTTGCAACTAGTTTAATTTAACAATAGATTAAGGTTTGACATGATTGTATGATGTTGGCAGAGTAAAAAATATGTGAGGTGAAAGACTGCATGGAAGGAAATGATGGCCAGCATACACATAGGCTCTGCCAATCAACTTGGTGAGCATATTTTGTGTGCGCGTGCTGTTGTACTGGCTGAGGGCATGAACAAAAGAATTTCAGGCCCTCAGAGAGAATTTCTTATAGATTTCTTAAGTCCTCTGAAAAACAACAATAAGGAGTTTGTTGTTAAGGTTAGGGTTCAGGAGGCAACAACAAAGCAAAATTCAATGGAGCCCTCCCTCCCTGTGTAATGTTGACTTGTGCATGCATGTCAGTGTTAAACTGGGAATGATTCCTCTGGCGAATATGATTTAGTGTAAAGAAGTTGTCTGATTAGATCTGAAAAGAGAGAGAGAAAAAAGTGGAGGGAGCGACATGTGAACTTTTGCATGACAGATTGTGGCGACCATCTTGGTGGATAAGCAAAATCAAAGGCACCACAGGTGTAGCAAACTCCAGTAGTAAATGTGTGGGTATTACATAACTGAACTGGCTGGCAAGATGAACTGACAGACTTGGTAAATTGGCTGACTTTCAGTCACCTGCCAGCTTTGTGCACACTATTTTTGTTGATTCCTTGCCGAAGGCAAAAGGAATCTCTGCAATGGCGATGTCGTGTTTGTGTATGTATGTGTGTGTGTATGTGATGCCTTGCTTGTAAACACGATATCTCAACAAGAGTATCTGTGACTCATCTAATACTTGGTGTGTGTGTTGTTCAAATTAATTTTATGATCCCTATTGTTTTTGGTGAAGGTCAAAGGTCATTTGAGGTCAACAAAGGTGGACTGTGAAAACCTTTTAAACATGATATCTCAAGAAGGGTAATCTTGACTAATCTACCACTTGGTGTGTGGGTTGGTCATATTAAGTAGATGATCCCTATTGTTTTTGGTAGAGGTCACATGTCATTTGAGGTCACCAGAGATCAAAATGTGAAAACATTGTAAACATGCTCTCTCAAAAAGCGTAATCCTGACTAATTTCGTACTTAGTCATAGTGGGTAGATGATTCCCATTGATTTTGGTTGAGGTCAAGTTTCATATGAGATCAGCAGAGTCAAATAGTGAAAACATATAAAACTACTTAGTGCACACAGTTATGCTCTCTATCTTGAAGGGTAAGGTGTTTGAATTTCAAAATTGCTATGTACATGTCCTGTGTTCTTCTTGAATATCGGCAAGGAATAACACAATTCTTTGACTTTCTTGTTGTGCTAAAAGGAAAAGTTACGTACGTGGTTAATGCTTAATGAAACTGATCTGTGCAATTGACAACTCAAAGAGAATCTCCTCCCAAATTGCGCAAAGTGCCTTCTGCTCAAAACTGCCTTTCCTCTAAAAACTGCCTGATGCTACACCTTGAAAAGGTTGCCACAGGAAAAGCTGTACAGAGTAGTCTGCAGGAAGTGGTGACTTTCACAACAAAGTGAGGTCTGCTTTATTGTGATTATTAACTCACCTTTTTCTTGAGAAAAGTTAGCAAATATTCAGCTCTGTGTCCTTGTTCTTTGTAGTCTTAGACTAAAGGTCTTTTGTAATTTCCTAATATCTCAGGTATCAAAGAGTTTTTTCTTTGCAACAGATGGACTGTATACAGTCTGCTGTTAACTGTATTTTGTCTTCCTTTTTTTTCTCTAGGCAACCAAGCAAGGTCCAGAAGCATCTGCTAACAAGTTTGCAATGGTTGCTGGTCATTTCTTTTTCCCTCTCATGAAGACTTATGATAGGTGAGTTTCAATTTTAAATCTTAAATCTGAACTTTAACTTTGTTTTGTGACTTTACTTAAAAAACTGCATTATTCATTGCAAAGAATCAAAGTTGACAGATTGAGCCAAAGCATTGTTAAGGCTGCCAACCAAACAAATGTATTTTATCGTTAACATAGTTGTGAAATATGTTTATGGAAACACAACTATTGTCCTTAAAGAAGTGTTTGCCAGGATGAGTGTAGGAAATAGTCCTTTCAGAACTTGAGAATCTCGTTTTCAGTGTTGACAAAACAGAGGATGAAATATGAAAAGTATGCCACCTTTACTTTCCATTTGATAAACTTCTTTTTGTACTCATTTTAGTATTTCAACTTGCACAACATTTGGAGAACTTTTCATGAGTTTGATCTTGTGTTGTTCACGCCCAGCTGTATGAGCAAAAAGAACATGTTGTAAACATTTTTGTCCTTATACAGCCCTTTGAACACAATGAACCTCCTGGCTGGCGATTTTTTTCTGCTTGGAAGACTGGTCCATACACTCGCAATAATCCTCCATTCTGCTCAGAACACGACGGTACTTTCCTTCTCATCCAATCCCAATTTACATTTTATCCTAATTGTTTTACAATTTTAGTCTTATCTTGTAATGTAAACCATATTTTCAGGTGAATGTTTGTTGCAAATGGTTTTAGATGAAGTAAATCAAGACGTGACTGTGGTGAGCAAAATAAGTGCTGCTGTGTGGTATGTGATTAAGAATAGGGTTTGGTAGGATGTTACCATTTTGTGTTGATTTCCAGGGGAGGATTAATGGAGCAATGAATATAAAAGTCAAAGAAAATGTGAAACTCTATACTGAGAGTTCTGTGACTATGGTTTCACGCGGCAAAAACATTTTTGTTTGTTCCAAGGCAGTGAGATATCTGCTGAAAGAGATTGTGACTGCAAATTGGACCCTCACCTGAGAAGAAAATGTATATAATAAAAGATCAAACTCTTCATATTTTGAAGATTTGATAGTACCATTTTACATGATTATATTCAAATGTTGTTCAATTGCACTGTGAGACACAGTCCATTGTACCTCTGTGGACTTAAATGTCTGTTAATTTTCCATCCTGTCTGCCTCTGGTTCACAGATATGTCGTCAAATGGCAAAGAGTCTCCTGGAATTCACCTGGACAATCCGCTTCCATGTTGAACCGTATGTAACATCAGTCGAATCCTAACTTTTTACAGTATTGTAATAATTCCACTATGCCCCTGCTGCTAGGATTCAAAGGAAATAGATCACACAGATAGTGAGGGAACACAAGTCTTTTCCGATTATCACTAATTTAAAAGTGCACTTAATCCATAAGTGAGGGCATATTTGGGGAGTCCTTCTAAAAGTACAGTTCTAATCTATGCCACACAATCATGTAACATTGTGATTCATGTAATACATGCCAAAATTGGCCTGTGCCATGATTTTGACACAGCAACGTCTCATTTTGATGCATTTATCTTCTTGGGACAAAATCAAAAAGAGAGTGCTGTTTTATTTTGGTTCCTAAAGTTGGTAGCATGAGCATGCCCAGCATCTTGAAACTGAAATTTCTATAGTGAGTCAAACTTTCTCATATAGAGTTATATGGACTCAGAGGAAACACTGTCAGATGGTCAGGTCAACTCACCAAAAGGTAAACAATAGAACAGTACCTCAATCAAATTTTGCTTTCTTGATGGTGAATGGTGATGTGTTTGTCCGCCTGTTGCATTGACGAAGTTGTCAAACAAGGACTTAACATTGAACTGGGTCATTAAGTGGCAATCAATTTTGTGCCATGTAATGACTCATCCCCAAATTAGTATAAGTCAAATTAATGTCTGTTTTGGCATTCCATATAGATGAGACTTAGTGACATGCCCTAGCTAGAATGGAAGCTTGGTGTGAGGCCCTAATAGGAATGCATGGTTCATGTCATGACAGTGTTTTTGTTGCTATGCTTGCAACAGAAAGTGTTATCTTAACTACTTTTTTCACTTGTGTGCAGTATGTTGTTTTATCTCAAAATATGCTGAAAAATTGCAATTGTAAATTGTAGTGGTCCCATATTTAGAATTGTTTTACTGTCATTTTATGAAGGTACCTTAAGTTGTCACAATTTATGTTTAAAGAAATTTGTTGTCATTTTGCTTTCTTGCAGTCAAAATTAAAAAAAAAAGAGCTATTCGCTTCTTGAATTATTATTGTGATCCTTTCTCAACAGTTATGTTCGCAGAGCTATCATGTTTGCAGTTTCCATGGTGATTCTCAGTGTTCCAACTCACACGATTACCACTGATCTCCAGTGTGACCTGATAGAATGTCAAATGTGGTTGGAAGGTATGGTAGCAAAATTTGATAAAAACAGTTTTGACACGATTGAAAGTGATGGTATGATTTGTGAACAAGGGATGACTCTGACGAATGTCGATCTCCAGATGGCAAACTTGATGACTTGTTTTAGATTGAGTTGGAAAATGCTTCTTTGCATATTCTCCATATTGCAGTTAGTATGCATCCCCATTGTGTTGTGTTTATTGCATTTAGGGTAAAGTTTAAGGTAAATGGTTAGTTCTCAAGGTACAACATTTAAGGCAACATCGACGCAGTTTCCAGATGAAATTTGTAAGCAGGTCCATAGCCTGGTCAGATTCCTGTGGGGAGGGGGGAATAGAAGTAGGGGGTATGGCCACTGTCAACATGTGACATAATATTAATGATTTTTTTTTACTTTCAAAAAATCTAGGTGGCAAAAATAATCATAAAGGAAGCACCCTCCCCTCTCCATTGACTTTAGTCGCAAATAAGATGCAGCATAGCGCTGAAAGATATTTTGATATGAGAGAATCCTGATTTAGTCTACCACTGGGGCAATAAAGCTATGCTTTTTTTTAGTAATGTTCCACATTCTGTGCAGTTTCTCACATCAATCAGCCAATCTTGGAAAGCCAATGTCCTGTAAGTTATTCTTTGCTTGCTTGATATTCTTTGAGGAACGAAACTTTGAAATTTGATGTCTTTTGGGGATGGTCATTTCAGATATCGTCGAGAAAGATCCAGAACCAGAGTGCAAGAAACAAGCCGCACAGACAATCCTTCTTTTACAAGATGCAATTAAAAAGGTAAGCTCTACTGTCTCACCTTCACATTGATGTACTTCTATTACTGCCAATAGGGAAGTCTGCAATCATACCATTAGTGGTAAACTCCTTGTCAATAAATTTGGCTGCATTGTAACGTTTGAATGAATTAAAACAAAAGACCAATCCAAGCAGTCCGCATTCCGTTTACATACTTGACTCTATTGAATCTAGAATTTGAAAAATGCATCTCTGTTGGCCTTTCGTTGACGGCCTTCTAACTTTCAATAATTTTCTTTTGTGCTGTGGGAATGAATATGGTATGGAAAGTGTACTATTTTCTTATATGCATTGTTGTAAAATTGCTTGCTGTGTTAGAAGCTAAACAGTCCTCCAATAGCATGTTCTAAAACTCCAATCAAAGAGATAGCTCATCAAAGTGTCCAAATGCAGCCAGCACATTGAGTGACGGTCAATGAGATATTTGTGAATTTTTTATGTCTTGACAAAACCCATGAACAACCTCTCACTCTGCCTGAACTCTTAAATTCCTCTACCAGTGTTTCACAGAGTCAACTATGTATGCTCTCCATGATGAACACAGAATGCACTTTATGAAGTTTTTTCCCCTGTATACAAGCCTAGTCAATATGATATAACCTGGGCACATGTATTTTCTCTCTCTCTCTTTTTTTTTTTTTTGGTGGGGGTTATATATCCCTAAGGGACAAGTAGCCTTGAAGGGATAGAGAACCATCTGTTTCCAGAAAGAAACATCAATTAAATGCATGTTGTGTGGTGCAAGTTAGCTTGATACAGTTTTATTAAACAATATGAAAGCAAATTTGAAGATGTATTTGATTTTGCTCAACATTTCATCTTTGAAAAAAAGTGGCTGATCTAACTGAACTTCATTTCTAAAAATAAAGGCCACCCACCTTTAACCCAGTCGATGATGTCCTTTAGAGGGGCTCATTAAGTGTTTCATGAAATTCACTAAATTTTCCTAAACATGTCAACTTTTCTTTACATACTAATGTCAAATGGTCAAACTAAGACAATCCCAATGTGTTACATACATAGGAACATCAATGAGTGAGTAATGAGCCCTTCACTTAGGTTTTGGAAAATTCGTGACCAGACACTTCTCACATTCAGGACTAATTCATATGAACTCAACCAATACAAGTCAAGATAAAAAATTCAAAACATTTGACAATGTTCATAACTATTGGATGTGACTTTACTAGTTATGCTAGTTGTTAGTATTGCCATGTGTTTGTACCCTTCAAAATCCTCACAGATTTGTGAGCCCCTTTAAGTCTAGTTGCCCAGTTGAAGGTCTCGTCATGATCGTAGCATGTCAAAAGGTTGTGTGGCTTGAAAATTAAGTCGTGGAATATTGGCTGTACTAGTCATCAAAAATATTGAAAAAATGCTGAAGATATCCACAAATTCTGTCAAAATCCATGAAATATTGACGAATTTACAGGCAAATTACTCTTATACCTACATTGTGACTAAACGTTGGCAAAGTTTGCCATTTTATGATGTCAAGGGAGGGACTCACATGATATGTTTTTTGTTAGTCTTTGTTTACTTAAATTTTATGTCAAGGATAATTGAGAATTTTACATGCCCAAGGACTTTGTATTGAAAGCATATATTTTTGTCTTTACAATCATATCACTTTCCAATGTAAAACCCAGGAGTTTGAAATAATGACACTGTGAAATGCTTTTCGTCCTCGCATTTGCATTTTCATCAGCTTTGAGAGCCATATCTCATAGCTATATCTGTAAAACAGTCATAGATATAAGCACAATTTCAACGGATTTTCATTCAGGGTTTCACTCTGCAACTCCTGAATAAATCTGGTTCTTTTCCAGATGTATGTCATGTGACCTTAACTTAACATAAAAATTGTGTCTGCATTTTGCTTCATTTTACGTGAAAGTAACGCCTGGGTTTCGTTTGTCTCTTTGTTCAGGAATTTAAACTTGGAGAAGGATGACCCTAAGATTCACCAGCTTTGGGGAATCCTTGGATTGATTCAGACAAATCTTGCCCTTTCTTCCGTGCAACCCTTATGGACTTAGACTGTAAAATACACAGCATATGCACAAGGGCAATGAAAACCCTGTCAGGGAGAGGAGAGGATTAGATTTCTTGCCATTGATATCAGAGAAGCTCCATGAAGATCTTTAGGAGATCATACTGTGACAGCTGCACTAAAAACTGACAATTTTAGATCACTCAGATCAAAGTGCCGATGCAGTTTTAAAATTCTTGCATCATCGCACTCTGACTAATCACATGTCCCACTATCAACAGCAATAATCCACTCCTTTTGCTGATAAAAGTAACCTTTAATATGATACTTGCAGTGGCAAGATGGTTGGGGTTTACCCCTCCTAGCAGTTTTGAGGGCACCGCAAAAGTGAAAGGGTACCACCTGAGCCTGGAGAGGTGATATTTGGCGATTTAGGTGGTATTTTTACCCAAAAATTTTCCGGTTCACCCTGTGCCAACCAATGGGAGCCCTCTGCTCAGATAGTCTTCCCACAACTTTGAATATCACGAAAGTGACATTGAGTGCCACTTGAGCCTTGCTCCCCCCTCCCCCCCCCCTCTAAGAAGGATGCACCCATGCCCTCACTGGATACTCGCTGTATCAGTTGTTTTACTTCCTCAAGCGCTTTATTTTTAATGTCTAAAAGATGCAGTGAGGTGGGATTTCAAGTAATCAGGGTATAATGAAGCTTTATTAAAGGGAAGATTTTTAGCAAAAATTCTCCTCATGTTTTCAAATTTATTCTTGATGTCATTTACACCTACATCTCAACCCTGTTATGATGAAAATTGTGGTTCTGTATGTGTGAACTCAGTGGATTGTGATTGCTGCCCTGGGGAGAGGTTTAAGGGATGTGGACACTCCGTCAGGACATTTCAAAAGAATTACAGGCCCTCAGATGCTGTTTAGTGCCACCAAATGTCTGAATTTGTAATAAATTTTTCTCATATTTCTTGTATCATTAAATGTTTTTCATTCTGTTAGGGAAAAAGACCTTGCAAGATCAAGGAATCTTTCAAAAAACGCACACTTTGGTGAAAACACTGCACAAGGATTGCAACTGAGTATTTTTTTATTTGGGGGGTAGAGATTTTGCCTAAAACTTCTGTTCTATATGTTGCACAGAAACAGAATTTTGAGTCACAGGAGGGGGGAAAAGGTTCAAAATTTGGGGCAAGCAGTCATCTAAGCAAAGCATACAGAGAAACTTTTGGTAAAGGGGCCTCTCAGATTGAAGGGATTGGCACTTTCCAGTCTCCCTTGCCTTTTAAAAAGGGGTTTTGCATTCTTGGAAACTGGGGGAAGGGGCAGAAACATATCTCTGCCTCACATGTTTCTGACTGGAGTGCTTTTTCCCCTCCCCCTGCTTACTCTGCCCTTGATATTGTTGATTTTAATTACTCTCCAGCAGAAAATCTGTAGTTCTCAGCAGAGTATGACATGCTAATCTGATACCTACCAGCTGTCATCTCTCAGTTGAAGTCATGAATATCACATGTACCAGTCAATGGTAGTAACAGCCTTGACTCAGCGGTCAAGCTAAGTACTTTTCTGCTGAAGGTGATGGTAGAGTTGTGGCTTTAGTGTGATGATAGTTATTTGAAGTGTTATATTCCGGAACTTCAAGACGTCTGTCTCAGAGGAGTTCTAAGCCTGTGTTACGGTTGAAGGGAAATAGGGAGCATACAATGTAATATCTTTAATCATTGCTTAACCATAAAAAAAAGAACATCTGCAAAAACTTCAACTCCTTAAGCAATTATGTATATGATGAGTTATGGAACATGCATCATTTGAAACTTTGGATGAACAAAATATTCTTGAGCAACAAATAACTGCATTTCTGTACAGGAGAAACTTCTAGAACAGAAGGCTACCGTTCTTTGAATAATCTATTATTCTTTGTCCTCAAATAGTGGTTTTAAAATTTTGCTCTTTATTTCCCTTTAAAAGGATTGTTGTTGAAGTGGCTGGAGAGGTCAAGGCCAAAAGCACTACCAGCTCCTTTTAAGAAGATTTGTGTTTTGTAACTGTTGTTAACTGGAGCAGATATTGAAATGCAAATAACAGCAAAGGGAACATACAAAACGATTGTTATGTGCCTCCCATATCTCTTTTGGTTGTTTTGTTTTACGTATCATCCGTTAAGTGATTATAAGATTAACAAATCGATGTATCAGGACACCTATATGGTCAACCAAAGTAAGTGCAGGGAAGGATCTAAGGGGGGCACCATTGGTGCATGTGCACAACCCCTCCCTCCCCCCCTCAAGAAAAATCCAAACTTTATCAATTGTGCCTTTAATTTTATGTCATCACAAAAATCTCACTGTTGCTCTTTTCTCGTCACAGTTTTGGTATACAAACTTGTGTACCATATTGAAAGTGTGTCGTTAAGGATGGCAACCAGCAGGGCTTTTGGGACTGAAGGCATGCTTTCAAACATTAGAGAAATTTTAGGCGTGTGCATGAAGACCTTCGTGAAAGATGGGTCTAAGAAGTGGCGGCGCTACGGGCGGGGGGGGAGCATGAGGGGGCATTTGCCCCTCCAGATTGTTTCCTTGCCCCCCCAGTTGCTCTCACCCTGCCCAATCAGATCTTGTACTCATCCAAAATTAATCACAAAACTATATATTGGCATTGGACTAAATAAGAACAGCTTCCGGGGAACCATGGTTGATTAATGCCTAATTTATGTTACACAGGCTGCCAGTTTTCATATCATAACCGTAGCCACTTCAACAGTAGGCCAGCCTGGTCAGACCAATTTTCTCTGGAATGTTTACCGTCCAGCATAAAAGAAGGGTGGGTAGGTGGTTGTGTTCCTAAATATAGGAATGTCGTTGTTTTCCTAAATATAGGAATGGAATGGAAGTGTATGTAGCCTATGTGTGTGTGTGTGTATGTGTGTGTACTCGGTGGTACCGCGTGAATGTGAAATGGTACGCCCAAAGAAAAAAGTTGGGAACCTTGGAGTACGGTCAACCGAAAAAATGAATAATATAAAAATAAATAATATACTTCTCTTGGGACTTAATTTTCCACCCAGAGATAAGTTAAAACCTCAGAGCTTCAGGGGGCTTCGCTCCCTGGACCCCCACCGGGACTTTGCCCCTAGACCCCACCGGGGACCCTAAGGCGGACCCCTGGACCCCACCCGCAAGACCTCGCGCTTCGCACGCGGTTTCGCGCTGCGAGCGAAAATCTTTGCCCCCCAACATTTTCCTCTGCCCTCAGTTTGCCCCCCCCCCCCCAAGTCTGACATCCTGGCGCCGCCATTGGGTCTAAGGGGAGGGGTTTACTTAGTGTACCGAATATACTATGGAAGTAAAGTGATATAGGCTGATCCTTAACGGTTTCATAATCGTTAACTCATGGAAAGTGCATGCATATGTACTCTGTCGAGCATTTTCATGTACTAGTTAGTAAATGATATCATCAGTTGCTTAGTCTGTGCCATTGTGTGTTGTCATGTAGCCTTATTCACTTCACAGTTTTGCAAATTTAGTCCTGAAAATTCGTTGCTGTGATGATTGTTGTATCTGAGATCTTGAGTTAGACCTTTTTGAGGAGAGTAAGTTTTGTTGAGACTGTGATGTGTGTGATAAACAGAGAACAGTCACATGTCCGTGTGAGAAGTATGAAATTCGCGTGACTGAAATGCTTTTCTGGTGGTGCGTCAATGAATCAAATGGCGGGAAAGTTCAAACCTACCCCTTACTGCTTGCCCCGGCCCCCCTCCCCCATCCTGTAGGAAACCATAGTTACATGTTCTTGGTGGTGTCGCATGCCATCAGATGTCGCGTACAGACACGCCCACCTCTAAGTACCCAGTATATGGGCCTTTCATCGGGTTTTTAAACTGCAGATTGGCAACGAAAGCAATTCAAGAGGCCCGATTACTCCGGAATAAACATCATAGCATGCATGGCTGCAAATTCCTGTCGAAATCTGAGAGAATCATTTCTTGACATGTCAAAAAGAAGCACAGAAAATTGCACATTGCACGAGAAAAAAAAGTAAAGGCAGTATTCAAAATAGTAACCATGGATTTTAGTCTGAAAATGAATAAACTTTTCATACCTCAAACTGCAACGTGGTTCCTTCGGATTATTGTGTCGTTCCTATGACTTCTTATGTCATTCCTACGACTTGTCGATTCTATGACTTATGTTGTGGCTACGAATTGCAGTACATAAAAGGTTAATCTCAGTGAGAGAGGTTAATTAAGGGCGTTGCTATAATTTTTATTTTAGCACATGGACTTGAATGATGGGACCTACGGTAAACAAGAGGCAATGGCGGGAGAGGGGGGGGGGGGGCAGGGAGTGTTAGTGCAAATTACAGTGAACTGACCTTTTTACATACGTAAGCGAAACGCCAACATCAGTTTTGCGCGTAGCATCCAGAAATTTTGAGAAATATTCCTACCAGAAAATAAGAGTTTGCAGGCCCCTTTTCAACATTACAGCTTTCATTTAAAATAGCATTTAAAAGGAGAGGGGGGTGGGGAACTATGTTGGGTATGTAGGATAACTCCTTTTACACCTACGGAGAGCGCCACTGTTAGTCCAGTGGCGTCTAACCGTACAGAAACGTTTTGACAAAACGGATATCATGATCATATGGGCCAAATCCTGTTTTTATCTCTACTAAATTCAGAGTCACCAGATAGCATCGTTCTGCCATTTATCTTGATGTATTTTATGATTAAAACATATTTCTCGGTAACAAGAAAATATGAGGTTTTAAATCACTTCCCAGGCTTGCTGATAGCAGCATCAAAGATGTGCAAATGTTATTTTGGTAAAAAAGATGGTAGTAGTTTGATTTTGATTTTATTCTCAAACACATTTCACTGAGGATAACTCAAAGTGGAGTTATCCCAATGGATTGCAGTGGATTGAGTGATTTTAACAGAGATTTTCCACAGTCAAAGTTAATCATAGGCCCAGTCATTTTGCCCAGATCGCCAGTCAGGAGAGGGGGGAGGGGCACTTGGGGATCCATGGGGGAGGGGAACTGATGCACCACAACCCATTCCCGTACCTACGCCATTGCCATGAAGCGCAGAGAGACCTAACTATAAGACGGATATGTATATGCAGGTTATAATGGCCTAGCCCGAGAGATGTAGGGGCAAGGCAGGAAAACGTTTTGAAATACGATTCAGACGGTTGGTCCCAGATTTCTACGTGCATTATAAATATAACATAACCAAGTTTAAAGCGATTTTGGAACCATTAGAGTTCTCAGAGTAAACAACATGCATTGGAAATTTCCTGAGTACGGGAGAACAGGCGCGACGGAAGATAGCAATGTCGGGGATGAAGGGTGGTGGATGTGTGAGCGTACGGACTATCTAAGCGGAGCGCCACCATAGGTTCGCGGAGCGCGAAGAAAATTTCTTGTTTTTCAGGCCCCCGTATGACCGGAAACAGCATTTCTCTAATAATTTGTGCCGTATGTATTAAGACTTGAAATAGAGATCTCATGTCTGCTATTTGAATTATGTATCATTTATTCCCTCATCACTTGGCAAATTTGAGGGTTGGGAAAAGCTAAACATACCTTTAGCCAGTCACTTCTTTTATTGAGAGACTTAGTCCCATGCCCCCTTCCCTCCGTCCCTACATATTACAAAAGGAAGAAACACTTACAACTAATAGTAAATAGGTGACGGTCTACTTAAACTGCATCGTCAATGTATGAAAAAGCATCCGATTTTTTTTCGATCCTTTTTTTAGAGTGGAGGGATATTTGAAGCAGAATACAGACGCATGACCAAGTGGACGATGATCTGGGGGAGATGGTTGCTCCCTCTCCTTTTTGAATTTTTGCTTATGTCTCAGGGCCCAGGCGATTCAGGTTTATTACAAAAAGGTTTCTTTTTTACTATGACTTGTGGATGAGTGATTACTATGTAGGTTTTGAAACTCTTTGCGTTCGTAGGATAGTATGGATGTAAAATGGTGCTACATTTGATATTACCCTTGAAGGGAATATATCTCCAGAATATACAGTCTTGCAAGCAATGATTTTTGTCTTACATTTTGCTTGGTGAAATATCCTTCCTTAAATTTTACCTGCGTTTATTCAGAATGAAAATTTGACAAGTCGGTGCACCGTATTCCCTCAATTCTGTTCCTTCTGTCATAGCAAAAAAAAAAAAAATGTTGGTCGATATTTTACATTTTAATCCAATCCATCGATTGACTCGTGGCCAACCAAGAAGTTTTCTGATAAATGGCCCTCAGATGATTGCAGGAAATGACACCTGCCAGTCTCTCTGGCCTTCTAAATTTCGATTAGGTATTCTTTATTTTGTAGAACAAAGCTTTGGAAACTTACTCTTTTCCTGATGTTGACTGGGAAAGAGTCAGTGACGTAAACAGCGGGGGAGGGGGTCGAGTCCCCTGTCAAATGTCTTGCAACCTCCCGCTTGCCCCCCCCCCCCCCCACACAAAATTTGAAGGTAAAAAATAAAGGCCTTTCTTATATAAGATTAAGAACTCCCCAAACTGTCACTGAAAGTACGGATGTTTAGCATTTGCATGGAAAAGGTTACTGACATTAGAGAAGTTTTGAAATTTTTATATGACAGAAGTTTTGGTAACTTCACAAACGTACAACGCAGAAGCCTACTTATCCGAAAGTCCTTGGCATCGACCATATGGCTTGGAAGTTTTACCTCCAAGGTACAGTAGTACTTCCATGCACCAGAGTGCAAACTGCGGTCAGTATAAAGAAAATGTTAGCTGGAAAGACTGGAAAGTGCCATTTCCTGCAATCTGAGAGGCATTTTTATCCAGTGGCTACTCCACGGAAAAGAGTGTATATTGCATATAGTGTATACTTATAAAGTTTGTTTTGAAGAAGAGGGAGGGTGGGTGGCAAATAAATGAGGTGGCCTCAAAAAGAAATCATGGTGGATCGTTTAAGACAAAGTGACACTGTGGCATTGCAGTTGTGCAACCAGGTTTTTGGATTTTTTTTGTTTTTTTGTTTTTTTTTGGGGGGGGGGGGAAGACTGAGCAGAACGCCACCATCTATTAAAACGCAGCATACCAGCAAATTTTTGAATAAAGATACTCAGATCACAAGAAATCGTCCCTCCCATTCTCGGCAACTTGGAGCACCTGAAATGGCACTGTCAGTATTTTGTTGGATTTAAGACCTTAATTGCAGCACCATATGTATTATTGAAAGTTTCGAAATTTGTCGAGTGGATACCTCATTTGCCGACAGAATCATATGCTGGAGGGGGGGGGGGGGTGGTGTCACATCACCCACCCACCCACTATAGCTACGCTCCTGGCGTCAATCCGTGGTCAGAATTGATTAGGACAGAATTTGGAATTTAGAACGTAATAGTTTTAAAAGTGGCGTAGGTAGGATTATTCATCTAGGACGAGGTGGAGGGGGGGGGGGGGGGCAAAATGAGACCGATTGACTAATCAAATGGCCAAGCAGACCGATGGGTGGCAGATGAGAGTTATGATGGTTCCAGGTGCTGGTCCTCTCATACACTACATTTTCTCTTGGAAATCAACTTTTTGATTTCTAATTGATACTGTCACGGTCTAAAGGGAGCAACACAAATTGTTAAGCTATAGCACGTAGCAAGCAATAGCACGTGGCGTGCGAGTAAAATTTGACACAAATACTTGCCAATGAGCAGGAAATGGGACTTTTTAGGCCCATTTCAATATGACAGTTTTAACTCAAGAGTAATTGAAGGGGTCCAAAACTTCCTTGATGATGAAATGCAATACCAGCTGACATTATCTAATGAGAGCCCCACTATGGCATTTGTGTATACCATACGAGACAATTTTTTGGCAAATTACTTGCCAGATCGCAGAAAATAGCAATGCACAGGCCTGTGTGTGTGGGGGGGGGGGGGGGAAGGGTGGCAACGCTTGCTTGGTTACTCAAGACGATAGGCTAATGTACCTTTGAATTTACGGAGACTTGAGACACTATCAATGTTTAGCGCCCTGATCGATTGGTGCGCAAGTTGTTGTATAAAAAACAACAGGTTTTGCACCCCTTTGCTACTTTTGAAGTGTTCAACCGCCACCCCCCCCCCCTTTTTTTTCATGTATATACTTACGTGCACCATCGACCGTCTTCATGGTTCTGTGCACCGCCCATTGGCATAGACATGGCATAGCCCATGATAATTTAGAGGTTTACCGGGGAACATCAGAGGCGTGGTCACGGGAATGTTGAGATTCCCCCACCCCCCACACACATCCATACACATTTTTGTGATTTTTTTTCTGCTTCTAAAAAACATATATCGTCTTTTTGCCAAATGTATGGGATGTTGGCCCATGTATTAAACATAATGACTTACACAGATACACTGCGGGTTTAGACACGGAGGAAATTAAATGTGCATGAGCGAATCAGTTGGGAGAGGGGAGTTTGATACTCTGTCCCCTACCTCTCCAGAAGTGAGGGACATGGCCACGTGTTGTCCCCCACGGAACTGCCATATGGCCTCATTTACGTTGTCTCTCGCTGAAGTCAGTGACAAAGAAAGTGTATTGGATTACGTGTTTATTCCTAGTCAATGTAAAGTAGCGTCTTTAGTAAAGTAACGAAGTCATGTAAGAACCACAACTCCGTTCATTTCACTTTTATACAATATATTAGGCCTATAAAGAGTGATTAACAAAGCCGAAGTAGTGGAGCAGGCAAGAAGCTGGATTAGCTTAAATGAACGCTCCGCGGTTACAAAAACAAAAACATAACTATACTACTTGAAATGAGGAAAGAAAAAAATAAACCCTGCGACAACCCCCCCCCCCCCCCGTCCCCTTCCATTATCACAAACTGAATAGCCAGTCACTCCTCGCTGATCACCTTAGGTACCGCCGTATTTGGCTGTTTGAGCCTAATTTATCAGCCTGAGTAAAATATAAAAAAATTACCCAGTGAGGAAGAAACCATCCTTTGTGGTCCTCGTGGTTGTTCAGGATGAGACAAACCTTGCCCATTCTGGTTGAATTAGTGAAGTTAGATGAAATATGAGTAGGCGATTCGTACTATTTTCTAATGGCTTCTCGCTCATACCAGTGTGGCTTAGCTTGGATGATGTAACTAGTTGCAACTACTGTACTGGAAGTGATTCATCAACCAAACTATTTCATCATATCTTTACCGGTCAGCCTTGTTAAAGAAAGCAAACAGCCTAATCTTTTATGAAGAAAGTTTTATAAGCCCAGTCACTGAAAGTCTAGTGCTTTACAATCATTTCTAAATTTGAACAAACTTAGGTTATGACTCTGTCGACCAACTGTTACCATGGTGATTCAGAAAGGAACTATAGGCCTACCAGAAAGAAAATAAAACGGTACACATGTTTACTGCTTTCAGTAATACAAAAAAGTATCGTCATTCACTGACTGAGAACACAAAAGAGATGATGAAATCGCTTGTAAACTCAGTGAAGAAGGATATGTTAATTAAACGAGAAGCCTGACAAACCAATTTAAATTCTTTGAAGTTATTATTTGATCCAGGTCTGCCTGAGCCGGTTTCAACGTATTGTGCAATGTCATGTCAAATACTCAAATTTTTCATTGGCGCCCCCACACAACAATACGTAACCCGTTAAGCCCGGCAGAGCTAAGTAAAGTTGCAGCTGGAAGAGAAGAAGCAATATTACGAAATGGAACACCCGTAGTTTTCAGTGTATTGCATCATATGTTATGGTTAGTATAAAAGAGACTGTTTGATGTAATGGCAAGATATTGTTTGGATTCATTCTAAGTTCGTTAAATCAACTTCGATCTAGTTTAAAGCATAGCCTAGGCCTATACTGTTTTTGTGCTGTCGTGGACATACGTGTTGCAAGTTCCAGTAACAAACGTTAGGCTGAGTGTTACAACTTACTGTAGTGTTGACTGACACAAGACGGGCTAAGTCCAATTCATACATAGTGATACTGTGTCTGTGGTAAGTGTTCTGAGTAGTTATTAGTATAGTATTATTAAGTATTAGTACGTCCCCCAATTTTCGTGCATCCCGTATTTTCATGACATTCGTTATAAGTTCTTTGTGTGCCATAGAATGGATAGGCCTACCTGTAGCATGGATGTATATAACTTCACGCATCTAACATAAAAACCTTGGAATTTTTAGCTGTTGGAATTCAAAATCCCTTCAAATCATATATTGTTTTCGCAAGTCTAAACTTTAATTTTACGAGTAATTTGATCCAATATGCTATGGACTGTACCTCGAAATCTGTTATTTTAACCAACATTTACTTGAGTTAACCATATGATGTAAACCTGCCGAACTTCGCGCACCTCACTAATGGTAGCGTGACAATCATTACAAGAAGAGTATCCTTTTAAACAAATCCTGTGCCTAAACTTACAGCAAAAACCGGTGAACAAGCTAGCAACAAAGATGGTCAGGAAAACTTCCACTAAAGAGTTAAAATCATGATTTTAAACTTTGTAACATTCGTCGCAAACTGCGAATAGGATACTCTACATAGCCTCACCTATCAGCAAATGCAGTAGTGTAAAGTTGACTAACCAGGCAAGGGCGATTCAATAAACAGTGTCTCAGCTTTCTTTTCAGTCATTTCAAGACATTGTTGTAAAAAAAATTGTCCAGGTACTTAGGTCATCGAATTTGATGGCTTATTTTTTAGGGCTGCGCGAAGTTTGGTGTATGTACTATACTGTAGAAGACCTTTTAGTACTATGCTGACCCCCAACAATTTTCCCTCAAATGACATAAATTTAGGTGAATATGCTTCACTTGAAACCTTGAAATGATAACTCTACTAGTTTATATCAGTATGTCCATGTGTTTCTACTAGTAGTAGCAGCAGAAATGTTCAAGCATACTTAGTGTGTGCAGTTCGTGGGTCAGTTTGTACTTTTTTTAGTTAATATGCACAAAAATATGGGAAGGAACGCACTGTTGACAGGGTGATGATACATTGACTTCATCGTCCCCTCAAACGTTTTAAAATCAAATGAGAGTTTTAACTCTACCAAGGTAAGAAAAGCTGTCAAAAAGTGTCAGCATACATGTGCTTTTCCACGGCATTCTATCTTCAGCGAGGGAATTGCTGGTTGTTTTCCACCTTTGTTGCCCGAAAATAGGGGCTTCCATGCTGACACTGCTAGTGCAATCTTAGTACGTTGGCGCTGTGCCTGTAGAGTACAGTAGGTGAGAATGCATTTCTACCATCCGTGGTCGATTCCTGAGTACAGAAGGATATGGGACACTCTCATTGGTTGATGTTTAGGAATAAGTTACACTTCAATCAGTAAGTTGAGTACAGTAGCCTAGGCTAATTTATAGGTCCAACCTAATTATTTTAACAGGGTAGCATATACCTTAATCTAATCGTCTGGTCTCTTTATTTTAACAGTAAGGGGATCCAGGCATCAAGTAATTGTATTGCTACAGATGGACTTCAAAGTTCTGTAGACATACAGGCCTACACAGACGTGCCAACTCAAGAATGGAAATGTAGCTGTGAGATTCTAGCAGGAAAACCTTTAGATCACATTCTAAACGTGAAAAACATTTTCTTTCACTCATGTGAGGAAGATTTAAATTTTTGTGTACCCTCATACTGTACTATTAATTTAGAAAAAAAATTAAAGCAGTGATAGAAAGCATTTTTCTTGGTCTAAACAAGGAAACATTTTTTTGTTGCATCTAAAGTGTTTTTCATTGTGAGATCTGACTTTTTCACCATGAAACAATGCCCAAACCCATGAGTATCATGGCGAAACTGTGAGAGTTGGCAAGTCGTGTGATTAATGTCGTGTGAAGTAGTGTGATTAATGTCACCATTAAATGAATCTGTGATGTTACCTTTGCCCTACGTTAAAAATTGGCTCTTTTCTAGGCAGTAGTGAAAAGGCCTAGCAAGTACTCTCAAAAATATTTGTTAACTAAGTGAAGGTGCTTTTACAATGAGGACGAAACAAAGCAAAATGTCGTCAAGCACTTTTTAAATGCCTTAATGAAAACCATTGTCAAACAACAAATGCTTACATGGATCACTGAAATGAGATCTACTGATGTTCATTTTCTGTGTTAGACAAAAAATATCTCCTGCAGTTTTATCAAAACGTAAATCATCCAGGTTTCAAATAAATTCATAAAAGTGTGATTGCAGTGTCAAGTGCATGGATAATGGTTTTTCTCATGCTCAAATTCATCCACATTCACCTCAAGTGATGTATATCTTTGTATATTTCTGTTGATGCATTAAAGAGTAACCGTAGTGGGTGTTGCAATCTCAACCTGCAATTAATGTACATATATTTACAAACAATAATGACAGTAATGGTTTTATTTTCGTGATTGCACTGTACTTCTCTCTAAATGTAACATCAATTTTTCGGCCAATGTTGAACAGAGTGTCGCCATGTTGGAAATGTATGACTTATCACATGCACTGGCAATACTAAGTGATACGGGCAGGAGCATGTGTGATGTCACAATCACGTAATTTTGGAACAACATGACTTGCAGGTGAATAAAAAGTATATCCATAAAATCTTCATATTTTCTTAGACATTAAGTTATTGTACTACCCAATGGTGTCTTCTTATTTGAAAAACCATACTCGAATAATCAGGACTATTTTGAAGGCTGTACAACGGTTTTCCTTTTCGAAAAAATTTTCTCTAAAAGTTCTGAAAACCTTGATTAAACCTGGCACTTTGAGAAGAACTTGGTGTTGTCAAGTTCCTGAGTGTGCATGTGACTACAGGTCGCCCTGTGGCATCATCCTGGTAGTCTGTCAGACTTGGGAGTTGTATACACAAGTTTCTGTCATCTGCAGCACTGATTTGATCAACACTGAAAGTGCATGTAACAGGAAGGTTTGGCACAGTAAGAAAAAAATATGCGTCATGTCCCTGCCCACTTCCATTGTTGGGGTCACATGATGTTTTTTTTTAATTAAAGGAGACAAGAAGTAGAAATTACAGATTATCTGCCCACTGTGAAAGTAATTACTTGTGAAATTGTCATTTATGTATCATCAGGTGTTTCACTTTTGAAAGAGTGGCAGCTCCCTCTCATAATGAATAACATCAACCTTGTTTTGCACAACAATAAGGCAGGGCTCCTATTTTCAGTTCTGTGTGGCCTACAAGTTACATCAGACACATCATTTAAAATGAATGTACTGAGGATTATGTGAAATCTATCAAAGTTTTGGAAAAACAAATCAAAAGTAAAAATAAGTCCCTCATCATCCTCCTTAGGGCAGGTCCAAGCTATTCTATACCATAAAAGCAATTTTCTTTATTTGGAACACCTCACATGTGCTATTATTTTACAGCTGAATTATCTACATATTTTGTTTTTAAATTTTATCTCCATGCCAGCAACATGAGCCAATTCAGTGTGTGTTGTATGGACCTCAGACATTGATATGAATATTATTCTCTTTTGTTCAATAATTAATTATGTTAATTAGGTAGTGTCCTGTACATAACAATTTTCAATGCATTTTTTTTATTTTGATATGTATGAACACAGTCATTTTTTGTGGCATTCAATAAGTTCTAGGACATTGCTCAATAAGAGCAAGAGAAAAATATTCTGAAATTATATTAACTATGAATTCCAACAAGCAAAGTAAAAAGTGTGACATGCAGGACAAAACATAACGTATGACATTGTGACATCTGTTGGAAACAATCCAGTGCTTCTAAATTATTTTGATGTATAGACTGTGCATGCTACCGGTAGCCCTTGTAGTATACTGTACATATCAGCACAAATCTAGCATCAAATGATCTTGTGACTGACCACCAGTGCAACTGTTGGGTAAACTGTACTCTGAGTGCAAATAACCACTAGGGGTCATTCCGTAGTCATGTTTCTTGTGAAGAATTGGACTGCTTTCTGTAGGTCTATACCAAACCAGTTGTTAATTCACCCTCATTTACAGTAGTTTGTGTTTATCTGGAATTCAGAATAGGGTGAAAATTGTATCTTTGTAAAGTTAGACTTTTCAATTCAACGGGGCACTTGTCGGATCTTGTGTCACGTATCATGGAAAATGACTGACATTAGGGCAAACAGCAGCATTAAATTCTTTAGAATTTTAGTTTTATTTCAAGTGAAGACTTCCTTGCAGGCATAAGCAGTTCATGTGAAGCATTGTTAAAGTTGGATTTGTTAGTATTGCAAATGACTGTCAGACATTTGTGACATCTGCAGCTTGTGCACAATTTCCAGCCTTTTTCAGCTCCATGCGGAAAGCTCCCAAGAATTTGTCAATGAGATCTGTGGGTGCTACAGTATAAGCCTTTCTTTTCTTTTGTGCAGGTTTTGTTGTGATAGGTTGAAATCTGCTAATTTTGAAGCAATATTTCACCACGCTGCCATCAACTTAAAACTTAAGATTATCACTGTGTTGTTATGATGGATTAAAATAATGGATTTTAGTTTCGCCTGTTATGTATGGATTGACCAGTTAGCACCTCTTGAAATGGCCAATACCTATTGCATGTACTTTTTGAAATGCAGATAACCAGGAAACTAAGAAACCGTATGTCAAAGGAGAGCATGTGAAGTGTTTCCCAGCACATTAGTGCCTGCTGCATTTGGCATTGACTGTTAATCAACTGCCATGTACCTGTACTGTGGACATATACCATTAGGTAGGCTTCTGATAGTATTTGTTGTTTTGTGTCACTAAAAAGGCAACTTAAAATGAAGTTTACCAATCTGGTGAGGAATGAACAAAGTCAGAAACAATGCTAGAAATGTGAAATGTTTAGAGTGGCAATTGGGAAACATGTCGATTAGGGACAACTTGCCACAGTAGAAGTTCTCTGCAGTTAGGTATGTACAAACCAGTAAGTGGGCATTGCTGTGGTTGCTAGTGGCAAATACTGTACATAGTAGAGGACATCAAGCTAATACTAATATTATAATGCTTAATAGTAGCATTCTTCAGGATGTCGCCATGCTACTATGCTAGGTTTGTGTAGGGTCATCAGAGGTCTGGTTTCACCAGGACATGAATCTCATGGCATCTGTATACTGGTCACACTTGCTTCCAGGCAGATATTATATTAAAGTGCCCCACAATGTCTGCATTTCATGAAGTTTTCTCTTGAGCTAATGGGTTTTCCTTAATTTTATTTTGTGGCTAATATTTTGACAGTTTTAGTGGTTCAGGGGTAGGCAGTGGAACTATTTAGTATCTTAAAGTGGCCTAGAAATGCAACTAATGTTTTTTTTTAAGGTAAATGCCCAGGATATCATAACCTAATGGCATGCATCCATCATGAAACTGATTCCACTATTTAGGTAAAAATGAAGCACTTTTAAGACACGAAATTGATGAACCTTTAATTTGGTTGTGTTACAGGATATTGATTCTTTGACTACTAGATGGTTTTTTTTCTCTTATGATTTTTCTATGATGTGATCTCAAAATCAAAACATACTTCATTCAAGTTAAAGAAACTCCTGTCAAAGCAACAATTATTTCACCATTTTGCATTTTGACTGCAAAATTTCTAATAGGTTGGTGGCTCCTTCGTCAAACCCCTGCCCTTAGAAGATTGATCCATGTCGTCATTGCCAGAAAAATAAATAAGGTACCAGTACATCTGCGGTTGTTGTGATGTGATCAGAGTGACCGTCCCTACAGCTACATAGGCATAAAATAAACTTCCATCATCTTCCCTTTTTAACAAACTTTAATACACTTTATAGTTCAGGTTCAGTTCAGTTTGGTTAAGTTTACTAGCAAAATGATCAGGAGGGACAATTAGGTTCCCATCAGTGGACCCTGAAAAAAAAAAAAACAGACAAAAAGAAAGCTACAAGACTCACACCCGATTACTAAGCTTAAAGTTGATTCTTCAACCCATCAACTCTGCCTGTCATTGCTTTATCTTCTGACAACCCATTCCATTCCGTCCCGACCCTCTGAGAAACAAAGTAAAGTAACTAAGAATGTTGATCCTACTGGGAAGCTTTAGTATTAGTGTCAGAGTTTAAGACAATAACCTCTTGTAATTTTACCATTTTCAAACTTGGAAAAGTCAGGAAAGGATAAATTATCAAAACCATGAACAATCTTGTAAACTTAAATCTCCTTGTAATCTTCTCAGCTCAAGCGAAGTGTGATTTAAGAATTGTAACCAAGACACTAATCAATCCCTTTCTCAAGTAAATCCGTATTTTTAGAAATATATCCAAATCGTTCCAAGCTTGAACAGCATATGAGGCCTAACCACTTCCTTATAAGACTAACAACAATATCTTGCTTAAGCAAATTAAATGTTCTCTTAATCATACCTAAGATCCTGTTTCTTTGTTACTGCTTCAACACACTGCTTAGATGGTTGTACTATGATGAGAGGAAAGACTGGCTACATCTGTAGACTTGGAGGGCTGCTAAAGCTAACAACTGTCTTAGCAAACAAATTGTACTTTCATTGCTGTACATCTATCCAAGCTATTCTTGGGGCTCACAAGCTTTTGTCAAAGAAATTGTCCATTAAATGGGTTAAATGATTTAAACATACACACAGACCTCATAGAGGATTACCTTGTAGACTCTAAGGTTGAGTCAGCTACAAAGAACCCTTCCATTAATTGCTACTTGGTGAACAACAATGTCACCCACAAATGGAAGTTGATTGGGGGTATTGGGTTTTGAGATAAATCACTGAGGTTGAGAGGCTGTGAGCTTCTTCCATAACAAACTTCTGATTGCAACAAACTTTAATAATAGTAACTTTTACCTAACCAGCGAACTCCCATCTTTACAATGTGCTATTAGCTATCTTAACTCTAACATATATAAAAGTTCAAAAGTCTAGATCACTCATATTCAGAAGTTTAGTATGAGTAGTCTAAATCTTGTAACCACTTTATGTCAAGAAGGTTAATTGCAAGAGTTTCATACTTAGTATGTGCATTGACCAATTTTTGGACCTGTATGTTTTTAGATAAGGTGAAAGGTCATGTTAGGTTTTAGTTGACCTCATAAATGCCATGTGAATAATTTGTGTTTGTTATAATATAATCATACGGCAAGGCATCACAATGCCTTTTGACTTGACTTTCTGGTTGAGAGGTCTGTTGTTTAGCTCTGCTGAGACCTTTGCCAAAGAGAAAGTTGCACCTATGTGCCACATGAAAGACTAGGGTGTCTCGCTGCGTATGTACCCTGTAAAATTGATGGACTGAATATATTACAACAAATTTTCAATCAGTGGAGCACAGCAGTTTTGTCTTGGAAGACCAACTTTTAACTGTCTCACTTTGTGTGCACTGGTCATACAGCACCAAAGCCAGTTCATGTCACACAACTGATGCAGTTCAGTGATTGTAGCTTGTAGCCTTTACCTTGAAGTATGTTATTTCTAGCATGAAGTGCTGCACTTTTCCTACGCTGGGTACAACATACTTTTGCAACAATGAGATTTATTTCGTATCGACTGAAATTGATACGTACTTCTTTTACTGTAACAATCATTTATGGTAAAGAATTATTATAAAACCATTTAATTTCTGTAGGTGCATCACAAATTTCATCAAAAGTCATAAACATCTTGTTGGTGTCTGTGTAGTCCCTGTACTGTATCACTTAGGCCAGCACAAACAGTATATACTTCATGTAAGGTAACCTCAAACAGACTTGAAGAGATACCTAATAATCCTCATTCACTATGGACTATTCAGTTTATTCATTCCCTTTGGACATCTGTTTGTTGTGGTGTGAGGTTGGCATACATCTAGTGTCTCTTGCAAGAGCCTAGTGAATTGTTTGGAGGATATTGACCAGGGTAGTCAAGTACTAAGATCATTGTATACAGTAGAAGGAAAAAGTTTAATGCACCCAACTGAGGCTAGCCACTTTCTCATTCAAGCTGGTTACTGCCACTTCTCTCTTAGGCATACACAAAATTCTAAAAGCATTGCACATGTACTAACATTCTAACTTGTAAGTAAGCTTGAAGTGAAAAAAGATGTGTCAAAATGCAATAAACTTGTTTTTCATGCTTGCTTGTGCAAGTGATGCAAGATACAACCCAGCCAAGTCTGGATGTACCATGGAGCTAGAGCTTTGGAATCTACACATTTAATGCTAATAAACCCATTTAAGCCTTTAGACATTAGACCCCTGTTACGTTGTTGGTATGTTTCTTCAATGAAAAACATTCTTATGAAAAGTATGCATGATTTCTCTATGGTTGCTGGGATGGTTGTCTTCTTTGTTTTTACTAAGAACTTTAAAATGGCATTGATAAGTTTTTGTATCATAAGAAGAAAGCCTATCATGCTTCAGAATGCAAATGAAATATGACTAGTATTTGTACTTTCTTTTAACAGTACATACTTAGCTGCCATTAGGAACTTCCAATATTTTTTACAATGGATGTTGAACATATCTGAGGCATTCTCTTATTTCTGAGACTGCTCTGTAAATTAAAATCTAGATGTTATTTCTTTTGCAGGTATTTCATAAGTTACCAGAAGAGGGGCTGTGGTGCTTGTATGTGTTGAAGGACTAAAACGAAGTCAACGAGCCATTTCTTGTCAATTTAAACCACTGTTTGGTTCAATGTGCTTTACCGTCAACCAAATGACTCTTACTGCAGTGGCAGCGTCTCACGGAACGTTAATGTTACCAAATTTACAGTTATTAACTTGAGAAAGAAAAGATGGCGTTATAAGCTTATCTGTGCTATCTCAGAAGTCTTCCTATGTTGTATTCCCGTTGACGTTCTAAAGCATCCCAAGAAAACGAACCCTGCTTCTAGAGGCTTGAATAGTTCTCTTGCCACCATTTTACGGGGGATTTCAAGCCAAGGTCCATAATGTGTGCTGCTATAATTGGAGATGACTGCTTGGGGGGCATACAGTCTCCCAAGACCCCTGACATGCCTCCCATGAAGATGATGGCCCTGTTTGCTCCTGAAATGACCAATGGAGACTCAGAGAATGAACTCACCCTAAAGGTAAGTTGGTAATCTCCCAGAGGAAGCAACTTATCTTGGTGTGTATATGCTGTTAGACACATTGTCAATGAAATGAATTATGTGTTGTTCATAAATGTAATGAACCAATGACAAGGTGGTTGAGTACATTACAAAATCAACTTACATGATTAGTTTGGAAGCAAGTTGGATTGTTATGTTGTCCTGTATCAATGTATGTGGTGTTATGATTTATTCAGCAAAAAACAAAAAGTTAAATTTTCTCCAGAATTTTCAACTGTAGACACAGCTTTGCACATAACTGCCCCACATACCATACTGTGGGGGCTAAGTAACCGTTACAGTCCTGAGCTATTGAATAATACTGTATGTTAAATGTACGTATAACATAGTAAAGTATTACCAGTTTACAGGCAAGTGTCTATCTTACACCTGCATCATAAATAAACATTAGCTAGGTATGCAAATTTAAGACATCAAGAGAGGGACTCCTGTGATGTATGTTATACAGTGTGTTATAAATGTAACCTTTATTTCAAGGACATGTGTGAATTATTTATGCACAGAGTGTTTGTTTTGGAAGCCTTTATTTTTTTTCTTTACATATGTTGATATCATAGACCCAGGTCAAACCCTGTACTTAATTAAGAGATAATATATTGGCCTAACAAAAGAAATACAAACACTGTACAACACTTCATGTCATCGTATTTGCATATTTCATGAAACTTTGAAAAGCCATATCTCTAGAACGGTAATAGATGGAAACACAATTCCAACTGGTTTTACTCAGGGCATCACTCTACAGTCAGCTCTTCTCTGGATGCATGTACACACAACTTGGGAAAGTGACTGTACAAAATGCAGCCCTTCGTCATGTAAATATTGATATTGTGACTTCTTTAGATCCAATACACACTGCAATTAAATGGAAGAACGTACATACAGTCGTAAGGCTTACAGTAACAGCTAAAAGGAGGATAGATAGTCCTGAGAAAGACTTACCATGCTGTTTTGTGGAATCCTTCCCCATCCACCGTGCCTTCATACACACCTACTTAACAACTCCAAATAAAAGACCTTAGCATACCTCTCAGTTCACTGCTGAAATGCCTTTGAACCCACTCTCCCCCCCCCCCCTTTACATCCCAAATATATCTCTCTCACACATCAGCAACCTATTAAAGCAGTATGGTGTCCAAAGCTTTCTCACTGATGTATTCAAGAAGCTCAGGGGTTCCCTTCCCCTTTCACTCAGATGCCATTCTCTCTGTTAACCGTGCACAGAAACCTTTGCAAATCCTGGCAGCAGCCCTCTGAAATACTCCAAGGAAAATTTGTTGTAAATGTGATGCTGTATGTGTATCGCATGTAAGCTAAATTTAGTCTTTACATATTGTGGACTTAATGTTCTTCTATTTAATCTGCTTTCAGACAAGACTGGTGTGCCCTTCAGACCATGTTTACGGCCTCCTGTTAGAACAGCTGAGAGAAAGACTGGATGCTGGTAATGGAGAGGTCATCTTCACTGTGGGACAAGGGGGTAAATATCGACTTTTGTATTACATGAAATTGTCTTGAAGATACTCATTGATGGATTCATCTTGTCCCTGCAGTAAAAATACAAAAACATCTTCAGAAAGGTGCAGGTAGCTAGTAGGGAAATAAAGGGAAGAGGTAGAGGGAAGGAAATACAGCATAAAATGGATAAAACAAAACCGTCCAGTGTAAAAGGAATAACAATATATGCGCAGTTCGATATACAGTAAACCTATGAAAGCATATACTGTAGTCTGGACAACTATCAAAAGGAAGAATTGGATGAACAAGGAACTTTTTTGTTTAGATTCATTGGCATACAGAACATGTTTACCAACCGTAACAGAGATGAGAGCACAATTTTTCTTGTCATTTAATGAGTTATTCATTCACTGGTCAAAATTAAGATATTAAAGAGATGTAGCAAAGACAAATGTCACTCCCAGCAACACGGCTTGTTGCCCTTAACCTTGATAAATTTTACCACATTTTGAAACACTTCAGATTAGAGTTTAGTAGACGTCTTTATTGTGGCGTGGACTTTTCAACAGGCAGTGATGTGCTTTGACTGTCAACAAGGGTAGCATCCCTGAAAAAAGTCCAAGATACTGTGGTTATATTGGGCAGCACCCTCTTCATCCTTTTCCTCCCCTGTCACAAAATTTTCTATCATCCTGGCATTCATTTCTCGACCGCTCTTTACTTTTCAGCTGACGGATCCAGCAGTGGGCTCACACAAGACGAGCTAGACGCCTCCGTCGGGACCTTGAAACGGATGGCCATGGCTCTTGAATCTGATGTTGTCCTACTCAGGGAGAGGGCCGTAGCCGATGGGCTTCTTGGGGATTACCTAGTCAGAAAAATTGCAGAAGAAAATGATTTTCAAGAAGTGAGGTAAGAATAAAGAAAGTTGTCATGAAATACCTGTATTTTTTTTTAAAGGATCAATGAGTGTGGTCCTTTTGGGTCTGTTCAAATGTCACATAATCTTCTTTCCATTACATCCTGGTTGGGTTTACAGTTCAGTGCATGGACTATGAAAGAAAGGTGTGTTTAGATTTCTTTTGGTGGAGCTGTGGATGTATCTTCTGCCACATTCCTCCAATCCCCCCCCCTTCCATTGCCTCCATTTCTGATGACAGTTGGCACTTGTAACACTACATATTTAAACTTTGTAAATGTGCAATGAGGGTCACAAATTTTGAAGCATACCTATCGTTGGCCTTGATAATAAGAAAGGAAAAGAAAGTAATCGTTTACCAGCAACAGAATGGCAGCATTTAACTGACTCTATCCAGTGTGCCACATCATCTGTACAATATTACTGAATATCACCGAAAGCAACTTCACAATTGCACCATAAATTCAATGCCAACTTCTGTCTTCCGTAATAGGAATGAAGTATATGTACCCACTCACAAGGTGAAGAAATTTTCAGTAACACATAATCGTTTGATTACTTTGAAAAAGTATCACACAAGTAGATAAAAACTACTGTTAAAGCACAAGTTGGCAATATCTTACTCAACTCGAATCATAATGAAAGAGACTGTGAAATGTAGATGGTCAAGACTATAGAAAAGTGCCCCCTCCCAAGCTCCCACCCATTCTCATTTTTCTGATGTTAATGGAAAATGTATCCCCCACTGTTGTATTTGAACTCTCATACAAACTGGTTTTGTACACAGAGTTGCAGTGGTCGGTAACGTCGATGCCGGCAAGAGCACGCTCTTAGGCGTGCTGACCCACGGTGAGCTTGACAACGGCAGGGGCCTGGCAAGGTTAAAACTCTTCCGGCATAAGCATGAAATGGAATCAGGTAGAACCAGCAGCGTCGGCAACGACATCCTAGGATTTGACAGCAAAGGAACGGTAGTCAACAAACCGGACACTCATGGTAGGTCGATGAGACATTCAAAGTTTGTCACAGGATGACTGAATTTGACATTTGATGCAGATTCTGATGGCAGAGGATATCACGTGAGCTAGATCAGTTTGGATATTCAACCATGAAGAAAGCTCTGTAGTGGTTGCTTTATGTAACTCCATTATTGTTGTGAATGTCAATGGGCATTGTATCGCCTTGTCTCCTGTGCCTCCTTCTCTTTGATAACTTTCCACTGATGAGAGGGTTTAAGAAGAACAGGTCGGTTAGTTTTTCTGCAGTCTTCCCCCGCATGCAAGACCCTCCAGTTACATCGCCATTCAATGTTAGTAAAGGATAGCATCGGATGATCCCTCTGTCTGTCTGTTTATTTGTCTGTCTGTCTGTCTCTATCCTGAAACCACAATGTGTTTCAAAGGAGGCAGTTTGTATTTTGTCCTTTGTAATTATTCCTCTTTCTTTGTGGTACAAATATCAATCTATTGAGCCCTTTTTGCCATTTGGGATGACCATTACACACAGTGATATCATGAAGTAAAGTCTATCCTGCCTCTTTTCATTACTTCTAATGTTCTACAAAGAATAATTACATAAGGCAGGAAACATTAACTGTGTTACACTTTTTGTTCGAAACAACTTTCGTATCGTTCTCAAACCTCTTCAAAGCAGAACTAAGCATCACCTGTAGGCAACAGTATGAATGCTTACATTCTATAAGAATATATTGCTTGTTATATGTGTCAATGATTCACTAACTAATTATATTTTCCTGCCATGTATTCATCTTGTAACAAACCCTGATCTTTGTTATCAGTCAAAGGTTTGTGAATGTCATCTCTCTTTATGAGTCACATGCTTGCTTTTATGTCTACGTTTTCCCTTTCCCTCTTCGCCCGTTCCATTGATAAAACAATTTGATAGCCTTAAGGGAAAAAAAGTCTGTTTCAAAGGTATATGAAAAATCCCTCCTTGACATGGACCGTTCCAATTTAATTTGAGTCAATGAATATTCATTGAATATTTTGTAGGTGGAGGTCTGGATTGGATGCACATCTGTGAAAGCTCATCCAAGGTCATTACCTTCATCGATCTCGCCGGTCATGAAAAGTATTTGAAAACGACCGTTTTTGGGATGACTGGACATGCCCCTGACTTTGGCATGTTGATGGTAAGTTGCAACTTTTCTTGAAGGTGTTGGACATGAGATAGTTCACTCTACAAGCCCTGCAAAGAGCAAATCTCCAAGAAGCAACCCAAAGAGCATTAGCTGTCAGCAACCCGCTTCATGTGTTCCTTTAGTAACACTTAAAATGAAGTAAACTAAAAAACAAATTACTTCTGGTAAATTAATTACCAGAAGTAAATTAGCGGATATTTAATGGTTATTTCTTTTTGATCTGCTGCAATTATCATAAAGTGTACACTAAAGTAAAAGTGGATCTTTTGTCTAATTCTTGATTGCATTTGCTTTCAAGTCGTGTTTGGTTTACTGTTAACAATCTAGATCAGTCTGTCGAACTGGTTGAATTTAAAAAATAAATTCTTTTGGAGCATGTTTTGTCAAACAATTTGAAGAGTGTTTTGCTCACAGATTTTTGCCCAATTGACGTGAAACAACATGTCTGCTCATCAAAGAGGACAGAGTGTATGATCTTTTACACTTTTTTACCATCAAGTGATTCTTCCCACTGGTTATTTTCAGAGATCCTTTGAGAGAGTAGTTTGTGCCTTTGAAATCTTTTCTTTTCACCTAAACACAGTTTGTCTGAAGTAAAGATCTCTGCCCATACATAAAACTTTAAGAGAAAATGAGCAGCTTCAGTCTTGGCCAGCTCGAGGTCACTCTACCATCCCATTTCTTGTTATAGCATCATTGATTTTTGAAGCTATTATCAAGAACTGTGAGTTAGAATATATTGAACTGTTAATCTTATCTGTGCCAGTATGGTCTCTGCCACTTCTGTGATGCTCTGCTGTATCGAAGTTCTGATTGTTTTTAGTTGTTCATTTGGTTTGATTCATTACCTTGTCTTTTAATCAAATTTCAGATTGGTAGTAATGCAGGAATCATCGGTATGACCAAAGAACATCTCGGGTTAGCCCTGGCCCTCAGCGTCCCGGTATTCGTGGTGGTCACCAAGATCGACATGTGCCCTCCAAATGTTCTCCAGGACACTCTGAAACTCCTTCAGAGAATTCTGAAGTCTCCTGGCTGTCGAAAAATCCCCATATTAGTAAATACTAAAGAGGATGTAGTAACGACGGCAACAAATTTCAGTTCTGAAAGGTAAAATGATTCACTAACAATGTAAAAACCAGAACTAAGACAGTAACTTATGGGCTCAATGAATTTCTGGAAGGCTGGCATATATTTTTGGGGCACTAAGTATTAACACGATTAAGGCAGTTCTAGTAGACTGTAAATGATAATTAACCAGCTGGTGGCAGTGGAGGGTTTCTTTTTTGTATTGTCATTTCTTATTATGCCATTACATTGCCATATCTTATTGTGCCATTTCTTCTAAATGCCATTATATCACCATTTCTTGTTTCGCTATTATATTACCATTTCTTATTATGCCATTCGTTATATTGCCATTTCCACACCATTAATGGTTGTTGAGACTCAGTAATTCTTTGAACTCACTCAAAACTTTGAAACCAGTCACAGGTTGGGATAAAGGAACGTCAAAGCTAAAATAAGGAATTATCAGCTGTGTATTATCAGATTTGTTTAGTACAGTGCTTTTGTACAGTTTGTGCATGAAATGCATTATGGGACCTCTGAAGTAAACTTGATTTCCATAGCAACTGCATTTTATATTGAATTGTAATTGCATGACTGTATTTTGCTTGTGTAGCTGCTCATTACTTCTCTTTCCGATGACATGATCAACACATTCCTGGTACTTTTATCATCTTCTCTTTTCCTTTGGCCTGTGCAGGGTCTGTCCTATATTTCAAGTCTCCAATGTAACCGGCCAGAACCTGGACTTGCTGAAAATGTTTTTGAATCTCCTAAATACCAGAGTAAACTGGGGTATATCAGAACCAGCAGAATTTCAAATTGATGAAACCTATTCAGTCCCGGTGAGTTTTTACAGACGGGCTGTGAGCGAAATAGTTGAGTGCATCTGTTCAGTAGCTGCACAGTAGTAGAAGTCAAGATGTTTCCCAAAGTGACTAAATGTGGGAGATAAAATACCATCTTGCCAGTTTTATTTTTTGTAATAATTCATGACAGTGCAAGCAAAGATGTGCTACCCACGGAAAGATGTAACATTCCTTTGCTTTAGTGCGTGCAAGCATGTAATGCCTAGAGTTCCTTTGTATAGAGAGTTGCGTCAGTCCTGTTCCAGAAAAGGAAACAAATGTTGCAACTTATGTCTGCAGTTTGTACTGGATGTCCTGCAAATGGAAACGAAAGAACTCAAAATTTGAGTTGGCGCAACTCTCTCCATAAAAGGACTTTAGTAATGCTGACCCTACTGTGCCCCCATTTGGTTGCTATGGAAATTTGCTATGTAAAGCAGTACAACCACATGTGTAGGCTGTGTAGAGGATTAATCCTTTCTTGAGCTATTGGTTCAAAACTGATGCCTTCCAGAAATCAAAAAGCAACAGGATCTCAAAAAAATATACTATCTTCTTAATAAAAACATTTTGATAAAAGACTGAACAGATTAATAGCATACAGTCACTGTCCAAAAATATTTCCTTTTCGTAGGTGTCTTCAGTTGACAGTATAGATGTTGCATAAAAGATCTCACAAAATAGCTGAGAAGTGTGGTGTTGCCCAACACACATTGCTTTGCAGCCTTGGTTCAGCAATGGTTTTCAATTTTGGGGACTACTTTGTACTTAATTGTGTAACCAGTTAAAAATGAAAGTGGCAAAATTGTTTCCTATTTGTGTTGCTTATCTACAGAAAAGTGAAATGTTCAGCTGTTCCGGAATCCTCTAAAAGAAAGGAAGAACATTTACATCATTGAATTGAGGGCATCTTTTAGTAGTTGCTAAGTTGACGATTTCCTCCAATCTCCATATTTTGCTTTCAAGTCAAGACAATGTAACGTTTACATAACTACATCACTCCCCTTACTTGCAGGGTGTTGGTACGGTAGTTTCAGGGACGACGTTCAGAGGTGTGATTAGAATAAACGATTCACTGTTGTTGGGACCAGACGGACATGGAAACTTCACCCAGGTTATAATTAAAAGCATCCATAGAAAACGAATGCCTGTCAAAGTAGTGAAAGGCGGGCAGACCGCATCGTTCGCTCTGAAGAAGGTGAGTGAATATACAAGAAGGAACAAACAAATAGTTGTTGCATTTTGTAAATTTGAGTTACATTCTTTCTGCAATATGTTTGGAGCTGATTTGATTCACAAATGAAAGCATAATAAAAAAGTTGTGATCATAAAACATGATAGAAAAAGAATCCTTGGACATTGGGAGACAGAAAAAGATTAAGTAGTTTTCCATTTCATAACTTGATGATGCTTCATAGATTTACAGCATTCAACGAAGAAGATTAGCTGGCCTGTATAAGTGACCTGGTTTGTTCAACTTATCACAAGTTAAGACTCTCCCAACTTTAAGCAATAATTCCCAGTTCACATTCGAGATCATAATTTGGAAGTTTTCTGAAGTTCTCAAGTAGGTTAAAGGAAAGAGTCCATCAGTGAGAAATTTTGAATGTTGAAACCATTTGTGAATCCAGGACCGTTTCCTTATGAAGTGACAGGAAAGACACTGTGCATTTAGATTGTTGCAGTGACTAACCTAAGCAGTATGTAAAGAAGAGTAGTGGTAGTTCTGCCATACAAGATACATGAATTAGAATATTTGCAAAGTAAGCAATGAATTTAGCAACAAGTTTACATTGTAAACAGTATAATGCAAGTGTGTTTATGCTACGTATAGACTTCAGTTTACTAAATTTAGTATTAATTACATTCATTAAGTTGTGATAATTAAATATTAAAAGTAAAAAAAGTAAAAGCAACTTTAACTTTGAAATGACAACCACATTATTTACTTTATTCACAAATCTGTCTCAGCACAACAACTGCACTCCAGTTTGCTGAGATCTCCCCACTCCTAGCACACAGGGGTGGCAGAATGTGAAGGAGATGCTAATTCATTGTCAGACAGGGTGGCATTAGAGGCAATGTTTAGTTTCATGCCAATACCATGCCAATTCATGCCAAACTTGCCATCACTATTGGCATGGTATATTAGAGTGCAATTGTTGTGTTGCATTGTAAGTGAGCAGTTGGTGAAAAACAAAAGCAACTAAAGTTTTGCAATTTCCATGTTACGTGTTGGACAATCAATCAAAAATTAACTTTCAGTGCCTCTAGCCAATTCAAAGTTAGCCCCACTTGACTGAAAAGCAGCAGTCTTTACATCTCACACTCCATCTGTTCTCCAAATGAGAGGATCTTCTCGATATCCTTTTGCAGCAAATCAAACGGTCTCAAGTACGTAAAGGTATGGTGATGATATCTCTGTCTTCGGAACAAATCGCTTGTTGGGAATTCGAAGGAGAGATCCTGGTACTTCATCATCCAACCACAATCAGCTGTCATTATCAAGCTATGGGTAAGTCCGCAAAGACCGTTGACAAGAGCGTGTGATGAGTTTTGTGGTCCTATCTGTCTGCAGCAAGTGAAAGGAGGAAACAAACAACCAATCAGATAATAGATGCATAGATAATGAAAAGTTTTATGAAAACTAAATGTTACAAAGAAGTTCTATTTTGGAACAAGCAAATAAACAAATCCATACATGATTTTCTGATGGTAAGGGTATGTGACTTATAGATGAGGCGCTGATGATGCGTCTCAAAGCCTCATTCTTTGACCCTTTATTGTTGGTGTGTTTTGCAAGTTGCAGGCCTGGAATACCTCACAGAAATAGTTATGGGTGGCAACACCTTAAGATGGCCTACAAATTCCAGCTTTCCTTAAAACGCTTTCATCAGTTTGTAGTCCTGGGAGTGACATTGCATAGGGGAAAGAAAGACATTTGCAATTTTACTTATTCGTACATTCCTGTTTCTACCATTCTAAGCTTTGAAATTTCACAGAACAGCAAAATCTCATATCTGTACCTTAAATACTCTTCTTGATAAGGAGAGAGGCACCCCTATCTGTTACCTACAAAATTATCACTTCATTGTATGTACCCATAAATCACTGGTTACAGTTGAAGGTACAAGCAGAGATGTAACCAAAAACTTGAATTGCTTGTGAAATGTTCACTCATTATTACTGTGTGGGGTGACAATTTTCCATCAGATAGTGTCTTCACAGACAGTATGAATGCATCAAGAGTGTAATTATGCATAATAATGTTCCATTGGTACATGCCATGAAGTTTTTAATGCATGTAACAGTTTTCCAGTCTGCTGCCCCCAATTGTAATACATTCTGTATATTGTCTCTGTTCACCGGCAGTTCATGTGGGTAGTATACGGCAGACTGCTTCCATCATTCACATGGACAAACAACATCTTAGAACGGGAGACAAGGCGACTGTTCACTTTAGGTTCATCAAAAACCCAGAATACCTCCACACAGATGCCAGAATGGTCTTCAGGTAACTGATTTTTGATACCCTCTCTGTCTTCCTATGTGAATGAAATAACGTGATATTGATTTTTTTTTCTCTCAAGTTACATTTGTCATTGATAATGAATGCAACTTCCTATCAGTTTGAGATGAGACCTGAATGTGGTTCACCTCTCGTTCAGGAAGTGTTCATTCTGAAGGTCTCCCTGGCATTGTGCAAATATCTTATTGAATTTTGTTTGACTGGATAATTGGTCCTCATTTGTGAAAACAGTTTTCTCCCAGTGATTCTCACCTTTATTCTTCCATCGTCATGGTGTTAATCGTTTCTAACTTCCGTTGTTTCTTTCTGCTGTGATGCACCCGTTCACATTTTTAAGATGTAATAATCTACCATGCATCACAATTTGCGACCAATCAGGGCCCAGTTGGTATTCAGTTCAGTTAAGCTTTGGCAATCGTTGCCAATCAATGTTTCCTCTCATCCTATCGGAAAGATGAATCCTCTTTCAAATTGTTTAAAGCTGAAGCCGTAACTTTTCATGCATTTGCTCCACATGCAGCACACAGGCAGCTGCATAACCGTTGCAGCTGGTATTGAATAATAAAAAGTTGGGATGTGCAGACTTTACTTGAAGCATCACTGCAATGTTCTTCTAATCAAAGTGGGTTGAATGCTGAACCATTTGGTACATCGATTTTCAGTTTTTGTTCATCAGTTTGTTGATTCTGTTTCATTCCTTCCATTTCACTTGTTCTCATGACCCTGATCACTGGGTTGTTTTCAGAATGGGTGCATGTAGTATATTAACAGTTAATGGCCTTTCAGGTTCATTTTCAGTTGTCCATCCTGAATCAGTCCATTGTTCCTCTTCAAATACCTCAATTTTTTTTTTCAGAGAGGGAAAGACCAAAGCTGTTGGTAAAATCACAAAGATCTACCCCAACATGAGCGCATCTGAATCCAAGCCAAAGCATCAAAAAGGTGGAAAAGGAAGGGGCACAGGAGGACCAAAGCCTCCTGATAATGGTCCTCGTGGTCAAAGAAGGTAACGTGATACTTTAGTGCAGTCATTATGGAGCTGAGGTCTGGGGGTTTGGGAGCTGGGTCACTGATGATGGTCCTGTGGTCCAAGAAGATGTATATGCTGTTATAATGCAGGCAAATGTTGATGTGAAATCATGGGGTTGAGGGAGGACTTGAGAATAGTCCCTGTGGTCCCAGAGGGTGAGTGTACTGTTATAGCGCAGACATTACTGATGGGAAACTGTGGGAGTATGGGAGACTGTGGGAGTTTGGGAGACTGTAGGGGTTTGGGAGAAGAGAGGATGAATATGTGAAGATAATCTCTGTGATCCAAGAAGGTACATGTGTTATTATAGAACAGATATTATTGATATATGAGACCATTGGGGTTAAGCTTGAACAGAATGATAATAAGTCATTGTGGGGGTGGGGAGTGGGGGGGGTGTGGGAGGGGGTGTGTGGGAGGGGGTGTGTGGGAGGGGGATGGGGACTGATGACAATAGTCCCTGTGATCCAAGAAAGTTCATGTTCTTTTACAGTACATATGTTATTGATGGGAGACCATGGGGTTTGGAAAGGAACTTTAGGACTTGACGACAATAGTCCCTGTGATCTAAGAAGTTACATGTGCTGTTGGGGGAAGGGGGGGGGGGAAGAGGGGAAAGAGGTCTTGTGTTTAAATCCTGCATCTGGGAGCACAGGGTATGAGAACGAGCATGAATGGTTGAGATCATTTGTCAAAGTCATTGAGTGGCTTTGGCAAGTTCTTAAATGATGCCGATTTGAATCATAAAAAGAAAAAGCATCTCCAATGATGCGTTAATAACTGTGTTGCTTATTGTGTGTGAGTCGTAGTTTTCATCCTTGTATGGATAAAGCTCATCTTCAAATTCACTAAAATTCATTACATTGTACTGTAGGACTTTTTTCCTATTCCTTTCTTTCTTTTACAAAAATATTCTCAAATTATTATCAAAATTGTTCCCTCTTCAGAGGACGACATAAAGGGAGGGGGAGAGGTCACAAAAGTGGCGAATTCAAGAAGTCTTCAGAGGCCAGTGGGGGAAATCCATCTCCAAGTCATCCTCCTCCCACAGGGCAGCAATCTCTCACATCTCTGGACCCCCCAAGGTTACCCCACAGAAGAAAAGGAGACGATGCCAGGAGAGAGAGAGGAACAACCACAGAGGGCCCCAGTGCTGAACCTTAGAGACAATTTGTGAAAGGGACCCCCAGATTGTTACAGTGTCAGGAATCCTTTTTGAGATTTCACTTTGATCAAAACTCACTTTTGGAATGGACAATTTGAAAAAGCAACCAAGGGCTACTAGATAATCATTAGTTGTGATGGTTAGGTTTCCATTTTTGTCTGGGTATGTGTGTTGGGGAAAAGAAAAATTGTTCGATCATTGCAGGATGTGAAATTTACGTCTTACAGTTGTCCATTATCAGCTTGTGACTGTATGTTGGGGTTACAACATGGAGATGGCAGTGTAGCTTGTCCGCAAGTACATGACCACAACAAATGGGACGTGTTTTGCACCTGTTAAAATATTTCAGTATTGTCATTTTACTAGTCTGAATTTTAAGACTTCCTTTTGGAACATTTTGAAGCATTTGAAAGTAATGAAAGTATCCCCAAGAATTTAAAACACATTTTATCGAACATTACAATGAGCAAAGTAATTTTTTTTATGACCTTACAGTTTTTAGCCCATTTTGATACATAAACCCCTGTTGAGTGTAATCAATGCAATAAGGAATATACATGGAATCTAAAGTTTTTGAGCACTCTGAAATGTGATAAGGATCTCTTCCTCAACAAGTATGTCATCAAATCCAAGATATGAGTAGCTATTAAACCCCACATTTGTTGTTTTTTAGCACATTTTAAAACATCATTCCCTTGTAAATGAAATTACAATTTTGAAAGTCTATTGAATCAAAAAGTTTATATTAGAACACGTTAATATGACAAGGAACTCTTTATCAAAAGTGGTCATGAAATCCAAAATATGAATTGCTATTAAACCCTATATTTGTCACTTTTTGGCACACATTTTTAAAACATCAATCCCTGTTAAATATAATGGGTCAAAGTTTGAATGTCTATTGAATCAAATTGTTTAAAAAAAGAGAAAACTGGAATAGGACAAGGACCTCTTTAGCAAAAGTTTGTCATCAAGTCCAAGATATGAATAGCTATTAAACCCTATATGTGTCAGTTGTAGCTCATTTGAAAACATCAGTCCCTTTTAAATGTAATTTTTGAAATTTTGATTTTGAATGTCTATTGAATCAACAAGTTTAAAAGAAGAACTCTGGAATAGGACAAGGAACTCTTTATCAAAGTGTGTCATCAAATCCAAGATGTGAACAGCTATTAAACCCTATATGAGTCATTTTTAGCACATTTTAAAACATGAGTCTCTTTTAAATGTAATCAGTGAAATTTTGAATGTCTATTGAATCAAAAGTTTGAAGGAAGAACTCTGGAATAGGACAAGGAAATTTTTATCAAAGTGTGTCATCAAATCCAAGAGTTGAATAGCTATTTAAACCATATACTTTTAATCTACTTACCTTCAAGGTTTCTGCCTTCTGTATCAGGGGTTTAGGGAGGGGATTGATAGTTGTTTTAGCAAAGCCTTAGCACTCTGTCATGAACACCGGTGCAGAATTTTGGGACCACTCAGAGTTTGCACTTTATTGAAGAGTGTCAAGAGTCAAGCCAGTCACAGTTATGCTTAGAATAAACCAAGTACCTGTGACAGGATATGCATGTGGCTTGGGTGACTCAGATGTTTTTGGAGTCAAGTACTCATGGCCTATAAAGTAGCGTTTCTGAAGCTACTCGTATGCCCTACTTGGTAGTGGTTTCAGTGATGTCATTGCTGCCACCCTGTACACATGGGTAATATTATGTTTTGAGCTGGAATTGTGGTATAGACAACGTAGGGCTCCAAACGGTGTTGGTGGGTCGGAGTTGGGACTCTACCTAATAATCTAAGTTGTAAGACATATGCTCAGCTTGATTGGGAAATAAGAAATGTCAAAAAGCCACAGAATTTCAACATGGTAATTTATTAAACTTGCAAAAAGCCCTCATCTTCATGAATTGGTTTTATATAGTTTTAAAAATTCAGGAAGTTTTTGACTCCAAGGAAAGAGGAGCCAAGTCGCGACTCCCGCCAGAAACCACAACTCTGAAGTCGAGTGGATTGACCTGTCCGAGACTTCCACCCATTCTATGCAGAAAAGCAATCAACCTGTGAGCTCATCCTGCTCTTTTTGTCTGGCTCGTTGTCATGAGAATATCTGTCACCGCATCCTAGTGAAATCTTGCAGTTTTGTGAGGAGGCGTGATATGATATGAGGATCTGGGCACCTCAGTTAGCATTGCTCTCCAGTAGTTCTGCGGTTAGCAGGTGAATGATGCGGTGATAGTGGAGGCATAAACTTTTGTGTAGTTCTAGTGTATTTTATGAAGGATTTGAATGCGCATGCTGTGACATAGAAAGACGTTAGTTGGAAAACAAGCATAGTGAAGTTACAATCGGCACCTCGGATGTGAGACAGGGATTGAAGGAGACAAAAGAAAAGACCAGGAACCCAACTAGATAAGTGAGCAGTGTGGCGTGGTATGTCCTCAAAATAGTGCCCAATAATGTACACGTCATAAATTGATCCAAAGATAGAGGGCAGTGTAGTATCTTCATCACCCTGTAAGTGTATCATGTATCATCCCGCTTTTATTGCTCCATAGTAATAACCTGTTTGAGATGTGTGTGTAGGCTGTCTGAGTTTCTCTAAAATCATCCCAGCAGTAGGTCATGCAGTTCATTTAAATATACCTTTCTGTGCCATGAAACGGCCCAACAAAACTGCTGTAAAAATGTTTGTAACTGACACTGTAAAACTTGCACATGTGTGGGCCCCCTTTATCATATATTACACGGTGTAGAATTAAACATTCGTACTGCCAAACTTTGAAAGCAATTATCGGATTGAGTGTGTTCCATTGTTTTTGATACAGTGGAAGAAGAATTTAATGGACTCTCAGATGGTGCTTTATCAGTAAAATGACATTCTAAGAAATTTGCTTAATATGTTGGACACACCACACTTTCTCCCTTTTCCACCTGCCACCCTTAATGACAAAGCTTGTGAGTTTTGTGTTGGGGCAAGGTAAGATACATGGTGGGGACATTAGTTTTTAAGTTTGATTTGGAACTTCATTGTAAATACGTCATGTGGAACATCTGCAATAAAGAACATACTCTCCTTTTTAAGTAAGATTTACCGTGTTATGCGCCCTCTTTTTCTGTCTTCAAGTCGAAGAGAGCTCCGTGTGATATCATTTGATATGTGAAAATTAAGTCGTGTCACCTTGTTGACCAGAGAAAAGAAGCTTATGATTAAAGGGTATGTGAGGTGAATGCCCTTGTCCCTCTGGAGGAACTTAACAGGGACCATCAAAATGTTACATCTAAAGACATGATGTCAAGAATAAAATATTCCTCACTTTTCAAAAATGTAACACTCTTTAATGTCATTTGCTCTAGTGGTTAAAACAGAGTGTTTTTAGTAAAGCGTATTGAGTATTTATTATGCGTTCATGAAAGTTGGTAGATAACATCTTCGCATGTTCACTGTCGATATATTTTTTTTTGTTTGCAGTCCATTTCAGCCAAAGTAGCATATATACGCCGAAGAAGTGACGTCATTTTCAGTCCACTGTTAATACCAATGACGCTGTTGTATCACTGAAGATTAGGGTGTTAGGAGATTATTCAGTTAGTCTCAAACACGATTAAGGAAGTTTTGTTTGTTACTTCATGGATGTCCCTTTTTCTGCACGTTGAGGCACGAATTGTGAAGGAGAGATTGCGTACAGGAAAGGGTCCATAAGTTCCCTTCCTTCCTCCCTCCCTCACCTCCATTTTTAACCCACACCTTAACTCTTGCTGACGAAAATATTTAAGCTTGTTTCAGCTATTGCCCAACTGAAGTTACGCAAGACGTTGACATCCTGTTTCCTGTCTCTCAAAACCAACTTTAAGTTGCTTTAATAAGGAACTCTAGTGTAAAAGTCAGAGTGCGCCACTAATAGTAAATGAATCCACACATACACGGACATCATTGGACTATTTAACTGAACTACGTGTGGTAGAAAAATTAGTGATATTTATTCAGTCAAGAGGGAAAAAAGGTAGTGATATTTACTTCGTCAAAAAGAAAAAGAATAATATTCATAGGCGAGGAAACATGGATCATCCAGACGGAAGGAGAGGTTTTCAAGCAAACCTGTCACGAAATGGAAAGTCTCATAGAGAACAATAGAGAACAAAAGAAATTGGGACCTCATGAATAACAGGGAACAGGAAAGTCAAAGCCCGAGGCTGAGTTTGTCAGCGGAGTGCAATGACAAGATACGAAACAATCACAATCTGTTTGCTCCTTCCAATCACTGATCAGTAACTGAATTCTGAATGACTCCTGCATGTATGCAGTTTTTTCAATGAGGAGGAATTCGATTTTACCGCAAGTGGAACATTTTACCCGAAAATTAGGATCGGCAAATTAAAGCTCATATATGTTCCCTTCTATCATAGGCTGAGCGGAAATCCAGGTCTTCTTGGGGGGGGGGGGGGGTCTTCCGAATCCCCTGAGCCTCTTCCCCCTGGATACGGGCATGTTCAATCATTAAGTTTTAAAGAACTTTCTCGTTTTCCCGGTATGTTGACTCGATGATTTATAACATTATGAAGGTGGGCACATAGTGTTAGGACCAATCAATTTATCGTTTACAAAAGAAGGTCAGGGTTTAATGAAGTTGGAAAAACATTCCAGATTTTTGGAAGAGGGGTCCTCCTCAGCCTCCCCACCCCCCTTCAAATCCGCCCTGAATTATTCTGATGCTTAAGCTCTGGTTTCACGTTTGGCTGCTGGATCTGTTAGGAAAATTATGTAATACAGGAGCAGTGCCTACGTGGCGGGGAGGGGGATGGAAAAAAAAACGCCACACCCCCAGCAGCATGTTGCAAGAGGGGACGGGATGAGGGGGTCGCAAAAGTGAGAGGATACAGGCTGGGGAGAATGGAAGACGATTTCCGGCGATCTTTAGGGGTATTTTCATCCAAAAAAGTTCTGGAATGTTCCCTGCCAGTCGGTGGTGATGGTGCTTCGCTCACTCCCCCAACTTCAAGCTAGCTTGTGATGATGTTGGCTTATATGGTCTCCTTCAGGAAAGAAACACCCACGCCGCTACTATGAGTCTAACACTCCAACCTGTCAGGCTAGATAACGTCCAAGAAAAACATAACTAAGAAAAAGAAAAACCTATGCAAACTTTGAAGTTCAATAAAATTCATATGTTTGATTACCTACCATGATTTAATATAAAAATTCAATTGTACAGAACACAGTGTAATATGAAGAATCACTACTATTATTTAGTTGACAATGATATGCCGGTACTTTTTTTTTCGTCCCATATTTTGGCTGATTTACAATAATGAGAACACTGTCAGAAATAACAATGAAGAATCGTTGTTTACATAACACACCCCAACAAAGAAACAACGTGGCCTTCAGCCAAAGGCATTGTATTGTTCATAAATGTCACCTTGCTAAGTTGCTATTGTTATGTAAAGTAACACCCTCACTGTTGATTATTTTTGGTCAAAATCCTATTGTTCAGTTTCAACTCAGACTTTGAGGCTTGATAAAAAAAGCCCATTTAAAAAAAATTGTAAAGCATTCATGTGCAGAGGTAATGCACGAGTATACCAAACGATTACGGGAGTAGGTACATGAGAGCTAACATACAAGTCTTCGGATGGCTAGACCAAGGGCGGATCCAGCCTCTAGCTCATGGGGGCAGTTTGAAAAGGGGGGGGGGGGGGCGCCAGCATATCTGACTAATACAATTATGTATGCTGTTTATAATGAGCCATATGTGCAAGGTACCACCACAAATTAGGGCGCCCTTGCATTTGGATGGTTTAGCGCTATTACATTGACACTTTAGACGGTCAATGCAGGCCAAGATTTTCATTTTCTGGCACATGATCAATTGCTTCACTATAAAATATTCTTTTATATCATTGTGTAAATATCAGAATGTGTGTTTCGATATGATAACACACAAGAGACGTACAGTAAGTTAATGTAGTAAACAGAGATGGTAATTAGAGCGGTTATTGATACTAAAATTATATTTTCTAAAATTATAAATTGATACTTGTAAATTTGACAAGTAAATGTGAGATAAATATAGCCTGCCAATATTAGCAGCAAGCAAGTGGTATTTTCACTGAATTTCTTAGGACACGGGGGCGCATTTTTCCTGTATTTGGGGCGCCAAATTGGTCATAGGGGGAAACTGCCCCCAGTTGCCCCCCCCCCCCTTGGATCCGCCCTTGGGCTAGACCCAGCAATGGTGAAGCCTTGGATAACTTTATGTACATATACACAGAAGGCATTTCTTGCCATTAAAAACTAAGTTTTATGCCATGTGTTATCCTCCGACTAAAGTGGAAGCTTTCTTTGTGAGTGCAGTGGGAGGGGGGGGGGGGGGACGGTGGGTGGAATGGGAGGTCAACGGGCGCTGTCTAGCCTCAAGAAAATTTGTTACTGCGAAAAAGTGGGCGAAAAATCTGAAAAAAACCACGCGATTGGAATTTCTGATATCTCAGTCTAGCACTAGATTGCGTCTAATGTTACCTGGTAGATGATAAAATTGTCAAAAAAAAAAAAAAAATCTGAAATGCCAGTTTAAATTTCTCATAAATCAGTGTGGCATATTTTGTGAATTCAAAATACGCCAAATTATTAATTATGGAAGAAAAGATAAAGACTTGGAAGTAGTTGAGATTTTGCTGCTTAGTTGTTATGTTTTAAACTTTATTGATTTGTCGTATTATAAGTTCTTTTAATTTTAGCCTATGATTCCGAGAAGTTCGACTTGGATAAATTAGTCAGGATGATTCTGATCGACAAATTTGAATTGACTAGACTGACAAGTCAACGTTTTACACTTACAAACAAAACAAACTATGCGCATGGGTTGCGCACAGAAAGAGAGGCGTAATGCAGTTGTCCGACCTATATAAGAGTATTTATTGACATATACTCTTAGTGTCGGACTCTGCCTAAACCATCACAGCAGTCACTAAAACCTTTAGCGCAACTGTGGGGCATTGCGCAGGTGACGGGCAACTCCGCAGGTCTCGGCCCAGCGCAGGCATCGGGCACTGCGCCTGTAGGAATAGCCTTTCTTTGGACTTAGGTTTTTGCAGCCACACTTCGCACCCGACTAGAACGACGTCAAGCCCTAAGAACTTCTGCCACACCAACCGACTCACCAACTAATTTCGCAAATGTCTCTTAATTATACACCCCAGAATTAAGCCAAGACAGACTTATGTCAGCACATAACCTGCAGTAAGGCCTCAACTTACCAGGGAGCTGCTCTTCTCAACCAGGGAGTTGCTACTCAGAGTAGTAGCTCCCTGTCTCAACTAATCACCAGTGAACAGGCCTGCAGTGGACTACGACCAATGAGGTTGCATCTCTGCGCGCCCCCATCGCAACTCTGTCTACATAAACATTTCGGGAGGAAATCAGCGTGACAAAGTAAAACACAACACAATCTCACTTCCCAGCCGGTTTGACCCTTCATGCAAAACAAGACCGCTCAGCTCGGCGGATGTTGTAGTAAAATTAAATAGGTCGGAGCCACATGGAACATAGCCGTCGCGGCTGCAATCTTAATAACTGCTTTGACCAATACGTAACAACACATAATCAGTCAATTAACTAGCAGCGCAGTCTTCTGCTTTGCTCATCTATCCTTACGCATGTTTAAGAAGGAAACCATACGGAGATAGGGGTTGCTATTACAACAGTTAGATTTGAAGGCATTGGGGGACCAACTGTGGAATGAGCTTCACAGTCCACTTCCGCCCGTGCAAGTCGCAACTCTCAGTCTCACGTTTTTGCCTGTCTGCGCGAACGGCTCCACAGTTTCAGCAAACAAAAATGTCTTTTACATCTAACTTAAGGAATACATTGATTGCCGATCACAATGTTCCTCAGAGTGTGGAACTATAGGGAAGTGTAGTATAGCCTTCAAGTTCATGAGCGGATCTCCTAACGTTTTCGTAACAAGGTAAAATGACTATTTCTGCAATCTCCCGGGGCCCCTGAACAGGGACGGCGCCAGATCCCTGAAAGTGGCCGGGAAGGGGTGTAAAATGAGTTTCAGAGAGGGACGGTGTTAGCGGTGTAAGGGTGTGGGGGGGGGGGGTGGGCACTTGGTAGAACATCAGAAATTTTGGTGTCCTTTTGTAGGGGATAAATAATTTTAGTTGTGTTTATATGTTTAATTCCCCCCTGCGTACGTTATGTAGTAAATATATGCATACATTACATAGCTAAACTTTGCAAAGTCTTTCTCGGCGAATGAATTTCCCTCCTTTGATACATTCCTCACAATTTGAACTGCAGCCCAACAGCTTATACCCAACAGAGGATATGTTACTCATCTAGTAATCTCGTTTCCCAATGATCGCCATGCGAGGGCAGCGATCAATGAGGGAAGTAAACACTCTTCCAGAGGAGCAGTACAGTAAATATTCCTTCAGAGGTGGCGTAACCAAGATTAGGAACAGAAACTTTCCAGCCCAAGCAGACTCTGCAGAGTATATTACATGGCGAGAGAAGTGCGGGGAAATTTGTTTGTTTTTAAAGGGGAATTTGATTTATTTTTTGCTGGAAACTACATAGCGCGCATGGCGCCCGGAATTTTAAATATCCATTTTGAGGGAAAAAAGCCTTTAATTTACGCCGGGGAATTGCACATTGCGCGGCGTGACGCGCGCAAAACCTTTGGAACCTTTTTGTCGTATTGTATTGCCATCTCTCACTCTTACAAAAAAACATATAGCGGTATCTTATAGGCAGTTTTGAATATTTTAGGCATATTACAAAATTGTCTCTCTGAAAAATGAGAAGGCGGTGATGTAATGATGTGTACTCTACCCCTAGTAACATAATGTAGCAGTCCAAATGAACAGGTCAAAATTAAATGGTATTCATAGAAGAAACCTATCACCAATGACTCATTACTTCGTACCATCCTCAGCCGAACCAAGGTACCCCTTTGTGCTCTACTTGCATGTCCATCTCATTGTTTTTATGCATGCTGTCTATCATAGTGATCTCACACATATGTGCACTCTCTCCATCTCTTTGTCTTGAGTGATTATTTTCTTTAACTTAACAGAAAAAGTTAGGTTACGAAGACTCGAACATTACTGGGTGGGGGAGGGGTGAATAGTCGTTCTTTTACTCCAACTTCCGTGGTCCAGCTGGCCCCCTAATAGCTAGTGTGGAATTTAAAGTAATTAAATGTTCAACAAACGTCCGGATCAACTTGATATTTTTTCTTTTGTTGCAAAGGTAGTGCCTGAAGCGGGTATTAACCTCTGTCCCCTACACTAAGTGTTCGCTTTTCTAATGATTAAAGGAGAAGGAAACCCTGGGAATATATTTATCAAAGTGAAGCAGAAGTGTTTGACAAACATCTTCCCAAAGTTTCATTCAGAAATATTGTTTCCTATCCAAGTTACACACTTTTAAAATTCAGATAGGGGGGTTCCATTTTTGTCTAAGTTGAATGTAAAACAACTTGAGTAAGTCGAATAATGATGTCACATAACCACAGATAGCAAAAATTTTAATGCATTTCTTTATATTCTTTACCTATTATTTCTATCAATCCGAAACACATTTGTGCACATTTTGTGTTGAATTATTGAGGAGTATCATGTAAGAATCAAATCATTAATACTATGACTTGAATCTATGCATGACTGTTAAAATTTATTGACAATGAAATATAAAGAAAAACAATAGCTTTTCAATCACATGTGGTCTGGTGATGTCATCACAATCTCAAAATGGCAGATTCCTCATAATTTTTATATGAGCATTCAAATTGCAATATCTTAAGAATTAAACAACGTATTTAACTGAAATTTGGTAATGGTGTTCACCATATGTTAGTCTCTCATTTAACATTGTCAAAAGTCCTGACTTGCCTTCTCCTTTAACCACTTTTGAACGGATTACGGAATAATTGGCAAGTTGGATGGTGCTTTATGCCCAACTCAGTCTCGTCAATTCATGGACATTGATTGTTCATCTTGAGTCCCGAATGTATTGCCTTCTCTCATGTTGTGCGTTCCGTACTTTGATGAAACTTAAGAATTATGACCATTATAAAACCTTATTTCACTCGAAGATTAAAGACAGGGGTCTTCGGCCCGGCATACCAGGTAAATCCATCCTACAACGAAAAGAACCGAAAATATATCTCATAATTGTGCAAAACCTCAAATACTGATCTCTTGCTCTTTGTGGAGAGGTCGTTATTGGTGTCCATCAGTGAAGTTGACACATATTTCGCATTCCTTTCCGGAGCAATCTCTGTGCGCTACAGGTTTCTGTCACTATTGTGCAGCGGAGGTGTACAGACATTACATATGTGAATCCGACCTGAACTTCCACGAGGGTCCTTCTAAATCTGTTTGTCTGATTTGTGGATCTACACAAGACAACCAATTCGTGACCAATTACAAGATTTTTTTTGTGTAAGATGGTGTGGTACCCTTGAGACTGGCTATAATTGCAGTTGCGTCAGTTTGTGTATGAGCAGGACAGCGCGGGAATCAGTCGGACGGATGGAGCCTGAAGCTGAACGGCTATAGAGAGGACACAAGGAAGTTCGTATTTGTGTGTCGATCTCTATGTATGCACCCGATAATTCTGATACATTTAGGAAGCTGTCAGTAAAAGACCTAGCTGTTGACTGATGTGAACCATGCAGTTTCTGCTATTTCAAGAAAACATGTCTCTATGTCACTCTTGATGCAAACTTAGAATTCGTATTGGGAGGTTTCAACAAGGAATCAGCTTTTTTTTTGACCACTGACCACCTGCACAACTTTGGTCGTATTGAAACTTGTAACTGCAAAGGACCGTGTTAAGGCAAGATAGAGCCAGTCACAACCAGTGTAGTACAGGTTACATCCTTGATTATATTTTACCCTAGAATATTGTTTTGGGAGATTTCGGCCAAACTAGGAGCATCAGCAAGTTATAGCACTGGTGTAAGTTGGATTTTGGATATGAACGGTTCGGACTAATAACAACTCGACCTCTCAACAGTAGAATCCACCGTATTGAAGCTGCTGTCTCGATTTTCGAATCGCTGCCACAGATGTGAGGGTTTGACGATCTATACCGCAGTGTGAGTTTGCTTTTTGTTCGGTTGAAGTAACAGAGAAAGATTCAGTCCAGCTACGTGAATGACTGACCAACTCATTAATATTACCAAAGTTTCATCAAGACTGGCCCGCCACCCCCATCAGTCAGCACCGATTATTGTACGGTCACTGCCATCTTAACTGGTTCTTTGCGATACATCAACTTAATTAACAGATCTCCAAAGAGGTTGTTGACAAAAAAGAAGTCAGCATTGCTTCAATCAGATTGCTGTGCCAACGATAGATCGAAACAGCGATCCTAATGCCAATTTACTGAACAGCTCAGTTTTGTACAGCTTTTTCAATAATAAGGCACCGCTCGTGCAAAACTGTAAACTTGCAAATTGTGTTTGAACATAAGAGTGTAAACAGAGAGACGGTCATAGGTTCGGAAAAAAAAAAAAAATTCATCAGAACCTTACTATCAGATACTGTCAGTTCACGAAGACTAATTCCTTGTATAGACCACTTTTTTCTTGCATACCCGTTTGTTTGTGTCGTCGTCCAAGCTTATGTCTACCGTAGGAACTATCATCCTAGAACTGTACACTGAGAAACTGAAGTTGTATTAGCAGTTAATGATTTCGGATCGCATTCTTTCAGTACTAATCTACCTGAGGCTCGGAAGTCATTCATCTGAAGGAAGATACAAATCAATTCCAACCAACCGTTGTTTTGATTTCCTTAAATACACAAGACTAAAATATCTGAATGTTGATATGCCAGTTAAAATCGTAGGCTAGACAGGAAGCAATCATACGGGACTTGGATGTAGCATATTGCGACACGTACGGATGTTAGGCTGTAAGGCTACATAACAATTTGTCACCAACATTTGCTGTGACAACAACCGGCAAATTTTAGGAGACCACCTCTTCTAGACTATATTATGCGGTCTTTAAACCTCAATAAACTTACTTTGGTAAACATTGTCATAATCATTGCTGTGTATTATGTAGACTCGGTATGCAGACGTTTCGTATGCAGGGGTGTTGAGTGGGCAATATAGTATAGACGAGGTAGCTTTCAAGTTTTTGCGGTGTAACCATCTTCAAACGCACTTTATAGGGTTGCAGACCGCGGGTACAACCTCATGATCAGACCGAATTAAAAAGGGCAACATAGCATGTATAGGCCCTATTTTGAAGATAGTGAAATAGTCTATTGCCTCAGCTGAACAGGCCTACAACCCTATTTGATTGAACCATGATTTGTTTAACTTGGTTCTGTTGACGAAATTCCTTCACCTTGGGAAAGATTAGGGAACGATCCCTCAGCTGTGAACTGAATGAGTTCTTTTGTGATAAATCCAGCTGTGAACACGAATACATCTAGCAAGCCTTTTTAGTTTGTTCTATAATCGGTGACCGGTATGATAACGTTCCACGACAAACACTGCTTCCATGAATTCCTGTTTCAGTGTTTACTCAAGCACGGAATTGTTTCAGGCTAGACTGCAGAGGTAATCTCGTTTCCAGCACAACGTTTAGCGCCACGAGTCCCGCCTATATTTGAAGTATTTGTCATAATTGCACGACCTGACTTACGTTATACGACAACAAGCCTGAACAAAAATTTCAACTATAGTCGGTGTAATTTGAATTTGCTATAGCCCCAGTGATTTTTCGTTCTTGTGATATATGTGTTACACCATAAAACTGTTACATGGTTATATTTAGATACACTGACATAACCTCAACGCGGAACTTTATAATATCCTGGAGTTACAAGTTTGCACCAATTTATCATTTGACTTTTGACCAAGTGGGGCTCTTTTATGACACGCGCGCATGCTAGTGCACAGAGTGTAATCCAACATGTAGCAATCACAGAAAGACGTCAAGGAAAAAGTTGCAATTTGAGAACGGGATATTTTGTTTTTGCAGGTGAAATCCATTTCAGTTTTACCAAACCATGTCGACGATTACATGCAGGCCGCATTCTGGATTATCATACATATGGCAGGTTGAAGGCTTATTTCATCAATCCTGCTTCGTTTACTAACTTCATCATACCCAGAGGCAGTGTTGCTGCTGTGTTAGCCTACAGGTGAACATAACTACTGGATGGGAAGCATTCTCTCTACTTTGCAGACTGCTAATTGGAAACTGGGCCAATGGATCGCTTGAGGGTTTTCATATAGTTTCCTGTTGTTTAATGCAGGATGTTTTTAACGTGGAATCCAAGTTGTTGGAAAAGCTGTTGTTAATGTTGGATTTATCGTTACCCGGCTCAGGGCAATGTTGTTTTAAGTGGTATCGTATTATGTTCGTCATATGTATATAACACACTTGTGAATTTATAGTCTTGTGAAGTACCGCCTGGACATTATACCCCGCACTGCAGAAAACTGCAATAATGGGGAACTCGACGAATAAATTTACTAGTTTTGATCGAGTGCTCACGAAATGTAAGGTCGGGGACCTTCTGGAAATAAGGTACCCGGATTCAACGTTTAACCATTGGGCCGTGTACGTCGGCACTGGTTACGTCATACACGTACGTCATCCGTGGGTTAAAAGAGAACATTTGAGCGTTGTGGCGGGAGACAGGCTCGTTCGGATAAACAACGACAGGCACATCGTAATGCACTATCCTCCCCTTGAACCCAAAGAAATCGTCTCCACCGCCGAAGAACAGATCGGTATCGACTGGTACAACGTACAATTTTTCGGTTGCGAAATGTTCGCCATCCGGTGTCGGTACGGTGTTAAAGTAAACCTCTCAGATTATTACAAGAAATTTGACAGCGAGTGTGAAATAGGTAAGAAAGTTACCTCCTTGGTTAATCCAGTGGTCATGTATGGTCATCAACAACATGAAGAACCCTGTTTGTAGTTCCTAAATCACTCTATGGCTTGATGGAGACGTGTCATTGCGGAAATCTGCCGCACTGATGGAATTCATCTTCTACGATGCTATATGGTAGTGGGATCGGGAAATGTGTTCGAGAGGTCAATGAACTGATGCGATACCGGAGAATATGGTAACGGTCAATCGGCGTAACTTTATCGCAACTCACTGGAAAATCAACGGTTACGGTACGGTTACAGTAGACCTAAAGAAATGTAAAGGTTGACCGATGGAACTGAAAACTATTTAGTACAGTAACTTATTTTTTGATAGTCATTACATTGATACACCGATGCGTATTGATGCATTGATGCACTATTTACATGTATGGGTTGGGTAGAAAACTATGAATTGTACTTCTCAGACCTGAAGCTCTAACCTTTCCCCATGTTTCTGACATGATATCAGGTATGATATATATTTCTCGAGAAACGAATGTACAATGTTACAAAACAAAACGTACGTTTAGCATCTCCATCAGCGTAGCCTTAAACATGCATGCATTACGTTTGTATCTTCTAAGCTGGAAATGCATGTTATGAATCAACTCTCATGATGGTATTACTGCAATACAGTGGTGGAAGCCAAAGTGTCTTGCCTAACTGAAAGAAGAAGACGTGTGAAATTTATTGCCACTTAGGCCTATGCCATGTAATATTTCACTTGGTATTATTTCACTTTATTTATTATTTATTCAAACTGATAACAGGTATCATTATTATTATCATCATTATTATTTCTTTTGTCAGTTTTCACATTGTGCCGTCATGCTATGAAATTTAATTATCGACAGCGTAACATTATGCAATCGTTCGTTATACCAATCAAAGTAATCATTTCATGCACAGTAGTCAATATTCAAGCCCACCGTATAGTCACTGCATATCAGAAATTACGTTCTGGTTGCGTAACACTTTGTGAGTGGCGAATGACACACTGTGTTCTCTGTGTGGCTCTTCACATAGACACAATGTAGGGCATCATTTCAAGTTCATAATCGTATCACAGGTCGTAGCAAATCATAAGGCATGCATGGGTATAATCCCTAGACGATTAGAGAAAGGTTTAACATGAGGAGGATTCTATAAAGAGTACTGCACCTTTCAGTTTCTCACTGTGAAATTATATTGAAAATGGTACAATGGAGGACCTTATCATGAAAAACTCCGTTATAGAAATCGACGGCGCTTCAAAACTTTACCCTTGGGCTTATCGAATCTCGGAAAACAGACACTCCGGTTGTAGTGGCCCATTGCAAGTGCATTTTTCACTCTCGCTACTGCATACTTTCATTAATTCAATGTAACTAATCTGTTTGTACAGTTTAACAAGAAATCCTTCCAGTTTCATGAGAGCACATTCCAGTATCTACCTCTTCTTAGTCAACAGAGAAGATCGAAATTGATTCACTTAGGTAAACTGTGCATGCGCAGTACGACTGATAAATTGATACATCGGTCTTGTTCAGGTTTCGTTTCAGTCAAGTGGAACTTGTAATGACATGAAGAAGTCTTCAGTGTGATAATAATTCCGCTGCTTTTGTAATGTTCCGTTGCTCATACCCGAAGGTAATTCTCAACCAATAGGCCTAATTAAACCATCTTGCCTCTAACCATTGCAGAGTTATGGACAATGTAATAAATTTGGTATGTAATTTAGAACTCACAGTACTCTAGCGTGATATTGGTCGAACGTCCTAAATATCACCATTGCTACCGTTATATTGTCCGATATGTTTTTTTTTTTTTTCTCAAAGCTATGCCTTGCGGTGTTTTTCTTTCAATTGTAAATGTTTTCGTGGCCACCGCATATTGAAAGAAATTGAATTCCTGTGTGAGAGGATATTATAGACATCAGCTTTAATTTAATATGCGAGTTTTATAAAGTTTAAAGTTTTGATTGGAGCCGAACGAAATGTTATTGAAAAGTTGTTGCTGATGTCAGGTCATAAGTTCAAATATCTGTTTTGTCGATAAAACTGCGACAGTCATATGGTAACAAAAATTTAGGTTCCTTTGGATAAAGCAAATGTCAAGAGAGAGAAAAGGTTGATCCGAATGCCCCGACTTGTATACGAGTCCTTTAAATGATTAAAACCGTGGTAAATAACAAACTGAAAGTTCGTGGCAGGCTACTTGAAATTCTTGTCAGAAATATACAGTACATCAGGAACATGTAATAAACAAACTGTTGATGGATTTTTTTTTGCTTTTTGAATTTTACAAACATGGTTGTTTGACTGATTTCGTCTATGTGGCATCCATGTATTTAAAATGTGAATATGTGCGAATTTTCTGCTGACTTGTAATGATGTAGGTAGTAATGTAAATGCCACATTAAATGAATCTCCTTCGACTTCTGTCACACTGTGTGAGCTTCCTGTCTGATTAGAACGAGGTGTGGAGATAAAAAGAAAGAAAAAAAAAAGGGAGGGGACAAGGTAGGGTTTTCCCGCGTCTCTGAAAGACAAAGTGAGATATCTGTCCAAAATCATTCGCATACTTAACAGATTGCGCCCTCTCTCTATGACCGGATGAGCGCTAACATTCGGACGAATATTAGATATGTACGTACTTCCGGTACACATAATAATTGAGGTTTATGATTCATTTTAGTTTATATTTTCACACAATATTTATACGAATTATTGATAATTTATGTATCTAACGTGACAATAAATTACAGCAAAGTGAAACCGAAGTTGTTCAATCTTTGATACTAGCAAAAGATGAACGGGTGGGTTGGGGCAATTGTTACTACCATTAACCAACAAGTGCATGTGCCGTTGACATTACAAGAAATCACTTAGCGCGGAAAGTGGTCCTGAAACGCACGTGTTTGACGCACTTGACCAATGACCATGATGTGACGGGCGGGGATGATCACAGAAATGAGGTGTGGCTTAATCAATGGATTATTAAAGTCCCTCCTTGCCGAAATAATTGTTCATGCAAAATCGCACTTATCGAATAGTCTGGAGGGGGATCTATATGCTATTACAGTATTGGAGCTGTGGGATACTGTTGCTTCGCTTGTCTTTCAGCCGCATGTCTGCCAGAATCGGAGGGAAAGATTGCATTTCACAAGTCTTTACCACTTCAGACCCAATCCACCCACTAGGGATTGTGACATTTATGCTATTGCCACCACTTATAAATCAACACATTAAACTGAATGCTACAAAGAACACTTTGATTCACGAACTCCTGAAAGGAATAAAAATATATTGTGCACGTGGATAACTTGGAAGTAAAGAACTACTTTTCGTTGTGTTTATAGCTTTGTAAGCGGTATCCAAAGTGCCTTGTTTCAGGTTCTTGAGTCAGACCTTACAGCAAGGTGAGAGAACTCACTGGATAGCACCCACACCGCAAATGGTGCTTGGATTGATAGAGAGAAAACTGGCGTTGCCTACATATCCTTTCTTCCTACTGTATCCACCCATCTCTTGTTTTCTATGGTAGCGGGTACTAGAAACCTCAACCTACTGACGCTTGTACAGTGTCCTCTAATCGACACAGTTCGAAGAAACTAATAAGAAACTATAACAACGAAGTCCGAGTATACACCGCTTTATTTGCTGTGACAAAGGTTTACTATTTGAAAAGTGAAAGTTCATTTAATGAAAACGAAAGCTAGCCAACAATTAACACGAAAATGTATCTCTAACTGATCGTTCCTAACAAACAATTGTTAAACTGAATGAAAACTTTTAACATGTAAGTTGGCACTCTACTAAATAATGCACAACCTAAGCCTGTTGTTCTTCTTTGGGGTGGAAATGACAACTTCTTACTTTGCAACAAGCAACCAAATAACTTAGAAATAAGGGGGAGGACACTCACAATCCTCCCCCTGAAACTTCGATCAACCTAGTATCTCTAAATGTGCTTAGGGCCATTTTGGTCAGTCCCGCAGAAATAGACATACCAAATACTTAAACATACATTCATACAAACACTGCAATTTCATTTGAAACTCAAAAAGCGAGAAAAAAAAAATGGTGAAACAAATCCAGTCCCTCATACATACTGTGCTATTTACAGAAATGATTAACAAGTTGGACTGCTATGATTATCAACATCCCTTAATCTTGTTTCAGGCATGGCCCACAATAAAGTACTACTATTTGAAATGGGAAAAATAAAGGAATAACAGGCTCTTATAAGGCATAATCAATTAAACTTGATGAGCTAATTTACAGAAGCCATGTGATGTCACGATAAAATAGAGAAAAACTTGAAAAAGGCTTGACGTTATTTCTGAACACTGTAGAACTACTCCTACACTGATAAGCACTACCAATTCAATGAAATGTGAAACCATGAACCAAAGTATGATACAAGAAAAGGATTTTGTTGGTCAAGTCAATATTAACACCAGTTTAAGCTACGGACTTCAACAACTTAATTTTGTGCTATATTACACTCCTCAGCGAGCAGGAGGTGAACTGACAAGAACAACAGCATGATACTGATCATTTAACTATTACTAAAACTATGCCATTTTGAAATTATTTAAGGGATTGTGTGTCACAAGAAGATAAACAGTTAAAAGATTATGGATCCCAAGAGTAAATTGTTTATGGCCATTATGCTATACTTTTGTCATTTTTTTAGTGTGGAGCCTCCCTGGAAACTGCCTTTTCCCAGGTGAGAGTTGTCTACAGTTTCTATCACTCTGGCAGGGTGGTCTGAAGTACCGCACTGCGAACTGTAATGGAACCTAGTGAATATCACTGGAAACTCACCAATAGAGAGTGACTCAAGGACGTTGGTTCTCTGCAAACAGATACATCCACATGTAAGATTGCCTGGACATTACAGTATCTTACCTCTAAACAGCTCTTCTATCTACTAAATAGTACAAGACTGTCGGACTATCATTCTAGAACTAATACAGCCAGCTTCAAATATCTCGATGCCTTTTGCGTCATTCAAGCATTTTGGTTGAATTTAAGTACAGATACCTTTGAATATTGGTATCTCCTTGATGCAAAAATGTCACTTGATATACAACACGAATGACAGCAACAAGCCACAGGTCAGCCTGGCAAATCAGTGCCATCTGAAATACTGCCCTCTAGATATCCCTCGACCCTGCCACATGGTCAGGGAGACTGGAGGATCTTAATTTGTCCTTTGACCTTATAGATCTCCTGCAAGAGGTCCTTCAGGTAATGTATTTCTTGTTCAAGGGAGCTGACCTTGCCTTTAAGATCTCCATTCACCTGCTCTAAGGACTGGAGCTCTGTACTCAGAACCTCACTTTCCTTCTTCTTCTTCTGTCTGTACCTTGTCGCTGCCTCTTTATTCTGGCCCTTCTTTCTCTCCTTCCTCTCCTTTGACAAACCTTTGGACTTTGCCCTGCCTCTGACAGGCTTTGGCTCTGATTTGATCTTCAACTGAAGGTCGCTCTGGCTCTCGTCGCCCCATTTCAGGAGTTTGACATCCGCCTCGGCCGGTAAAGAGAGTCCTACTGGCAAAGACTCTGCAAGTTGCAGGAAAACGGCATCTTTGCAGGAATTGATAAGTGCCTCAAAGCCCTGAGAGTCTTCCACGACGAGATCAGTCTCCTGAATCTCATCACTTCTCATGGCATCACTGCCAATGGAAGATGGGCTAGATGGCATGGTAGAGATGCTGTTGACTGCTGAGCCGCCGCTTCCGATAGAGCTGGATGGTGACGCAGCCATGAAGGGTTCTTCGTCCAGGTCACTAGGGTGGAAGAGATCCGGTACTGGATCTTCTCCTACAAAGCTGTTGAAAAGTTCATCTTCAGGTGACATTCTGTCCACTTCAAATTCACCGATACCATTTGCAGAATTGTCTGCGATGTCATCCAGCCAGTTGCTGATGTCTATCTTCTCTGACATCCATTCTGGTAGAGGATCGCTCTGGTAACCTGAAAGATAGAAAAGAACACAATACTTGTCTTACCTACCTCATCACGGGAAAAAGTGAACAACTACCAAATACAGCAGTCTCTGCATACTTAAGATTTACTTGAGTTAAAATGTGTACACAGTATTCAAATCTTCATAACAAATACCTTGGTTCCTTGGTTGAACACATTAGATATCATCAACTTACAAAGGACTACCTACACAAGAAGCTGAACGAATTTGAAATTATTCGCAAATATTCACAAAAAAGATATGGCAATAAAAACCAATTGAAGTTCAAACACCTTATGCTCCATGACAGACCATGTCATACAAAGGTAAAGAAAGTATGACCTCTTTTGACTTCACATGACCTTTGAACCGCCATAAAAAGGAACAGAGATCATCTGATCATCAAGGGCTACCATTGTTAAAAGTTTGAAGATCTAACAACATTCAGTGGTAGAGAAATGTTACATAATAGGTCTTCATCCTTCAACCACTAGTGACCTCAAATGACCTTTGAGTTCCCTGAAAAACAGTAGTGATTGTCTACTTACAATGGACTACCTCCACATTAAGTTTGAAGTTCATGCAACATTCAGTTGCTGAGATATCCTCCTTAATAGGTTTTCAGACTTGAACCGCTGGTGATCTAAAATGACCTTTGACCTCCACAAAAACGGACAACAGGGATCATCTACTTACAATGGACAACCTACAAATCACGTTTGAACCTTCAGCAACTTTCCCTCATTGAGATACTATGTCTACAAGATTTTGCAACTATGTCCTTTATTGACCTCACATGACATTTGACCTCCTTAAAAATGGCAGGGGTCATCACCTCATTACAAGTTACCTATTCTAACAGTTTGAAGTCCCAGCAACCTTCTGTTACTGAGAAACCTTCTTTCATAAATTTTCAGATTTTAGCCTCCGATACCTCAAGTGACCTCTGACTTCCATAAAAAACAATAGGATCATCTACTGTACCAAAGGACAATCAACACCTTAAGTTCCAGCAACTTTCTCTTATTGAGATATTGTTTAAAAGGTTTTCAAACTATGACTTCTACTAACCTCACATAACCTTGATCTACATAAAAATGACAGAGATCACCTTCTCATCAAATATTACCAATGGGACCAGTTTCAAGTTTCAGCAACATTCACTTGCTGAGATACCTCCCTTAGTGGGTTTTATACTTTTAGCCCACGTGACTTAAAATGACCTTTGCCCTTGATAAAAACCATAGGGATCATCTACTCACAGTGGGCTCTATACCCAACTTTAACCCAACTTTCCCTTCTTGAGGTATCATGCTTAAAGGCCAAGGTATCACAAAAGCACACACACGCCATCATGAATGCACAGATTTCTTGCCTGCACCAGCAAAGAATAAAAAAGTGTCATACTTTGGAATTTGATCAACACTGCATATTACCATAAAATGTTATAGCAAAACTGTTAACTAAACTTTTATTTTCTTGGATTCATGACATCAAATTCTGTCAAATATGTCACGGATATTTTTATAAAAATGTGCGTAAACTGGAACAATAATAGCAGAACTTGCTGTTTACTTGAACACTTGAATGTGAAACTGAAATCACTTCATAAACTTAACAATGAAAGTCAAATTACTGGCCATCACACTGTCCCCCCTCCCTCCATCATGCATTTCCTTACTGGATAAGAAAAATAATACAAACCTTCAGCAATTGAGGATTTTGAATCCTGCTTGAAGGTGACCAGTGCATCCATATTCTGGATGGTAGTATCCAGGGAGGCTCCTTCCTGGAATTCATTTTTGGTGAGGTCATTAGACCAAAAGGAGAGATCCCCCTCCATGAGGGGCAGAGAGAATGAGATGCTTTCCATTGAAGTCATCATTGTGCTGTCGTAACTCATTTAAAGACTCTTGTAACAAATCAATTGGTTCTGATGATAGCTCCGCAAAATCATATGCAGCTAGAGCAAGCCGAGTGTAAAGGGGTTGTAAGGTCCTGTAAAACAAATCAACCATCAAAAGGGGAATTAAAAACAAAACAAAGAAAAAGAACATGAATAGAAAATTATGAAAAGAAAAGGTCCATAAAAAGGACCAGCAACACATCAAACACAAGAATTGAAATGGAAAATGTTTTTTTTTTTAGGCTACTCAGGGCTTGCACAATGTGTAATGGAGAAACTTTCTGTTCTGACCATTGAGCAATTATTATGTAAGAAAGTTCATGCAGTATCGCTGCAAAGTGAGTGATGCGTAATAAAATGGTTTAAGACCGTACAAATTTGTATTTGCTGGGGCATCATCTAATACAAGTCACAAAACTTTCTTTTGAGGTTCCAAATCATATATGTTTAATTCAGTCTCTTGAAGGGCAAAACACCATGATTTTTCTGTCCTTTTTACCCCTAGGTTATTTTGCTGAGATGAAAGAGGGATCTAGGGAACCGTGGAGGTGAATGGTGTGATACGTGGGAAAAGGTTCTTGTTGCATCTTCCATGTCATACAAACATGACTTAGTCAAGGCATATAAGCAAAAACTTTTAGGTGCCATAAACCATATCATTGACAGTGACTAAAATGCACAATGAAAAGGGATAAATTTCAAGCATTGTCATCGCTATCTATTACATGACTAGTCAATGGTTAATGTAAACTTACATGTTCAGTTACAGATGCCTAAGCCAGGCTTAAGTTAACATTCAGGAATAGAATTAGTCTAAACAATGAATACAACGAATAGGCCTAAACTAAAGCAGAAATATGTTGCGGATACACAATAATTGATATCGCTGGCGTTTTGAGAAACATAAGACGTGGAGTCCTTGGTACAAAACGTTTAGGTTCAAGCAGCTGCCATGGCAGAACATGACCTTCACTTGTCCTTGGCTACACAAAAACTCAACTTTACATTGTGACTAACATATGGCCTAACCTAGGATGACAGTCATTTCCTGCCTGACTTTTTGACGAAAATATCTCAAAATCACTTACGCCATGGTTAAAATGTTGCCGGGCACAATCCACGCTGGAATTGCACAGTGTTGCGTTGCCGTTTTGCCACTATAGCGCCATGATTAGCGTTAAATCAGGTTTTCCTTCGGTACGGTGTATTTCTCTTCTTTTCAGCATGATTGTTCAAGGCAATATGAATCTGGCAAGGCTACGTTGAGCGGGACGTACGGTATACACACACTCCATGGAGGAACAAAGTACACAACACGTCGGCACCTTCACAATGACACAATATGGAAGATCAACAAAGTGATCACTGGCGCATTGTTTTATTTCAATAAATAAGTTCTTATTTCGTGAAGAGAAAAGTCTTCCTAAGAAATGTCCCAGACATCATAAAAACTATTTACAATAATAATCAGGATGGGAGTGACTGTGATAATTAAAATGATTTTTCTAGAATTTTTAAGACTTGCCGATAAAGAGAACTATTTTTTCTGTACGCGGAGGCATCACAAAAAAAGAGGTACAGTAATTGGTTATGTTATTGCATCAGCCACATAAATACCAATGATTTATGTGTGGCTTGATTGGTCCGTACGTTCTATTAATAGGACCTACGTGTTTGAAGGGGACTTTGTAGCTATGGAAAACCCAGACCATTGCGGACGCAAAGCAACCACCATTTCTCTGGGGTACATGCTTGTGCAAGGCACCTGCTTCTGTTTTTCAACTACTGATTTCCAGTATGTTAAATACGAGAAATAGGACTGGGTGACATCAAGCTTTTTTTCTTTATGAACAGGAGAGTCCACACGAGGCAGTTGGTCGGAACTGAGAAGGGTAAAATCTAATGCAGGGAGGCAGGTGGGGATTCCAATCCGCCTCATAAAACTACACTATCGATAGAAAGTGTTCAGTTACACATTTAGGTGCATCACTGAGCTTGCAATTGTAAGTTTGGTTGAGCAACAATCCCAGTCCTAAACTACGCAGGGATTGCGGAATAGTAAATACATGATCAGCCCTATCATGAAGTTTTAACATCTGTTTATAATGAAGGGATTCGAAACTGATGATACAATCTTCACTCTGATAACCACACAATGCAGTTTATGGGCCTATACAGCAGTTTAACAAACTCCAGTGCTTTAAATCAGAATTCAGTTGGGATTGGGCAACCGAAATTCCCTTTACAACGCAAACAAGTTTATTCACTGTACGTGGACTCCAAATTTAAAATTTATACATAGAGCGTTTTTTTTTTTTTTTCAGGATTCTGGTCTGGAGACTACTCCAGAGGACTGGAGTCTGACCTAAACAAGAAATAAAGAAGGAAGCAAGTTCAAAATGACTAAATCAGAGATGGCCAAGTTTAGTTGAGAGCATCTGCTAAATATCATCTAACATGCATGGCTACTAAATTCCTCTTGAGGTCTTAATTCCTCTTGAGTCTTGAGAATTCAAATCTGACAAGCCATCAGTTTGGAAGGATAGAGGAACTATCATGATCTCCAAGGAGACTGTTTGAAGTTCCTTCTATTTGACATTGTCCAAACTAGCAAGCTGAGTCTCAGACAACCATGGACTGAGACCAGGGAAGTGCAAGAGGCTAAGCCTTTGAATGGACAGTCACTGCAAGAGGTTTCTCTTGAAAGGGACATAGGTGTTCACATAGATTCTTCTTTACAGCCAACTAAGCAGTGTGTTGAAGCAGCTAAAAGAGGTAATAGGATTTTAGGTATGACTAAGAGAAACTTTAGTTCCTTAAGCAAGACATTGTTGTTAGGCTCTATAGACAATTGGTTAGGCCTCATTTAGAGTATGCTGTTCAAGCTTGGAGCCCACACTTTTCTAAAGATTACATAAGGATTTACTTGAGAAAGTCCAGAACAGGACTACTAGATGATTAGGGCCTTCAAGGATGTTCCTGATATAACAGCAGATTACTCTCAATCTCACTTCACTTGAGCTGAGAAGATGACATGAAGATTTGACACAAGTCTACATTGATTGTTCATGGTTTTGATAATTTATCATTTTCTGATTTTTCAAGTTTGCAAATAGTCAAATTACAAGAGGTCATTGTCTTAAACTCAGGCAGGTGCAAAGTAGGATCAATATTCGTTATTACCTATTCTCAGAGGGAAGTGAATGAGTGGAATGGGTTGCCTGAGGGTGAAGTGATGGCTACAAGTGTAAAAGGGTTTAAGGATGCACTGGACAAGTACTTTAAGCTTTGTGACCCGGTTTGGATTTTTGTACTTTTTTTTTCTGTTTGGGTGTGTTTGGGTGTTTTTTTTTTTTTTCAGGGCCCTTGATGGGCGGGGACTTAATTGTACCTCTTGATACTTTTCTCTACTAATCTTAATTAAGCTTAAGACTAGTGAGCATCACACTGATAGCATACTATAAACAAATGCACACAGAGTGAGCATGATCCTAGGGGCAGGTGTGTATGTCCAACTTAAGTCATCCCCATGGTAGTGATTTGCCACAAGGCATTCTGTTAACATTGGCAGGTACATGTTACATGCATCAATAAAATCTCACCAGCTTTTCCATCGGCTACATCTCAAATGCTTCCAGAAGATTATGGCTCATGTCATCTTCAGAATAAGTTCTCACGAATCAGTAGAATAAATAATCTAATCCTATCGTCAAATCAACGTAGTGATGACACACTGGGGAACATCCTCCACAGTGCTGTATTCGAGCCGTCGAAGGTACAGAGGTGGTATCGACCAGCATCACTATCGGTGAAAAGGAAACCACCTACCACAAACCCATCATTGAAGTATATCTCTCCTTAATCGACACTCAAACAGCATCGTAATGCATCACCATGAACTCCCGCTGATAAATCTACCAATCTCTCAAGAACGTCTCAGGCAGAAATACAATGCAAAAAAAAGAATAAAACAAAAAGAACACACAGAAAAAAAAAAAAATGACAAACAAAGTATTGTTTCTTCCTTTTTTTTCTTTTGAGTGTTCATTGTTGAAGACTAATTGGAATATTTTTGCCTACCTAGTTTATAATACAAGAATTTTAGTTTAATACAAGGTTACAGTTTCTTTGCCTTAAGTGTCATCATCTTCTTTACAACTCATCATCGTCAACGCTTCGCTATACAAGGCTGGAGAAAAAAAATCTTGTGACTGGTAACAGCTTGAAAACAAATTCGCCATGTGGAGAAAGTGTGGAAAAAAGCTTAAAACCCTAGGGATAAAAATGAATGGTACTCTCTCTTACGATACAACACACGCTCAAGATTTCTACAGAGATACACAGTAAACTGATAATCACAACAATATTAAATATAGCTACACACCTCATTCCAAAAATAACAAAATAGTCGAAACACTAGAACACCGTTCTGAATTTGGTTTCTCGTTGCACATAGAGAAGGACTTCACTTTGTCCTCCCCTAAATACCCCCCCCCCCCCCCATTTTCCTCCCACTGCACACACTTTCCTGAACAAGGATTTACTTCCTTCAAGCGAGAATAAACTCCTCTGAAGTGACAAATAACAAATTAAATATACAAAATTTAGGAGTTGAGAGATCTACTGAGAAACGTACCTCCAGAGTTTGAAACGACACAGATGATTCAAATAGTAATATAACCAAATTATAGGCTTGCATATTGTTAACAATCCTGGCAATATTTTCCCTGATGTTCTTGTCTCAACAAAATGTAAACAACCATTTTTTTTCTTTTTTGTATCTTTTAATTTTGCATGTAACCAGGGATACCTAATTCAATCATAAGCCTCAATGGATGACAGCATACTTGCTGCCAACAGGAGACATGACGTTTGTTAATCACATTCTTCGTGTTGGGTTCCAAATCTCCACTGAAAGGAAAAATCATGTCCACGGTCACTATTTCATACCAAAACACTGGACTCACAGTTTCACTAAAAACATCATTAAGCAAAGTTGCCATTTGACTGGTATTTGTGTACAAAATATTTTGATTTGTGTTGTTTTTCCATGACTATGACTCTATTTTCAAGACCCTCTTGTCTACAGTCACTTGAAAATAAGCATAAACTTCCCAAGGAATAGAATGGCATGCACTTCTCACACTTTGGGTGAATTGCTGGGAGAAAAAGAAGAAATTCAGAGCACTTGAGTGCTTAAAATGGAGAACAGGCACTTCTCGCTGAGCATGACCTGCTTCAAGCAGGCATAGTCTGGATGGTTTAAGAGCCAAAAGCAAGCCAAGGAAGCCCAGATGAAGTCACAAATAGAACAATATCTCAAGAGAGAAAACATCCAAAACTTCTATTCCAAGCAGGCACAGTCTGCTTGATTACTCAAAAATTTAATACGGTGAATAGAAAGAAAAGATTCTATGACTGTTAAATTGACCCTCTTTGCTTATATAAGAATTCTGACTAAAAATAGCAACACATATTTGGTTGTACCATGACTGGAAAATGCCCCAAAAATAAACAAGCCACACATATTTGCTTTAACCTATTAGAGTATCTTCTGCTTTCTCATCAATTAATATTCTTCTCAATGTTTAGAGTGGTTACTTTCCTCCTTTACCACACTATCTGAAGTATTTAAAAGTAAAAGAAACAAAAGTGAGAAATATGTCAAATCAAATTACATCTGGCGAAAGGGAGAAAATTTTACATTAACTTGTTCAGTTCAAATTTGCTTGTTTATGGACGCTCCATATTTTAAGAAGGAAAAGTCTCCAATGACTGCTACTTGAAACTAGAGAGGCCTTTCACAATTTTGTTTGATGAATTCCTCGATTATAAATACCACTGTTCCACAGTAAAAAAAAAAAAGAAAAAAAAACAAGGCATATCCTGTTAAACCATATCCTGTCTGTATGGAAGTACCAAATAGCAAACGCTTAGTTTGCTACTAACCTAAAACTAGAGGTTAAGGATAATTTGACCTCTAGTTTAGTTGAATGATAAAACTTGCATTTCTGCAAATTACTTACTAATAAGCCAACGGTAAACTGCTTGATCTGGCTTTGCTAGTACTTTCCTTGAGAGCAACCTGTGCACATTGCACTGTCAAAACACAAATAGTTTGGAAAAACTCTTGAATCAAAATCTGTATACTCCTGACAAAGACGTTTTTATTCCTATGGATGTGTTTATATGACAAACTTTTGTTTCATTTCATAGAAGTTAAATCAACATACATATTTTTAACACAATGATGTGTTTTTTTTTTGTCTCTGGTGTTTTAAAAGAGGAGGAGGAGGAGATATGGAGACAGCCATTCTTCCATTTTCACTGAAAAATGTCTTTTCAATTTATTGTAAGACACAAATTTTCAATGATTTGTTTGCTAGTGATGCCACACTTTGTTTGCTTCTTTGTTTGTTTCCTTGTAAAAGAAAGGGGAGTAAAGAAAGAAACAAGAAAGAACCTACAATACTGTTCAAATTAAAATTCACTAGTTAAATATTGCATAAGTCTTCTTGCCTTTTACCCACACAAATTACAATTAATAAAACCATCGAAGAGTCAAGAACTAGCTCTTCACGGTAAGTTCACACTGAAGTTAGCAGACTGTGTTCTTTCTTTTTTAAATTCACAATTGAGACGGCAATCTGGTAATATATTTCTTGACACTTCCACTTCTTTATGTCCACGTGTTAATTAACTGAAGTTTTTGCCTCAAAGACAAGTTGTTGCCCATTCTAATTAAAGAATTCTTTTGCCTTTAATGGCTGGATAAAAGTATTGCTTTCAAGAATGTGTCTGAATCTGATATTTCTTTCAAAAATGTAACTTCAAAAACTTCTGAACTTCATATTTTTCCAATACCAGCAAATGGAATGAAACTATGTCTTTGTTTCAGGGATACCTGCCTCCACTTACACTGTGTATAATTTGGTTTGTGTAAATTAAATTTCTCTATTACACTAAAAGTAAATTGTAACATAGTTTACTTATTAATACCAATAGCCTACTAGTCCACAAAAATGAAAAGAAAAACAAACAAACATGCAAATGTAATTTTGCATTACACAAAATAGTAACATATTTCAGATGAAATTAAATTGTTGAACAAAAAAAAATATACAAGAAAGTGTACCACAACATGCTGTGAAGATTGACAGTTACAGACCACTATTATTCATATTGAAGAGTCTTCCCTATGACCCGATTTCAAATGACAGCAAATTTTTGTTGAGACAGTCAAGCCATGTCAAGAATAAAAACAATTAAAGTAACTACATGCTAGGTATTATTAAAAATAAACTTCCAGCTTGTAAGCATTTGGCAGAAAGTTAAGGTTGACTTAAAAGTTTTCAACAAAGAGTACTTAATCTAGACCACCAGTGAAGAGTAAGAATGAACTTAGGATGGCAAACTTTAAAGGGGCTCATTGAGTAGATATCGACAAGTTTGTGAGGATTTTGAAATACAATAATTGGTCAAATTAAACATCCGCTAGTTATGAAAAGTGTCCAAATTTTTTCAATATGACTTGCACTGGTTGTGTGTATTTGAATGAGTACTACTGTGAAAGAAAAAGTGTCTGGTCAAAACATTTTTCAAAAACCATATTGAATAATGTAACTACTCACTCCTCAAAGGAGAATACGAAGTTGTAAAATACATCATACATAACTTTTTGTACTTTCTCCAAATTGACAAGCATACATATTTAACAGATTTGTGGGAAAAATGATCTCCCAATAACAAATTTTTGGAGAGTGCCCCAGCTTAGAGAAAATTTGTTAATTTTCTAAGTGTGTGGATAATATTCATGAGTATGTGTTTTGTGCCTCTTTTTATCTTTGCAGCAGTAATGTTTTTGATTGAAGGCAATCAATGTCTACTTGCAGAATCCAGGTAGACATTGATAATCTTCAACCAAATAAAATTCCATGATCAAGCTAGGGGGAGGCATTAGGGACATACTCATAATTATTATGTTGCGGGCCACAACGTAAGGAAAATTCACAGCTTTTTTCTCTACTAGGGCACTCTCTAACAAAATTTGTAATTGGCATATCATTTTTTACCACAAATCTGTTAAATAGGTATGATTATACTCGATTGGAGAAAGTGCAAAAAAGTTATGTGAGCTTTATTTTACAACTTCCTTACCTCCTTTCATGTTCATTTGTTTGTGACACATCCTCTAAGGTTAATCATTTTTCATTAGTATGTGAAATACAAAATGGACAGATTTAGGAAAATTTAGTCAATTTTATGAAGCAACTCAATATGCCTCTTTACCAATGGTTGACATGGACCTTTAACAACTCTACACAAGGGGCCCTCATTCAAAATTTTGATTATTTCTGGATCTGATTTTCACAGTCAAGTTCACTTGCACTTCACAAGGACATTACATTTTTAGGGTCAATACATATTCATTTTCCTACAAGTTACTCCTCACACTTTGAATTGAGAAAAGTTGGTTCAAAACAAGTTCAGAATTTTTCTATGTGGCATTCTTTTACACATTAAAGCAGACAATATATGGGACTTTCTTTCTCTCAAATGCAAACTCTGAAGAATACTACATAGATTAAAATCAGAGTCTGGTACCCAAAGTACATTTTTGCACCCAAGAAGAACCCAACCCCCTCCCATACCAGTGGCCAAGCCTAATATCTTCTATTGCATCCTGTTACCCTTTAAAAATTCATCTCCATGTATGAAGAGAATAACACTCTAAAACGCGTTTCAAGGCAGATGTCTAATTCCTCTCATGCTATGAATATCGCGTTCTTCACCATTCACCGGCATTGTGCATCGTAATCACCACCACCACCATCATCACCTATCATCATGAACACCATCATCAGTATGATCATCACTAACGCCACAATCATCAACACAATCATCATCAGTATCATCAACACAACCATCAGTATTATTACCAACACCCTTCATCAATAACACCATCGTCATCAGTAACATCATAAACACCAATCACCACGAACACAATCATCATCATAAGTATCATCATCGTATCGTAAACATTCTTAAAAGACTCACAAGACAGAAAATGTAAAAAAAAATAAATGTTATAATCATTGACACTAATGAAAAGAATACATAACATTAATTTATTACCCACTGTCATAATACAGTGACACGTGAAGGCTCTTACAGTAAAATTTAAAATGCAGCTTTTTAGTGTGCTGAATGTACTTTACTTTTGTTTATTCAAGAGTGCATACCTCACACTACAGGATAACACTTTTCTTTCTTTTCAGAATCTTGTTCAGTCTGGCTCTAAATTTACCTGCCAAGTCATCATCAACAGACAACAAGATGATATATGGTCTACCTCCTACTGTTTTCTTTGCTACCGATCTTATGCTATAAAATAAATAAACAATTAACTGAAAACAGGGGAAACATTTGTAAACACGTACAAGATAACATTTTGTGTGTAACATCCAAAAGTTCCTGCAGATGAAAATTCAGGGAACAGTAACCAAAACTGGTCCCAGAATATCATTTAGACCAAATTCCCTTAAGATGTGAAAGAGATTTGGCATTGAATCCCCTTGCGATCCTTTCATACGTGTATAAGCAACTCAATAGCACGAGCTGGAAACTTCATAGAAGTTTTAAAAGATCTAATTGCTGAGATCAATACCTGCTGACTTCTTAGACATTTAAAAATAGCTGATTTTACCCTCGCAATTAAGTAAGAGAGAACCATGAAATGCAAGGAGGCGAGAGCTTTAAAAAGAAAAAAAAAAAAGAATGGGTGGTTTTATGCAGGCTGAAAGATACCACTTGCCTGCTGACTCCCAGCAGAAAACTTCTACTGTGGTAAAAAGTACATACATATTGGGGGTAAATTCAGCTACACATGGATTTAAACTTTCTAAATTTTTACCTAATAAAACCCTAAGAAGGAACAGCAGCTGTAAAAGTTAAAACGGAATGGAGGCATTGGTCCAACTCGTGACCTTCTGGTGACATGATGGGCACTCTGTTTGTGAAGGGGCACAAGAAGGGCAGAAGACGACATGGTGACACGGAAGAATGGCAACGCTACGCTCAAAGTTCTTACACACTTGACATAAAAGGAACTCTCGTACATGTATCACCTGCAGAAGAAGATGGTGAAAAATAGTTTTTCAAGGGATGAAAAACAGCAAGGAAAGAATGTGGAATCATCTATTATTTATGATTATTATGTAACTGAAAAGGTCATGGAGAGTGCCTACAGTCAGAAAATAGGGAGCTTTCGATTGATACGTCCATTAGTCAACTGCTACGATTATTACCTCATTTTTGAGCCAATGCGCATGCATCACGCCGTCTCCCTTGTCCACTCTTACTCTCCAAATGGAGGATTGCACGTCCTCGATTTCTGAAGTGGACGAGGGAGACGACGCGACGCATGCGCATAGGCTCAAAAATGATGTAACGATCGTAGCAGTCGACTAATGGACATATCAATCGAAAGCTTCCTAATAACATAGTGCAGACAACTACCCACGGAGCTGTCTCAGTACATCATTGCACACCGAGCATGTAGTGGCATGTGCTTATTCCCATAAAAAAATCCTTCATTGATAAGCAGTGGTGGTGCTAACCTCCATCCGACACAACGTAAACATTCACAAGTAAAAGCAAAATCCATGTCAATCCAATTAAGGTTGACTGTTCTTTGCAAAGAGCATAATTCACCTTCACCAGACTAAATAACCATGCTTTAACAATCTAGGCAAAAATGCATGTGACTACTTGAGTGCAACACTTAAATGCATGTGAGACTCAACATCCACTTAACTTCAAAAAAGCATTAATCATGAAAAAATATAAAAAAGTACTAACTCTGAAAGCATTAATGAAACAGACAGTTTTGAGTCAGTTCTGCTAAAATTTCTCCCCAAATTGCTACTGACAAGACTACAAATGTTAAAATTTTTTTCCTAGAAATTTTCAGGCCACCTTTAACTGTTTAAGATGAATATTCCACTTGGCACTGCAAACCACTTTGAACCAAATACTATCACCATGTTTGACCATTAACCTGGAGCCGTGGTAACAAAAAACACCTGCATCTTTAACGAAAAACAAGTCAGATTCTGATATAGCACCTTTCTTACCTTATCGAGTCTTTCTAAGTCCACCCTCATTTGCATCTGCATTTGTCTAAGTTTATTGAGAGGTAAACTATTCAGCTCTGAAACCTTGTGAAGAATGTGTAAATGAGAACCTTCTGTTAGACCGTCTACCTCTTGCTTGAGTGCCTTACATTCTTGTAGAGCCTGAGAGACGATAGAAACAAAACAAAGGAAGAAGATAAAAACCAGGCTTTTTGCATGGAAAATGTATACTAACAATGACAAAGTTGAGTAGATAAACTGATGTCGAAGTTTTGTTACACTACATGAGATTTTTCAAAACTTCTCCCACTTTTGTAATCAGTAGCAGCTCCTCATATCAGAGAACTTTAAATTTTCTCAACCTACAAATTGTTCTCCTTGATTGTTGCTCTAAGTAATAAGTCAGAATATTGCAAAATTTTCTTTTTGACATTCTTTGCACTTGAAAACTTCCCATTGACTCCTAAGGACAAAGAATGTATTCACCGCAAGGCATTACTTTTACAGCATTTCGTAGACTACAGGTACGTAATGTAGTCTCCAAAATTTTGCCTATATTTTCTAGAGACTAGACAAAGGGTGTCCCAAAAAGTAAACCTACTTACTTCTTCTTTAGATTGTAACGATGCTTGTTTCTCTTGGGCTAAGATTTCTGCCTTCTTTGCCCAGTCAGATGCTTCCTGCTTCCAAGCATCACAGGCCTGTCAAGGAATGCATGAAAGGATAATATATTACAAATGAGTTATTTTTAACTGCAACAATTATACAGCCATGACCCACCACATAGGAGTATATCAAATATACCCCCTTGGTCACTGATCACAAACTTGAACTTCATATATAGATTTTAATTCACCTACAAACACATATTGTGATTATACAGCTTATCTGGTCCTGAGGTTGGCAGTTTGTATTATTGTGGGGATTGGTTATATGATTTGTATGGTGTATGGGATGACTTCTATAATGACATGGAGACACTGTTTAATGATGCTGGTGTGTCTGGTACAGTGCATGACAGTCCTCCTTACATGGTGAGAACAAACTCCATAAATATGGTCAGTGTGCTTTGGTTTCTGGTTCTAACAGGTCATGTTGCAGGAGGGATAGACAGTAGGCCTGTAATACCACTGGAGTACATGCAGCTTATAGTTGTGATAATGTGGTTGTCGGTGTCTAGTGGAACACAGGGGTCATCTCTTTGAAATATCTGGTCATTTTCACAAACATGGTGTTACAGAGAGGTGCAATAAATGAGATTTCTTGCTAAAGAAAAAGGTTTGGGAAAGAGTGTTTCATTGTATCTGGCTTTACATGGTATGATCAAAACTAGTCTTTCCATTGTAAAATCAAGCCTGGTTTTGAATTGTTCTATCAACCTGGCTTTACCCTGGGCGAACAAACCAAGCTTCCATTGTATGATGAAACCTGGCTTTACTTTGTAGGTTCAAAACTGGCTTTCCATGGTATGATTAAAGTTGGCTTTCCATAGTACAATCAAAACTGGCTTCCAGGTGGCAGAGGCTATCTTTTTCAGTGATTTTTTTTTTTTCAATTTATCAACTTTCTTCTGTTTGACTTTCCACATTTTTCAAATGTATGATCAAACCTGGCATTCCATTGCACAATAAAATTCGGCTGATCAAATCTGGCTTTTCGGGTGACAGAAGCCATCATTTTGGATCAACATTTTTTTTTTCAACTTCCTTTTAATCTTTTTTCTTTTTAAAGGATTCAACTGTTAAGCCTTTTTTTCCCCCTGCAAACAAAAAGTGAAACTGATGCATGGGAGTAAACTACACGGCAATCTACACCACTGAATTCAAGCTGCCCATATACTCCTCATCATGGACAAACCCTGTTTTGCATCTGCAAATCCAGGTACCAATACTGGACACCCTCGGACAATATCTTCTCAGCACTTACCAGAAAAGTTGGAGATTTGCTTTTCGGCCACCATCATAACATTTGCTTGGAGGGATACTCTTTTCAGTCACTGGACTGCATCATGCGATATCTGTCTTGATTTACCATTCAAACAGCAAAACTCAAAGTGATGGCTCAAGTAAACCTCAAAACATTGTCAGCCATATTGACGGAAAAAAGTGCTCAATGTAGCTCACCAAAGTTACTGCACCAAAAATGAGATTTGTCCATGCTACACCTATGGAGACTTGGCACAACAACTTGGGTATCACAGACATACATGTGTTAGTTTGCAAACAGTGTCACTGACAACTGCTAAAGGCACGCAATGACCCTTGTACAACAGTATCGATTATTAAATGCTATTAAGTCAATAATGATAGCCCCTTCCCCATCCCTTTACTATAAAACTCTTGGGTTTATTCTTTGTGACGGCACAGCACGTTATGACTTGTAGTCATGTAATCAGTAAAATATTCTGTTTCATTTAGAAGTGAGCTCGACAATGTGTTCAGGGTTGCCTGTTTTGCAGACTGGAAATGTTATAAACAGTGTGGCTGTAATCCGCACACATACATCAGTGGCAGGAACAGGAGTGGATGTTGTCGTCTGTTTTTGACAATGTGAGTGAATGACATGAAGCAGAACCCCCCTATGCAACGACGTGTTACCAGCAGAGCTTTGTGCACCCTTGCAGGCACGTGCAAACACAGGATTTACTAGCCGACAAAGCCTCTCTTGCCATCCTATTTCGATGAAGATAATTACTTCCACTTTACAGGAGTTGACGAAGGGATTTGTGATATCACCGTAGCAACTTGCGATGAATACCCAAATGCACTTGTGCACAAGAATCCTCTCAGCTATATAGACAAATGTAAGTTAATGAATAAAATTGATCACTCACAAGATACCTTACACATGACTTGTTTCGAATGAAGTGTACCGAAGACATCAATGAGCATGCTGAAAGAGTCACATAGTTCTTTTCATAGCAGAGATGCTGAAAGTCCTTTGAGGCAGTTAACCTGACAAGGATGCTTCCATAAAACATGATGCTTCACTCATAACCCCCAAAATAGAGGAGCTCTTTCCTTGCAACTATGATCGACAAGGCAGCTGTGTCTCCCACATCTTGTCCATCCATATCTGTTTGGTCTGGGATAGACTAATGACAGGCATCAAGCAGTACAAACTGTTATGCTATGAGGTTCAAAGTTTTATCGCAGAGGAAAGGAAGTTCCCCCCTTAATATTGCAAAGTCATGTAGGGTTTATTCTGAAAGGTATTGTCAATGCAACCCTCAAACTCAAGGTGTGCTAAGCAAATGGAATAGCCTGACAGGGATCTAGGAAAATTTATTGGGAAAACAAACCATTCCGACATGAAACATGAACAAAGGAGGGGCTGGGGATGCAATGCCTTTACACCACCCATGGGCTGAACATTCTTAAAGGACATGAATACAAGCTCCTCCTCCCCCTTCCTCCAACACACCTACCCTCCCATTGGCACGGCTAACTTTTTTTCTTTTAATATCATCTCTCTTCACCTGATGCTTTCTTTGTTCCCTACCAGTGGGTATTTTACCCTTCATTGGTTTGATTATCATTTTTAGTTTATTTCCTAATTCTCTTCTTTCCTTTCCAAGGTTTCATCCCTCCACCCTTTGTACACTTGTCCTCCTACACCTCTTCTTCTCTCTGTGTTCTCTACTTCTATATTTACATCACAAACATAGCTGAGTATGTCTCCTGTGCTTTCTGTTTTTGTTTTTTTTTTTTCCTCAGTTAAGTCTCTAAAGAGTATCCTGTTAGCATCGAAATGCCAGGCCAGCTTATTTTTTCACACTTTCCTATACATGAGATAAAGCAATTTGCTAAACAGTCATGTTCTCTTTTAAATTAAGGACATGTGAGAATTGGACATTGGACGTTCCATCGTGCCAATGGCTACCAAACTTTCTTAAGGTGGGTTTGCTCATATGGAATGCAAACACTACATCCAATAGAAGTATTAATGTCATGTCGTGGAGTAAATCATTTTTTTTTTTTTTCAGCACGGGATTAAAGGAAATTAGAGAGCAATATTTAAATTACCTTTGCAACATTACACCACTGACAGAAAGTGAAACCTTTTAATATTCCTGAGTTCACAAATTTTTGAGTGGCAAGATACTGATATGAACGATCAGTCGCAAACCTCTAACACGTATCAACATATCAACCTTGTGCCACCTTTTAACGCTGTCTCATGGCTACACCCTAAGTTTGATTTAGTTTACCTTTGGAACTTAAGATGGGATATCACTGTGACGCTGGTGAGGTATTTTTGCATCAAGGTCAATGCACACTCACCTGACGTGTTCATCGAAGTTTTTTCTGACTGGTTCACTTATTCGAACCATGTATTGGGCAATGTATTGAGCAATATATTGCAAAACCTTTCTTTAAAAGGTGGGAACTTTATAAATATGTGCAGAACAACTGAGTACAGTTAACTGTTACGTCTTTTCATTGGCACAACTGGTTGCCCAAAAACAGCCCCAGGTCTTTTTAGCAACTGATGAAATAACACCCTTTAGGGGTGTATTTTCTGGTGCGGAGTTATCTGTCTGGGGGGGAATTTGTCCGGTCATTGTCAAAACTATGTGAGAAATAATTTAAAGGAAAGTTTGGAAGGGAGTGACTAAGGTGCAAACTTAGATAGATAACTGAGAATAACCCCCGGTGGTGAAGAAACACCTTGTGTTGCTTTCTCCTGCGGCATTTCTTTTAAGTACGGCAACTACATGTTTCATATAGCTAGATGGCGTATAGTGTATGTATACACTTTTCTGAAGTTTATTGTGTGTTTCCATGTAGGCAAGTTACATTACTGTCAGCAAAAGTCAGTAACCTGTGTGTGACCACAGTTCTATTGCCTGTTGGTTACTCCGTGCACCAAAGCATATTTTAAAACCAGCGAAGTGGAGCTGCCCCATGGAATCATCGGGTTTTCAGGTTTTGCAATTCCCGGTCTTCACAGTTTGGAAACATAAAGGACAGAGGGACACATCCCTGCTTCCTCCTCCTGTATTGCTTGGTCAAACCTGTGACGGTTATGTAGAACCAATTGCTAGACGAGCATTAAAACACTTCAATGACTCCAACAGTGATCCATTGCAGCAGCAGTGCGCAGTTAATTCTGTGTAATTTCAAACACCATTAATCAGATCTCATTTTTTTACGTACTTTCAAAAAACAGTGGAATCCATACCTGTTTGGCTTGATTCCACGATTCCTCCCACGTCTGAAGTTTATTCCTAAGGGTTGTCACTTCTTCTCGTAACCTATGATGGTCTCCGTCGGGACCTGGGTTGGCACTTCTCCCGGGTGACATGAGATTGTGTTGGTTTCCAATGGGTCCACTGCTAGGTGACCCTGGGGTCTGGGATAGGGGATCTATTATGGACCCCAGCCTAAGAGACGTCTGCGGGGTCGTATTGGGTCTGCTCATGAATGCTGCTGCGGCCTGAAGTTTGAAGGAAGTCAGATCAAGAAGTTGAAGTTTGAAGGGATAAAAAAAGGCAACCAATGTAAGATGACACACATGAGCGGTGTTTTTGTGAGGAAAAGACATAGCAAACTAATAATGGTCATCATACCATACATCTACCATTAATTTAACTTTGACAAAACCTTTTCAATATATTCAAAGTTTGCATGATGCACACTACATTAAATGAGGAGGCTAGGATGTTCCACGCAGCGAACACTTTGTATCATCACTTTTGACTGACATTGTAAGAGAAACGTATTGATTGATAGTGTTCACTTGCCAAAAGTAGACTTCTCAAATTTGGAGAAAAACTCATGAGGAGAAATACCACACAAATAGTTAAAATCCCACAAATATTTCAGTGGGTTAGTTGAAATGATAACAAACGCTTTACGAGTTGTTGTGCATGCATCAAACGACGGTAAACTCAGCAGAAATGGGGAAAAAGGGAAAAAATATAAGAAATTTTATTGACATGTGGTTAAGTAAGTAACAATGTTTAGAAGAGTCCCTCACCTGTTCAATTTGTTGTTGCTGCTGTTTTTGCTGTTGTATATGTTGAGGGACAAATGGAGGAGGAAGCTGAGAGAGGGGAGAGGCAGGAGATTCCGCCATGGAGGACTTGTGATTTACCCCGCCCATGTTGCCGCCTGTACCGCCACCGATGGGAATGTTGACAGGTGCTGTGGTCGATGGTATACCTAGAACAGCAACGGGTCAGGTAGTTTGCGGATGAAAAGTAATAGGGAAACGAACAGGAGAATGATGCCAGATATCCAGTTATAATTTGCATTGATTCTGAAGAAGAGGTGCTTCACAGAATTATTTCTTGTACGAAAAGAGTTCTTAGGGCTACACACGATAGTGGGTTTACACAGGAGCTAAGGTAAACCATGATAGAAGTCTACCCTTACAGATACATTTAGAATCCTTAAAAGTTTCTTGCATGACAATTGAGAGTTCCCACAAGATACGTGCTCAGATTTGAGATACTCATTAAAATCTCACAAAACAAGGATTTTTTTTTGACATTTGCACAGAAAAACAGATAATTACATGAGCAAACACCTAGCGAGACATACGATGAAGCAAAAGACGAAAAAAAAAAGGGGGGGGACAAGGAGTCGACATAATAATTAGTCCCAGAGGATCAAATAAAACCTTTGAAAGGATGGTTTGTTTTTCAGACTTCAAGGAGATTTCATGTCACATGGCAAAGAATGGTACAGTGAAACAAGGTTGAACAGTAAATTAGAATATCAAGTTTTTATGTCTTGAGAAGAAGAACATTGCACTACATAACTGGGAATCACTTTTACTGACCAAGAGATGATAATAAAGTACAAAATGTACTCCAAATGAGAAAAAAGTCATTCAAAACTACATTTGTACCATGTAAAATCCACTTCTGATATACCTCTGACAATTTACTCTCCAGAGCTGGTGTGATCAAATGCACACAGCTTCTTTCTAGTACAAAAACAATGAACTTACTAAAAATATTGCTTGATGTATTACCTTTTAAAGTTCAAATGTGAGACATTTATTGACAAATTGTACTGACTATCCTTTGAATTGAGGGACGTGCATGAGCAAAGCAATACATCTTTGAAACCACATTTACAATAGCACTATTTTGAAAACATAGTTTGACACTCAATAAACCACTTGCATTGACGTCACATGACAACAATCGAGGTCGTCCTCCCCGAGGCAAACAAACAAACAGCACATCATTGCCACAGTAGGCATGTGTAGATCAAATGATAAGAATGCTGCACATGCAGATGCTAGAATTGGTTACATGGACGATTCGAGCATAGTCAAATGTATGCATTAGTGAGGCAAGGGGTAAGTACATATGTATACGATGTGCATTTAGAAGCTTTATTCCCGAGGAGAGCACTTCACTGTATCACTGTGACATCACATGAGAGGGGTCTATTGGAGCAACGTTTGTATGTATGTATGTATGTATGTATGTATGTATGTATGTATGTATGTATGTATGTATGTATGTATGTATGTATGTATGTATGTATGTATGTATGTATGTATGTATGTATGTATGTATGTATGTATGTATGTATGTATGTATGTATGTATGTATGTATGTATGTATGTATGTATGTATGATGTATGTATGTATGTAGTATGTATGTATGTATGTATGTATGTATGTATGTATGTATGTATGTATGTATGTATGTTGTGTATGTAGGTATGTATGTATGTATGTATGTATATGTATGTATGTATGTATGTATGTATGTATGTATGTATGTAGGTTGTATGTATGTATGTATGTATGTATGTATGTATGTATGTATGTATGTATGTATGTATGTATGTATGTAGTATGTATGTATGTATGTATGTATGTATGTATGTGTGTATGTATGTAGTATGTATGTATGTATGTATGTATGTATGTATGTATGTATGTATGTATGTATGTATGTATGTATGTATATGTATGTATGTATGTATGTATGTATGTATGTATGTATGTATGATGTATGTATGTAGTAGTAGTTGTATGTATGTATGTGTATGTATGTATGTATGTATGTATGTATGTATGTATGTATGTATGTATGTATGTATGTATGTATGTATGTATGTATGTATGTATGTATGTATGTATGTATGTATGTATGTATGTATGTATGTATGTATGTATGTATGTATGTATGTAGTATGTATGTATGTATGTATGTATGTATGTATGTAGATGTATGTATGTATGTATGTATGTATGTAGTATGTATGTATGTATGTATGTATGTAGTATGTATGTATGTATGTAGTATGATGTATGTATGTATGTATGTATGTATGTATGTATGTATGTATGTATGTATGTATGTAGGATGTATGTATGTAGGTGATGTATGTATGTATGTAGTATGTATGTATGATGTATGTATGTATGTATGTATGTATGTATGTATGTATGTATGTAGGTATGTATGTATGTATGTATGTATGTATGTATGTATGTATGTATGTATGTATGTATGTATGTATGTATGTATGTATGTATGTATGTATGTATGTATGTATGTATGTATGTATGTATGTATGTATGTATGTATGTATGTATGTATGTATGTATGTATGTATGTATGTATGTATGTATGTATGTATGTATGTAGTATGTATGTATGTATGTATGTATGTATGTATGTATGTATGTATGTATGTATAGTATGTATGTATGTATGTATGTATGTATGTATGTATGTATGTAGTGTATGTATGTATGTATAGTAGGTATGTATGTATGTATGTATGTATGTATGTATGTATGTAGGTATGTATGTATGTATGTATGTATGTATGTATGTATGTATGTATGTATGTGTAGTATATGTATATGTATATGTATATGTATTGTATGATGTATATGTAATTATATATAGTATAATATAATATATATATATATATATATATATATATATATATATATATATATATATATATATATATATATATATATATCTAAGAATGCAATTGACCAATCATACAGGGAGAACTAACCCTGTCCATCAATGGTATGTGTCTGTGTGTCCTCCTTACCTGAGCTCCCCACTGAAGAGTTATTATCATCTAATTCTCTCTCTAAGGCTGACACGTCAAAATCATCAAGGTTAAGATCATCTAGAGCATTACCTGGAGAGATATGTGAAAAAAAAATACATGTGAGTGCATCAAAACAGGGTTTTGTCCAAAGAAAATGGGGGTGGGGATTGTTCAGCACTTGCTTCACGATTCCCATCCTTATTGGAACACAGGAAAGGGAAGCTGGGATTGGTGGTAGCTTCGGTAGTCAGATGACACTAACGTTATGACAAATGATGCAATTCAACACTTGTTCTAACCATTCAGTTGATAATCCGATGTTTAACAAGCGTTTTTGTTGCACTACTGATATCCCAAACAAATGTACATTTTTGATGGAGCTTGTGTGGGGTAAAGTTGTATACATCCCTCCGCATAGGAAAAAAAAACACGAACAATTATTTCATTTATTTTGTCCTTCTCAGTTAGATGATCTAATATTTTGGCTGGTTCTCTCTGATTCACAGAAAATGTTTTTATTTACGAATGAGGACAACAAACAATTTGCAAGAACTGTTACCATGAGATGTATCCAATATCTACAATTTCATTCCATTCCACTGTTTTCCTTTTATGATAATTGGGAAAGGATATGGGGGTTAATATTGCCCCATACCGGGCCCTTAATTTAACCAGAAAGTCTAAAGACTTTGTGATTCCTTGCCCTTATTCATGAAGTAGAATTACCCATATACAGTACAAATATTGAATCAAACACTGAAAAGACTATGATGCAAAGCCTATGTGTACAACTTGATTTCAAAGAATGGTCTCTGCTGACATCAAGTGTTCTTTGATGTCTTTGGGAAGTGACAAAATTTCTTGAAAAATTTAGATCACTCTCTCTTTTCTACAAACTCACTCACAAAACTACTCTCAGGGATATTGTTTAAACAAGGTTTTCCGGTTTGAACTCTTGTGATCCCAAATGACCTTTGACCTCCACCAAAAACAATATGGATCATCTACTCAGTTTGAACAACCCACATACCAAGTATGAGATCAGTCAAGGTTACCCTTCTTGAAACATTGTGTAAACAAGGTTTTCACAGTGTGACCTCTTTGGACGCCAACTGACCTTGACCTCCATCATAAACAACAGGGTCATTGACTCAGTATGCCCACCTTACAAACCATAAATAAGATTAGTCAATGTTATGCTTCTTGAGATATCAAGTAAACCAGGTTTTCACAGTTTGTCCTATGGTGACCTAAAATGACCTTTGACCTCCACCAAAAACAATAGGGATCATCTGCTTAGTATGACCAACCCAAACACTAAGTACCAGACCCGTCAAGGTTACTGTTCTTGAGATATCGTGTAAACAAGCAAAGCATCACACACACATATACACACATGACATCACCATCGCATAGATTCCTTGTGTGCCGTAGGAAAGGAATAAAAAATAAGCCACAAATTAATTAATACTTAATTAATACTTCATTCATTAATATTGTAAAGTATGTGCCACACGCAGTCACAAACGAGACGATCTGAACAGTTTTCCTTACCTATAACTGATCCCACAGTGTCACTTGGTGGGTAAAAAGGAATTGCAGTGGCTGACATGCCACTGTTTGTTACATAACTCTGCCCCTGCTGTGACTGACCCTGGCTGGTGGGCAATACAATGTGACCTAGACTTCCATGTGAAAATACCGAATTCTGGTCACAAGGGAAAAGAAGAAAAATATTACTGAACATACAAAATCAGAACTATGAGAGGCAATACACGACACAAAAAGAAAAAAAGGATTACCCTGGGATGGGTGTAGAGTAACCAGGAGCGCGGGTATGGTGTATACTACCGGCGAGGGGTGGGTATACACAAAATAATCAAATTGCTACACAAATGGAATATTGTGTAGCAGTTTTTGCAGAAACAACATTAGGGCTTTCACTGATTTTGGGACAAACAAAAAGCAAACCTGAAAATTGCTATGCAGATTTTGAACACTTAAATTATTCCCTGCCTTATTGACATGCTCAGCTTTTCAGTACTGTATAAAGTTGTCACAAAATTCAAATCAACAGCATGCAGTATGCAATACACTGTCATCGAGTTAGTCTAGTTTCGGTATTGGCACACTGCAGTTAAGCTGAGCGCAATGTCCGAGTGACAGACCTCTGGGGTGTCTTTACATTATTCTTTATGTTATTCTCTAGTGTGCACCAAGTGGAACGTGAAACTGTCATGGAGCAGAGATACTGACATGATAACATTCTACGGTGAAATAATGAATGTAGTCTATCAGAAGCGCATGGTAGTGTGGGGCAGTCAATTCTCCTAGCAGGTACAGTGTTAACCGTGTATATATGGGGGCCATTACACAGTAAAAACTGCTCTGTGTTAGTAACATGTAATGCAGCTAGGTGCTCTATCAGGCAAAAAAAAAAAAAAAAGAAGGCGGCACTCTTTGTAATTGGGTGAGCCTAGAAAAATACATATTTTTTGGGGGGTACTAAAAGGTGGATAGCACCATTATTTAGGGTTACTTCTGCTGTGATTCCCTCTTTTTTATTTTCTCTCCAGGGTTTGTTTTTCTTTTCTTGACCTTCATACACTATACTTTCTTTTCCCTGAAGCGGTAGAGAAGAGAGAATATTGGTGAAAGGTACGTCAGTACATATTGGATTTGAACTTCACTGATGATTGTAACACTTACTTAAGTAATCATTAAGAGTGAACCCTAACCCACTGTGCCTTGAGTGCACATGGAAGAAAGGGTTGTTTAAATAATTAAAACCATCCTTGTCCCAATATTATCTGCTGACTTGTCAAACCTGTGTTATCATGTTATAACACAGTACTGTTTGGGTATCTAGCATTAACAGTAAGAACTGATCAGGCCGGGGGGAATTGGGTGTGTGGGTGATGTGATTGCACGATGACATGCAAACAAAAGACTTGTACAATTTCACAAGATTACAAAAAAATTGACTGTCACTTAGCTGGAAAGGTCACAATTTTTTCTAATAATTAACAAAGGGTTTTGAAAGAATATTTAAGAACAAGATAAAACAAAAGACAAGGTGACAGCTGCACACACATGCCTACAGCTGTTCTATGGTTCCGTATGACAGGTTTTTCATGCAAACCCTTTATTTTTTACATAAACAACTTTAATATTGGCTCACTACACTAGGATGCTATTGGTCCATGTTAAATGCGCCATGGGTCCACTACACACAGAATTGTTTGGATAGTAATTGTTCTGTCGAGACAGGAGGGCGAGCAGTGAGGCAAATGTGTCAGACCTTAACAACACATTATTACAACTTCCTGACAGTTGAACACTTGGTGTATAATATGGAAGGGACTCAAACGGGTCCAGGGAGCATAGAGAATTGAAGGTGAATCCGAAAACACGATGGAGCGAAGGGTTTTAAACTTACAGTTGAGTCTTCTTTATGCTCTGACGAGACTGGAGCGACTGTTTTCTGGTAAGTCGAACTTAGATGTGAACTCTCAGATGAATAGCTACTGGATGCACTGTTAGACCTTGGTTTGGCTATCACACCGGGACTGTAGACTGAACTAGGTATAAACTGTTGACCATCATTACCAGTCAATAACCCTATCTGTAAAATTGACAATGTAAAAAAAAAAAATAAACCAATCAAATTGAGTTTGCAGCGTAAAAACATGATCTTTCATGTCTGGTTACTGATTACTGATTTTTCTCATGCGATGTGATGTAATGATGGAGGAGACCAGTGGAATTTTACGTTGAGTCCTTTTGGCCGACCGGAAATTTGATGACAATATGTATCTGTAATCCTACAGAGCTTTGCAATTCCAGTGTGTCATAGATTCAATGTCGGCCTTTTGAACATAGATAACTGATTACATCCCTAGGCAAAGCAACAAGAATTAAAGAAACAATAAAGAGAGTGTAGCAGAAGAATCATGTTTTGAAATCGGTATGCATGTTTTTCACAGTTGCTGGTGTTGCTTACAGAGTAATATGTATCAGCATTTTCACCAAAATGGGAAATGTTGTGTCTTCCCTTACACTCTCTAACTCCAACCCAAATCCAACAAAAACAAGAAATGCTGAGCCTTATGGTTGCAGCATGTGGTCTACCTCCAAAGTTCATCTCTAAATCAGCTACAGAATTGAATGATAACAGTACAAAGTTGGCCAACCAAAGGAAAAATGCATCTTTGTTCTCACTGACAAACATTTGTACCTTTCATTCAGAGAGAGAGAGAGAGATTCAAAAGAACCAGGGAGTCACTCTCTGTTAAAAGAGATCAAAGTATTTCACTGGATAAGTGTTGCAATATATTGGCAATCTTGACCTGAAATTCTCACCAACCTCTCCAAACCCTCATCTTTTAGAAGAAGTAGAAAGCGTGCTCACACTTTGACAGACTACGAGCATGTTTTTTGCAGACAAATTGAGGAAAGTCATTAGTGTCTTGCCAATGTAATTTTTTTTGTAAAGAACCGAGGCAGAGGTAGGGTTAATTAAAGTTTACCAGTTGCTACCAGCATGGGAAAGGGATGCGCAATAGTTCTGCAGAGACACGTAAGTTTGGAATGAGGTAAATATTAGATATCATGACTCTGATATGACACTCTGGACTAACTTGACACAAACAACACATTAGAGCAGTGTTTCTGAACCGGAGGGGGGGGGGGGGTAATTACCCTCTGAGGGGTGTAATGTTGTATCTCAATAGGTTAATTACTGATCGCCCATCCTACTGTATCCACCATGTCTTTTCAGTACTGTAGTTCTGTAGGGCTTCTCCAGAGTCCGACAATCAGACACTGAAGTGTCTAGAGCTACTGAACCTTGGAATGATAACGGTGCCAGGCCTACTTTTAGTGTACTCACATACTTGCAATCGGGAAACTGGTACAATGTAAAAGCGCTGTACCGAGGTTGAGACGTTGGGGAGGTGAGGCATACATCTGGGGCGGTTGATTTTATGAAAGTCGGGAATGGGAGGAAAAGGGTAAATATCCACTGAATGAACAATTTGTGCAGAGGTTCTGAGGTGATCTCATTATGTGTGAAATCATGTAGATTGTTAGACAGCAATGGTATTATTTCCTCCACCCCACCATAAAGTACACTCCTGTCACTTTCCATTGATAAACTTACCAAAGTTTTCCTTACACTATATGAGACTGATTCCATCTGTCCTAGGTGACATTAACAAGATCGCTGAGCTTAAAACAGCAGTCTAAATCAAAACTATTTACTGCTAAAGATCAGACACGAAAAGTTCTGCATAAATTATTCATCACTGTACTGTGTCAACAGTTCAACATGTGCAATTGTTGTTCTCTAAATCATCCAACAAAATTTGCACAAAAGAATATGTCATGGGCAACAGTATCCACTTTCACAGTTTTACAATCTGTAACAAGACCAGCTTTCTAAGACTACAAGACACAGGTCTACTAATCATACAAAGTCACCAGGGAACAACATATTTTGTATATACATGAGAACAAATATCAGAAATACTGTATTAATGCAATTGACTATTATGAAAGTATCTCTTCCCTTTCATTGTCCACAACTTCAAAGGTTACACACTGCACACGTAGCTTACATATCCTTGACGAAATGGATCACTTACATGTTGCCCTAATGTTGTTACATTACTATTTCCAGGCATCGTTACCGTCCTCGTGGATGACGTGGCTAAATTTCCTAGTTCTTGAGTGAAATCTCTCTGCGAGCTCATTTCCTCTGTTGCAGGGTAAAAAAAACACACACACATAGAAGGAAAAACAAGGTAGAACAATGCAATTGAGCATCCAAAACGAACAAGTATGATACTTGAATCAAGAGGAGCACCGAAGAGAAATTGAATAAAAGTATAATCATTCCCTTTAGGAGGGGAAGGATGTCATGAGGAAATCATCTAGATGGCTACTTAATGATGCAATATTACTTTAGAGTTTTTTGTCAGTCATTGATCAGTGCACTAAAAAGAAAGTTCAGACTTCCAGTTCTGAAGCATAAACATTTGGGAAGAAAATGGGAGTTTCGACAAAAGCATGAAGACATGATACATTTTAGTCACATTCACACGGAGAGAAAAAAAGGACGTAGTGGTGAAAATTTGGAAATTTATGAAACTTGGTTCTCAAAAATTACTGAAAATAGTATTGTGCAAGGGTTTAAGTGGTCTCCGCAGGTGCAAATTTTTGTCCGGGTGCTTTCCACTCACTAAGCTGGGTGATGTGACCAATCACCATCCTGGAAAAGGGATCTTAGGGGAGAGGGTCTCCCCTTCCCCTTTAGAAAATTTTTGCTCAAGTCAGGTGGGCTGGATGCAAAATGGTGCAAAATTTGGTACCAAATATGGACTGAATCCAATCACCAAACATTCCCCATGGCGCTACTTTTAAGGGGGCTTTTTCTTCATCTTCTTTGCTCTGGTGAATTTCCTTCTCACTTTTACGGAATCACAATGAAACCCTGGTACACCTTGCCCTTTTACCAGTTCATTAAGTGCTCCTTGCCTCAATGTCCAAATTTTGACTTGGCCTACACAATATTATCTTTGCTCTAGCACAGCTTTTCATGGTGACCATTACAGTGTCCCATCTTCCTTTTCTTGTTTTGGGTTTTAAAAGGTTAAGAAAGACAAAGCAGGTTTGGTCAAAAAAAAATTTTCTGAAGGGCAATCAATTACCCACCTTGTCATGCTCCAAGGCGGGCAATAAATTGACCATTCAATATTTTAGGAGGGCCGTTGTGTAAATACAAGTTCCAAATAAATTTGTCTGAGCTAAAAGCATTAAAGTTTTTAATGAGACTATAATGTAGCAATGAAAGCTCGCTGGAAGGGGGGGGGGTCTTGATGGAGAAGGGCAGCTCTAGGAAATCTTAAACACAACTTTTGCAGGAATTTCACCTATCCCCCCATGGCTACGCAGTATGCGCAAATATATGATATAGGTTGGTTCCAACTTCCATTTTGGTTGGAGTCATGAACTTGTGCTGACTTCTCATAACTCTGTTACACATGGCAAAATACTTTTCAAATATTGCATTTAAGTTAACTGTATCAAATTTCGATAAAAAATGATCCACCCTGTTCATGGTGAAGCATTTAAGGCTTAGCAATACATTAGACAAAAATTAAAAGAGATCTGAACACTTTGGATAAAAAAATGTTTGAAAATCTTTGGCTTCTTGCTCTACAGTGTGTGAGCTGGCTATTAGTGTGTAAGTTAGGCGCCAGGGAAAAGTCCCAAGCCACTGTCGAGGAAAACATCATGTACTGTAGAAGGAAACCTTCGACAGACAATTTGTGAAGAAATTGCGGATTGTTAGTTTAGGGTCTTTTACACATGCCACGTAAATGTTTTTGGCATTCTTGATAGACTGGAGTATTTTGTGATACATTCGATGAATAGTCTTGCTATCGAATTGAATAGGAATTGCTTCAGTACAATGAGTATATGAAGAGAACAATCCAACTTGTGAAGTTGTACAAGTTTTTGAGACTGAAATCTCTTACTTTGGAGAGTCCAAAACTTGGCATGCACCATCTGAAATTAATGTAAAGCCAAAATATTTTCAGTACTGGCTTACTTTTTATAAGTAAGCTGAAAGGTAACATTTCGAAAAATGTTTTCAGCTCAAACTTTTGCATGCCAAGGAGTTACTACATAACGTGAAGCAACTCCGACAGCTGTGATCGTAACACAAACTCAGTGGGGGAAGTCCATTTATGAAAGTGAGGATTTCTACACAGCAAAATTCCATTGAACTTGAGTTGTGATTGGCTAGTTAACATCAAGCCAATCAAAAAGTTTTTAACATCAGTTTCTATATCATTCTTGCACTAAACCACTGGACTACAGGCGGATCATGCAGAATTCACTTTAAAACATTTCCAAAAGGAGTATTTGCGACTCTTTTTTGTCTGTCTGGGTGGCCACGGTTTTTGTGCAAGCAGGAACTTTTAGTCCGGGCACTGACGCTTGCTCTTCAGATTTTGTCCCGGGGGCATGTGCAGACAAAACAGCTACTGGAGAACACTGGCTTTCCAAAATTTTGGGGTACACAATGGAATAAAACAACTAAAATATCAGTCACTGTTTAAAAATCTGTCAAAATACTAGCACTTATTTGTGCAGAAAATATGCCCACATTTGACACACAGTAATGCAATGGTGTGTATGAATTGCTTGGGGTATCTATCAGTGTCAGAGCTGACAAATAATTCATAAATGCATTCCTTTGTCATATAAACAACACCAGAATACTCATTGCCACAATGGCATTAAAACAAGACTGCAGATCAAAATTGTTGCAGACGACATGAAATCAAACATCCCCAGCTCATCTCATGGTAGAGAGTGGGATGCAGCGGGTACATCTGGCATTGCAAAGGAAAAGTAACTGCAGAGCACCAGACAGAGGACACAGTAGAGCAAGAATACACCATAAACACGAGATGGGTAAGTGTGGACTGTCAATTCCACATTTCATGCCAGAGCAAACTTTGGAGGTGTTGCGACAATCAACACTTTTTTAAGATTGAGACAAGAGACTGACAACTTACGTTCTACATGGGCAAAAGCACAAAAGGGTCCTCTGGGACAATACGCCGTCTGCTGCATGTCGTTACACTTTGTAGATTTGTATATCTCAGGATGAAACTGTTGCTCAGTTCTTGTGTGGCAATACTGACACATATCTTCTTGTTCACAATTTGATATCTCACCCCATTCGTCACCATGTTTAACATTAGGACAAGGCGTTGATCTACAGGGAAAGTAACATTGAGAAATATGGGTGAAATATACAAAGCTCTCAAATCCTTTCACATTTCATTGGTCTGGTCATTGCAGATACTGTAGGAAGCCTACCTTCACATTTCTCAAGTTCTCTTCCACAAATTTTGACCTGGTTTGGACAATTTGAACTAGCTAGCGAAGATTCAAGTCTAAAAAACTTAGTGATTCCAGGCAGAAAAGCTTCCATGGCAGGGGAGAGAAGGATGTACTTTCATTCACTCCTCCTACTCTAGATCTGTCCTCACATCAAATACAGGACCACTGAAAAGAAAATTTTTATGATGGCGAGCACTGTACCAGTACTTACAGAATTAACCTTACAATAGAATAAAATATGTAACATTTGCCAGGTTATTGTGACAAATCAAAATGATTGAAAGGCCGTTACTTGCCTCCTTTACACTTTAATACAAGTAATTCTTTTGTAAACCTTTTTGCATCTTCTCTGTTGATCATTGTAACAATTCTCCCCACCTCCGCCTTCCCCTCTCTCTTCCATGAACAACTACCGTAAAGAACAGAGCTACATATACACAGTGTGAGGCACCGACACAACAGTCAAGAAGGAAAAAAAAAAAACACATTCAGCAGATGTAACTAAATAATACAGTACAGCTCTGTAGCTTCAATTTTGTTTCCTTGCATTAGCAAATGCATTACATGTGTGAAGTGCAATGACATGCAATGCTAATGATATCATGTAGAGTGTAAACAACCTATAGGAAATGACAGATAATTGGCAGGTGCAAGACTCCACTTCAAAATCAAACTGACGCAAGTGCCGGCTACCAATTTTTCTCTTTCGTGATTTTCTTGATTAAATTTACCTGTATCGATAGACCATCGGGGATCTTCTTCTATCTCTGGCATTGTGGAACTGAGGGCAGGCATAACCCTGTCTACATAATCTAGGTGGCCTCTTGCAAAGCTCTGTTTTGTAATTTGCTAAAACAAATATCGTATCTGGGGAGGTGGAGAAAACGTAAAACTTCTTGAACATCAAGGGTAGAAAATGTATTATAAAATGCAACCAATGCTATTGAAGATGTAGCAGTGCGTAAAATGGAGCAGCAGTGGTATTTTATAAACCTTTCCATACACACTTCTTGTTTTCACATGTATGGTACACACGTGTTACCAACTAACAGATATCCCCAAACTCACCTGGTTTGGTTATTTACCAATGACTCACTTACCTGCCTCAACACAACAAATGCACTCCCATCTAACATGCCAAGAGTACTGGTAACCTTCAACACCATCCCTGGTGCTGTCTAACCTAATACTGGACAGTTATTGCCTCCCTTCCACGAGGCCAAGGTTGTTCCCAATGTGCTACAGATAAAGCCACAATGGTCGGGGAGAGGCAAGTGCTAGCCGTACCCCTGAGCCGCCCTCACGAACTGTGAGGCGAACATTACCACTGTTGAGACAGAAATATGTAAGGCAACCCAAACCAGATAACAAATAGGGCTGTGACGACCCGTGTAAGGGACCTGAACAAGATATGCCAGGGGTCGAAATAACAGGGGCCCGTGGGCCCGATGTCCCTAGAAATTTGCTCTGGCCTGTAGATTCTACATGAAAGGGGCCTGGTTGGCTCCTAAATAATTCAAGTCTAATTGTACAGTCTGTAAGTGAACCTCTCTATCAACTGTGTGACCTGTGTATTTGATACACAAGGAGTCTCCAAAAAGCTGCGCAATGTACTTTATTTTTAATATACTGTATCAGTAACACAGTCCATAAATATTTTGTCAAAACTATGATCACTCATGTAGGTGTGCACCGCTGTCAGTCATGAGAACTGAAGGGGGAGCCTCACACAATCAAGTGACGAACATCTCCTTCTCAAACTCTGTACCTTCAGTGTGGGCTTTGCACAGCTTTATTCACACAGTAATGGATGTGCTAGAAACACCATGCTATCGCTAACTTTGTGCACTTGCTATACAAGATACTGCAGAATCAGTGGTGGGAACCACCTTCTTAACATTGATGAAAGTTAAAAGGGAGGTGGAATTAAAGCTCTTCATGCAAGTGCTGCAATCTCTTTCTTGGTATACAGTGGCACACCTTGTGGACAAGTTGTGGAACATCGCATGCAATTTGAAGCCTTCCACTATTTGGGAGAATAATATGAACAAACTACAGTATTTTGGCCTGTCTACGTATCACAAAACTTGGAGAACGTTGAAAGTTATTTTTACACCTAATATTGCACAATAACATGTGACATCATTCTTGCACCACTCAAATTGCTTTCTTTGCTTTTCTTGGTCTTTTTGAAAACCATTTCACCTTGTCGCAAACTGTGATCACTTTCTTACTGTAATCGGATGACTAGACTATACAAGCTCTCTACATACTGCACACCATGCAAGGAAACAGTAACAGTTTCCAAGTACACATGTTTCAATTTCATGAAGAAACAAAAGAAGGTACTGTATGTGAGTTGCACAAGAAGGATGTCACAAAGTATTGTACAATTAAATATATCTTTCAACATTTTATATCTCAGCAATGAAACAAGCCATAAAGATGGGAGTCGGGTGAATAGGACTGACTTCCAAATCTCTAAAATATGTTCTCTTGCAATTCTGAACTTCAGGTACACTTTAATGATTGGCAAAATCTCACAAATGTCTGCAAACAACAGAACACCATTCTCTGTGTTTTTCACTATTTATTTGCCCATGTTTCAGAACAGAACAAGTATTGGTGGCCTTGGTGGGTCACAATGTAATTGAAAAAAAAATTAATTAGAACTTCATTCTACACAGTCTCTCTCAATGCACTATGGTCTGAGAAGCAACATTGAACTACAGTAAGTCAACGTACTAAATTGGTTAGAACTTTGAACAAGGTACTGCTGATTAAACAAGCTCAGTAAGTCAACCAACAAGTATTTAAAAGCTGGCAATATCACAGAAGGAATGTAAAATATCCTTTTCTTGGTACAGTATTACAACTGTTTTGGTGAGACAGTTTTAAGTTCCTAGTTTTGGGTCCCCTATACTTGAAGAATGCCAATAGACAAAGTAAATCTACCTGAATTGAAGTAACAACCAATTGGCAATCAACATTATAAACTGCTGTACCGAAGCAACTCAGAGAAGCTGTATATTTCTGTACTTCGTCAGGAAAGTGTCTTAACTTAAATGGATGACAACAGTAATCAAGGTCCTGTACTGCAACATCATCAGTTAGTAAGTGAAGAAAGTCTTTACCAGAATGTCAGCCACCCATCCTTCAGAAAATGCCCCTCTCCTTTCTTCACCACCCCCACCTTCAACTCACTCTTAGTCTCTTATTTACAATTTGTTACATCTGTTTGGGTCGGAGAATTATATTGGTGATGTTGAAACAGCTTCCCATTGTTTACCTTTAGTTGTTCAAATCTCCCAAGCCCTGTGACTGCTTGAAACCTTGGATTTGTATCAGCATAAACAGGAGAATGCAAAACATTGGTAAGAACTTATCTGGACTAACATGATTTTGTTTGAGCCATTTTGTTTACTTTTGTTTGATTTGACAACAGACTCTTAACAAACACATGAGAAACCCATAAAACCAAAAGTTGGCAAAATGAAAATTCAATTTAGGACATGTGTTTTCAAAGGGAAATAAGGCGTTCATTTTACAGAAACAATCATGTTTTTGAAACCAATGCTTGTAAACATAGAATGATAGATCATTCAAAACAAGGAAGGACAGTAACTTTCTTTTCAAGAAATACTGTAAATCTCTCACAGATAGAAATGCAGTTATTTGTTGCTCAACAATAATTTGTTCAGCCAAACTTTCGAAAATGTAAATGATGCATCTTCTGTTACTCATCACATGCATAATGTTTGAGGAGAGGAAGCTTATTGCAGATACAGGTATTGTTGAGACTGAATTGGTTTAACAATGATTAAAGCTATTTTCTTTGTACTGTACAGTATGCCATACTTTATGTTGTTGTACTCTAAATGCCCTGCCTATTTCCATTTAAATGGAACTGTTTCTTCCTGTTTTTGTGTGTGTACCATGTACTGCATGCAGTGACCTCTTTGTGCGGGAGGGAATAAGGATTCAGGGGAGGGGACCCAACACAAACAGAGAACCGCTTCAAAACACATTTATATGCTTACATTTCTCTTAAAAGTCAATGCGCCATCAACTAGATACTGCATACAGTACTTAAACTAAGAAAACAGAAGCAAAGAGCAAAGTTTGGTAAATTTTAACACAGTAATTTTTAGATTATGCAGAGACAAGCTTTTCTTTGACGACATTCCATATTTAATGCAGTTGGTTCTGATTAAACCTAGATGCCAAGACACGACCCAATTCAAAGAAGGGCCTAGGCCCTGTGGTATGTTTCCGATGCCAGCGACATTCTGCCTCATGGACCTTCTTCTGTCTCCCAGGCTGCAACCTACAGTCTTTGATTTCCATTTGTAACTGCAACTGAAGGTCTGTGAAAGTGAAGCTATTACTGCAGCTTTATTTGATCAGTTTACACAATCTTTACTCTAAAGTAATTTCTTTCTAGTATCTCTACAGCACATTGAGCAATTCTTTGTTGGATTAAGAGCCATAAAGGGCCAATTGCCACGTACCATTTGCACCGGTGTCCAAAATTTGGACTCGGGGACCTGTCACGTGCATAGTTGGTCAGGTACCAGGGTACCTGAAAGGGTAACTTCAGTCAGACAAAGACTTCACTGCCATTTGCTAAGTTATACTGCACAGTAGATATTTTCAGAAGTATTTTCATTCAGCATTTCACTCAGAAACTCCTGAATAAGGTCCACTCCTTTCTGGATCCATGTCACAACCTATAAGTTTCATGGAAGCTGAAATTTGGTACATGTACAATAGACATCAAATTGAAACTTTGGATCCAGGGCACAATTTCAAAGCTGGGTGCTGCCATTTTGTTCCGGTACCCCCAGGTACCCGATGCGAGAACAACTGCTGCTCATAATAAATACCCTACTGTGTGTTTGAACAGGGCTCAAATATTGACTTATCTGAATAATATAAACACATCACAATATCAAACTTTTATACTACAATGCATAATTACAGTAGTTCCAGTCAAAGTATACACCACAGGGGGTTACCAGTTAGTGCAAACTTCTCTTCAGCATACCTAGGATAATGCTAACATAAAGACACACCCACATGCAGATACACGGTCACTTTCTTACATATATGGCCGGCATACTAGTTCTCTAACAAGAAAGCTCAGGGTCATCCCATTAAACATACCTACAGTATTTTCATCAGAACTTTGAAACCTCCTTGGTTATGTGCAAGAAGTATAAAGTTCACCTGAAGTTTATTTGTTTGGTCAGCAATGTTATCATGTGGTAATGTTTCCGCAAAACCATGTGAGTTTGATCATAGGTAATAAATTAAAAAGTTAATGGCTGGACTCACATTGCAGATAATGTGCGCTCATATTCTGGAGGTTTTCGAAAAGGTCAAACATATAAGTAAAAGTACTACACAAGTAGACATACAATGATTATAAAAATAATGGCTATTGGTGCTTGGTTGTGACTGTCCTTACGTGTAATGAAACTCATATTGTCTCTCTTCACTGCACTTCCATACCAAACCCACTGCATTATTAGGACCACGTAAGAGTGGTCATAATCAGTGGTTAAATTTGTAAACCATGAAGTATCTGACACTTGTCACTGCTTCCCTGTGACTTGCATTGGAATGGCTGATTAGAATCAGGATTAAAATCATGAGTTTAATTCTATCAAATCATAAGTTAAATTGATTTATTTGATTTAAATCAACTTGTTTCATTCAAAGCATGATTTTCTTTCTTTTTTTAATAAACAAAGCTCAACAACCTTGATAGTATTTACTGGTAGTTGTATGAAGACATGTAAAGCGAGGAACAAATTCAAAATATCACAACTGAATAGTGCAATGAACTGAAAATGGACTCCCAAAACAAGCTGGTGGATATGCACAAGAAACTACGTTATCTGTATACTTACCCCTGGCTGACACTTATGTATTGTTAAACTTTGCTTAAAGTGTATCCAAATTAAAATCTAGCAGTGCATTCTCTATGCTCTACAATGTGGCTAGAGCAACTGGCAATACCACAGGAAGACACTGTGCAGTAATTCATATGGTGAATCAGTAAAATGGAGTATACAGTGCCACTAAAATACCAAGCACTGTTGTGTCTACTTGAAACACATGACGATATGAATTTTGTAGGCGACTACTATACAATGGGCAATCTTGCATTATACTGTTTTTAATGGAAACTCAGTGCCAATATCCATTTTTGACTGAGCAGATATCCCAACAGAGTCTGACTCATATTTGATTTGGTTGTTTGAAGGACATGTAATGTGGTTGTCATCTACAGTAGAACGTTTGGCTTCTCCAGTGAAAGACTCTATCACAAGACCTTTTCACTGTTCAGTACATGCTGTACAGTATATGCACCTTGTGCATACCCACACACACAATTAAAGCCTCTCATACTGTGACTTTCTTTAGGAACGATCAGTTAAGAATCAAAATGCAACTCACCATTCCATTGTGGATCATCTACAATAACAGCTTTATCTTTATCAGTGACACCTCCTATACTGGGACTAGACATGGTTGCCAAGGAATCACCATTAGATGTTGTAGTCTCTGGAACTGGTGTGGGAGCTTTTGGTTGAGTGGACATTTCACGAATGTCGTAGACTGGTTGACGTAGATCATGGGGGCCATGGGCAAATGCACAATGAGGTCCATTTTTAACGCAGTGTCCTCTGGTGTCTGTTTCATGAACACAAGTTCCTGTTTTGTAGTACCTTAAATGATATCGTCTCTCTGTGTCACCAGTATTTCGGTGAAGGTATTGGCACCTGATGAAAGAGCAAGCACATACATAAAAACATGACCACATACATGTTCACAAACACACAGGCCCTAAACTGAATAATGTGACCTACAGTGCTGATTGCAGACTACCCATCTAGCATGGGGGGGTCACAGTCCATACCAAAAAACCCAATTGAGGTGCCAACACAAAGAAAATGAAACCATTAAGCTACAACAAAAAACGAAAGGGGGCGTACCTTAAGGGAAAAACTACACAAAAATGTGAATATGACTATGCAGAAAACAAAGCTAGCAAAACATGTATGAGCAAGTTGACCAACAAGTGAAACTGTTCTTAACGAGGGGAACAACCAGAAAACCAAAAGGCTTTGTGATTTAACAAACATGAATTACCCGGATGACATGTAGGAGATCAACTACAGTTATTGTTCTTGAAACACCACATTAATAAGCCTTTAACCCAAAATGACCTTTTTTTGGTGACCACAAATGACATTCCACTTCTACCAAAAGCAATAGGGATCACCTACCCAGTATGGCCAACCCACATATCAAGTATGACATCAGTCAACATCACCCTTCTGGAGATAATATGTTTGCAAGGTGTTCAGTTTGACCTTCAGTGACCTCAAACGACCTTTGCCCTCCACCAAACACAAAAGGATTCTTCTATTCAGCATATACTGTACTATCCACACATCAAGTATGACATCAATCAAGGTTAGATTCCTGGAGATATTGTGTTTACAGTTTGATCACTGGTAACCTCAAATGACCTTTGACGTCGACCAAAAACAATAGGGATCATCTACTCAGTATGACCAACCTATACACCCAGTATGACACCAGTCAAAGTTACTCTTCTGGAGATACTGTGTTTACAAGGTTTTTACAGTTTCACCTCTGGTAACCTCAAATTACCCTTTGACATCCACCAAAATCATCCAGGAGTATTCTACTCACTATACACAATCCACAACCAAGTACACATCAGTCACTGTTACCCTTCTGGAGATATTGTTTATATGGTTTTTACAGTTTGACTTCTGGTGACCTCAAATGAGCTTTGACCTCCACCAAAAACGACAGGGATCATCTACTCAATATGACCAACCCACACACTAAGTATGACATCAGTCACATTACTGTTCTTGAGATATCGTGTTTACAATGTTTTCGCATTCTGACCTCTGGTGACCTCAAATGACCTTTGACCTCGACCAAAAACAACAGGGATCATCTACTAAGTATGACCAACCCACACACCAAGTATGACATCAGTCACAGTTACCCTTCTGGAAATATCATGTTTACAAGGTTTTTACAGTTTGGCCTCTGGTGACCTGAAATGACCTTTCACCTCGTCAAAAAAAAAATTGGGATCATCTACTCAATATGATCAACCCAGACACCAAGTATGACATCAGTCACAGCTACCCTTCTGGAGATATTGTGCTTACAAGGTTTTCAGAGTTTGATCTCTGGTGACCTCAAATGAACTTTAACCTCCACCAAAAACAATAGGGATCAGTTTCATATGGCCAACCCATACACCAAGCATGACATCAGTCACAGTTACCATTCTTGAGATATCGTGTTTACAAAGTTTTTGCATTTCGACCTCTGGTGACCTCAAATGACCTTTGACCTCCACCAATAGGGATCATCTACTCAGTATGACCAAGTCACACACCAAGTATGAGATCAGTCATGGTTACACTTCTTGAGATACCGTGTTTAGAAGCAAAGCATCACATACACACGCACGCACACACACACACGCACACGACATCACCATCGCATAGATTCCTTGCCTGCCTTCGGCAAGGAATCAATAAAAACCTCCAACGAGGAGAACTCTAACTTAATTAATGACGATGTAAACAAATTTGCGATTATGCAACAATGAAATTTAGTGAAATACTGTAGGTACTAATTCTCGTAACAGCACAATAGGCTATCTGGTCTAGGCTCATTACGCGCAAAATATAATTCTAACTCAAAAGACACAAAAGGCGAGTAGAAGTAGCAAGAATTAACTAAGAACCCAGACTTAACATTATTAGAAAACACAAGAATACACAAGGTTTTATTTTCAGGATTTTAAACTACCACTCCAGGCGAAATCGGGAACTTCAAGAGAACCACATGTGAAAGAATATTTTTGAGCATGTGTCTGAGCTACTGTAGTTTGTCTAACTATGCATTAGTGTAAGCAAGGGGTAGGTACTGTATACAGTGTGTCTAGGATCTGATGTGAACTATATTTTCAAAAGTATCAAATTATCTGTAACTTCAGAGATGACAAAAAATAAATAAAAAATAATAAAAAAAGGGAATTTACTCTGAATACTGCATACTGTGCCAAAGTTTTAATACCTGGCTTGGTTTTAAGGAGGATATTGTAGGTAAGCTGAAACACACATTTTACAGAACAATTACTTTTTTCACTTTTTTCCTCCGAATCGAGAAGGACTGTAAGCATCTCCTTAACAAAGTTGCAGTAAATAATGATCTGCTGATGAAAAATTTTGCCAGAAGTGCTCAGTAGACAGAAAAAACATAAATTCTAAATTTCTCTTATTTTGATGTCACATATGGGTAACATTCATGAATATGTATTTTATGCCTCTCCCTAGCTTGTTAGAAGTATTTTAATGCACCTAAATTGACCCATTGTGACTTTGGGTGGAGTCGTAAGCAAAGTCAAATGGCAGAGTAGCATTGGCCATGAGGTACAGTATACATTTTGTGCAAATGCATGTCTGTCTAGCAGGGGGATCATTATTTTGCAGACATGGTGTTATTTTGAGATTAATTTTGGGTTGTTTTGTTGAAGTGACATTAGGATACAAAGCTTGCAGTAGCCTATATGCAATGGTAGAAAAACCTTATCAAAGAACCAGAAGTGTCACAGGCTACATGTACAGTACACCAGTACACAAACTAATTTTATGGAATTATGTCACACAGCTTTCAATGAAATACGTAGGTTACCTGTAGGTTGTCTAAAGCAAAATACTGTAGTTTCCGTAGTAGCTAAGGTGCCTCATTCGGTTACAGCCCTATGTTCTGACACCCCAACAGTATGTTCTGACACCCCTACAGTATATTCTGACACCCCTATGTTCCGAGACACTCATATGTTACCACACATCCATTACCTGAATTTTTGGGGGCCCGGCTACAGTATGATGATCGGCCAGCATACGATGCATTGATCATATAGAGCAGGACATTAACTTTCAACACATGGATTATAAGACTTAAGAGTTGAAATATAACAGGGCCAATAGACAACATGAGATATTATAGCATATATTGTACCATATGTAATTTGTTAATTTGTAAATGTGTACACTGATGGCCAGAGAGGGCTCATTCAATTGAGATTGTGATACACCTTTCTTTGGGAGAAAACACTGCTCCTTGTCCATGGCATCTAAAGGGTGTTACTAAGCCGCTGCTTTTGGAATATACAGTAAGTGTGTCGGAACATAGGGATGTCGGAACTTAGGGCAATCACCCATCATGTACTGTATCATTCTAGTTGTACAGTGCAGTACTTGCTATACTGTACTAAATACCTTGGGAGGGGTTATGCGAACAGGCTGTTTTAAAGTGATAAACTACAGTACTGTCAGCATGTCCATCAGCCCATCTCCATTTTTTTAAGTTCACTCCCAAATATTTCGGTGGCTAGTACCACCTCCTGGTTGCGGGTACACACCTTTCGTTACACTGTATGTCCTGGGCTACTCTAATTTTGTTTTGCTTCGTTTTAAAATCGGTGGCCCTATACTACCCTACTAGTTTTAGTCTAATTGTTAATTAAGCTATAATTAATTGATCACCCTTATCATTTTAGCCTTTATCAAACTTGTACATTGTTACAGTATGTGAATCTGTCTTAACCTGAAATCTGTATGAGTAATTATATTTTAGTTGAAACTTAAAGCAACACTCATTTCATCTGTCGTCTGCTTGGGTACATATTTATTACCATTCTTTTCTGTCACCATTCCGTGAAACCACGTTTACAAGGTTTTCAAACTATGTCCTCCACTCATCTCATGTGACCTTTGACCGTGCTAAAATACGGCAGAGATCATCTACTCATCAAAAGTAATCAATATCAAGATTTTGAAGTTCCAGCAACTTTCAGCAGCTGAGATATCCCTCTTAAAAGGGTTCTCAGACTTTCCCTCTGATGACCTCAAATAACCTTTGATCTACAGTAACTGGAAAAGAATAGGGATTTTCTCTCTTTATAGACTACCTTCACACCAACTTTGAAAATCAAGCACCTTTCGCTTTTTGAGATATCCTGTTTACAAGCCAAGTCGTCACACACACACACGCCATCACTATGCCTTAATACTGTATGTTGCCTGCCTTTAGCAAGGAATCAGTAGTATACCATGCCTGCACATTGTGTTAGAATTAGTATTAAAATGAGGATTGCCAGATTTACAGAACACTTTTCTTTCTAATCTTTGTAGGATGCAAGTTGCTAGGAAGTTTTGGAGGAAACCTACAGAGAACTATAGGTCTTTCACACAACTACAGTAATGCACCCACTGCATTTTCAAAGACATGATACAGCACTGTACAACATGTGCTGTTGAATACTGAGGCTGGCAAACTGTGCGTAATAGACAAATCATGCACCACACATAGGTCTACAGCATCTGTGTAAAATATATACTGCATACTGCATGCCACAGCAGACACCACCTTGGAATCTATAAAGTTATTTCACTGTTAGCTACAGTACTAATGCTACTGTAGCACACACACACTAAAGATGGATCCAACAGATTTCCATGGAAACAAACAAAAATTTCACAGACACAAGACTGTACTGTATAGGATAAGCCATCAGTCACTTGAGACATATATAGACTGCAATTCTGGGAATTCTGGAGTGACTGTCTGAAACTACTGGCACAAACCTGACTTTTGATGTAACACAGCAGTAACATGTCTGAAACACTTTGCTTGTTTCATGTACAGTATCAAAAATATTACACATGAAACAGGTGGATTTGGTATTAAGATCAAATCCTTACCAACAACGGTGCGTGTTACGCTGTATGAAAAGGATGAACATCAAACAAGTTCTAATACTGCAGTCGTTCAACACATCTTGTTGAGGTTTGACCTGATCATCTTACTGATATTCATGATATCAAAAGACAGCATCACCAGGGTCTCTCCTACTCTGTATACCAGTAATGTCTAGATGCATGGTACAGTCAGTGGTCACTATGATAAACATCTGCACTTATCAATGTACAGTATGAGTAAATGCACACCTACAGTAAACGACACACGTACACTGTCTCGAAAGTTCACCACCCATTCCCCCTCAATATGCAATTTGAAGCAAATACTGTACTGCAGCAAACAATAACTACAGTATATTCAGACCAGGGTGGTTTGTTTTTTATTTAAAAAAATCATGATTTACGACTAAACAATAATTCTTTTCAACTAACCATGATTTTAATTAACTTGATCAAACAACCATGATTCATGTGTGACTATCGCAATAATCACACCAATTTTCTCTCTAAAGTTCCCCATACGGTTGTCAATTGTATCAATTTCAATATTTTCATACCTGACCATGTGACCCCATAACATGAAATAGTCAATTATTGCATAAACAATGTATATGCCGTAACCACATACACCATGTCTCACTCAAAGGTATCATGATAGTACAGTTCTTATCATATCAACACATCAACTCAAAGCATGCAGTACAGTACATTACACCACATTTCACTTTTATGTAATCATGTTGGTTGCCTAGTTATACCTATTTTCAAGATCTTCAGTTTTGACCCAACAGTATCATCTCCTTTGACTTTAATATTCCAACTAACAGACACCACAGATGAAACACAGAAAAAACGATTTCTTACTTCGGTCATTTTAATGTGAAGTGACAGCAAGTGAAGCAACTAACAGGGGCTGGTCACATCTGTGAATGCACTATGAAGTGCTACACCACTGCACACCTAGCAGCGTGGCATTAACTTCTCGATCTCCCTCAACAAGCCCCTATGTACAGTAGTATACCCACACCAAACAAAGTAGGGAGGGGTCACAACATCAGCTCCTCCTGAAGCAGGGTTACTGTAGTCTCCTCCACCTGTTAAATACTCAATTATCAACTTCTGATACAAAATTTAATTCCAATAATTCCTCCAGCATTAGCAATGTGTGAACGTTGTAGAACAGCATCTGTTTTAAGATGACACATCAGATCTAAAGAAGGGGGGCATTCAGTCTTCCACTCACAGTGAAATTTCTCAAAGAGTTCTAACAAATTGCCCTGTTGATGCAGATTCTTGCTTGACTTGACTTCGGATTGAAAAATCAATACCACCGATGGCGAGATATTTGCACCGTTCACAAAAGCAGAAAACTTCTTAAGCCCAATGTACAGTACTGTCGCAAGGAAGGGTTTGGAATGCAAAGGCAAGATGACCTGACCTAGTTCTTATTAGCCACACTATCTTATCCAGTTGCTTAATTGTTCTGAGAAGAGTACAGGTATGTGAGAAAACCATTTAGAAAACTTCCTAGAACAGTATATAGCAAATATTCAGGTAATATAAACATGTTAATGGTGAATACCCTTAGAAAAAGTTAGAAGTATCTTCAGGAAATACAGTATTGTACAGTCTGCTCTAGTATGCTGGTGGATGAATGTGACAAAGTCAGACAAACACCAAAATGAAGGCAATTTTAGTCATGAGAGAGAATTTTCAATCACCATTAACTGTTGGGAAACTAAATGACAATAACAACAGCAACCACGACATCGATGTTGAATATTACAGTAAGTGCACAGCAGCGTCCTTTGATAGTTCAAAAATAGTTCATATTTTGGATTGTACTGTAACTACGGTAAGTATTGTTTCACCAATTCTTCAAAAAGCTTACTTTGAGTTTAACGTGAAACATTTTTACAAAATCCATGCCATTTTGAGTATTAACCACAACATGAAGAAAGGACTGTTGTTTTCCAGTTTCCTTTAAAAGTTTCTTGTACTTTGTGACTGCAAATGCAGTAGCAAGTCCAGATTCTCAGACAAGTTTCAACATAATTGTATGTACAGTAAACGATTCACAATTTGACTAAAATCCATTTTTTCAGGATGTAACAAACAATAGCAACTTGGACAGTTCATTTCTTTTTGCTACACTGCACATGGCTAAATTTCACAATGCAGGCAAGGGACAGCGCTACTGCTCTAAGGAAATTATCCTGTGACTGCTAAGTTCTGTTGAATGGCGGTGACTGACAGACAATGGTTCAATATTATGCAAACTGCTGCTCTTTGCAGTCAGAATGAAGTTTGCAGTGAACGATGTGCAGGTTTACTGCAAGTTTCCTTCTGAGAAACTGCTGATTTATGACTTCTCTTAATAAATGAGGGAATTGAAAAGTGAAAATTTTGATCTTTAATTGATGACAAAATCCCTGAGGATGCAGTATATTCTGTTCCTATAATTGAACTACACTACCTGCATGCATGGCTGGAAGGATGATGAATCTCTGTTCATAACCTCTCTTTATATCACTCACTGAAGCAGAAGACTGATACAAGAGAGAGTTCAGCAGTGTTTATGCCAGGGCTCAGAAACTGGGGGAGGGGGGGAGTAAAATTTCCCCTTCCCAAATTTTTCTGGGGGGACTTCCAGAAACCAAATGGGAGAACCAGTTACTAATTTCACCGTATAAAAAGTGCTTTGCAGTTGAACACGCAAAAGAAAAGATGAATATGTGCATTAACAAGTGGTAAATTAAGTAACCATTTAAACAAAGAACTTAATATCGGATACTGAGGCCATCTCAACCTAATTTTTTTAGTTACTAGATAGTTCCATTTTCTCTCAGAAAGGCATAAAATAGTTGAAGAAACTTTCAACTTATAGAGAAAGGCATGTCAAAAACTCAAAATAATACTTTGAGGCTAAAATACTGTACTCCCACTTTGGACTTGGCCTAGCTTACTAGCTAAAATGTTACTGTTACATAACATCACTGTTGGGCCTAGCCTTCAAGGTTCAAACAGAAGATACAATTTCTATCTTTAGAATTCTTCACTGTTATTACTCCTGGAGTGCTGGTAGCAGATTTTTTAATTTTCCACAATCCTAATTATCACCTTAACTCACCTATTTATTGCTGCTGTTATTAGGCATAGTTAGGCTAGGCTTACATTTAGGCTTACACTTAGTTAACATTCGGTATTGTAAGACTGCATACAGTAATTATGGCAAAGAACTGACTGATTTTCATCACAATATTACTTCTTCCATAAGGAAGACATGTATAATATCATGAGAGCAAAGAACAACAATTAGCTTCAATTTGACTGTTTTTGAAGCAAATATAAAGCACAGAAGTTACACCCTGTTTATCCAAAAACGTCAAGACCAAACATTGTTTGGATGATGAAAAAGTTCAGATAAAAGCGGTTTCACCTACAGTAGCAGTCACCTCTTACTAAGGTGAAATTAACCACTGCTATGTCATGTCCATGCCATTTCTTCCATCTTTTGGGGATTCAATGCCTCTGTGTATTTTTTTTAGATTGAACTTCCATGGAGGATATTTCAAATGGGGGCAATAAATGTCCATCTGGGTAGCCCTACAGTGCTTTGTCCAGCGTTAGGATAACACATAGCCTACACACAGAATCCTGACACTATAAACCATAAAACAACAGTACATTTCCAAAATCTTTGTGATAAAATAACCATATGTAGTTACACTTTAGTGACCTCTTAACGCTATACACTATGGGCCATGAGGTTTGCGTGACAATTTCCTCCAGACAATTATTTTTGTTGTGGGATTTGGAAAGTCAGTGCTGGAATTGCAACGTAACGTAAAGGAAAGCGCACCTTATCGTAAACACTAGAGTTCAGCAATGTTTACAGCTCATTGTTATGCACGGCTTAAACCGAGGGTACTGGAACTACATACAATGGATTTGTATATAAGGTCCATACACTTCATGCCTGACTTGCCATGTGCTGTATGGTTGGCTACTGTAAGAACTTTCATGGTAAATACAGGACAACAAGTGTAATCGGATGCCTAATACGTGACTTCGATTATATACGAGGGTTCTTTTTTTCCCCTACATACTTCACATGCACAGTATAGGCACTTCTTTGGGGTCCACAAATGTTTTACCGTAACTGTTAATATTCCTAGATTGTTTTCAACATTTCAAGTATTATACCTTTTATTTTTACAACCATTTTTTTTTTTCAATTTCTGGATTTTTCTGAAAAGCAACAACCAAACTAAATAGAAATCAGTTGTTACTGGTCTCAATTATATAACCATTTTACCACAAAAGCTTCCCGCTATAACAGGTGGATTTGATCCACTATAAAGTACACTTTCACTATCTGTGTACAACGAAAACAGTGTATCCAGGCTGATTTTCATAACACTTATTGAATTGTGAATAATGCAACATTTAGCAACAACGCATGTATCCAATTGATACATCCCATGAACCCAAGTTGCATGACATTCTGTACACGACTTACTGTGCTGTATCAACTGACTTTTCAAATGTACTGTATTAAATACTGTACAGAAACAACAGCTAAAGGCTTTAGAAATGTACAGAACCGTAACAATAAATTCATTAAAAAAGTTTCTTAGGTGATGTTCGTTCTCCTCAAACTTCACAATCAAGATCTGTTACAGCATCTGTCCAATCATAAAACAATATATATGCTACAGTTACACAGCAAAATATACCCAAACATGCTGATACAGTGGCAGCAGTATCAGTAAGAAAAAAATATGTATTTTGTCTATTTCTTCCCTATGGAGTCAAAATAAACTGCATGATCCTATTGGCTAATAGACAAGTCAAACATCTGAAACATTTTTCTTTCAGTATCAAAGCAATGCAAAGTTCTGCACATGATACTCTGTTAGCTTTGCGTTAACTCTCCATAAATGCAGTCAGCAGTTGTTTATGTAGGCTGCAACATGTTTGTATGCAACATGAATAAGTTACACTAGGTCTTCCAAACTTAGTGATTGCTATGAAATTCTTTCACTCAGGACTTTCTCATACACTGTAGTTGTTGTAGTTATGGTAAGCATCTCACCTCCCATTCCATGGTCTAACTTTGGCAAGTTTGGTGACCTTGTGTAAAAGTTTGTCAAACTTTTTTTTGGGAGGGTCAGGTGTGGTTCACAAGCATTGCTGTAGTTTTAAACACACCAACTTACTGTTACAGCTAGGGCACAGTATCTTATCTTGGAGGAACTGAATGCATACGTCATCAGCTGGTGTTTGCTGGGGTATTGTAGATATTGTAATTAAGTGTACTAATTACTGTTACATAATCATAATGACTGCAATTAAATTAGTATCTCAGAAGAGGTACTACTGTATATGTGTCCGAATTTTACTTGAGTGTGTAAAGACTATTTTGGTATTAAATAAACTATACATATCTACACTTGATTGTAATATTAATACTGTGCTAAAGTGAAAGAATGCTTAGGCAATAAGTAAAAACATTAAAATTTCATTTGTAGAGGTTCCTGTTTGCACCATTCAAACATTTTGGGAAAACAAGTTTCAAGTGATAAATTCTGCCATATGAATTCCAATTCTTCTCACACGAATGACAAAATGTGTAAAATATGATAATGTAGTGGCTAATAGTTTTCATTCAACATAAAACATCTGCACTTCTCTAAACAAGCCAATGGAAAGTATACTGTATATACCAGTAATGAATACTCAGTTGAAACAGCAGATCAACGACACCGTAATGGTGGGAACACTTTATTTGCAAATGCTGTGATTCATTTCATTAAATATTACAATTCCCAACACTGATCAGGGAGCAAAGACTTGAGGAGTACATTTGTGATACACCAGTGAGACCTGTATTGATGCAAATTTATCAGGCAGGCAGTGTCTACCCCTTGAATCTACTTCTGTTAACTTTCAAAAACTTTTTTTTTATGCTTTTATGCCATTTTCATTACTTTTCAAGTGGTTACTGACATCTTTTTCACCCAGTCATGCAACTTCATTCATAAACAACCTTGCATTTAAAAACAAAAAAACATAAGATGAAACATCTTATCGTTCTAGTTTTTTTCTTTACATGCAATCACTGTAAGGCAAGCACATTTTACAGTGATATGAAATGTTTCAACACATAATTAAGCGCAAGTGCAAAGTCAGTTAGCACATCTGATGATATGGGCCAGTTCTCAGGAACTGTCCTAACTTGGGCGTACTGTATGTTGAAATTTGTAACAAGTTAAAAACTCTTGATCCAAGTCAATAAGCCTATGCATATTTATACAGGTGGTCTAGAAGTAAAACAGGCTAATTGTTCAGTTAGATTGGAATAAAGGCAGTCTGTAGTTTCTGTCTTAGACTGCATGCATGTAGGCCTAGGTATATTTTCTTGAAATTCTTCAATTAGTGGAATGAGATTTAATATCTGCATGTGCATCTAAAGTATTTGTAGTTACAATATAAACGTTACTCGTTAGTGTTATTGGTTACTGTGTGTTAGTGTTACATTGGGTACACAGTGCACAGTGGAACCATAACAGTAACAGCTGTGTTTATGTGTGATCCTACATATTACTACGCAATGTGTATGACTCACACGGTGTACGTTAGGCTGTAGATAGGTTGTAACGCGGCCAATACAAATTCGATACGCGCATAGGCTTGCAACTAAAAGTCATCAGTTACGAAACATTCCCAACAATGACAACAAATGAAACTAACATTCTTGGTTGTTTCATTCCGTGGAATGTTTTAACAAATCTATTCCTAATTTGTGACATTAATTGGTTGTGTGATACTACAGGACACAATTTATCACTCTCATTCGCAACAAACATGGCGTCACAACTTTCCAAGGTTTGTAAACAAAACAAAGCAACATGCTTTTGCAAGGAACTTACTCGTCGCCATCTGGACACAATCCAGTTGTATCATCATACTTCGTGCAATAGACATCAGGATTATAATTAAAAGTTCCATCGCGTTTTCTGATCGGCCTTCTTCTTCTTTGGTTGAGAAAATGCCAATGAAAACAAGTAAATGGTCTATGGTTTGGACATTTGTGTTGAAGGAAGTCTTGACATTGTTGAGTGCGAAACTCTTTCAGGTACCTAGAGAAAGATACAGAAATCATCGACATGAAAAAACTGTCTCCCTTTTGTCTTAACGGCACATAAAAGAGAAATTTCTAAAGAATGCTTACGTATAATGGAAAGGCTTTTCCACTGCAGTTACTACGGCATTACTGGCCGCATTTCGTACCTGCTCCGACGGCATTTTGGATTTGGCCTGAGCCCGCGAAATGTTCATTTGCATAGCCAATCACACAGTATGACGTCACCTTACCTGACAGGTGAAAGCTGGTCACATGACTTAAGGGATTTCCCCGAATCCATAACGCTATTTCTATGGTACTGCACATTCCTGTTGATTTGAAGGAGGGGACGGGGGTTGAAGATAGAAAGTTTCACATCAAACATTCTGAAAGTCAACTGACGACATGTGTGGCCGATGGTGTTTTATTTCTGCTTATGAACTTGAATGAAGGATGAAAAGTAACACTACCAGGTGTGAAGAAGTTTGTAGCAGAAATCTGCAGTACATTCCTAGCTGACTTTTCTCTTTTTTTTAATAGTGGCACATTGGGTTGATTCGCGAAATTCACTAAATTTTCCTAACCCTGTCAGGTTTTCTACACATGTTAATGACAAATGGTGACACTAACAAGAACCCATTGGTTACATACAAGGGAACACTTATGAGTGAGTCATTAACGGGTTTTTTTTTTCTTTAATGTGTGACCAGACAATTCTCACATTAGGACTATCCATATTTGATTTGATTTGATACGCTTTATTTACACATTCAGAGCGAATGACAGTACAAGTTTACAAATATAGAATATAATGAGACGTGAGAGAAGCTTAGCGTTAGGAGATCAGACCACGCAAAACAACAACAACAAAAACAATAAAAGAAAGAAATAAAAGTAGCATAAACAAAATGTAAAGCAAAGGGAAGAAAAGAGCTATTGCTATACGAACCAATATTCTGTCATATTACTATTTAAAAGTACATCAATCCCACTACTGAAAATATGTCAATTCTACTACTTAAAAGTGCGTCATTTAAGAAAAGAACAGGTGGAAATGTTTCAACGCATGCAACAAGGTCATGTTTTGCCCGAGGTTTCCCCAAAGCTTTCCAATCGGGGTTTCCGTCGTTTTATTGCATTATATAATGTACAATCGCCTACCCCAACTTTTACTTTTATTTTCAAGCTTAAAATTGGTCATCAACCGATGAAAAAGTGGGGTCGAAAGGTATGTTCAGCACCCCCTCCCCTACTATTTGCCAACTGTTCCAAGGATAAATGAAACAGGATGAATGATCCATCATGATTCTTGTATCATCTCAACCCATCTGATGTTTTACCATTTTTCATACACTGATTTTCATCTCATTAGGCCTAATTGAGAAACTGTAAGTATGAGATAGCTATTTCAACGCTAGGTACACGCACCATGGAACACCCGGGAAGGGTTGAAAAGCCAAACAAATTCTTGTACGCTCCGCGCCAGCCGGTGGTGGCGCTCCGCTTAGATAGTCCTGACTGCACTTAGCCCCCTCCAATACTTTTTAACCTTTTTTTCAGGTTCATGGGTGCATGTGTCAACGAAAGCCAATTTGCACCATGATTGGGCAACGAAGAAGGGCAAACATGATCCTTTTTAGCCACAGGGGAGGCGGGTGCCTCATCCACTTAGACCTCTCCTCACACCAAGTAGGCAGCTATCGGTGGGTTGACTGATATGAAATCCTTGCTTAAGTCTTGGTAGGGCAATTCCCCTCCCCTTATGTCCCTCTCCCAGGATGGGAGATATCAAAAATAGGGACGATGAGTCGATTTTGCCCCCCCCCCCCCTCACAAAAACCTCCTACGCGCCTGAAATTTGAATAATTACTAGGCATTAAGTTTTCACGCCACTTAAACCTTAAAATTCCTACTTGGTACTGATAGATTGTGAAGATTGAAAAATTGAAAAAAATGAAAAATTGTGAGGATTTTTTATTCATTGAAAAAGGCATGGAGTGCTGGTAATAGGAAGTGTTACAAGTAATTCTGATCCCCTTTTACTTGAGCAGAAATAGACTATTGATAGAAGGAGGACCCGCATTAGTCCAAACAGTATAGCACAATAAAGTATTTCTTAGATTATAGGGGTCATGCATGAAATCAAAAATTTTGTTCCTATTTAACATATTGATTTCATGCATGACTCCTATAATCTTAGAAATACTTTTGACTTTTTGAATGTTTCAGGTGATAGGTTAATCGAAGATAACACCGAGGGCTTTGTAGCATTTACGGAAGAAAGAGACGGTCAGAAACAGATTGAAGTTTTTTATTCACAATTCCAGCAGTTTTGGTTAAGTCAGAATGCTGAAAATAAATACTAGTATCATCAGCGAACAGAATGAAAGATGCAATACTAGTAGCGTTGTGCATATCATTAACATAAGTTAAAAACAAGTGCGGACCAAACAGATCCCCGTGGAACGCCACATGTTATCGCATTCAAATCTGAATGAGACGACTTGAAGTTAACAAATTGCTGTCGATTCTGCAAAGGACCGGTAAACGAATTTAGATCAACCCCCTCACATTAAGCTAATAACATAGCTTGAGTAACAGAATATATGAATGACTGTATCAAAAACTTTTGACAAATATAGGAAGATGGCTATATACCATAAAGTTTTCCACTCAAAACATATGCAATTCTGTCAATTAAATTCAATATATTCTATCTGTGTCGAATCGTTAGGGCAGGAACCAAACTGATTGTCATTTAAAATGTTATTGTTTGAAACTTTCACGACAATTGTAAAACATTTTTCGGGGATTTTGAAAAAAAAGGCAAAACTGAAATGGGACGATAGTTTATGGTCGTATCCATGTCCCTGGATCACAGAGAGGAGTAACTTTAGCAATCTTCAAGTTAGAAGGGACCTCACTTACATACAAAAAAAGATTGAAAATATGCGTCAATGGTACAGCCACATTGTAAAGAACTTTTGTAATAACATTTGTAAAAGATATCCAGACCAGGAGACTTATTACACTCTCAATCATGTACTATTTTTATGACTTCGTAAGTATTTGTAGGATGCATGGATTCACATATGTCATAGCAAGAAAGTTTTCAAAACTCACACCTTCATCACAAACTGCTCTCAGCCAGTACAAGTCAGGATCAAAAATTATCGACAGTTTTCGTAAGCATTCGATGAATAACGTGATAAATTGTACTAGCTAAACATAACCATCCGACGAACGAGAGTTTAGATCATCATTAAAGATTATTAGTTGTACCTGAAGCGGACTAGAGCTGAATCGGACAACAACGACCGAAAATGAAATCACCCCGTAACGCTTTTACCAACACTGTAAACAGCTTTACTGTACAAGTAACTTTGAGCCCCCAGAAAATTTCCAAAAGACTGCAAGACGGACACTCTATAACCACCGAGCCAATCCTCCACCCTTTGGGTCAGGGAAGTGGGCATTTTTAATTAACTGTCATGGTATACAGGACGGCACTTAGAGGGTCTGCCTAGCGCCAGTGCTGCCGAGCAATAAGTTTAAACCCTAAAAAATCTTTTGTCAGTAAGGATCGACGTCGCATATTGGTTCCCCGTACCTAACATTTTGCCCTGTATTATGGGCTCAATGTGGAGCCTAAAGGCACCACCGTCTTTGTGTATAGGATCTGTAAGGAACCCATGGTGACATACTGTAATAATGCATATCCCATTTAATCTGTTTCAATAAACGTGATGCCACCTCAGATTTTAAATATTTGTGCGGATGTTCATAACTGGTTGTAACTGTGTGCAGCTTTCTTTTGTAGTAAACGTGCCCCTTATATAGAATATTTGAACCACGTGAACGTACGTACGAACCACGTGGCCAAGTTTGATGGACTACGGGAAAGCTTCATACACATCGACACAACAACGGCAGATTAATACACATGGTGTAAAGTATTATTAAAGTGACATTAAAAATGATGAGCGTTTTGGGCCTCATTCACAATACCAACGTCCCCGAACCATCAGTTGGAATCCGACTCAAACTTCATGTATGCCAACGTAACACTTACACTTACTACAACTCAATTTTTTTTTTCCTTTTCTTCTTAAGATATAAATATTCATGCAATTTTGAGCCAATCATCAAACGTGAAGAAAGACTTATACATTGAGAGACCTATAAATGAGACAGATCTGTAAATGTCTGCAGTTGTTACGAATGTGTACGTAAAAAAAAACGGTACATATCAATACCTGCTTGGAGAGTTGTAACAGTGCATAACTGAAGTTCACCGTTCTATGACAAACGGCATCTTGTCCGTCACCACTCACTGAAGTTTATAAGAAGCCTCGCAGATCACTCATTGTCTGCCATGATTAAAGCGCATACTTTCTTTTGTATGTTTACTATAAATGATGCCCAATACCTTTTCATGACTTTAAGTTCAAGCGTTAGAACAGTGGAGAGGAATTTTTCTACACATCGGCCCAATAAGTTAGCACTGAAATAGTTACATTCACAGCTGGTCAGTAAGCTTTTTGTTGTTCACCGTGTAGAAAAGACAGGTAGCGTGATTGTGTCCACAGTCTTTTCTAAATTCACGACTTTGTTCTTACTCGGTTGTGCTATCACACAAGAGGGAGGACCTTCTCTTTGCTGTATGGTTTGTAGTTTGGCAGGTCTATCCATAGCATACGGTATGTCGAGCGTAGCTTAAGATGTACACAGTGTATTTTGTGCTACTTTTCATGATAAATTAAACCAATTACCATTCATCTGTTCATTACTAAAACAAAAAATAACTTGTGGACGGCATAGTTTCTTCGCTTGGTTATGATATTCGACCACTGTAATTTTAAATTATTTTAAATTTGTATTTATGCAGCACCATATACAACAATGCCATCCCAATCGAGAAGCAGTTCAACCAGTTCTGTGCGTTCATCGAGAAGCTCTCACTCAAGTTTATCCAGCGTCGAGGAAAAGTATGGATTCGAAGCTATCTTTGAACCAAGTCTAGACAAGAAGTATATTTGCCCCGTGTGTCTCGCGGGACTCAGGGAGCCAGTTCAAACCAAGTGTGGACACCGGTTTTGTCGTGTCTGCATAAAGAAAGCGTGCGGGTGAGTCTATCGTATAAAGTTCAGTTACCGGTATATCGAATATATGTGCAGTAAGTTCGACTCAATTGTAACTGAGGCTGAGATCAATTGGCCATTGAAGATTTCAATGTCAAAAAGATTTGGGAAACTTTTCCCTTTTCATTGATGAAAACAAACGAAGGGGGGGGGGGGGGGGAGCAGGGGCAATTTTGCCAGAACTTGTTGGCTAAGTCGCCAGAATTGTGAGGCTCGGCTTTTATTTCTGACTTCAGTATAGAGTCACAAGGGTAATTGTTTTTCAGAGGGTTAGTTACAGTGAGCTATGTAATACAGTGTTTATATACGGGATGACACCCAATAATTTTGAACTGGAGGAAGGGGGGTGAGTTAATTGTGGAAAACTAAGCGGAACGTCCCCGTGAGTTTTGGCGGAATATGCCAGAAATTTTTGGATAAAAATGTCTCCTATAGATTGCCGTAAATTCGTCTCTTTCATGGCTCAACAAAGGGTAGTAATGGGCTGAAGAAAAGAACTTTATTTCTTGGCTGTCTCAATTGCCCGAACGGATCCACTATATAGTTTACCGGAATTGGTTGATATCCCCTCCTCGTAGACTTTTATTGAAAACCATGTTGCAACTTGTTTTGTATGGAAGCTACGTAGGCTTAGGTTGCAAGAAATACCATATATGGTATGGATATCTACTGGCCAAAACAGCCCCCAACACTTATAGTAGAGTCAATAATATTCATTTATCCTGTGCAATTTATGTGCGAGTTACAACGATGTTTCACGCCCGGTGCGACCACATACATACCGGGGAGGAGTTGTCTACTATATATTACATTTTTATCTTTTAAAATGTTATCTTTTCTTATTTTCTCCGAAGATCTCAAGCAGTCACAAAATGTCCAATTGACAAGATTATATTTGACTTTAAATCAGAGGTATGGACTTGAGTTTTATATGCCACTCTTTTACGCAACTGGTTGTTTTATAACAAGTCATTTTGATAAATGATTTTGATTGTCGTCGATACTAGACATGCGCACAAAACTTTACATCTCGGTGATATTTTAATTGTGTTCATTGGTGTGAATTCATCTCCAAAATGGAGGAGGACGTGACTTTCCACAATTCACGAGTCCAGCAGTCCTGGGGAGGGGTCTGTGGGATGGGTGATCCCTTCCCTTTGGAAAAAAGGAAATTGGAAGGTGTCAGAGTGGCAAATGGTGCAATATTTGGTCAAAATTTACATTTTAAAATGTTGTGTCACTTTCGCAGTCTGTTATATTGTTTACACTTTTTACGTAAAAATCCTCTCATCGTCATGTACCAATCCAAAATCACTGCACTGACTGATCTTCAGTAGGTATTCTAAAAACGTACGACCATTGAAGAATTTCATAAGAATCATCTCTTTTTTAGTGTCTCAACTAATATATAAAATGTTATTTTGTATATGCACTTAGATAATTCCCCGACTCAGAAGAAAAAAAAATCGCAAATACTAATATCAAAAATGATAATATGTCAAAATGTAAGTTGTTGACAATATTAATTGGTGAGATCATAGAACTGCAGTAGGGTGCGCTCTACTCTGGTAGTAGGTAATAAATTGAGTAAAAGCATCTCACTACATTTTCATATAAGAGATTTTTCACCGACTAAACAATGCAGGTAGAGGTAATGACATATTACTGAGCCTACGTGTACGTAGTTGATTCATAGAAATTATATGCGTTGACTAGAGTGCTTCGCGCTAGACAATGTGAGTGGCAGAAGACGGTTACAAGGAACGCCGTAAACAAAGATCGAAGGAAAACACTATGGTACGGTCACCGCACCGCTACAACCTTGAATTGTAACACAGTATAATTGACGATGTAGACTTTGAAATCAAGAAGTGGGCTCAAAATTCTGTATTGAAACCAGTCATCTCTGTTTTAGGTTCATCATTTTGAAAAAGTGGAGGGTACATTTAGGAGATACAAAAAAGTTAGGGGTACGTTCCCCCCCCCCCCCGCCCTCCTCCTTCCATGATCCATGTAAATGACCTTGTTTATTTACTTAATTGCATGTACGGACATAATGTATTTTTAGGAAGGAGACTGTATTTCACATTCCATTGTCTTGCAATCTGTCTACCTCTATTTCTCATTTCGACTAGCTGATTGCTTTTCTCGACAACATAAGTTTTTTTTTTTTGCCGAAATTTGTAAAAGTACTAGCGTAATTAAAATAGTCATCTTTTGTATCGGCCAACATGAGGATTTCGATGGTGTAATTTCACTTGTGCATGTTCTTGACATTCATAACACGGTAGCTTGGAGGGTTACGTCAAAGTAGCATTCTGAGCGTTAATCGTGTTAAACATGTATTTGCAAAAGATTTGTTGCTTCGATCAATCCAAAAGTAGTTTCTCGGATGTTTGAATATTCATAACCATGACATTCACATACCGAGGCTGTGACATGAGTAATTTTTTTTTAAGTATTGAGTTCGAGAATTACAAAGAATCCTGTACAGACAGGATCGCTCCGGTTACATTAATTTCGGTTGCAGTCATTTTAACTCTCAAGATTATAACTAAGACACAGAGAATCGTATTCGTAAGTCAATACGAAATTTTCGACCTGCAGTACAGATATTCTGCTATGACTCTGATTTTTGTAAAACTACTTATTCACCTCAGAATACTACTTTATTTACAGCGTTATTCAAGCAACTCAGTCAAATCTAATCTGAGGATTACTATTTAGGTATAATAGTAAAGTAAAATAAGTAAAATGAAAGTAAGATGATGGTAAGCCGTATCACTATCTGACATTGGGCCCAGTCGGTGAACTTTTCACGTCTTCAGGAAAGGTCCAAACTCATCGTTTGTGATCTCATGCGAAAGATATGGCTTTTTAATTGCCGGGTTTCGCATATATTTGTGTTGGTTCTTATGACCTTTTTCATTCTTCGTCATTCTTTTTCTTTTTCATACTCGCTGTTATAACGCCACGTGTACATCGATCGAAGTTTTCAAAATCGATTACTGACCTGCAGCATGAGGGAATTATGCAAAAATGAACTCAAATTTCCAGTCTTTAGGAATTCCGTAGAGTGGAGACATTTTCTTTTCTTTATACTCCCTGGTAGCTCTTTGAAGACTTAGCTGTGAAGCGAGAAGTATTATCACAAAGAGTGTTGTGTTTCAATAAAGACAGAGGCTGTTTGTGGACAGCAGAGTTGAGATATCTGGAGGTAAGATATAACTGTATCATTCAAAGTGTATTCCCCTTTCGCAAATGACTGTGTGGGACATCTTGAGAGGCAGTTACGTGATTCCTTTCGATTAGCCCCTACTACAGTTTCTATCAAAGCCGCTATATTCTTGACCTCCCCCCCCCCCCCCCACACACACACACCTCCATTCTGCCATTACTCAAGCTCATGCGTGCCACGCCTTATAGTTGCTTACCATTTGTAATCCCTATCTCTAACTCCTCTCCAGCTTTACAACAAAGTACTTTTTGTCATTATTTTTTACTTTCGACCTTCCTACAGTAACTGGATAAGGGAAGGGGCATTCGAAGCACTCAGTGTAGCAGCTGCAGGTTCTGGGTTTTATCCCTCGACCGGTCATAGTAAGATCTTTGCTCTCCTAGAAAAAGTATGTTTTATTTGTCATGCAGGTTGAACCCGTATGGGATCTTCGAAAACTCCTTACAGGAATTACTTAAAGAGTATACAAGCGTTCCTATTGAAAACGATTTGTCCTGCAAGGGAAAACCTCTGCTTGCCTTGAACTATTTCTTTTTCTCAGAGTCAATGGCGTTTTCATTCAAGAGCAAACGGTTTTCACATCTTAAGTTGAAATTGTGACGAGAAAATGCCAAATGTGATTTGAAATAGTCGAGTTTGTAGATGACCTGATGCAAATGTGGTTGCTTATGGGTCGAAAATAACTGCGCTTCAACTCCTGAATTAAAAAAAAATCAAACGATCTATCTTCTTGAAGTGACTATGTGTGTTGACAAAATATAAGACATCAAAATTTCAGGTCCAAAAGCTTAGAAAGTTTCTTACGTGCACAATTCGGACATTTTGCGAAAATAAATATAGGTTTCAGTTGGTGAATTCTGCCATAATTTTCCATTTTCCCCCAACATTTCGACAAAAGTGTAAAACACGAAAATGTAGTGGTTGACAATTTTCATTGAACTTAAACCATGCGGCTCTTTGACCCAAGCAGATGGGAAGTGCACTAGTGATGAATATTCGGTTGGTTAAAACTGTTGATCACTGACGCCGCAGAGAGGCACAGTCTTGCCAAGAACTTAGAAAAGTAGTATCACACGAACCGTCCTTCTTTTGTATACAGAACTGACTGCGCCCTCTGCTGGTCCTCCCCGATTTCTACTTCACACTAGGGTCTTGTAAATTTGTTCCCAACTATCTTAACTTTCGCTTTATTTTATGGCGGTTTTGCTTCGAAAAAGAGAAGAAACCAAACAGATTTGATCGTCTAGTTCACACCTTAAAATGTAAACAGTGAAATGTTAAACAATGTTAAACAGTGAACAAGCTCTTTGCAGTGACCGTATGAGCGCCCCGTACACAAGCGACTGTGTTATATGAATAAAGATCAGGTGTTTTGCCCATGATTTCGCCCCATTTTCGACAAATGTCCACGACGTTTGTGTTGAACAGATCCTCGAATATGCATAACCGGTTGCCTATGGAGCTCTCGTTAAAACAGCTGACGAACAGTTAAAGGTATGTTAAAATCATTGCGTACAGAACACGAAAGAGACACCCAAAACACGAAAATTACAAATGTCTTGACCAAGATTACAGTAGGTCAGTTTGTAGGTTATTTGTAAATGCAGTGGTTCGTTTCACTCAACACTAATTTCCGACACTGATCAAGGAGCGTCGAAAGTAGTATATGTTTGTTACATCAGTGAGACCATAGTGTTGAATATTCAGTATGAACTCGCTTATAATAAGAAACGTTAATTTTTTAAAAGATGACATTTGGATTTTAGAATTATTTTCGCAGTTTTTTCATCGTTTTCGTTGCTTTCCAAAGCGGCTACCGGTACTATGTCATTTTCGTTCATTGAATACCCTTTGAACAACCTCGCGGGTACATTAAATATAAAGAAAAAAAATGAGATAAAAAGTATATTATCCTTTTGGTTTTCCCGTACACGCTCGATCACTTTAAGGATTTCATACGCACTTCTGGACTCCTGAATTGATAAACATAATTTTCATAATTTTCACTCCAGAATTTTTCTAATATTAATCAACAGGAACACAGCGAACAATGCGACTACGCCCTTGTCTCATGTCAAAATGGCTGCGGGGAGGAATTCATCCAACAGAATGTTGAACTCCATTTGAAGGAATGTCCTTTGCGAATCATCAAATGCTCATATTGCAAGGAAAACATCGTCCATCGTGATCTTACGGTAGTGTTGTTTTACGTTTAACTTGGGTCACGGATCATGAAAGGGCTAGTCAGTGGGGCAAGTGCCAAGGATCCCCAGCAATATGGGGGCCCTGCAGGGTCTAAACTTACATTACTGTTTATATTTTCAGGTTTTCTGAACTGCGCCACTTCTTGTGGGGAATTATAGTCAAATGGAGCACAACACTTTATTTTGTGCCCGAGGTATTCCCAAAGGTAAATACGACTCGTTAGCATATAATAAGGTATATACTCAATCGATTAACCAGTTACCCTCTCTCTTACCACTAAAGGGGACCAGCCGTGTGATGTTTGATGCAAGATATTCATTCATAAAACTTTTATCAAATTTAGTATGTACTGCTGCGATACATGTCCATGTGACTGGTTTCATCATAAAATTATAAAATTACAATGCTTTATGCAATTGGCTTTTTTTTTTGTCTTTATTCTCCCGCATGTGTGATGACTATACCCTCTCACTTATATCTCTTATCTCACAATATGGTTTTGCAACTTCTTTCATTTTGGTGTTCTTCTACAGCAACATTTCCAGGTGTGCCCACGGTACCCAGTGAACTGTACATTATGTGGCAAAACGGAACTGCTGAGAGAAGAGGTAAATGTTTAATTTCAATTGACTTCCGACCCCTAAATTTTTCCTTAATTCTTTCACCAAATTAACAACCCGCAGAGATAAACATTTCAATAAACTGTTGTCACTTTCATAAATGTTGCCGGCTGTTACGATTAAGGGCAAGGGGAAAAGAAACGTTTTTTTTCTGTCTTTTGTAAGGGCCCTTTGCATGAATTGTCTTCCTCCGGACACGACAATATTATTTGCCCTATATTCGGTTGTCCATGCATGTAGCTGCACTGGCTGACGTCATGGGGAGAGACATTTGAGTTGGAACTGCGCATATTGCACGGTATCATAGCCTGGATATGGCTGGTACTGAATAGGAACTATGAGTTATTCTAAACCTAGTAAATTTTCAAAAGTTAATGAAGTACCATTTCTAGGAAAACCCATGACGCAAAAAGAAATTTACCCTCAGGTAAATATTCACGACGTCGACGATGGCGAAGTTTGACCTTCCTAATGTACACAATTAGAAGCCGCTTAATTATCCTTTTGAAAATCTTTAAAAAATATCCTCATGTCTTAAATGCCTTTTAACTTGTTATCAAAACTTAAGACAAAAATCTTAATGGGGAATTTTAAATAAGATAAAACTTGAATATGCCTATAAATAAATTTCAATGCATTTTGATCATGTGCGCCATGACGTTATTTCTCCGTGCACAGTTAAACAAGCATCTGGATACCTACGAAGGAGATTGCCCAGAGGTCCAAGTGCCGTGTTCGTTTCAAGAAATGGGTTGCAATGAACAGGTATATGTATAGAAATCATTTCTATATGAAGCACCATTTTCAATCATTTGAAATCTCAATTACTTATAAGTCTGGTGTTGAGGTAGGACCCCGTCACCCCCAAACACCTCCCATGCGATCGCTTCTTCACCGCTTATGCCCTCCATGCTTGGCCAACCCTTCACCCCCGTCACCCCCCCGTCACCCCCCGTCACCCCCGTCACCCCCCCGTCCTCTTTTGAAAAACTGTGGAGGTACTGTACACGTACCAAAAAAAAAATCAATTTTACGAATTCTTGTCTTACTTGACATCAAGTTCATTTGCCATATAAGGGAAAGGGTAAGTGTTTATGTGTACACTAAAATGATTTTATTTCACCTTTTGCTTCAAACTGTTGAGAAAGAAAGGCGGAGTAAACAATTCAAAGTTTACTATATGTGTTTCCTCTCTCGTCTTGCAATTATTTACGTTAGAATTCCAGTTATCGCAACATTTTCCAAAGCGTCTACACTTTATGTACACGTTAGGATACTTGTCTATCCGCAACTACCCCAAAAGAGCTTTCTTCTCTTACACTTTATGCACGACGTTTTTGTGACGTCATGGGATTTTGAATGCTAATGAACTAAAAGAGGTGATTTTCCAAGCATATCATCCCAACATTTAAAAACGATCAAAACATTACAACAATCTTGAAAACAATCATGAAAACAATCTGCCAAAACCAAAATTACTGTTGATGGCCACATCGGCGAGCAAGGATGTGTAAAAGTATAGGAATTTGACTCTGCTTGTGAAAGGTCTACAAATGTGTTTCCAACACCTAGTAAAATTATATATTAATAATTCGAGACATTGTAAAACCACTCACTTTTTATCAAAGTAGAAGAAAAAGTCTATCTCCCAGCCACTAACATCAGTTTTGTACAATTAAATTTCGTAAACGAATCAGGAACTTGGCAAATGGAAGACAAATCAATTGTGTCCCTATATACACGTGCATGCTATGAGTATTTACGCGAAGTAAAACATGGCAAGTTTACGATCACCGGCGACCACTCGTATGTGTATAAGCTATGTGCAGTACATACAAAATGAACAGTGTAAATCACTGTATCCTAAATTGTTGATTATAGGTGCTTGTGTTACTTATTCTTCGTAATTTTGGTGTTGCAGAAAGCTTGCGATGTCAGCTGCAAACATCTATTGAAAAAAGATCGAATTCATTAAATGAGTCATGTACTTGCAAAGTTTGAATACACTGTTTGAGACATGGGAAATAAACAGCTGTCTTCGATAGTGTGATTTTAAATATCCTACATCATGCCTAAAAATTTCCAAGTAGATGGAAGATCCATCTACCCATGTTCCCTACCTTTCTATAATAAAAAAGAGAAAGCATTATTCAACAACCAATTGGCCATCACTCGTCAGTCCAGTTCCGCGACATGTCATTCGTTGAGACTTTCAAGTGGTAGAAGGATGTAAGAGAACAGGTCACGTGACCTAATTAACTAGGTGGTAGCGGAGTGACTGGTAAAATTTTTGCAACCATTGTTTTGTACCCTACATGTATTTCTATCGACTGGCGGATTCAGGTATAGGCCCATGGGGGGGGGGGGGGGGGGGGAACATGCATGGGGAGACTGACGGCCAATAAAAAGTCGAGAATCTAAACTCAGCTTAATGACGGACAAGGCCGAGTTCGCTTTTAAGCTAAATTTAGAGTTGAAACTATATTTGAAGTTAGAAGTCAAAATATTGCAGTTTGTTTCAATTTAAAAATCCAACATGACGAAATTGCCCTAAGTTTCCTTCGCTATTGTACACTTTGTTGCACTAAACCGCACCTGAAGACATTCGGTTATAGATCCCCCCCCCAAGTCAGATAGGGGCATCCCCTTAGACCCATCCCCTATATCCTGTACCACCTGTTTAGCCCAACCCAAACAAAGAACTTGAATCCGCCAGTGTTTCTATCATGAAATCATTCGGTCGTGTATGGTTGCGCCACCGAAACGGCTGTACAATTAGTTACTATAGATTATATCAACCCCCCATTTGCTTATTCACAGGTGAAGAGGGAGCTCCTGTCTGCCCATATTCAAGAAGCTACTCAGTCTCATTTTCAACTGATGGTGACATACACACGTGATCTGAAGAGCCAGGTCGAGACCTACAAGAATACCCTGAGAGAAACCCATGAAATATGTAATCAGCTAATATGTGAACAAGCCGATCTGGCTCGGTAAGGAGTATAATTTGAAATATGGCGTGGAATGGCGACAGGACTGTCAAAGCGGAGCGCCACGAATGGCGTCAATCTTGAGGGAGGGGAGGGGGACACGTCCACCCAAATTTCGATAAGTGGGAACATAATGTCAAATGTCCCCCCCCCCCCCGCTCATTTCAACATTTCACAAAAGAGAAATGTTTGGCTCACTGTTTGAAAGGCAGGGGGACATTGTAACAAATATCGCATCAAAGTTTTAGTGAGTGACTAAAGGCCTGTCCACACAGGATGCGTTGCGTTCCGTTCCGGATACGACACGTTTTTTTTTTTTCGCATCCTTCCGGATACGTCAAGACGCATCCCTGTCTGTACAGAATGCGTTCACACTACGTCAATTTCGATGCGTCACTTTGAGACGCAGAGTGCAGTTTCCAATGACAATGCATGCTGATTGACAAAAAGGTGTATTTAAATCGTATAGGATGCCAAGAAAATTTGAGAATTAAATACATCCTAGCTAGCCGCCCTTGCCATTGTTCATGCTTTACAGCAGTCATCGACACAAGATGTGCAAGTTTTGTAAAAAAAATGTAAAATTTGATTTCATTTTATTCCTAAACACATTCAGTTTGTCACAATCTATCCGAATCTGTACAAAATTATTCAAAGTGGGTTTATCTCGATGGATTTCAGTCAGTGGCGTACCTAGGATTTCTCTCATGGAAGGGTAGGGACATGCAGTATGTTGCGTGATCGCCGGCCTGGGGGGATGTCCTAGTGGAGGGGGTGTCCCCTTCCTCCTTTGAAGGCGTTTGAAACATTAGGTGTCGTGGTATGCAATCTGGTGCCACATTAGCTACCTTTTGAAGTAACATTTGTGTTAAAAAATTTGCTTATTTTTAGGAACAAAAACAAATCGGCATCAGTGGATTGATCAGTCTAGCATTATCAAGTTGAGTAGCCCAATCGAACGAATTTTTTTTGGCCCAGATCTCTTGTGGATGCGCGTAGAGCGCAAAGATTGAGGAGAAGGGCTCGATCCCATAAGCCCCTGAAGCTATACCACTGATTATATACACTACATCGTATATTTATATTTTCTCGTGTGCCGTGAAATATCCATGTGCAGCCACGTCTAGTGTCCAGACTTCCCCTGCCTACCGTCCCAACAATGAATACAATTGTTTTCCACTACCGAGGTCAATAATATCGCAAGGGTATAGTGTGTACGCAAAGAATCATAGGCCTACGTATATACATTCCCAATGTTGTGAAAAAATGCCAAAAAATGAGTTTTTCTACTTACTTTACGTTTCATTGTGATTTTAAGCTCAAACATAGTACCATTTTGCATCCATATCCCGTTACAGTGCATTTCATGAAAGAAAAACATGAAAGAAATCAAGTTAACGCATGCTTCCGTACGACAACTCTGTTTCTGAACGCACATCCTGATTTACGTGCAAAGTGATAAAAGTGACGTGCCGTGTCGTATCCGTATCGGAACGCAACCCATCCTGTGTGGACAGGCCTTACTGTAATCGCCAGGCTGATAAATGCCACTGAGGTAAATATATACATCTGGAGACAACACTGCGATGGAAAAGTGGCGCCACTTCGGTTTACAAAATGGCCGCCGACTACGCCTTTTAAAATCATCGCGAAACTGGTCACTAATGATAATAGGTGCGGAGTTTCGAAAAAGTACACAAAATCTTCGTATGTTGCTATTAATGTACAGGCTACAGTATACAGGAGGATAGGCTAGGCCTGACTAGCCTAACATTCGCTTCGCTTTTGTTTTGTATCGGGCCTGGCTTAGGCTTCGCTTTCCCACCGAATCCAGAAAACTGCAATCTTTAAAGTCAACTACAAACACTTCAGATGTTTGTAGCCAGAAATTCGTCGGTGAATGTGAGTAATTTTACGTCGCGTAAGTTCGCAGTGTCAAAGATATGTTTAAAAATCCGTCGCGAGAGACCGCCAGTGCATTGACGTTGTGCGGTAGTAAGTTTTTAATGAGGAGTAGTCGCTCCGAGAGCGGTGACTCCGTTTTATATGCACTGAAGTTATCTCTAGCCTATATTATACTACCTCAATGGATAAATGCTCATAAGGGAACTCTGCGTGACGAAGTTAGGTGTTTATATACCAGGGCTAGACTCATCTGCGCATCCGGAATGTCAATATTTTCTGCGCGTTTCGGGCACAGACAATTTTCTTTGCCGTGTTATGTTAATGGACGAAAGAAGGTAATGGACTGACTTACCTTGCCAGTCGAGACTTAGGGATACATCCGTTGATTGTGTACTTGATTGTGTTGATTGTGTACGTATCTGGTCACGTGAAAGATGGTGTACGTTTATGTGGAGCAGTGCACGGAAATGACATCACAATAAATTTAAATTGACATACCACTCGATACATATAAATAAAAAAGACGTAAGTGCTTTGGACATTTGTTAACATTTATGCAATGTATATTTCGATACCATCTCTCTAGCTAATGCTTAAGTATTTATATACAGCTTTCACAAATGGCGTCGTATCTGGTCACATGACGAAAGACGGAGTATATACTTAGAACAGCTAGTGCATGATAAATGACATCACCACTCGATGTAAATAAAAACGAAGGTGCCGTGGACTTTTTTTTTGGGGGGGGGGGAAGGGATAAATAAATGTGAGAACACACTTTTCTGGAAGCATCAAGTAGCCTAAGCACAATTATTGACTCTCCCTGTAAAAATTATCAGCATGGCACATACAGCTCATGAAAATTTGAAGTTTAGTTGTGATGGGGAAATTTTTGCTGCTAAGCCAGCATCTACATATTTTCTTTTCGCATGAAGCGAGTCTGGGGCTCATTTGTGAAAAGACTACCCAGTAAATTATGCATACAGAAGTTCTTCAATGATAAGGGAGAAAGAGGTTTAAGGAAAGAAAATCCAATCCACAATACAATATCGTATTCATGAATCAAGAAGACAGATTTCTCAGATCAAGACAGATGTTCAGTTTCCTGCCAGATTTATGTGCATCTTGAAGCGCATATTTAACATTGAAAGCTGACACCAGTGCACGATTAAACTGCATTAATTTAGACTTTGCCTAAAAATGTGTGAAATTAAATATTACAATTCATGCAAGTATCGTAACGTTTTTCTTTTTTCTTCAGTCAGTCGAGATGTTGGAAAACAAAAGCTACTCAATCAGTATGGCCGTTATTATGACATCACAGGTTTCCCAAAATGCACTGCACCACTTTCCTTTTTAAAAAAAAATTCTGATTCTAAGTTCTTGACAAGATATAGTTGCCGGTATCCAGGCACTCATAATCAAACTGTCAATGTATGACTGTGGTTCATTAGAGTATCATCTTAATCGATATAAGAAAGTAACAATTCTTTCACCATACAGTTTTTGGCAGGTGTCAATTCGTCAACTTCGTCTGTCGATCAATATAAATGAAATTAAAAATTAGCTTCCGCCGCTGGCCATGTTCCGTCCGGTGCTAGCTTATAGATTACGTTTCCCTCCATCGTCGGTTCATTTCTGGAAATACAAAATAAAAAAGTTAGGGTATTGCTGGACAAAAAAAAATGTTGGGATATTTTGATGAAATACAGTAAAAATGTACAAAATGCTATTACGTATAGCAGACCACAGGTCGAATGTGTGGCCTGGATCTATGCTCCACCTAAGTGCGTGTATATCAAATGGTAATGAACAGTCATAAGATTCTGGAGTGTTTGAAGACTATGCGTGCATTATAAATTATGACATTTAAAGGAAAAATACATGGATTCATTTCTGTGCTTGAGAATAGAGTAGTCAGCTCAATTTGGCTCCGAATGGTCATGTTTACCGCATTATCATGCATGGCAATTCTCTTGTGATTTCTGTAATATATATGTAGGTAAAAACACAAAAGGTGTTCCCTCACGTATTTACATAACCATCACCGAATAGTGTAAGACAACCTGCAGCTAGATGGGTTTAGCCTCTGCCGGTAAAATGGTCGAAGTTTCTGTCACAGCAAGGGCCAAGAAATGATTCGATATTCGATCCGACATTTTCGCTATCAAGGCCTTTCCCCTGAAAAATATTGATTTTCTTAACCATCATTTGATTAAAATCATTTCAGCCAAAACCGCTGATTTAAATCACATGATTTAAAAGAAAAAGAAATCACTAATTTTAATCAAACCTTGCAGAATTTCTGCTCATGTTCATTTCAACCAGAAGATGTTCGTTTGAAGTAACTTTAATCATTGTACTCATGACTTGAAATGATTATGGTCATTCAGAATGTTCTCAGTTAATGATTAATCACATGTAGGACTAAGACAGAAAGACAGAACATGCCCCCCCCCCAAAAAAAAATTCCTTGGAAAAATCCTAGTGAACGAATTCCAAATGCTGTCATGCAACCTCGATTGCAAAAATGAATCAGTCTCTCCAATTATTTTTCAAGTTTACTTAAAAAAAATGTTCCACTGAAAACCATTGAGCATGTCAGTTACAGGGTTTAAGATGCATCGTTTTTAGCAATGATATCAGATAGCGTGAATGTTTCCTGTCCAACATATAGTATTGATAATTTTCTATAGAAGGACACACGAAGTGATGCAGATGCCAATTAACACACTGGCTACAATGCAATTAGAGTGAAGATAATTGGTGAACTATAACAACAAAAGCTGATCAGTACAATTTGTCCCTTACACATATTGTCATCCTATATGAAAAAAAAAATTATCGCGGAGATTAGTACGTTTGAAATTTATTTTCAAAATTAACAACCATATTTGATAATAAATGAACAGATTTAGTTTACAGGTGAGCAAAAATTTCAAACCCCATCTAATATCTTGTTCCTCAGACTCAAGATATTGCTGTTTGAAGAAAGACTTCTCCCTTCAACTATGTCCATTTGTTTCAAGTTTACCAAAATGCCACGTAACAGTTGCAAAAAATGTTTGTTTTTCCTTGAAATTGAAGCCCTCATCTAACCTTGATATTTTACGATATAGTGAAAATATCGATTAGGTATATTGTGGACTTATTTTCAAATATTGTGGGAATTAAAGTATCCCCTGTTGTAATGTTTCTTGTGAGACAGTCAAGATTATAAAGAAACATAGAGGATATTCATGTAGTTGTGCCTGGGAGACCTCTCCAGTTCCGGATTACTCTGCAATGTATCATTTCGAAATAAATATTCCTTTAAAAATTTACAATTTCCGAAAAGAACATGCCATTGAGATAAAATAATTGAGAAAAAATATTCCTGTTTTTTATGAAAAATCATTTTTTCCTTCAGTGGTCAATCCCTTTAAATAATCTGCAGATTATCTATGATGACGTCAGTTTACCTCTCCAGTAGACCCATGCAGTTGAAGGCGTGTGACTGGGCTGTCAACCTATTGTCACCTGACAATTATAATACTGGAAACTATCGAATAAATTCTCGATATTCATAATTTTATCCTGTCCAAGGCACGAGGAATTGCTAACAATTTACCATCCAACTTTGCAAAGTCTTATAGTCTTGTTATTATACTCTGAAAAGAAATTCTCATGCATGCTACGTTATTTGTTTTTGTCATGTATTGTTTTATTTAAATTTTTGGCCAAAATAGTTTTGAAATTCTGACAAAGGTCTGTATGTACAAGCCTTATGCTTAAAGGGAAATAGGGCGTTTGTTTTATGAGAAACATCCATATTTTTTAAACCAATGTTTGTGGACGTAGAATGATAGATTATTCAAAATAAGGAAGGACAGCAGCCTTCTTTTCAAGGAATAAACTCCTCACAGATTGAAATTCAGTTATTTGTTACTCAACACTAATTTGTTCACCCAAACTTTTCAAAATTCAAATAATGCATCTTCTGTTACTCATCACATGCACAATGTTTTGAGGAGATGAAGCTTTGGTAGATGTTTATTAAATGAGACTTAATGGTTTAACAATGATTACCGTTATTTTCTTTGGCATGTCATGTCGGTGTACTCTAAACGCCTTATTTCCCTTTAAGTTGAATTTCGAAGAAACACAAAAATAACAAGACCAAAAAGAATGACTGCGTGTAAAAAGGTAACTTGGTAATGTGTGGTCAGCGACACACATATCCAGGTACAATAATTAAGAGAACAAATACAGACTTTATAATAATGATATGCCAGCTGAAACCGCCCTGGACACATCATGTCACGTTAATATAGTGTCTGTGAGAGGCTGACTGATTGTGCCCGATGTGCCTTTTTCTTCAATTAAATATATTTTGTTTTTCTCTTTTCTTTTCAGCCAAATCACCGAGCAAAACAAACTTGTCAGACAACAGGATTCATTATTACGAGAAGCCCAACAAATCAGCCATTCCGGTGTTTTGTACTGGAAAGTTGAATTGCCGTCTCAAAACTACACCAACCCTTTGCTAAGCCCGCCCTTCTATACCACTCAGCCTGGCTACAAGTTTCGACTCTGCCTCGAACTAAGGGGACACGTTGCCCGGTCCGAAACCTACGCGTCCTTGTTCGTAACGTTGTGCCGTGGAGAGTTTGACGAACAACTTTTCTTTCCTTTCAGTGGTGTATGTCACGTGACTGTATTCAACCAATCACACACGAGGTCCAATGTTAGTTCCGACCAGCATTTGACGACTACTATTGAATGCCAACACATGACACGGGCCGAAACAGACAACTGCCAAACTCAAAAGAGAGGGCGCCTAAGGTTCATGAAGACCGAAGCATTAATCAGAGGCCCTTACTGCCTGAACAGAGAGCTGTTCATCAGAGCAGACATGGCGACCTTTTGCTCAAGCGCATAACAAAATCTTGAAAAAAATTCAGTTACAGTTTATTGGATAATGAACGCTTAAAAATACCAAGCAGAATTTACCCTGCAATATTTTAAGGAGAAAAAAAAAATTGAATTTGACTTTTACCGGAGAAGACTTTTAAAACGACAATTTCAGAAAAAGTGGTGAATTTTTTGTATACATTTCCTTATTCATTTTTATGTACCTTTTTAATTCAAATAAAACTATTAAACTTTGAAATTATTGTTTTAATTTTTTCTCCCCTTCAAATGACCAGCTGGTAAAAGCCTTCTGTTGAGTGTGTCATTTGATCAGTGGCGCTATACAAAAATGAAAAATACGAATGCACGTATTTTTCTCCATTGCCTTGTATCTCCACTGTAACCTACGCAGCGGCGGAGCTAGACTTTTTTTCAAAGGGGGCAGCTCCTAAGTGTTCCAACTTTTTTTTCATTCATGCGTGAGCGTTACTTATTTGCTGCATCCCTCCTTCATCATGAAAGGTAACACATTGCTTTCACGTTAACAGCTATAGGTAGGCTATTTTCGAAGGTGTGTGGAGGACAAACTTCAGAACTTCTCAAGGTCACATGAGCGAAGGTGTATAGATATTTTTTTCCGAATTTTGTTACGTGTGAGCATTACCGCATTGGGACCCTTCTTCATCATGCAATGTATGACACAAACATATACGGCTTACACGTAACCAGTGGTGCATTTAGGCTATTGTGGGGTCTGGGGGCAATCTAACCAACAACTTCTCAAGGTCACACGAATGTCAGCTGGATTTTGAAAGTGGGATGACATCAGTGGAGCGGTCGTGTGGTGATATGATGGAATTGATCGGACCGTTTGCCGTATCTGGAAGGAGCCCAATACCCTCCCCTTTGGGACAATATGGTGGACTTGATGCAAAATGGTGCTACATAGGACTGCCTTTGAACGGAATCTTAAGGAATTTCTATTTCCGTAATTTTATTCAAGGAGACCTTACCTGGAGTGATCTTGCGTCTTTGGCACTCTGATAATGTTATGGCCCATATGGACCAGTTGGACTTATCTCAGTTTGACACATTTTGTAACAGAAAGATGCCAAACATTGCACTTGATAGCATCTAAGGTTACCTAGTAGTTGAAGACTTTGTCAAAGGGGCATGGGGGCACCTTCTCCCTTACATTTCTCTTCCAGGCCAACCATCACTCATCTCATGTTTTTCCCACCTATCAAAATACTTTATCGCATGAACATTTTTTTTCTCATCAAGCTGGCTAGCATTTACAAAGTTATCGGTACAAGAACTAGCATTATACTTAATTATGGAATCATCGCCACTTGTAGCAAAGTAATAAAAAAATACTAATCGCCAGAGAGTTGTGGTCCGCCTTGTCTGTCATACTGAAGTGGGAACATAAAAAAATGTTGCCAAGCTAGAATACATTAACTTAGATTGAAAGGACAATAAGAACAAATGACCAACGTCCAATTAACATAAATCACTGGCGTAAATCCTGTGTAAATCCAGCACCCGTGACGTAAATCCTGTGCACTGTAAAAAATGTCTGTAAATTTACAGAATATAAAACAAAGAAATAAATAAGAATTACAGAAATTGTCTGGAAACTAATTACCAGAACATTTCTGTATTCCTTTTGTATTTCTTTATTTTATTTTCTGTAAAGCAATTTTACAATTTACATATTTAACAGTGTGCCATATGGACAAATGGTATCGAATTTCCCTTGATCTCGGAAAGACTAAAGCTTGAGTGTACTGAGCCTGGTCTAAACATATCGATTAGTCCATCTACATCAAGTGACCATGCCTCATCGCTCTCGATGGAAAGGACAGTCAGCGAATCCCATTCACGCACAGAAAAATATGTCCATTGACTCGTTTATAGTTTCTTTTCCAAAGAAAACATGCCGCTTCAAAAAAGATAAAAAAATACCCCTCTCCTAAGTTCTGTACATCAGTGAAGGGGGCCCCCACCCTTTGTTCGGGGCCCGTGGGTTTTCCCCACCCGAGCCCATAGGTGTTACGCAGCTGACTGCTCGCACACTTTATACATCGCACATGCGCATATACACAGTAATATCCGGGGAAAAGGATGTACGGCGAGATCCTAGGCCTAGATATACACTGTTAAAAATGATACAGACATGTTGACATATATAGAAATTTTCCATAGTGTACCCTTAGCTAGTCACTGAGTGAAGTAGTTTGTACTTTCCACTGTCTGCGTAAATTTGTTTTCACAAGTGAAAACAAAAATTTTAAGAAAAAAGTTACCATACTGGGGGGGGGGGGGGGTTGAGCTAAGTTGAGGGGCCGAGTATGGGACTTTGGGGCATGGCCCCAAGTATGTATGTTAAAAAAGGCCCTGGGTAACCCCTCTAGTTAGTAACAAACATAATTTGCTCTAACAAACTCTGCTTCTGGGGTCAAGGGGACCGAGTTTAAGCTCCTGGCGGGGTCCAAGGCGAGAGTTCCGGTGGGGTCCAAGGGCAAAGCCCCCGGTAACTCCAGCAATATAAGGTAATAAGAATGCCTTATATTTGTTTTAAATGCCTTATTGATCAGGTTTTTTCTCGTTTTAGATTTTGTGAAATTCGATGTCATTGACATAGGGTTCAGGTTATCCTCTAAGTGTTGTAGCCTGCAGTCAGTGGGTCACATACATTGACGTGACTGTAACTTTAACATCCTGCGTATGGAACGCAGAAAGGACAAATTGATTTGAAGATGACGTAATCGTATTTCGTGACAACTTTGCTGTGATGATGACCCACTTTGATGTGACGACGACCTACTTTCAAGTGATGAAGACGTACTTTGATTTGATGACGAAGAACTATTTTGAAGTGATGGAGACGTACTTTGATGAAATGAAGAGATACTTTGATTTGATGGCGTACTTTGATGTGATGAAATACTTTGCTGCGACGTACTTTGCTGTGACGTGAATGTATTTGATGACGACCTACTTTGATGCAACAACACAATCTCACGCAAGGCACAGCGGCGCCCTTCATTTTAAGCAGTTTCAGTTCAATACAACTATACAACAGATGTTATCCCCTGCTCCTTACAGAATTATGCACCTCTAAACAGTGGAGAAGATTCTCCGTATATAATGTTCTAATCAATTTAACAGCCAATTGGTAAGTATAAGAAACCATAGGCCTATTTTAGACATAATTACCATTATTATTATTAGATGACTCACGAGAGTGCATGAACAGTAGTGAACATATCTGAGTGATAGGTAGCGAAAGATTACAGCTATGTCACGTTTTCGTCTACTAAATCATCGACTTTGAGCCCAGGGTAACCCTTTTAACATATACACACCTTTCGTCCTGTGGTAGGATCGAGTTTATTTTACTTTTTTTTTTTAGATGCGATGTGGTGAAATACGTATTTCCTCGGTATCATACGAATGCCCGTTAGTGTCATAGTCAATATATTGCGGAGTTTCTGCTTTTTGAGAAATAAATACTGGTGCTTATAAATGTTGCAGAATATGGCACTAATTGACTTTCGCAGTATCAAATTGGAATTAGAAATACAAACTTGGACAAAACTGCTGGGACACTTTACACTTTGTTATTGCAGTCCTGAATCTCAGTTCAGATGATAACATTATACCCCGTGTAATGTTATCATCAAATGTATTGGGAGGCCTACCCCGGCCTCCCAATGTTGCGCTACAGAAGTGAATGTATACTGTGAACGGGAATCCTGTATCCAGCATTGAGAAGGGGAGCGTGTAGCATCTCAACGAGTTTTGTACAAGGTTGTACTGCTTTCTCCTAACTTACGTTTCTTAATTTACCCCACCCCCCCCCCGATATCTCGCATACTTTGAGAATGTTTTTATTTTCGTCCTTTTAGTGATCGATTACAATTTAATGTAGTGAGTCTTACGTCATCTTTTCTGTGTAGTTCATATTCAAGTCTAGTCCACGAAATTTGGAAATATCATTTTTGACTGAATGACCCATATGACGGAGTTGGCCGGATACCGTTCCTTGTTGCTTCGATGCCCCCCACCCTCCTTCCATATGATGTGTCTTTTTGCCTCATAGTTTGGGAGCGCAAAATAACTCTTTTCAAAAGAGTTCATATGGTGGCTTGTACGAAATTGTGTAGCCTATGAAGGATTGGAATAGGTAGATATGAAAATTTAAAAGATAGCGTACGTAATAACATGAACCGAATTAACATAATCAAGTTTTAGGCACAAGCTTAACTTAAAGTCATTATCACAGCAAATATAATACGTTTACGTCATCATCGAATTACTTTTCCCTTTTTGCGTTCCATACATTAGGCCAGTGATTTTTACCAATACACCTCGGAGCTTGCTCTCCGGAGGAAAATAAATATGCAGGATAATATTTGTGGGGATGCATTTGTTACTCTGTCCCCACCTTCCCAGGAGTTTGGGACATTTTCCTCACCCACCAACTTTGACGCCCGTGTTTTGAAGTTTACAAAATGTGAATGAGGAAAATATCAGAATTCAGAATGGTATTTCAGATTTTCCGACTGTGGTCGCTCTCATGCAGGCTGTCAAATTCGGTGGCTGAAACACAGGAACAGTTAGTGTTTATGGCAAGCCAAACGCCCAATAATTCGAGAAACCTCCATCGGTTGATATGCCAGGTTTGTCATAAGATAAATCCGAATCTCGAACGACAAACCAGGTTTATCGACGCCAAATGCCCAGTAATTCGAGAAACCTGGCTTATCAGTTGATAAACCAGGTTTATCGAGTTTTTCTCTTAAAAAGTCGATAAACATAGTTTATCAACTTTGATAAACTTGGAATTTCGAATTACTGAGCATTTGACGTTAATAAACATGGTTTTTCGACAGATAAACCTGGTTTATCGCCTGATTGATGAACCAGGTTTATCACCTCATGTGTGCTAAGCTTGGATTATCAAGTTGATAAACCTGGTTTATCATCGATTTGATAAACCTGGTTTCTCGGTCAAAAAACCACTTCATCGCTTGTTTAACCAGGTTTATTAAATATATTGAGATTTCGGTGTCGATAAATCTGGTTTTTCGACTGATAAGAAAGATTCGACAAGTACGACTGTTATGTATAATAGGCCTACATACACCGAACTTCGCGCACTACCAAACTTCGCTCACCGGGCCCCACAAAAAAGACCTAGAATACAATAGTCTAAGCCGATTGATAAAGTTTTTAGTGTCATACCTTGTAATGACTTAAATGAAAGCTAATACAATGTGTAGTTTATTGCTCTTGCCTGATTAGTCACCTTAACTTTACGGTAGGCCTACTGCATTTGCACAGGAGAGGTAGGCTAGGCCTAAAGCATCATATTCGCAGTTGCCTCGGTACTACAAATTTCCAAATCATGATTTTGACTATTCACTTTCAGTGGAATTGTTCATGACCATTTTTATGCTAGCTTGTTCACAGGTTATTGCGGTGGGTTTACGCACAGGGTTTGTTTACAAAGACACTCTTCATGTAATAGGCTATAATGTCATGCAAACGTTTTTAAGTTTGACACTGGCAGGAAAACAAAGACTTCGCAATGGCGTCAACACCCAGAGACGTTGGGAAATCTGTGTCGGTTCAGGAAGTATTTAGACCTCATCTTTGATGAAGATTATCGAAGGGGGGGGGGGGGGGGGTCGGAGGGGGGAATGAGGAAGCTATCCCTGACTTTGGAAAATCCTCTGAAGAGGAACAGCCCTAAATGAACACACCTTAGCTTCACACAACATCACTACTTTTACTAATTAAGAAGTGGCGTACGTGGACTATCATTTTACAAAAATCTTCATATCTCAGTCATTTTCCAACCAATTTCTAATTTTGTTTCACCAAATGAAAGGACATTTTGTGGATGATACTTTCCTAGCATAAACGTGCTTTGAAAACGAAAGTATACCTTGCAGTCCAAGTTTCTTCAGTTGGTAGGTAATTTGCATATTTGCATACATAATGAGCTCCAAATTAGAAAAACTCATATTTTTGAAATCTTCAAGTTTTACCCTTTCTATTGACATAAAGGTTCCAATACAAACTATTTTCATAAGTAACCCTAAAAATGTCCCCAAATAAATCCCTCTAAGATCTAGTGTAGAATTACTGTACCATAAAGGGTTAATCGTATCGTTAACTGACGCAAATGTTGGTTAAAACAACAGGCTTCGAGGTGCAATATTCCTACCAGGTTGACTCTTATTTTACCAAAATGGAACTTCAGACTTGCTTAAACAATATTTTTGGATTCATATGGATTTTAAATTTCCGGCAGCTAGAAATTCCAAGCTAGGTTTATACCTTAGATGCACGAAGTTCTGTACATCTATGCTACAATGTACACGTCATTTGGCGTTCAAGGATCTCCTACAATGTTCATCAATTTACTGTGATACATTCTACACACTGAAGTGTACGGCAATCTGGATTCTGGATGTGCAAATTCAACCAATCAGAAGTAAGCATAATTCCGCCGAGAGAGGAAAACTGAGAAAACCACCAATCGCGTTGCCCTGTAAAGGCCAATAGCAGCTCTCGTTACATAAAACATATCCACCAATACGACGTAATGTAACATGAATAAATTGAAGAAAGAACCACCGAAACCAACAATGCATTAGATTAAGATTACACTGTTGTTGTTAACTTGTCCGCGGGAAGACGTTCGAATTGTCGGTATTTTAGAAGTACTGTTGGCGCCTGATTGGTGTTTTTTAATCGTGAGTATCCGTTAGTGGATGATAAATATTGAGATTTGGGTTTGACCCACTTGCTGGTATGAAACGGACGTATATTTTGGTCAATGTGAACACGTAAACCGTGATATCCTCGTTAGGCTTTGCACTCAAATTGTTCTATTAGGCTAACTAATAGTAACGTGAGGCTTCACATGACATACTAACGTGAATAGTTGCCAGGCCTAACTTGGGCCCATTGGTCGTTCAAAGCATGGAAAAGAGGCGTTGTTATTCATAGGCCTTGTGCAAGTGTGATTAAGTGAAAGCATCGGCTGGTGGGTTTTTACTTGGCAGGCAGGTCTGGCCGATATACCTTCTATTTAATTCGCACAATATTGAATGTGTTGTTAGTAAGTAGCTTAGGCTATTGTGATCGGTTGCCCGAGTCAGTGAGTGAAGTCCAGCCGGTTTGCAGCGTTTCCATTACGTAGCCCTAGCAATGGTGGATCGTTACTAATCGTTAGGGCGATTTTGTCGCAATACCTCAGGCTTTTTACGCTAGTCCTGTGTCGTAAGCAAGCCTAATACTAGTACTATTACTGTGTAAGTAGCTTACAAGTTAGGCTATATGGGCAAAAGTAGCTTATTGAACGGAGCCACCTAGGCCCTATTCCTCTAAATTGACAGCACAATGTGCACAGCCCACCACCTACAACTGCTAATTTCTCAGTGCAGTTTTGTCTCACTGGAACAACCTGCATAGGTGTTTTGAGTACCCTTGGTAATCCCAAGTTGGTGGAATTTATTGTTGAGGTCATTGAGTTTGACTACATGGCGAAGAGAATGTGTATGAGGCCGTCTTCAGGTTAGTGTCACGGTCTCTGAAAAGAAGGAGACGGTTTGGAGTGGATCTCAAGACAATGATGAATCCCCAAGTTAAGCAAGTTTTCCTGGGTTCCCCAGTGTAAAACCAACATGTCAAAAAACTTTTGAATACATTCAAATACTACCATTTTTTTTACACCTCCTGCCAATATATGAGCGTTCGCACCTATGCTTGTCTTGAACCAGTGCTAGCGCTAAGGTGTGGGATTTGGTTGTCTCCTGGAACGCGCACCGACATGTCTTGTGAGGGGAAAATCCTGCACTTTCTTACAGCTGTGGTAGTACCTGCAATTGTAGACATGTGCAATAAACTGCAGTTGAATTGTCAAACGATGACCCCTCCTTGATTATTTGACATCGTCAGGATGACCCTTATTTTTTTAGCTGATAACAGTATCCAAGCTTGTAGCTTGAAATCCAACAAGTCTGGTCAATGTTAGAACTTGACAACAAAATGGCATGTGTATTTCATTAGGGGGGGGGGGGGGTTTCTAAATGCTAACATTTTGATGCATACTGGGGGCTACACACTGTAGCATAGTGATATTGCATATCAAAACTTGTCAAGGCCATCATCGTACACATTAAAACCATGAATATCTTAAGCCACTAGGATTTCTAATTCCCAGAACGTTTAACTACTCTGAAAAGCGTTTCGTCGCCTTTTTCATGATTTATCAGGCCTTGAGTTTTAGATTTTTCAGACTTTCTACAAGTTACACTCCGCAGAAAATCAAGGAGTGTGGTAGGTGTGCTATTTTATTAAACTAATAGATTTGAGTCCCCCCAGAAAATAACAGTGATCACTGAGTTGAGCCCTTGCACATTCAATTTGAGGCCTGCAACATGACCAAAAAGCAAGGGAATGGTTATTGTGTGTAAATACGTTTGTTTCTACTCTGTACTATAAGGCCAAATGGCACATGTATGAGGATGTCGACACATAGGGTGCTGATTTTGCCAAATTTTGCTGAAACCTGTGGTGGTTGTCTGTTGCCCCGGACCCTTGTTCCTTAATTCAAGGTCATATCGTTGACCCGAAAGATATCTGTAATTGAGTAATGACAGCTCACTAACCCTAATCTGGGAAACAACACTAATTGTTGAAGTTAGCAAGATTATGCAGTAAGGTATGAATTCTAGAGTACTGTAGTTGTGACTCTAAATTTTCTTGTCTGACTACATAAACTAGGTATAAGACAGTTGATCCAGACACTGTCCCTTTTGTTGAATTTCTCCTGCTGTTGGCCCAGATGCACATCTTAGATGACACTGTAAGTAGTGAGAATTGGAGGCAGTCTTTAATGTAGGCTGAACAACCGATCTCTATATTAGTATAAGGATAAATGGGCTGGATGTGACCCTCTCTCGCCCAAGTTCAGAACATTCATAGTTTGTCATTCAACCAGTGTCTGTACCAACACCAACAGACAGAATGAAAAACTAGGTTATTGATATTTTGATTCCCTTGCCGAAGGCAGGCAAGAAATCCATGGGATGGTGATGTCTTGTTTGTGTGTGTCACCCTGGCTTGGAAACTGTCAAGAAGGGAAAGCTACTTGACCTGCAAAGTTTGGGTAGTCCATCATGAGTAGATGATCCCATTTTTTCATTTTTAATACATGCCTTTAAATTGTGTTCTTATGTGGATTTTTTTTTCATTCCAGGTAAACAATGGCTCGTACCAAGCAAACTGCACGAAAATCAACTGGAGGAAAAGCTCCCCGTAAACAACTAGCTACCAAAGCAGCAAGGAAGAGCGCCCCATCAACAGGTGGTGTAAAGAAACCTCACAGGTACAGGCCAGGTACTGTTGCTTTGAGGGAGATTCGAAGGTATCAAAAGAGTACAGAACTTCTTATCCGCAAGCTGCCATTTCAAAGACTTGTGAGAGAAATAGCCCAGGATTTCAAGACTGAGTTGAGGTTTCAGAGTGCTGCTATTGGTGCATTGCAGGCAAGTTTCAAATTTTGTAACATGGTACCTTCCTACACCTTTACGGAAATTTAGGTGTTTGTGAAACAAAAATATTTTTAGAATAAATATGTGTGGATACAGGATGATAGTTTTTTCCAATCTTCTGTCACTCTGGTTTTGATGACATGAATTTTGTGTAGATGCTTATCTATGAGCTTGAATGGCTTAAAAATGAATAGAAATACTCTCTGTATGCCATGATGGTCCATTGTAGACACCCAATTTTTCTTCGAAATTGTAATATCAGTAGATGCCTTCAAAATGTATGAAACTTACAAAGTCATTACCAAAGCTATCATCACTGAAGTAATTCTTGATACATCAGGTGTTTCATCAGAATGCATTGCTATTGGCCAAGTCTCTAGTGTTCTATGCCATAGCAAAACAAGTTGACTTCCCTGAAATCTCCACAGAAGACATTGTGCCATGATTTGCCATCATGTAACGTGTTTATGAATTGTGGAAAGCTTGATGTCCCTGTCCATGGTAGGAATTCTGTCAGGAGGGAAAACATTCTGCCTAATATAGTTAAAAAATTTGCTGATATTGCTATTCTGATGAATTGCATGCTGCCTTGTCATAAATTATTAAGGTGAAGGATTGAAAATTCAGTTTTATTCTGTTGTTTAAATTGCCATTTGTTTTGATTTATCCTGCAGGAAGCAAGTGAAGCATACCTGGTTGGACTCTTTGAGGACACAAATTTGTGCGCCATCCATGCTAAGCGTGTGACTATTATGCCCAAAGATATTCAACTGGCTCGAAGAATCCGAGGCGAGAGGGCATAGGTGTAACAGGACCATTCAGAAATTGTCACTTCAGTTTGTTGTATATAGATAAAGCCCCCACAAGGAGCAATATATTTCTTGGGGCAATGCTGCACACTTAATGAGACCATACAAATTTGAGTGCTTCAAGAACAGGCAGACTCAGGAATCCTCTTGTTAAAAATTTTATCGAAGCATGAAAGAATACTTTTTCTCCAACAGTGTGGCTGCATCTCTACATCACCATCACAGACTTTTTATTGCAACTGCAAAGATTATGGTATGAGCATTGTTGTAGTCTTAGATTGGTTCTACTGGTTGTTGGTTGGCTTTAAAGTGAACTTGAACTATAACTTTTTGTAGTTTTTAAATTATTGGATGACATTGTCTTAATTGTTAATCTTTTATGTAAGGGGTTGAGAAGCTTTGTTCAAGCTGGGTGGTATTTCTATGCTGTTACTTGTTCAGGGGCATTCTCATCCTTGATAACTCTTACTTCTAGATGGTCTTTTAAACTGGACTTGAGAATCCGAAGTGATTGTATTCTGACAGTGCATCTATTGGGGTTCATTTCATTAGGTGTTGGTAAAGCAAATGCAGTGCGTTTGATATTGTCAGTCCATGATTCTACTATTGGTAAGTTTTCTCATGATGAATTTATGTCCAGTCTCACTTGAGAAGAAATTGGGGAAGGGTTTGCCTTGTAGGTGTTCAGCTGTGATAATATACTGTACATATGCCATTGTTTTTATTGTCTTTTAGTATTTCTTTAATCATGAGTTTGTATCTCTGCATTTTTAAACTCAGTCCAAGGCAGTGGGTACACCTTTTGAGAAATTGTGTGGAAAAGTGACATGTATTTGGTGTTGTCAGTTCTTCAGGTAGTGGAGTTGGTAAACAGTATGTGTCTTGAAGTAAAGAAAAAAAATCCCAAATGTGTGATCTAGTGTTTTGCAACTTTTTCTGGTAGATCATTGTGAACCTGTAACCAACATTAAGTCTAGGGAAATAGGGCGTTTAGAATACACCAAGATGACGTACAAAAGAAAATAGTGGTAATCATTGTCAAACCATTCAGTCTCATCAATAAGCTTCATCTTCTCAAAACATTATGCATGTGATGAGTAATGGTAGATACATCATTTAAATTTTGAAGTTTGGGTGAACATTCTATTCTGTCCACAAACATTGGTTTAAGAAAATATGGATGTTTTCTCTCAAACAAACACCATTTTTCCCTTTGAGGCTTTGTCACTATTGTGCATATTTTTTGTGCACCTTAGCCAGAGCTTGCACTATCTTTTTTGTTTATCTCTATTTTCTACTGGTCTTTGTGGATGTGGTTCATCTTTGTTTCAGATAATTTAACAAAATGGTGTGATGACTATGTAAAGAATAAATTGCCTGACTGTGACTTTTTGTGGTGCCTCTTTCTGTGGTCGTTTTGATCAAATGCAAGGTTCTTTTCTTATTGGATGTGCCTCAGCTAGAGTTGCCCCTTTAAAGACAATCTCTATCAGAAGGAACAATACCCATATTAAATCCTGCTATCCCTCTTAAAATCACTTCCACTTACAACCTACTATTGTACCTTATCGCCATCAATCTGACAGTTCAGCCAGATAGAAGGGTGACTGCAGTACTGTCTGTGTTGTTTGAACGAGTGGTGCTCATCACAAGAAGACATGGTAGCTACAGGATTCTGAAACCAAAAATACGTACTCATTGCCACTGGGAATAAATCATTCTCGAACGGGGACACTCAATGTGGGGGGGGGGGGGGCGGGGATGAGGTGAAAGGGGTATTTAACTCAAAATTTCAGATAGGCTTGATTGTTAAGATTTTTGCGACGTGGCACCAACTGCAGGGTAATTTAAACACCCTCTTGGTGTGTACTGTGGTGACGTTTTTGTTTCGACGGAAGAGAAACTTGATTCCGTATCTGTGCGCGTATTTGATAGAATGTGACGTTTCATGAAAAGGATGATGAATATTCTTCAAACTCATGTGTAAGTTTGCCATATTAAGAGGGGCCTAGTTGCTACTCCATTCAGCGATCTGTTCCGCCAGTCAATCTAATTCAGATATGAAAATATTCATATCATACTGGGAGGTTTGCTCTTCAGCGGATTGAGAGTACCTTATATTATTAATCGCAGAACCATTCACGTTTCTGTGAAAAAAAATATCAGTCCAGTAGAAGTATATCAACGTGCCACGATGTGTCTTGCGTAATCATTATAGCGTCACACAAGATTGTGAAACACCACACTTACATAATACAATAGTATTAGAGACAGTTGGCTTGAAATTCGCGCATCTAGTACCGTTCGTAGTGAGTGATATTCCACTCTACGCACACAGTTGACTAAGTTGAGATTGCCAGCTTCAACCAATATTGGACTGGATGGACCTTATGTCACCAAGGCCTACGTAGGAAAGGTTTAATTTTATTCCAGAGAGAAACATTTTTAACATATGGTTCTACTCCTCCCTTAATTTCCAACTGCGAGTTTTAGTGACGTCTCAACTAGTAGTAATGTGGAAGCCAGGCCGGTATTGGATCAGGTAATAATAGCCTTACTTACTATGTAAAGTTAGGCCTACTTAGGCCCCACCTATTCCTTAGCCGAAGTTAAAAAAAGTGAATGGTAGACTTGTAAAATTCGCCTATTCTCCTACGGTCCACTGTACGACTGGTAACCAATTTAGAGTAAACAAAGACGCTTGTGACAGTACCAGTTTCAAGGCTGTTAGTGCTAAGCCGTAAGTGTAAGGTTGGAGGTTTGTTTAGGGTTACGTGGCAGGGCAATTGGGCATTCAACCATCACGCTGTGGACCGTAGGAGAATAGGCGCATTTTACAAATCTGCCAAGACTGCCATGCACATTTTCTTTAACCTAATCCTAAGTAGTATGTAGGGCCTAAGAAACGTTTACCAGTTATTTCGCCCCCATGCAAATTCGCCCTCAATCGATTTACTGAATCGAAGTTATCCGATGGAAAGTTGTTCCGCCCTGAAATACCTACCAGTTTGCCCCCTTGAGCTTGTAAGTTATAAAACAATATATGTAATACAATACAGTTGCCATTCTACATGACCAAAAGGTAGAGGGAAAGTTAAAGTAATTGTAATGGTAGTACTTGCAAACGCAAAAAAGAAGACTACCCGAGGGTTTCCTTACTGCAGGTGCTCTTTTATTGAGGTGACCTCCATGAAAACTGTGAAAACATACACATGAAAGTGATAAGTACAAAGTAACGTTTTTACAAAACATATGAAATACTGTGCAAAAACATTTAAATGATATACAAACAAGCAATTAACATACAAAATATACAGAATATGGTACATAATATACAAAAATGACATTCGAATTGTACTCAGAAAATTGCCCGTTTTCAACTCCAAATGTAAAGTATTTCGTCATTACCTCATGCCCATTAATTCTTAATGTCAAACTTCGCATATAAATACACCCATGAATTTACAGTGTCATCAAGAAACATGAGGTGTAAGCACTTACGAAAACCAAAACTCTCAAACATACCTCCTTGGGGTCTCTCAGCCACACCCATGGCAGGAAAGCAAAAAAAGGAAGAAGTAAAGAGTCTGACGGTTGTGTAGCCTATAACGGTTGTGTTGAGTGTTCTTCCAGAGAGGTCTGAGAGCTGAGTGACCACTGACGAGAGAATTCCAATGCAGGCTTGCCGCACAATGCACTGGAATTCAGCTGGTCAGCATTCCGATCTAAGTTCGCATGTGCTCAGACAAATGAATATGCAAGTCCATTACAGTAACGTAGTGTGTAGTAGAAACTTTCCTCTACAAGCTAACTGACATCAAATGTAGTTGTGATAGCTTTCAACTACAATTTTCACGATAGGTAATTGTTTTTGTAATAGCAAAAACTGTTACAGTTAAAATAATGTATGGAAGAGTTTGGAAAAAATGATGAAAATTTGGAACAGAATATCGCCACCATTTATAAAAAATGACAATGTTCAGACAATATTTTGCTTAATATCCATGCCAGTGGAAGACCAGTTATTTGCTGTTGTGAGATATTTTCTTTGAGTAATATTTTATCCAACTGAGACAAACACACTTGTCCGTTTACGAATCAAATAAAATCATGATTAATTTAAATGTTGAGGATAGTGCAAGGCTGTAGGCTATCAGGTGAAATTCCAATAGAAACTGGCACACTCTTAATGTACTCTCCAGCATGCATGCAAAACATGCATGCAATCAACTTTGCTGACAACCAATCAGGTGTGGGGCTGAAAAAAAAGAAGAAAAAGATGAGAAAACACATGAATAACACAATGAGCATAAGAAACAAAAAAAAAAAATGTGAAGTTTAGTGAAATACCTGATAACACTATTACCACTAAGGTAAAAACAAAAATTTACATTTAAAGATTAGTAGGCGACCTAGTCTGCACTGTTGAACTGCCTCAGTAGTTCTTTGGGGGCAAACTGTTAAACAGCGTGGGGCAAACTGGTAAGTTGGGGGCAGACTGTTTGGGGCAAACTTTCAAGGGGGCAAAATGATGCTGGGTTACCCTTTTACTTTAGACTAGCCAAACAAAAATTTTAGCACAACCTGGTCCTATAGTAAATGGTAGGTCTTCAGGATTTCTTTGTGAATAACCATTAACAACAATGTATAAAATAAAGACCTTGTAACAGACAAATCCGTGTTTCCGACCAGTACATAGCAATGATACCTATTTAATTTACCAAGCAAAATTGTGTACATTATGAAAATGAAATCAGATGCACAGACTTGCCAATCTCAAACATGGCAAGCCTCATGTTTTCTGCAAGAAGAGCTGGCTCTAGGTCACATTCCAACTTATAGGAGATTATACAAAAATGTCTATATAACTAGGGACATTGAAATTTTTCCTTCACCCTCTTAATAATACACTAAAAATAATAACTACCTGTAAAACCACCAATGGAAAGCATCTGTGGTCTACATAAGGAAATGTTCATCTTTTGTTGCATGAAAGTGATTTTCACCATGAAATCTGGTATTTTCATTGTGAGGTGATGCTTGAAACCTTGAGACACTGAGTCAAACAGTTAAAGTTATCAAATGTGGATACATGTCAGTCAAACTATGTACTTACCAGTTTTTTCACCTATCAAGTACATTATGACTTGAAAAAGAGGCCAGTTCGACTTCTCTACAGTAGGTTTAATTTTAAACTTCAGGAAGTTTAACAACATCCCTTCTGTGGTGTTGGAACTGTCAAATTGACCTTTCTTGGTCCAGTGAGGTGCAAGAGAAGGAGATACAACAGCAGTTTCTTTTTTTGAAGTGGCCTAGTTTCCGCCGTAATCGTCTCTTTTGTTCACCTCTTGAAGATTCAATGGGATTAAAGGGTATTAGGAACTTAACGTAAAAGGTCTATGTTTTCTGCTCCATGCTGTAAATTACCTATCAGCAAATTTGGTCTATAGCTATAGCATTGCCAGTCGTTATTCTTGAAAATCAGTTTTCAACTTCCGACGCGGTCCGACGCCTATCGCAGTGGAAAAATTTGATGGTGTGTAACTTATTGAACATGGATACACCCTCTGCAAACTAGGAAAATCAGTGAAAATCGATAAAATGCAACAGTAAAATATAGTCTTATGATCATTTTCGTCATTTGCATACAGCAAAGGTCTGTGTCTTATTTACACATACCAGTCTGTCTTGATTCCAAAGAGATAGCCAGTTGTTTCGAATTTTGAGACAGTGGTTTTGAGTTGATTGTCGGCAATGAACTTCGCATGAAAGATTTTTGCTACGCAATCCTTTTCAAAGATTACAAGCAGGTGTGAATGGAGATTACTTGGATGTCCCTAGAAGTAAGATACATCAAACAAAAGTAAAATGGCACTCTAAGTTGTTCTCATCCCTTTATGAATTGAAAGTTATCACGCCGGAGGAAATCTAACAGAATTAGCATAACTTAACCATCCCGTTGTATCTCCTTCTCTGGCACCTCCCTGCTTGGTCTAAGAAAATATCTCAAACTTTCAATAATGCTATCAAAGTGCTAAGGTTGTTGAAAAAGAATTTGTGGAATTGTTCTTCTGTTTTTTCCCATCCATCAGAGAAACTGCATGCCAATCTCTTGTTAAACCAAAGCTGGAGTATGCCAGCTCCATTTGGGATCCTAGTTGCCTTGGTCATGTTTAATAATTATGTTGAAAAAGTACAATGTGGTGCTGCACAATTTGTTACAAATGGCAGTAAAATCCTGTCACACCAGCAGTATTGGAGGCATGCTGAAGTACCTGACCTGGGATAAACTTGAATTGCACCAGGCTAAGGCATGGCTAATTACTCCTCTATAAGAAAGTCATGGTGGCATACCAAGTTCACCTATCCTGACGATCTGGTCGACGTCTGTAGTCTCAGTACACTAGGAAACAGACATGTATACAAATTAGGGCACACAGAAAACTTAATAAAAAATAAGACAAGTAGGCAATCCACAGAGTTGCAAATCTCATACCTTTCATTTTGCATACCCATTCTCCCAAAGTACGCTGAGCTGTATAATTTCATCAGTGATTCAGATTGCTGGTTGTGGTTAGAAGTGCTGAATATTGAATACCGCAAGGAATGTAAGGTGGTCTACCATTTAAGTGTCATTTTTTAGACTTTAACACTCACTGATGCACAATACCTTTTCCATGTAATTCAAAGAAAATATCTTTATGTGTATTTTGGTTTCCATCATATTGCTTTGTGTGTCTTAAAAGGTTCCTTTTTTTGCATGTTCTCTTGCAGACTTTACTCTGCAATTGGAATAAGGCATGCTGGCACCCCACCTAGTGGAACTTTACCTGTATTACTACATCACATAGAGGCCAGCTGCCATCAGAGGAAGCTCTTTACCATGGATGCAAGAACAGGTGAAAAGAAACCGATCGTGACTCCCGAAGAGGACGATAATGAACCGATCAAGTTTTCAACCAGCAAAGCGGCTTCGTGGTCTGTTGATGAAAGCTTTGGTAAACGACATAAGAGGCCATACAGGACTGTCATCCCCATCAGTTTGTCAGCCATATTAATCTTAGCTTGGGCTTTTCTCAGATCTGAGAGTGAAATAGATAAACAGTTAGAAGTCGGGTTAACCGAACGATTACCAGAGAAATTTTCTGAAGAGGACGTCAAACAGTTCCAGCCTTTACCAGACTGGACAAAAACTTTAAAAGAGCAGGAACAGAAGGCCTCCAAATGAAGCAGCCGTTTGTGCATGCCTTGTTGAACAGAAGAAGAAATTAACAACATGTGACACGCTGAGCGACTACCTACAATGAGTATATGCATATAGGGTCAATCATGTTTCTGGGGGGGGGGGTGATTTTTGCCTGGATTTAGAATATGGGAACAAGTTGCAAGAATTTCGTGGCTCAGCCTTTATTCTCATCTCAGTGCCATCACATTGGGTGTTTTCAGGGGGGATGGGGGATCATGTAGCAGTGGAAATACAGTATCCCTTTCTTATATTGGGCACCCAGTATTTTGTACTAGGGACTTAGGATTGTGGAAGACTAAGCAGAGTACCATCGTGATTTGGTGTGGAATGTACTAACAAAGGATGGGGTAAAAATAGCTCTTAAATCACAGGAAATTGCCCTTCCAAAGTTCTGCATATGTAGCCATGGAGCAACTTGTCTGTCTTGTCTGTCTTGTAAAATCCACAATTTTTGCTCGAGTTGCCGTCCATATGGCCCCTACCCCTCTCTTGTATGCTTATGACAATGAAAACCACAAGATCAGAGTCATTTCAAAGTTAGTAGGTTGGAACTTGACAAATATGAACCAACAAATTAGTTCTTTGTGGTTCACACAAGTGGTGAGAAGCTTGCCGCAATTCTGACATGAATCCTGTGCCATTACATGACAATGGTAATGTTAAACTGTTAATGTTTAAATTTGAACATTGTAGCTTTGTCAGGAATTTATCAAAATTTCTGAGGAATTTTGCAACTGGCACATGCCAACCTGTTTTATCTCAGACATGACCATTGGATTTCTCAGAGTTTTCAGAAGTAGTAATATGTAAGGATATGATCAAAGGTGCAATAGTGGACAGATATATTAAATACTTTCCACATGCTCTACCTGATAAAGTCAGAAACTATGCCAAAAACAGTGTAACAAGTCACAGTAGATGTATGCTTACTTAGTTACTGGACACAGTGTCCTATGTTCGGATAAATTCTTCTGTTGTGAAGTAGTTTGAAATTGAACGATAGTGACTTTCGTTCATTGCTGGTAAAGTGCCTAAATTTACTGGCAGCTGTCTGTCAGTTAAGCAGTTTATTCATCAGATGTTATGTACTCATCTGCCAGTGCCCTCAGTAACCCTCACAAATGGGTATTCCATTCATTTGTACCATCAGCGCCAAAACAGAAATGCATCTTTTGCCTGCATGTTTTATTGCTTGCATTTATACTTGTGGAATAATATGCTTTTATAATTTGATTTGTCATAATATTTGCCTGGATGTCTTGTATTTTCAGTGCTCTGTTGTGTTAAATGTTCTGACATCCAAAGAAGTATAATGGAACTTGAGTTGCATGTGTTTTCCCTTTTTTCATTTAAAGGGAAATAGGGCGTTTGTTTTAGAGAAAGCATTAATATTTTTGGAACCAATGTTTGTGGACGTAGAATGATAGATTATTCAAAATAAGAAAGCATAGTAGCCTTCTTTTCAAGAAATTAGCTTCTCACAGATAGAAATTCAGTTATTTCTTACTCAACACTAATTTGTTCACCCAAACTTTTCAAAATTCAAATGATGCATCTTGCGTTACTCATCATATGCATAATGTTTTGAGGAGATGAAGCTGTGGTAGATGTTTATTGATAACACTGAATGATTTATCAATAATCACCGCTACCTTCTTTTGTATGTCACGATGGTGTATTCTAAACGCCCTATTTCCCTTTAATACTAGACTGAGAACTAGACAATCTTTTGGCTTCACAAGTCATTCAGATGTCAGGAGACAATATTTCTCAAGTGTTCTAAGATGTGCTGTATTTACCCAATCTGAAGAAGCCATCTCATTTATGCAATTGAATTATACATTCTTTTCCATTTATTCTCTGAGCTCTTGGCAAATACAGACTGGGATGAAAATATCTTCACTCCCCTGACTTTTCCATTGGAGGGACAGAGCACACAAGCTTCCCTGCCCCGTTTCCGCTGCCCCGCGGAGTTATGACAAGCCCTGTGTCTCCTAGCCAAATGTTACTAGACGTAGTCTAGGTAATTAGGTAGACTAGGGTGGGTAAGGTCTCCTGGGAAACGGGTGGTAGTTTTAGCGTTTACAATGCATGATGGGTATGAAAACCTGGGTTAGGCACTACTCAAAGTCCCATTCGCAGTATGGTCCATGGTGCCTAAAAAGATAAAGGCTTTTCCTTTAGGTACCACTCAAACAGTTCATTGTGACAAACCATCAACATCGTACAAAAAGATATGAAGGAGAAGAGCATTTTGCTGAATTTCATGTACTGGGCCATAGGGTTCACATGGGGCCTTGGATGAAAACTGTTTCATACAAATCTATGACCGCATGTGGGAAGAGTCCCATATTGAAGTGACTACCGAATTTCATAAAATGTGGCATAGTGTCCACATAGGACCTTGGACGAAAAATTTATGAACATCTGAATGTACCAATAACAGAGTAAGACTGTGACAAGTGACAGAATTTGAATAGATGGAATACAGGGCCTACATAGGACCCTCAATAAAGACCCTCATTTGAGTTACCGCTAATTTACAAACCATCAATCATTGAGCAAGAGAACATGAAGGAGTAGAGCGTTTTGCCGAGTTTCATAATATGGGCCACAGTGTCCACATAGGACCTTGACCAAATGTTTTTGAACACCCTAAATGGCCCACCATCCAAGAAACACTGTATCCAAGTGTCATAAAAGTCCATGAAAGCATTGGGAGGAGAAGCATCTTTAAAGAGGATTTCATTATATGGCCGACAATGGGCCTTCTAAAAATTCCTTAACTCCCCGAAGGTACCGCTAACAGAGGATTATTATGACAAACCGAAAATCTGTATGAGGAGATATTTTGCTGAATTTGGGAAAATGAACCTAAGGATTCACATGGGACCTTACATCAAATTTTTTGAATACCACAAATGACGCTCCACCCAAGCAATATTGTGTTCAAGTTTCACACAAATTTATGAAAGCATGTGGACGGAGTTAGCGTTGATGTTTACCGCCCCACCGTATCGCTTTTCGATGGATCTGTCAATGAAAGGAAATGGGATACTTCGATTATCTTCATCAAATTTCTGTTTGCACGTACGCAGAAGTATGCACTGCACCATCAAATGATCTGAGACGTAATCACTTTGCAACGTCAATCGCAATAAAAATTGCAGCTGTAACTTAATTCATATCTTCTTCAAATGAGTGTGCATCATCAAATGACTTGGATACATCACATGTACATGTAGAAACTTCACACCTTCGTCGAATAATGAGTGTACATCATCAAAAGACTTGACTTACGTATGGTAACTTCATCCCATTATCAAATGATAAAAAAGCATCATCAAATGACTTCAGTCCTCAAATGAATAAGTTATGTCGAAATAAATTGGTACAAATAACGAGCCATAAGTGTAAGTTATTGCAGCGTGGACCCAGCAGAGTGAATCAGCGGGAATTTCCAGTGACTTTGGCGAGAGAGTGCACTCAGTGGATCAGTGGATTGAAAGATCGCCCATCCTCTCTCGCAAATTAAGCTGGGAAAGTAAAAACCAAGAAGAATAACTGTAATTGATCTTATACTTGTCATATGTGAAATTCATGTTTGTTATAATATAGTCATGTGACAAGGAATCACAAAGCGTTTTGGCTTCCTGGTTTTCGTTGTTGTTGGGGAAAAATAGATTTCCTCTGTACCGGGCCACTGACATTAAGGTATCTTGGTTCTGTGTTTCAAAGCTCCAAGTTTGTTTGAGGCCAAATTAACTGATTGCAAGTGGCAGCCAGGTGTAGTAAAATGTATCTGACTCTCCTCTCACTGGAGAGCTGCACTTGGAGGTCATGAAATGAAACTCCATGGACACTACTTTTTCTGATTATCTGGACAAATTGATATCTATGACTGTGTTTGCTGTCCTTGTGACGTCATTCAATGTTATACAACTTAAGCTGAAAGCGTCACTTTGAAAAAAAGTTTTCCTTTATGACGTCATAACAGGGACCCACTCACGCATAGTGTATTTCTCCACAGTAAGTCTAAATGCTTCTACTAGCACATTTCTTTCAAGGATTTGATACATACAACTTGATATTTTTTTGGTCGTGAGTCTTTTCAGGTGTTCAAGAATTTGGTCCAATTATTTTTTTTAATTTTTCTTATTTTAACGTCCCATGTATAATACTCAGGAGTAGGTGTTTATGTTTCTTGCCTCTACTTAGCTGAAATAATGAACGTTGTGTGGTCAAACGTCATTAATGTTTACACAGTTCAGGTGTTTTATCTAAATATTTTCTTTGGGACGTCATCTTAAGGGAAATTAAAAGAAATTAAGGTTTCTTCTCTCTGTTGGGGCACTTTCCGACATATTTTGTCATTTGTACTAGACCTTTCTTACCACAAATCTGTCGCTAAGGAAATATGCTTGCATCCGATTTGGAAGAAGAAAGAACAGCAATTATTAAGTTGTTTGTCGCAATATGAAACCACTGCAATAGGACGATTTCCTCTTGAGTAAAGCATGATGAAAAATCTATTTGATGATAATGTTCACGTCTAAAACAACCTGCCCCTCTTCAGTTACCATTTTGTGCTGCCAGTGACCGAACTTCAGGGATTGAGTAGAGTCCGAGTGTCGAAGCGTGGTATATGCCGCATGTCTACGTGTGTACACGTTTTCGCTCTCGTCACAGTTAAATTACTTATCATCACATGATTTAGTGATGTTGTAAAAGTTGTTAAATGAAAACGACTCCCTCGAAGACGATGAACTGCCTCGAACGGACACGCGGACACGTTGAGAATAATCAGCCGAACAAGCCTTTTTAAATTTGCCGTAAGTCGGACTGTGTTGAATTTATTATCATCACACAGCATTTCAACAACACCGGTCGTAGCCGGGACCAAATGGTGTTAACCGTCTGAGATTCAGAATCGTAATGTCTAATTGTTATTTCTTTACTTCCAAAAACCCGTTTAAATCACTTTTAAAACAAACACGCGTTTCCCATTAGAAATCACGCAACGATCAATTTACATACTTTTAACCAATATTGGGACGTCACAATGCAATAACTTTTTAAATGCATTTCATCTCTATCATTATAGATGTCAGCAAGTGAATTGCTGATACCATCAATTGCATGTATTAGTGTGATATATACTGGCAATAAATCAATTAATATCAGCAACTGATTTGTTGATATCAGCAAATGATTTGTTGATATCATCAAATGAATTAGTGATATGTCCTGTTTGGTGATATCAGCAAATAATTGCTGATATTATCAAATAATTGGTGATATCAACAATTTGGTTATTTATACCATTAATTCCTTTGATAATATTAGCAAATCAGTTTTATTTGATGATATCAAGAATTAATTGTTGATATCAACAAATAATTGCTGATATCAAAAACTCATTGGTGATATGAGTGAACCATTTGATGGTATCAGCAAATGACTTAATGATATCATCAAATGAATTGGTTATATTAGCAATTAATTGCTGATATCATCAAATAATTGCTGATATCAGTAAATGAACTAGTGATATCAACAATCATTTGATGATATGAACATGATTAAGATATGATATCAGATTTTGTTGATATCATCAAATGATTTGCTGTTATCACCAATAAATTGTTGATATCATCAAATATCGAATAAAAGTTAAACGGCTTGCCGTACGTCCGCTACGTGAGGTAAATGCCCGTTGAGATCTTGTAAATCGGTGAAATGCGATAAAGGGATTTCCCAATGTTTACAAATCTTCTGGCAATAGAAGGATATTGTTAATGTTTATGGGAAGTCATCTTGTAATTTTACAATATTAAGCTCTGAATATTCCCCCTAATAATTTTAATTAAAATTTTATCTTTGTGTGACATTAGTGTGGCATATATATACAAGCTTATATTCTTGATTTGAGACTTTTCTGTTATTTAATTATTAAAATTGCTAGGGAAAGACATGCACATTTTGTTTTTAATATGGCGGCCCCCTTGAAAACCTTTCCCGCGTCCAGTTTACCAAGCTAATGTCGCAACTTACTTCGGCACACTCGCTTGGAAGTTTCGTATGTAGTTAAATGCTGAAATTTGAAGGAGGATAAATCCTTGCGTATGTCATTACACATAGTATTGTAAAGGTCAAGCATTTTTGATGATCAAAATATGACAATGATCAGTCCACAGGTCGTCCTAACGTTAAGTAAAATATTACATTACATACCTAGGCTATGTCTTAAAATTATATGTGTTTCTATAATTAAACATGACCTATGCGAATAGTGTATATAGTTAACGCTAGGACGACCTGTGGCTCCGTCTAGGACCTACGTAATGTAACGTACCGACGTAACGTAAGTTAGTACTAATAGTAATAGTCTGTGATACTGCATTAGTAGCAGTGTCAATTGAAAAGAGTAAGTTCGTGTGAAACATATTTAGGCCTAAATCTAACTTAAAGACAAAAACTCATCACCCCAGACAGTTTCAATTCTCCCAACCAGCTACATGTAGTCCCTCCCTCCGCCTGCCTTAAATTCCTCCACATGTGTAATGAAATTCAAAACAATGGCTCCCTGTGTACCTTGTGTTTATGAGCTACTCTACACGATTGCATCTTTCGAATTTGATGCCAGTCAAAGAGTACTGTAACTTAGAACCAGTTCAGAATTTTGCTTTCCAGAAGGTAAAAATATAGCTTAGGGTGATGAGTTACGGCCTTTAAGTAACTCAATAGAACCATTAAGTGTATCTAAGTTGTGTAGCAAAATACAATTGCAGAGGCAGGAATTTTGTTAATAATACTGGCGAATTTGTAAAGTGATGTGCTGTAGCCTAGAGAAAATGCATACAATACACATAGGCCTAATCCAACCTAGTCATGTAACAGTATTTATATATTCATGTACTATAAATAAGTATCCATCCCCTAACCCTATCCCCTAACCCCAAATCATGACACCTAACACGATCCCCTAACCCTGTTTTCTAACGCTAAGCAATCCATCCATCATTCAGTCTATTTTAAGAGCGTGAGGCCCATTCATAGGTACGCTGTTTCCACTCCACTGAATATGTACGATAGCCAGTTACGGTACGCATCACTTCCGAGCACTGATTCTAAATTAGAGCCATGACAGGCATAACTTGTCTTAGATAAATTATCTAAGTTCTTGTAGTAGCATAGCTTACTGTACAGTAGTATCATGCATCGTGTTGTGTTAATTGAATGAATTAGGTAAGTAGTATGCACTACTGTAAGCATGTGCGCAACTAGGTAGGGAACTTGTGTCTTTGTAACAGACAAGTGCACATAAAAGCGAACTTTCAATTGGTTTTAATGTCATTCTTTCAAGAATTGAGGCATTAGTAGCCAATAACAACATGTGTTTCAAGAGAGCATTTTTTTTCTCCTCATTTTTGCAAGAATTTTTATTTGCATGATGAACAATTGAGTAAGGGCCATTTTGACAACAACCTGAACACATTAGGGAAGAAAAATGATGCATGAAAATAATGCCTGTATTTCCCTCCTAAAAATTGTAACTTTGCGGGATTTTAGAAGCTAGCTACGGGAACTGCACAATCGTACACCTTTGCGCGAACACAAATCGAGTTTGTTGTCATGATAAAACCTAGTCAAATCTTTATCTTGACTTGATGTCAGGAAATTTAGATTCTCCCATAGTGTTGTTAGTGAATGGAATAGTCTCCCTGAGTGGGCTGTCAACTCCAGTTCTGTACACTGTTCCAAGGTTAACATTGGCAAGGATTTTTCAGATTCTGGAAGAATTTAATTGTTCCTTTGTGTCTGAGTGGTTTGGGTTTGTTTCTATCGTTTTGGGCCTATGTCTTCAGGGAATTTTATGGAGCATTTGAACCTTGTTTGCCCTTTAACTTCTTATGTTATATGTAATTGAATATGGAGATATAGCTCTTAGCTTCATATAAAACTATTTGATCACAACCTAATACAACTTCTTTTTGTGGGCCAAGAGCATTTTTCATCTTGCACTTATTTTGTCATCTCTTCTGCTTCAAAATGCATTGCCTGTTGCCCCAAACTTTTATAGACTTACCCCCACCCTTCGTAATTTTTTTTAAGGCTTACTGAACGCTCAGACCCTTTTTTTTTTCACAATTACAGTCTATGAAGCTGAATTTTAACTTTACAGTATATGCAGATAGCCCAGTGGAAAGTGCATCACTCTGCACAGTACAAGGAAACATGGGCCTAACCCTACCCTTACCCTAAAAGGTCATTTTCTTGTTGTTTCATGCTCAGTCCAGTCGGTCGGTCAGTCGGTCGGTCGGTCGGTCGGTCGTTCGGTCGGTCGGTCGGTCGGTCGGTCGGTCGGTCGGTCAGTTAATTAGAAGTGTTTGGGGTACAAAGTGCTTGGGACGCAAAGTCTTTTTTAGTGGAAATTGAACTCTACTGGCATATGGCAGCAAAACGTAGAATATTTTGTGTAACTTTGGTTACTTAGTCAAATAACTCATTCTTGTTTAAATGCTGTATCGATGAATCAAGAGATTATGAAAACTTCTTGACGTATATGAAGCTTACGTGTTTGGCAGACCTTTGAGTATGATGTACATGGAACACACACTGGGGTGACATTTATGCCATGAAAATATATCGCAGATTGGGTCAATCTAGACAGTTTTCTTTAGCTGGTGTTTAGTGATATTAACACTAGATAATTGATGATCTTTCTCTTTGTTTTCAACAGAATAATTTTCGACGAATGAGATATTCAGAGGAGGGAACAACGTTAACAACGTAACTATAAGAATTTGAAACAAGAAATGTGTGACTTACACATTTTGCATGTAAATGAAGCTTAACGTTTCCTTTTCCTGTGCAAGGTTCTGTTTGATATGGCAAAATGTGAACTTTCACAAAACAAAGGGTTCTCTGGATTTCGTAGGAGTTAGAAGATTCATTGGTACTACGCTGTCAACGATGACTCGACGTCCTGTTGGTAACAGGGTCCTCTGTGTAGCAGAGAAAAATGATGCGGCGAGGTCAATAGCAGAGATTATGTCTAGAGGTGGATTCAGACGGGTAAGTGTTGAAACATTTTTCGAACAGCTCTCGTAAAGTTGAATATAATTAGATGTTTTGAGATGTGTAAGGTACCTTTTTTGTCAAAGTCATATGTCTAACTGAATCTGAGGCAGTTCCCCATTTAGATTGACTTCTGCTGTATTCAAAAGTGATAGCATTAAGGGTATATGTCGAGCATCTTGAAGTCTTCCTGAAATGAAGTTTGGAGCTTCAAGGAAAACATCTTTTCTTTTTTGAAAAGCTTTCCAGGTAGAATGTATTTTGTAATATTGCAATGTGGTGTAGACTTGCTAAATGAACAAAAGTGTTTCCTGTTGTGATCACGGAGTTGAAGGTCATGAAGACATTAGTAGAGAGACTACACTGACTGAGTGTGCTGTCAACTACTGGTAACAGTCAAGAAAAAAAATGCTGATGAAACTCAGAAGATGAGGGAACTGCAGTTGAAGTAACAAAATCCCTACTGGCCTAATGAAGTTTCAGTTACTCGAAGAATTCCTCAGTATGTACATATTTCCAAATATGTAATGTTTCATATTTCTTCTAGGGTGAAGGCTTTTCCAGATTCAATAAACTCTACATGTTTGACTACAACATGTTCAACCAGCAGTGTACAGTAACGATGACATCGGTGTCTGGGCACCTCATGAATTATGCTTTCACTGCAGCATACAAGAACTGGTATGATACCTATGCATACTGTCATATACTTCTGTACAGTTTCTTTGTAAGATAAACATGGAGAACAGTAGACATACTCACTTTTCTTTGTGATGCTTGCAGGTAGTCTTTTCATGTTTTCTGAGATAAGATGGAGGTCTGTTCATTCACCAACATAAACTATTCAGTGAAAGTAATTGCATATTTGTGTTAGAGATCCCAGTTTCATGAGATATGGGGAGCTGAGAAGAGTGGAGGGTGGGTTGGCAGTTTGGCACTAACTGCCACAGACTTCTTTCCAAAATGAAATATCTTGGCTTGTATCTCTTTAAATGCATACTTGTAATTTAAGATTAAATGGTTTGGATGTTTGATTTTTAACCACAAAAGTCTTTCCAGATAGTTTTCACTAAAATTCTTTTACCAACAAAATTTTTTTAACAAGTTTAATTTGAACTATTTATAGGAGAGGATGTAATCCTGTGGCATTGTTTGATGCGACTATACACAAAGTCTGTCCAGAAGATTACAAGGATATCAAAGTGAGTGTAGTAATTCTATTTTCTAACTACTGTATGGCATTTTGTAATTTGAAATTCCTTGTCAGTAGACAGTGTGCCTATTTTAAGTAAAAGGACATGCTACACCTCACACTACCAAATAGTAAGTTATCTTTGATAACTCTTTCAGTGATATGGAGTGTGTCTTTCATGAAAAGTGGTTTCTCTTGAAAAAGAAAAATAACAAACAAAAATGTAAACAGCTTTTTAGCTCACACACCAAGTGTGTGAGGTATTAGAATGAGGCTGATGTCGTCAACTTTTTTCAAAAGCCTTCTCTTTCTTTATTTTTTGAGATATTTGTCTGAAATTTTTTCAGTGTGCTTTTTGGGATAGACATATTTTTTTCCACCTAATTACATTTTGACTGGCTTAATTTATAGGTGAGTTGCAATGTAATTTTTGGAGGAAAATTGGATTTTTGGTTGCTCTTTTGCACATGGCACTCTAACTGAAGGGGTTTAGCTGGAGAGCTATTCTGTGGTCACTCTAGTAAACAATAATCAAATTTTACGGTTGGACTGGACAGCCTATCTGCCCTGTGGGTCATCGAGTCCAACTGAACTATCACCTATCGATATCACATTCGGATACTAGTAAATTGACACGCAAATTACGTTAGTGAAGCATGTGGCTTAGTGATCATTGTAAACTCTTAAGAAACGTTGATAAACAGAGTTGATTTGTTGCATCATCAACACTGCAGTGTTTTTACAATGTGTCCATTGACTTGGATTATCTTAAAGTGATTGCGTGTGTATTGAAAACCAAAAAGATAAGATTATGTTTGATCTTAACTTTTTCTTTATTTTTAAATGTACACGCAAGGTTGTACATGAACGGATTATGTCTTTCATTGAAGGAAAATGACAATAACTTCTTCGTTAAGCAACGGGATTGGCATAAAAACAGTAAAAAACAGAAATCATATTTGAAAATTAACCGTTCTTACTATGACCGCCTACATAATGAATATGCAACAGTACAGGTCCATTACTGTATCAAAAACATTCTACTCAAATAGTCATTCCTTGGTAGGTATCGGGAATTGTAGTATTTGGTGAAAGGAAACACTGTTACAAATAACCTATGAACTGAACACAACCTTGCCCACGGCGTCAGTTATCCTGAGTTGTAACTGAATATTTAATACCAGTATACTTCCCATTGGTTTGCTCAAAGAAACACACCGTTGATTTGAATGAAAACTGTCAACCACTACATTATCGTATTCTACACTTTTTGTCGTTATGTTAGAAGAATTTGAAATCATATGGCAAAATTAACCAACTGAAACCGATTTATTTTCCCAGATTGTCTGAATGGTGTACTTACAAGCCTTACCAAACTTTTGGAGATGAAATTTCAACATTTTTACTTTTTGCCTATGCAAGCAAAATCACTTTAAATACTGCCCATAGTAAAGTTTGAATATGTACAGAGAACAGCAAAAAAAAAAAAAAAGAATTACAATGCTCAAACGTACAAAACATGTACGGTCTAATTTTACAACCATTGCAAAAATCTAGTCCAGCGCACATTTCAATTTAGATCCAGCCAAAGCCAGCTCTGACAGGATCTAAACATTATCCATTGCATCCTTACATATCACAGAGCCTAAAGTAGATTTAACCTTCTCTGCAGACCATAGCTGGTACACCTAATACCATTTTTCAACATCACGTGTCGAAATTAATATACTACACTGGCATATGATAATGTGTCAACAAGATGCTTTTTGCATGTAACATTTTGTCACCTTTCAAGTACTGTACTTTCATTTTGGAACGCCACAAACAAAGATTACATCTACTTAGTTCAGTGACTGCCCTAAGTTTTGACACACATATGTTCCGACACCCTTATATTTCGATATGTACACTTAAATTACAACAGCAGCAGTTGATCAATGCGTCATTACTATGCCGAGCATTATAGCTGGGACACTAAATGGTGCCTGATGTAATGAATGTGTTGTAATATTTGAGTGTCAGAACATGGGGTGTGGGAACACAAGTGTGTCAGAACATAGGGCATAGGGCTAAACCCTCAGTTCAATTGTGTGAGCTACAGCAGCATTGCTGCACTAGTTTTTGGGTTTGGTGGTTCTTTGTAAATGATCTCAATAAAGGCAATGTTTTTTTCCCTTGACCATGCAGCCATTAAAACCATACAATATGTCAGTTCTTAAGAAACAAGATGCATCTTCCTTTCCAGATGTACTTAAGGCTATTTCAGTTCTTGAGAGAAACTATGTAGTTAACCTGTAGAACCGACTTGTGTCTTGTTTTCAAGACTACAGCATCCTATATCGTTCTTGTTTGATCTCCTATGAAAGGTTAATATGGTTATTGCAAGTTGTTAATTTTGAGATGTAGCATAACGCAGTTTTTACATTTAACTGAATCGTTGCAGAGAACACTTGAACGTGAGGCTCGTAAGCACGACGTCCTCATCGTGTGGACTGATTGTGACCGTGAAGGAGAAAACATTGGCTTTGAAGTCATCAATGTTTGTCTTGAGGGTATGACACTATCTTCTTTCCAATCTTCTGATATTCCCCTGATCTTTCAGATACGTTGTCAATTCACAAAATGCAGATTACAAAGTAGCAGTAAAGAATTGCTGCAGAGGTTCTTCACTGATGTCACTGCACCCAGTGTCTCTCTATTTTGACCATCTGGCATCCATTGCACAGCAGTTTTAACTGTGGTCATTTCGTGCTTGCATAACGACAACACTTTCTAAGTATGGGCAGTGCAGCCAGTATGCCAGCTTACAATGCAATGACTTCATGTTAAAAAACAAACACCTCTATAGCAGCAACAGTGTTATAATACAATCATCGCCTGTTGACATTTAACAACCTTTCTGTGACTGTTCAAGCAGATTCCACCTTTCAGTTAGGGTTGTTGCAATGTAGCAATATCGACAAACGATGTTGTTATGAGACTTTGTTCCTGATATCGTTTGTGAAATGACCCAAATGATATCATCTGTGTAAAATGAAAATAAACAAAAAATTCAATGTTTCTTTAAATAGATTTGGATCACATCTACTACTAGTAAATAGCTCACATGGAATAAAGAATTTAGGCTTTACACTTTTATCAAACTTTAATGGACTAGTTTGATTGATATGAAAATAAAGTATCATGTCAGAAGGGTAGACTTAGGCTGCACAATGTGACTGCTGCACACAATATGTAGTTTTACACACATTCATTCAGATGTGCATTTATTCCAACTTACCTTTATAGTATCGTGGCATCATGTGGCAATTGAAAGAAAATTGCTTGTGACATCGATTTCAAAAATTTCATATCGCAACAACACTACTTTCTCGGTATATATCTACCATAAAATTGTAGGGTTCTTTTGGTCTCACTAAATAATTTTGTGAAAGAATATGATATTCAATTTTGAAATTTAGAGAGTGGTGCTACCAGTTTTGCCTCAGTTGAATGTAAACCTACTTGAGTAAGTCAAATTACAATGTCACATTACGACTGATAGCAGAAATTTTAATGTATCCCTTTGTTTCCCTACCTATAACCCTCCTTTAAAGCAAAAACACTTTGTGGATTGATCAACTGAGGTCTATCATGCAATGATCAAGTTATAAATACTCTGATGTGAATTTATGCATTTAGCATAATTGTTTAAAAGTATTTGAGAATGAATTGTGAAGAAAAACAAAAGCTTTTCAATCACATGTGGTCAGGTTATGTCGTCACAATCTCAGAGTGGTAGCTGCATGAGTGATTTTTTTGTATGAAAATTCAAATTGCAATATCTTGTCAAATATAGACAACATAATTAAATGAATTTTGTGATGATGTTCACATTACTTGTTAGTCTCTAATTTAGTAATGATATTTCATTGTCAAAAATCCTGCTTTTGTGTGTCTGAGAGGTTACACTGTGCCAATGTTGAAATTATGCAAATTTGTCATGGTACAATGTCATGGTACAATTGACAACTATTGCAAACTGTGGTTGTAATTTTGAAAATGTGTTTTGAGTCAACATGTAAACTGTGGTTGTAAATGTGGTTTAAGTACAGATTATTTGTTAATCAAATTACCCAAAATTGGTTCTTCATGATTGGTTACTGTGGACAAACCTCTTCTCTTGGTGTGTGTTTGTATAACATGTGCCGCACTGTAGCGTTTTATTTGTAGTTATGTACTCGTACAAAAATCTTGGCATAATTGTTAAACATCTTTCATTTCGTAAACATGTGTCAGTGTTACTATTTTTTATTGTGATGCATAATGGGTGCCTTTAAGATTGAATGGCTTTAAGTGAACCCAGAATACAAGAATTTTAAGAGGAACTGCATTCCAGAGATAACTTCAACTATAACTAGCCCTTCTTCAAGCAGACACGACTTGAAAAAAAAAAACAACTGACCATGAAATTAGGCCTCCTTTAGGCTCTAGTTTCACAAATGGTGATGATTCTTGATGCGTATCTTCAGTATATTCTAATCTGCCCTCACATAAATTAGAGTTAGACAATGTCCCACCTCTTTCGTTTGTATTTCCAAAAGTTTGGGCTGCCTGACAGGATTAGTAAATGTGAAGTTGTAAACCCCTTCTCTTAGTGAGTGGGTTCTTCATAGATGGTGAACAACTTATTTCTGTATTCATGCAATGTTTCACTGACAGCCAACACATTGCTAGAATATGTTTTCAATGTTGGCTAACATTTTAAAGTTCTTTCCTCGCACTTATCAAGTTTCTCTGTATCTTGAATGCAGCAAAGAGGAACCTTCAAGTGTTTCGAGCCAGATTTTCAGAAATTACGCCACAGTGAGTCGATCCATTCAAAGGGATATTTTGTCTGTTTTGACTACCTCTGATTTGAGACATTTTAAACTTATCTGTAGAGTTTTGTAAATGGCTTTCTGTTATGATTCTATGGATTTGTATGGATTTTGGAGAGATGGTAGCTGAAAGTTTGCAAATTGCTTCCGATTGCATATGGAATAAAAAGATGTCCCTTCCAGAAAAGCTTAATGATTCTTAGGTGGCTGCTTTGTGATTATTGATTGACATATATAAATAGATATGTTCTGCATATCTTGGTCAACTCTGAAAACAAGCTCTGATGAGATACCCCTGTCCAGATTTTCTTTGTCCTCTTGTTTATTGAGGATATTCATCTTTTAGATGTTCAGTTTAATCATAAAGCTATACATAAATATCAAAGTATCTTGATACATCAGGACCTCACTTGCAACATCATCGTAAGTAGGTAGAGTAGTGCAATAAACGACAATGATAACCTACATGAGCAGACACCCGTTAAGAGTTGATCTTGATACTGCTCATTAGTCGCTCTTGTGTCATTATTTAGATGGCTTTAGTAGGCCGCTGGTGTTTCTTCATCTAATACTGCCTAATATCGTTCTTTTGCTGTACGCAGGTCTGTCAGCAATGCATGTAATAATCTCGTTCCCCCTGACGAACTGGTTTCCAAGGCGGTCGATGTCCGCCAGGAGTTAGATCTCAGGATCGGTGCTGCCTTCACACGCCTTCAGACCCTCAGACTTCAGAAAGTTTTTCCAGAGGCCCTGGAGCAACAGCTTATCAGCTTCGGTAGCTGTCAGTTCCCGACACTTGGTTTTGTAGTCGAGCGTTACAAGCAGCTTGAAGCTTTCATTCCTGAAACGTTTTACAAGATTAAAGGTAAGATATAGTCTGTGTCCATACTATGCCAAAGCATTTCTGAACTGTCTTAAATATTCTGTGTCTACCACTCACATAGTTACTGTACACAAGTACTGTTTGCAAAAAAAACCCCAGAAAAGTAAAAAAAGCTGACTTACCTAAACGTCACTGCCATGTGAATCGATCTGCGAAATCTTTCTATAACATTTTAAGTCTTCGTAGTGCTTAAAAATGTGAAAGCATAATAACATTTATCCCAGTTCTTAATCACTGGCTGCAGACACAAAAACTTGACCGCAAAATGCCGAACATTAAAGGGAAAAGAATAGTGACGCCAAGTGCTCTGTTCTGCATTCAAGTTTATTGGGCTACTTGCTGAGCTTCCTTGATAGTTGAAAGTTCATCAGTACAAACTTTTTTTGTCAACTAATGTGGAACTGTTACATTGATTTGGCAAATTATCTGAGGTTTGTGGGTTGTTCTAATTTTGCTAATTGTCTGAAATGCTTTTCCATGCAGTAACTCACCAAAGAGATGATGCCTTGACAGAGTTTAACTGGAAGAGGCAAAGACTCTACAATAGATTAGCATGTGAGGTACTCCTGCAGATTTGTGTTGAGGTTAGTATGATTATTTCAAACAAGTTCCTCTTGCTGGAATTATTATTCCACACATTCACTACTCCTGTAACTTCTTTGAGTTAACCCTGATAAATTTTGAAGATTATCTCCACGATTTGGGAAGGTAGATTTACCTGACTAAAATCAGAAGAGGCCTCAAGAGGAAATGAAAACTATTTACACTGCCAATATTGAAGGCTCATCTTGAGTATATGTTTTTTGCCATTTTGTTTTGTGAAAGAAATCCTTCCAGATATCAATTTGGTGAGCGACATTATGTGGAAGTTGGTCATCTTCTATGTCTTACAATTATTTTGGAGATCGTGAAAGTAATTGTGAAAAGTAGACCAGCAGATTACAAACTATAAAATCACAACACCTTCAACAAATATTGCTTTGATAAATTTGAAACATGGAAATTAGTGAATTGTCTTTTTCCCTTTTATCTTTTTCAATCAGCAACCTGTCGCTACAGTAACGGATGTTCGTACTAAGCCTAAAAGTAAATGGAGGCCCCAACCAATGGACACTGTGGTAACAATTTTATCTCTTTGTATAAGTCCTTGATTTGTGCCATTCACGAAAAATGATCTCTACAAACCTCAAGGAGGATAGGTTTGGTTGGGGTGGGAGGGTTTGAGAGGGCACAAGGAAGCAGTGTGCATTGCAATAGAAGTGGGTTGATAAAGCAGCCTAACAACTCTAAAGGAGTAGGCAATCCACAGAGTTGCAAATCTCATCCCTACAGTTTTGCATGGTCATTCATACATCATTTCATGTACTCCAGGAGAACGCTGAGCTGCAGTATATTATTTTCATCAGTGATTCAGATTGCTGGTTGTGGATAGAAGTGCTGGATATTCAAGTTACTTGGCTTAGTGATCTAGGCAGTACAATGCATATGCATCGAACAGCACAAATACCTTAATGTGCGTAGAAATGGAGGGTGTGTTAAAAGTATTCCTAAAAATGTGTGCATGTCAAAGTATTCATCAGATCCACACGCGCCTTCACTCTGAATGTTTTGAATGCTCTGACATGCGTGTTGTGCGTGCTTCAGTATTATCTTCAAACAACTCGACTTCCTGTACGACTGAGTAGTAGTCATATACGCTATGCTGCACAAATATACTGAGTGAAGGTACTAATGCATGGAAAGTGACATTGCTACCAGACATAGACACTAAGCCCAAAACATTGTTGCACATGTTGAAATACTGTGTCATATTCATGAAAAGGCAAAGATGTAAAAGTCATGTCGACTCCAAGCACTACCAGCCCCTAACTCACCGTGTTATACGCTATGGTAACCATGACCTTTGACCTTGACCTATAACGTCATCATTAAGCGGACACTGCATCTCATATCCATGCACCTACCCATCAAGTTTGAAGTTTGTGTGACTTACTGTGTAAGAGGAGATCATGACACATTTTTGGAGCATGTTTGCTCATTTGACCTTCAATCACATGACCTGTGACCTGGTGACATCATTTTTTAAAAAAACATTACTGTACCGTCATCTTTCAATATATGGTAGTTTTATACCTCCAGGATATTCACACAAATGTGATTTTTCTTTTCGTGACCTTTCACCTATGACATCATCGGTCGTCTAGGAGGAGATCGTGACACACTTTCTGTTGCACACACACAGGCACACACACACAAAAATACACATTTGGACACCCCTTCTCACCCTTCTAACATCAGTGGGGTATCTCAATCTATGTCATTTGTATACCATGGGGTACCCCCACATAAGGGCTACTGACCCACCAAGTTTTTGTTGAATACTATAAGGGGTGTAAGATGGGCTACAATTTAAGCGTTATTTTTGGGGACTTAAAGTGCTCAAGCAAATACAGCATCTCGTCCCTCTGTACTACATTTATGGATGAGATAATAATCTCATTGTATTCAATTGTAACAGGAACTGGAGAAATTGTCGTCACGGAAGCTACGGATAAGTGCGAAGGAAACTATGAGGATTGCTGAAAAGCTTTATACGTCAGGGTGAGTGCACCTCAATATCCTCTACCATTAGCAGGGTACATGATATTTGTCCACGCAATAACAATGCTTTGGCGGTGATGATAATGATTGAGTTTTGATGTGTGTATTTACAGTGGTACACCTGAAGGCTGCCGGTGTGTGAAGTCTTACATAAGCTATTGGTAGTAGGTCGCCTGTTATAAAAATCTCTGAAAAGCTAACTTACTAATTGGGTTTTTGGTTTCTTGTGGTAAAAAAGGAACCCATACAGTTAGGTTGGCATATGTATGTGTATGTGATGCATTGGAATGAAAGATATGTTACATAACTCAGTATCCAAGCATTTAATTTTTCTCAGATTTGTGTATATCTATGGCTTTGAGTAGATGTGTCCTATCATTTTTGGTGGAGGTCAAAGGTCATTAGGGATCACCAGAGGCAAAAAAAAAAAAATTTTTGCAGTTGCTGTAACTTCGTGTCCATTGTTCTAACTGTGACATAATTTAAGATATGGTATATTGGTATTAGAGGTACACAATGTAACAGTTATCTCATTAATATAAAAGGGTCAAAGGTCACAAAGTGATGTTTTATTTATATCTCTCAAACAAAACATTTTAAGGGGATGGTGTAATGGAAAATTTTGTTTGTCTATGCGAAGTGCTATGATGACATCAATTGACCTTTGTGACTTTTTCAAGATGTCTGGATAGGTCTTGTTAAGACAAACCATAATGGTAATTGCACTTCCCTCTTCTGATTATCCAAACTCAAGTTACTAACTTTATAGTGAAAGCTCATGAGATGGTTTAACTTGTAACAGAGCTACATGGGCATAGATTTTAGTGAATGATAAGTTCATATTTCTTTTTCTTTTGCATATTTGCTATCAGTACATATCTTTTAAGCATTATCATCTTGTTAAAATTGCTGCAGTATGTGTGCAATATGTCCAAATAGGGCCACCTTTTGATCAGGGTTCTGTCACTTTTCTTTTTCTGACCAGCCGTTGGTGGTGTCTTCATCGAGTCATATGGTGCTCCCCATACTCTCTTTCACAATGTCTGATGTAATTTTCATGGTTTAGAATGTTTGGAAGCAAAGTTTTAAAATATCTAGTTAGAATGATTCTTTTTTATCTTTGACTTTGTCCCTCTTTCGTAACTATTCTCCTCATTCTATTCACATGTTTTTGATGAGGCTCGCATGTTTGAGGAAATGGTAAAATGAAATGTTATTGTTGCCGTGTAGATGAGTAATTGTTATTATCTCTTGTCTACTATTGCGTGATCCACAGTACATAGAGAGTAAAATACAAAGGGTAATTCTATGAGCATCATTGTATCTGTCTTGAATTGATATTGTAGGGTGAGTAAATATAAACCAGGTCTTTTAAATATCACCTGCAATCTCTCCCTGCAGTTTCATCAGCTACCCGAGGACAGAGACTACAATGTTTCCGAAGGATCTCAATTTGTTCAACCTGGTTCAAGAACAGACCCAGGATCCTAACTGGGGTCGTAAGTCATCCGAATAATGCCTGCTTACATGTCACTCCCTGAGTGTTGGCCTTCCGTAACTGTCATCAGTACCTGTGCCAACTGATCTGTCATTCTTTGAGTCGGTGAAAGAGTTAACTGCATGTATCAAGCATGTATTCGTCATGTCCCGACCTTCGCCCCACTGCGTGTGACAGATGCCGTCGCCGTGTAATATATGCACTGACCTATGTCACATCACGCCCAGCCAATCAATGATACACCCTTGTAAGATTGTTCACTGTGTGTAGTGAAGATTCTGACCCTGTTATCTGCTTTGTCAGTACCTCAGGACTTTTTCTCAGGACTTTTTCTCAGGACTTATTCTTTTTTTATTTGCCATATTGAGACGTTGATCGAGTAAGTAGAACCTTGTAGAGTTCTTGAAGGTACTGTGCTGTTTATAGTTTATCTCTGCAGGGACCATGTGGGTGTATTTTCTTTCAGATTCCGATATTACAGTTCCCCCTCTATTTAGAATAGGATTCTTGACCAAAAATGCTTTGCAGTATATGTTTGATTTTAATTTTGAGTCAGATATTGACTCAGAAGATGAGGGAGGGTTGTTGCTTGTGACAAATGATCCAGAGAGAACCCCTACAAATAAGATGAAGACACTGTATTTTGCCGGCTTGTATTTGCTTCAAAAATAAGAAAAAGAAGGTGATGGCATATATTTGTGGTTAACATTGACAGTGTTTGATTTTTCCAGTGTTAAGTTGAAATGTGCAAAAAAAGAAAAAAAAAGACTTTTTTGCAAAAAATAATCCTGCAGTGGGATGAAAGTTAAAATATGTTGATTCTGCAGTTAACTGGTCAAGTTTGGTCATTGCTTGACAAAAAAGGGTGAAAAAAAAATATATATGAAAGATGATCGTGTTGCAAAAATTGTCAGTAAGAATGTTATGGTGACTTTACAGTCATTTGTAAGATAGTGATTTTGAGGAGAGAAATATGTTGCTAAAATGTTTGCATTTGTGACACCATGAACCAAAATCAGCTTGAACCATGCAACTTCACCTTCATACTGTGGAATGTAATACCATGCACCTCTCCTGAAAATGTGCGACTGGCTCTGCTCTGTCATTGACGTCGGTCTTTCTATCATATCGCAGCATTTGCAACGGAGATATTGCAACATGGCCCAACGCCACGTCAGGGAAACAAGACAGATCAGGCCCATCCTCCGATTCATCCCACCAAATATACCGGTAATCTCCAAGGCAATGAGCAAAAGGTCTATGAACTGATTGTGAGACATTTCTTAGCCTGCTGTTCTCAGGTGAGTGTGTCAAAAGAAAGGTGTAATGAATGAAGTTCTAAGAATGATTGAAGTGGTGGTAATGTATGAAGTTCTAAGAATGAATAAGTAACCGACTCACTGTGGCCAGATGGTGGGAACCCAGATCTGAATTTCGAGCTCCGTACAGACACTTAGAAAAATTCGAGAATGACATTGCCCAAATACTAATAGTGTAATGTAGGTAGCTATTAGGTGTTTAAGGTTTACATACAAGTTGCCCACTTACTCATTTGAGATTCTTTCAATGTCTTGATGGTAGCTTAAGAGCTGCTTATTTCAAGATCACTATCTTGTGAATGTCCAGAGCACTCAAAGGTTCATCTCTTCCTTTCAGGATGCCCAAGGCCAAGAGACAACTGTGGAAATTAATATAGCCGATGAAGAATTTTCAGTTCAGGGCCTGGTCATACTCGCCAGGAATTACCTCGACGTGTACCCCTATGACAGATGGAATGCCAAGGTCATCCCACACTACGAGAAAGATGAACAATTTGAGCCATCTGAAATACAGGTAATCTATAACATGTAGTTTTGTGACAGTTGGTTGGTGTTTCCTAGCAAGGTCAGCTTTGTCCAGTATCTTATTTGTGCTGTTTGAAAACTGGACTGTTTTCTTACTTGCAGATGGTAGATGGGGAAACATCACCACCACCTCTTCTCACAGAAGCAGATTTAATTACTCTTATGGAGAAGCATGGCATTGGTAAGTTCTAAACCTCACTGTTGTATGTGCAAGGCTGGAATAATTAATGTGAAGAATAGTGTGATAAATCACCAAGCCCTTCTTGGGGACTGGTGGATCTGAATTCGTTTAATGCTGTCAGAACGTACTGCTCTCCGATAAAGGCATAGAACTGTATTTACTAGACATTTCATCATTCTCCGATCTGCAGGAGTATTTATTTTTGAAATTTGTCAATCGTATTCCTCACTAGGCACCGATGCAACGCATGCTGAACACATCGAGACCATAAAGTCCAGGCTTTATGTCGGGGTTCGCCCTGATGGCAGGTTCGTTCCTGGAGAGCTGGGGATGGGGTTGGTGGAGGGGTACGACTTGATGGGCTACGAACTGAGCAAACCACACCTCAGGGCTGAGTTAGAAGCAGACTTGAAATGGTAAGAGACATCTTCTGTTGGATCTTGTCTGATACCTTTTTTTGTTGTGGATGTACGAAGAAGAAATAGCCCTTGCCATGAGGCTTTAAGAAGGGATTTTGATGCTCTTTTGCATCATAGAGAAACCCACAAAGACTACCATGAAAATGTTTTGGTTCATTAGATATGTGTGCTACTGGAGTATCAGTAGTGTGTACCTCATTGTACTCAAGTAAGGTTGTTTTTAGTCAAAAAAAAAAACTTGTCCTAGTTTATGCAGAATTATAACAGCAATTCATTCATTCAGATTTAGGTGGTAAATATACATTTGAATTACAAATGCAATAATAACAAGAGGGCAATCCACGGAGTTGCGTATCTCATCTCCAACATGCATTGACTTAAATACAGCGCATGCACATAGGGATTTGTAAATAGTTTACTGCAACCACATCTCACAGAGACCTAGTTCAGGGAACTGGTTGTAATGAGTGGCAAACATTCTTCAAGCATTAACTGGTGGTAAACATCTCAATACTGATATCTACTGTAAGGTAGCAAACTTAAGGTTATAGCCTGGTGCTATTAGGCTCAAGTAACGATAACTAATGGCTCAAAAGTATCTGTGCATATTACGCTACATAACACAATCATAACATTGGGTTATTCCACGTAGGTTAGGCTAAGTGGTTAGACTTAGGGGCAGGATATAAGAGTATCCCTCTATGGGTATTTGCACATAAGTCTCCTATTTACCTGTGCAGAACCTGGTTCTGCTAAAATTATTGTTTGAGTTAAAAATAATGTTCTCATAAAAGACATTATCCACAGGGGCCAGTTCTGCCAAAGATGTTTTGGCTAAAGTTAAAAAGGTGGTGTCTAGTATTGACCCAGATGCTGGCTCGAAGTTTGTTACCAAACAATCATACAGTTTCACCAGTTTATTATAAGAGTAATATACTGTATCTTCATTATTGTGTTCATAGAAACAACCTTGCAAATTTTTGTGTATAATGCTTAATTAGCTCTCAAGATATGGTGGAAATACAAATTTTGGGACAAAATTGGCTTTTTTCTAAAAAAATCAGCAAATTTCACTCTCTTTAATACAAAAGTGATATACCTTGAATATTACATTCTCAAGTAAGTCCTTGCAAAATTTTGCATTAAATGCTCAAACACATCTCAAGATGGGCTGGAAATACCAATTTTGGGACAAAATTGGCTTATTTTCCCCCAAAATCAGCAAATTTCACTGGACTTACCATTACAGTAATAGTATGTTGAACATTGTGTTTTCAGGTAAGTCCTAACAAAACTTTAAGTTAATTGGTCTAATAGTTCTCAAGATATGCTGGAAATACAAATTTTGGGGCAAATTTGACTTTTTTTCTCAAAAAATCAGCAAAATCACTGGATTTATCATTACAGTAATATTATGTTGAACAATGTGTTCTCAGGTAAGTACTTACAAAAATTTAAGTTAATTGGTCTAATAGTTCTCCAGATATGCTGGAAATACAAATTTTAGGGCAAAACTGGCTTTTTTTCTCAAAAATCAGCAAATTCCACTCTTTTTACTACAAAAGTGATATACCTTGAATATTTCATTCTCAGGTAAGTTTTTGCAAAATTTTGCATTAAATGCTCAAATACTTCTCAAGATATGCTGGAAATACCAATTTTAGGGCAAAATTGGCTGTTTTTTCTAAAACAGCAAATTTGACTTGATTTACCATACAACTAATACATCTCGCACATATTGGCATCATGCACAACCCTACCAAGTTTCAACTTAATTGCTCATATGCTTTTCAAACTATTCTGGAAAAACCACAATTTGGACAGGTCCGGACGCCCACCCACACACACCCGCCCACGCACACACACTCACACACGCACTGGCACGAACACGTTTTCATTTATCCCACCCAACAGAACCCTCCTGTACCCATGGTCACTCTACCATGGGGTACCCCTGGGGTGTTGCTACTCATCCACTCCAAGGGTTTCCATGGCAACCATTCTCCCATGGGTGCACAGTACAATATATAGCTCCACCAGCCAAGTGACTACAATATCTCATCTTGCCCCTATAGGGCGATGAGATAATAAGTGTGGGATATCATATAGTTGTGGTAACAACGAGGAGTTAATGTAGTTATTTTGCTGCCGATCTGATGGCTTATGTTTTCATCGCAACATTGACTGATATCAGATTTGATGTCATGTTTTTGCTATCAAGCAGGTTCTCGCCTAAAATGTGTTTGTTTTGTGTATGATGTAGTCTCTGGAGCATTTTTACCATGATTCCAAAATCATTGCAAATTTGACATGTTCTAAATAAGGGCCCTGGTGAATATTCAAAGACTTCCCCCTCGGATGTGAAAGCTTTTTCTTACATTTGCAGATGGAGAATAACTCTCATGGGGCATTTCTTAATTCCTACCCAGGTTTACGGATATATATGTCCCCGTTGCAAATATATCTTCAGGTTGCTGAACGGCAACAAACATCAACAAATAGAGTTCGCCATATCTCACTGGTTTGATGTTTTGCAAATAGTGGGAAACATCGTCCCAGTCCAATGTCGGATCTCATGACCAGTCAGTATCTTGTAACAACACAGTATTTATACCAGGACTTTTTTACTGCAAGATTCATTTGACAATTGTCATGTCATATCGGTTTGATCCTTTGGTGACATTTGTAATATATTTCTTTTTGGATGTTTCTAACTTTCCTCCTGCAGCATCTGTGATGGCACCAAGGATGCAGAGGATGTACTCAGAGAGCAGGTTACCAAATACAAGAGTGTATTCATCGAGGCAGCTAGAAAGGTAGGTCCTCTCGACTGTAGCTTGGTTGTGTTGACTTGTTGCCCGACAACGACTGCTACAAGTTCATCTTTTTCACAGAAATGACCCGTCGATGGTAAATAACCTCCAGTATGATATTTCCCTTCATTTTGTTGCAGGCGAACATGTTGGACCAGGCCTTGTCTCGATACCTTGGTCAACCAGCGCAAGATTATGTAGCAGAGGGTAAGCTCATATAACTCTTTCTGTGACAAAATAATGTTTGTTCTTGTAACAGTGAGTGCTGTTAAGAGGAGGAAGTTGCCAGGATCCAGGGTCAGGTACATCGGAGGGGGTGGGGTGTAGATAAATGTCTAAAAGGGCACTCTGAAAAAAAAACTTGTCCGTGCACAATAAGGACGATAATATTCGGCAAACTGTGTTGATGAAGTAGGCTGAGGCAAAATTTTTATGCAATTGTCATGTATTCATTGCACAGGTTGGCTGGTCATGTAAGTTGAATGATCAGATGCAGGTGTGCTCCAAAAAATGGGAAATGCTACCCATTATCTATGTGAAAATTTGAACACAATCTTTGTACAATGCTCAAAGACAGTCACTGCAAAGGGACATAGGATAATGGAAATGTCAGTTGTCCTCAATTCAACAGAGAAAAATGCTTTGAGCAAACTTTAAACAATTCATGACATGCAGAGGAGCGCATGGGGAAACTGTCCTCTTGCCATTCACTGGAGGATTAATCTGTTTAGCATCTCTGCATACCGTGCTGTACATCAAAGACATTTCTGGCAGTGGCTTGAGAACTAATTTTTGCAAGGACTGCCGTGGGGATAGCCTTACAAATTCATGTGGGTATTCAATCACCCCTGTTTTTGACCAAAAAGAAGGGTTTCAAGTTGTTTCCTCCATGTGGAAAGAAGTTCATAAGTTGTTTTGCATTATGAAAACTCTTACCAGTTGTTCTACAATATGAAAGGTGCTTTAGTTTTGATGCAATTTTAGGGTTTTCTGTATTTTCTGTGTATATTGTCGTGTTTCTCCTCAAATCCTTTAGCCAACCAGACCGCGGAAGTGCAGCCAGTCAGGAAGTGTCCGCATTGCAAGGAAACCATGGTTCTGAAGACCAAGAAAGATGGTGGATACATGATCAGCTGCATGGGTTACCCAGCATGTAAGGCAGCAGTTTTCTTCCCGACTGCCGTAGAGAAAGCTGAAGTGACAGACAATGTTTGCCAAGTGGTTAGTGGACCAACTGCACTGTCTTGTTTAAGATCATCAGAGATGTTAAAGTCAACTTATCCAAGATGAAGGGGGGGGGGGGGTTGGTATTAGAGATACAGAAGGGGTACCAGAGTAGAGATAAATTCTGGTAAGCAGGGTATGTAAGTGCTTATTAGATATCAAAGAGTGGGGGTGGGGAAAAGTGGAAGGCAGGAACATATTGGTTAATTTTTGTGGTATAAGAGGTAAGATCTTCTTGTTCGGTAAAGAGGTGTGGGACTGGTGGTTGTGGGGGAATTGAAATGGGATGGTAGTATGTCTATATTTACCATTCAGCCAGCTGTTTTTCTGCTCGTTTCAGGTGTTTGAACTCATGGGACTTCATCAAGTGTTCTTTGCAAGTGGCACAGGGGGTGGGGTTTTGTGAGTGGGGTATATTTTGTTAGTTTCTCAGAATCTCATAACTTTCACCATCTTGTTAAGCCTATGAGAAGTGTTCATTCTGAAGTCTCTGAATATTGCCACACAGTCTGAACCTTTTGAGATCATTCTCAAAATACTTGCCTTTAAGGACACTTCCATGAACAGTAATAAGTTGTAGTCTATCATTCATAATTTTACCCACATTCTTGAGGAGGAAAGGATTGCAGATACTTGCTTGTAAGGGAGAAAATTTGCCTGTTGGTATGGATGGTTGTACTGGCAACTCCATATACAAAGAAAGTTGCAGGGACACAGCTTGTTTAAATTTTTTGTTCTGATTTAGCTGACATCTTCACTTTTATCACAACATAAATGTGCATAGACTGAAAGAAGGAGTAAAAAGCAAATGAAGACGAGGCTCAGCTGATGACATGTATACTGGTGGCTTGTATTCAGGTCTCATGAAAATCAAAACAAACGTTTTGTCAAACTCCAGTGAAACGTCATTTTTTTGCTTTCAACACAGTGCCAACCATTCGATATCAAAAGAATAAAGTTCCATTTCAAGAAAGGGTCTGTGCCTCCTATATTTCCTTTAGGGTAAGTTTTTGCTACAAACAGACAGATATTTGCACAATTATAGTACAAAGTATGAATGGATAATGGATCAGGTGAAAAATTCTGTATTGATGTATATCCTCCCAACCAACATGTAAAGCTCAAATTGACACATTTGGTATCCTCTGTTTTTTTCCTGGGATGGTTTTGCTCAATCAACATGTTTGAAATAAACATGCAAAATGGACTTTAACTTGCAAATAAGAGTGGTATGTTCATAACCTTCATAAATAAATTGTCAGTCTGTTTGTCTTGGCATTAAAATTTATCAAAACTTTTTATGAAAGGGGTACAATACAATGTGATGTAACATTTATGCTCTGTTGTTGAAAGCAAGTGGATTGTAGTGTAAAATACATGCACACATTTTCAATGTAGATGTTTACTTGGATTTTGTTCTTCTAGAAAACTCAATCTTGTCTACCCGAGCTTTATGAAGCCAGGTTAAGTTGCCACACTGCTGAAAAACATTTCGCCCTTGGGGATCAACTGAAAACGTTTTTTCTTTCAATGTCTCGGCAGGTACGAGGGCTGCATTGGAGGTTGCGATCAGGATTTGAAAGAGGCATTGGATTTGAATCTTGGCTACCTTCGAACCAATTCTTCTCCATCCTCTGCTGGAAATTCCGGTAAGAGAAATATTCAGTCCAGTAGTAATTTTAGTCAGCCCATGGAGACTTGTCAAAAGTTTGTGGTAAAATTTACCCTGCATGTGAGGAAGTTATGTTACATATATGTTATAGTATGTGGCCTTCAGGTATATAGTATGTGGTCCTCAGACATAATTACACTGTGAGCAGTAGCAGTGTCATTGTGCTATGCTATCTCCTTCTGAATGAGGTAGTGGCTGTCTCCTCCCCTCTCCCCTTTACCTCACACCCACACACACACCCAGGTCAAAAACCTGTTTGGTGTCAAGTCAAGCAAAAGTAGTGAAGAGGTCTTCAATTACGTCAAATTAACCAAATTTGGAAATGGGCAAATTATAATCAGCTCCGTGGGAAACAATAGACCTATTTACCTGCACTTGGTCATTACTCAAGAGGATGTAGAATGCTTGTTGAATTTCTCAGTTGTTTTATTCCGCTGCAAAGTATTTTGATGTACTCTTTGCTTTCATTCAGTAGGAGTTGTGAACATTTACTTCAATAATGTTGTGATACAGTGTTAGATGTGTGAGGTTGTTACAGTGTTGCTTGATATCAAATAAGATCTAATTTGTTTACTCATTTTAGTGAATTTCAGATCATCACTAAGTAATAGGTTCAGCTTAAAGATACATTGTGTATGGCCCAGCAAAATAATATATTTTACTCTTTTCTTATACGTCGTAGTAAAAGTTACGGTATATTAGCTTCAGTAATTTCGGCTTAACAGTGTTAGGCGTATGAACTTGCCGCAACGTTGGATTGTCTCGAATGAGATGTATGTTGTTCATTCGTTTAGTCAATAACAGATCATTGCTGGGTAACGGATTCAACTCAAACACATCTTCATCTCAAGCCCGTGGCTCCTCGAGGGTCTTAGAGAATAGAAGGGGAAATGCATCATCAGCATCTTCATTTGGAAATGGAGGTCAGAGGTCCAACAGCAGTTCATCTAGATCGTTTAGCACTACTGGGCAGCAAAAGATGCCATTAACACAGCTGAATAGGGGGTATGTCTGCAGCCATTCTCTTAATTCCATCCTTGTCTTAATTGTTCACAAAATTGTTGATTGGCTCCTTGTGTTGGATTATCATATCACTCTTCTTCAAGCTTCTGGCTATATTATGTTTCATATGAATGTATTGCAACAGGGACTCTATTCTCATAGCTGTGCCTTTGAAAAAAGTCATGTGAGAATCACAAGAGCATGCTACTTTTAGGGTTGTAGACCTCCACATGCATTTTGTGGATGTAAAGTTTGTTTACATTTTTGATTCTTTAGAGACACCATAGTATCTATATTTCCGTAATGTTGCATAATTCAAAAGAAATTCTAAGAAGTTCCTCAATTTTTTCCCAAATATTTCTTTGTTTGCCAAGTCAAAGGAAGTAGTGCATTTAGAATACTCCAGCATGGCATACAAAGAAATTTTTAAAGTTATTCAGCCTGATCAAGTAACATCTACAAAAACTTCATTTCCTCACAACATTAAGCATTCGATGGGTAACGGAAGATGTATCTTTTGAATTTTCGAAAGTTTGGGTGAGCAAATTATTGTTCAGCACAAATGACTGAATTTCTGCGAAAATATCTGTGAAAAACTTATTTCTCGAAAAGATGGCTACTGACCTCCCTCAGTTTGAATGACCTATCATTCTCAGTGCAGGTAACATATGGCGGAGCCACTCCATAAATATTGCCAATAAGAGTCCAAGGGACCATTAAGTGACATACATGTATGAGTATTCCATTGTCAATAGTACATAGTCCCCCCGAAGCCAACAGTCGGGAGAATGGCAGTGACAAGTTACTGTAATACTATGTATATTAAAAGTTTTCACATCTTTTTGTTATCATTCAGCATCTAGTCTTTACTTCTTTTTTATGCATGCACTCAGAAAAAATGCTGACTTGATTCTAGAAGGTCATGTACTGTTATACACAATTTATTTAGAAAATTGTTATTCCTTCCTTATTCCATTTCCTTGAAGTTCCTAACAAATTATTTGCTGGCATTCTGTTTTAAAACTTTTTTTTTAATTCTGTCAATATAAAATCTGTAGTCCCCAGAACATGCACTGAAATGATATGCCTTTAGTAGCGACACACATGCACAGCAATAGTTTCAGTACGATCGAGGCAATCAGGTTCAAAATCACGTCATTTAATTGATTTCATTATAATTAATTGGCTATACACTGTGCAATTCTTATAATGTTAAGAAGTTATGTGCTGTGCAAACACCATACTTCACTGAATTGACCTCATTAATATTGAAAATCTCTTCCACATAAATGGGCCAATCCTCACATGATATCATACAGGTGACATAAATGAGAACGTTTGATTGGGAGATCCAGAGATGCATGCATCAGCAACTATAAAACGCTTCCTAGCTATTCCTTGTCAGAGCCCAACTCGATCATCTCCCCGACCCGGACCCAAGCAGTCCCTCTGACCTGAGGACTGGCACTGGCTCCACTTGCAAAGCGAGTGCTCCGAATGTAAGTGTAGAGGGAGAAACCCAGCCACAGGAACAGGAAAGTTCTGAGTGGCTGTGGGTACTGGCGTTGTGTGGACTCACACCGACCAGACAGAAAAAGAAAAAGCTGTTACCCGCTTCGGACAGCTTCCCGACCTCCAGCGCCAGACCCGAACACCAGACCTGCAGAGGAGTGGCAGGTGACTTTGTATGCTACCTGTGACAGAGGGACGGCTCCCAGTGGAGGAAGAAGTGTCAGCCTGTCTCGTACTCGATTGAGATAGTGGTCATGCTCCCAGTTGCGATCACCAAAGAGATCATTGTGGAGGACGAGGAGAAGAGTTTACCTCTCGGATTCTGACTCTGGCAGCAGACACAGGAGGAGGCCTTCCTTCCAAGAGGAGGAACAGGCCTGGCTCTCAAAACTTACAGGACTCCTGGTCCCATTACTGGAGAGGGGAAGATAACTAGCTCCCAGTCCAAGACCCACCATCCAAGATGGCCTGGGAAGACACTTCCTTTCCGGACCCACAAAGAAGGAACATGTTGGCCCCGGCTCCGGCCTCAGCTACCTAGCACAATAATGATATTGTGGACTGTCAAGCCGTTGGCACTCTTTGGCCTAAAAGAGAGAGAGGATCCAGATGAGGATTTCCAGGACTCGGCTTCTGCTTTAACAGGGGATGGACCTGGCTTCGGACCTGCTATCCCTCAGGATCTGATCCCCAGAATAGCTGATATATTCAGTCAACACCTTGGCTTCAAAATACCAGAGGAATCCCAGCCTTCCAGCTCCAGAGGGGCCTCTAAGCTGACGGCTACGGGGGAACAAGTCGCCCGGCCACTTCCGGCCATCCCGGTAGACTCAACCTGCTTTGACAGATTTGACACCAGTGCCTCCGCTAAGAGAGTGGTCAACCTTTTCATACCGGGCTCTAACGGTTTCAGAACAGGATTGGAAAAACTTTTTCTGCACACCCACCATCCCACAAGAGGAGAGAGAGAGGCTGCGTATCGAACAAGTTACGACATCTGGCACCTTCAAAGACGGGGCCCAGAGGAAACTAGAAAAGGTCCTTTGTGACTTCTACCAGGCTTCTTGAGTGGGGATGAAGTACGCATTGATTTTCATGCTTATGGCCAAACTGATGAGCAGCAGCTCCCGGAGGATGAGCACCAGGTTCCCAGATGGGACATCGGAAAACTCCTCTTATTTGGCCTCAAAGAATGAGTTGTGTATGGTGAACGCTATGCTCTAAGGTACTAAAGGATCATACAAAGTTCAGTTTCCAGTGTTTACCAGAGTTTATTAACTTTTTTTTATTCCCTTCTGTCAGTCAGTGTAGACAATAGAATACATTAAAAATAGAAAACTCAGACACTGTTTCGTGAAAAGATTCCATAATGGTACATGATTGGTCAATTCATGGGGTAGCAACAATTTGCATATACGCTGACATATATACAGTCGTATGCTTCTGATTGATAAACGTCATGGTAGAGTGACCGTTTACTCCTGGGAGCGTGGCTTCAGCCACAAGGCCCACACCGTTAAATCTGTCGTTGAATCGTCAACATCTCTCCCTGTAACTATGTTGGCTGATTGTATCCTGCTCTCTTTGTCATCGTCATGTAACTGCTTTACTTAATCTTTAATCATCATCATCAACTAATTCTCGTTAATTAATGCGCCAGTCGAGTCAACGAATATAATGGAACTCTGATTGCAAAATCGAAATGGAACCCTCACTTTCTGGATTCTTCTGTTCGGACGTCTCTTTCTCCTGTAACTGGAACTTTCTGTAACATTTAATGTTTAGGACACATTGCTGGGGCAGTCATATCATGACTGTGAAAACCCCTAAAACCCAGCCTTTGACAATACGTTTGATTATGAGCAGTGAATGACATTCAAATAATTCAAAAGTTTTGTAACCTACCTGTTCAATGACTTTGATTTCCACGCTTGATTTGTGTAAAATGGCAAAACTGTCACCCGCTTTATCTTGGCGAGGTTTATGGGAAACCGAGTACCCTTTTGGAGTCAAATCAGCGATTAAGGCATCATCATCATGGTCATGTGTTAGCCATGATTCAGTTGACAGTAGAAGATCCAGGTTATCGTCAACAAAAAGTTCACAAACATCACCTGATTTATCTTTTACTGAACGGCCATTAAAAAGGGCGCAAGATACGTTGTGCAAACTGTTGATCTCACTTAGATTTATTTCCAAGTTTTTTTGGCTTGTTGGTCAAGGCAGAACAGTATGGCATGATTTCCTTTCAGAAATCAGCACTGGAAGTTTCTTTTGAGGTTTCGTGCAAAATCGACGACCTCTTTTAGTTGGATTCACTGCACAAATCCTAAGATCCCGTAATCTGCTGTAAACAGTGACTGTAAGTTCTTCTGTGTCATGTACATCGTACGGCTAGTAAGTCCTCTTTTGCATATTTCAGGGCATTCAATGGCATGGCAATCAAAATTGTTAAAGTAACAAAGAGAAAAGATGCAGCCATGAAAGCAAGCTAAGCTCAAGTGCAAGGTTGCTAAGGAGATCGACTAACAACCTAAAAGTCGTCAAGCATGGAGCGATGAAATTAGCCTACCATGTGAGTGAGTTTGGGCAGGAAGCAGGCCTAAGCTGTTGTGCAGTAGGCTTCACTAGAGTATAAAACCGTAGAAGTTGTTCAGAATATTCTCCAAAGATGAAAGTAAAAAATATTCAAGAAAAGGATCCACGGTGATTGAAAAATAGTCAGCACACCACAGAATAACAACCAGAGAACATGGTAACATGTAAAAACATTGAAGTAAACAGGAGTGAAATTAGGTGTGCAACCCCAAGGCGCAGTGTTCATATATATGTCTTTAGTCTTTCATTTCTTAAAAAGTCTTTGCTATTTCTACCCTCCCTGAATCAACTGATATGTCCTAAAAACTCTGTAACTCCATCCATCTGTCCTTTTGTCTTGTAACCGTGAAGTCAAAGGTATTGTGTCAAGACGTTTTTATTTTTCTTCAAATCAAAAGCATTGCCAACACTGGTAACCTCAATTCAGGTGGTAATTCGGTGGTCTGTAACTGTGGCAGCGATGCTGTTGAACTGACGGTGAGGAAGGATGGACCAAACCAAGGTAATGAATATTCAATAGCTGCAAATGATTAACGTGAAAGAATATATTAAAAAATGATGGTATGACAATTTTTTAACCTGTGTCTCACATGCAAAATTAGAGGTATGCTCTCATCAAGTAGGGCTGGCATTTAATGCAGATCTGTTTTCATGTTTTGTTCTCCGAGACAGGGTTGTCGCCAGCCTAGTTTGAGTATCAGCTTGTTGTTTGAACCTACAAATGTCTCTGAACTTACCCCCATGGAAACTGCCTCATATTTCTGCCTGTAATATTTTTTTTTTAATTTTCCCCCCTTTTTTTACCTCTTCATTTTCTTTTTTATTATTCCATGCTGTGTAGATGTTCTGCATTGTTGCTCAGTGATGTAGCCGTTCATTGATCACTTATGTAACACACAAACGTTACACTCTGACTCTGACCTCAAAAAGGTTGCTCAAAATCAATGTCAAATGATGATTTGCAGGCATCATTCTTGGTCAAATGGTATGATGTGTGTTCTACGTTGTGACTTATTGATTAGCACTTTTTTCTGAAGTCGATCATTTTAGGGCCAGTCAGAGGCCAGCAGTTGTAGGCTCTGTGCCAGTGGGCAACAGCTGGGTCCGCTGAGTCGTGGCAACATTCCTTCTTGAATAGTCTTATGTTTGTTTCAAGGTGAACCACATCCCTACCATAAAAACTGTTATCTCATTAATGGGTGGTTTGGAGAAGAAATTTTAGCTACATCCTGCTTTCCCCTTATTATAGTTTTACAAAAGTATCCTTGAGAGGATATGTGCTTTGACAAAGCCATGCATCTATCCAAAAGAACTGCCAGAGTTTGTGCATGATTCTCGAAATGTTTCTTTAACGCCATGATTTACAGTCCAATATTGGATTTCTTGATTCGTAAAACTTTTCCTTTATTTACGTTAGTAGATGACTGTAGAACAAGACATCTCAGTATTCTTCGTTATTCTGCACCTTTTAACCTCTCTTCTCTCACTATCTTTATGTAGGTCGTAAGTTTTTAAAATGCCAATCAGGTCAGTGCAATTTTTTCCTCTGGAGTGATCAGGAACCTTCCCAGAATGTCGCCTCGAGCACTGACTCAAATCACTTGTCTGCTAACTGGAATTTTGTCAACTCATTTGGTGGCGGTAATGGTTTGCAGTCCGGCAAGCAAGGTTCGGGTAGTGGTTACGATTCAACCGGTGATGACAATGGTAGAAACACCAATGTTTGGGGAGAAGTCTTATGCCAGTGTAAGCAGGCTGCTATTGAGTGAGTTCCATCTCTTTTGCGTTGCTCTCCAAATATGGTAAATTTTCAAGTTGTGGTTGCAATTTATCAAGAACTTTTGAAAACTGCGAGTACTAACTTACCGCTAAAATGACCAAGATTGCAATGTGTTGAAGAATCTTATTCTTTTGGCAGTCTGTACTACTGCAATGATTTATTAAATGCACTAATAGCTGTATCTCATTTGCATGCGCTATACGCATTTCCAACAGTAAGAATATAATGACATATATGCCAATGTAAAAAGACTTTCTCCTGATAAAGCTCCTTCATAAGTAAGTATGATGTAAGGTCATCAGAATCAGCATCATGTCAGATTACTAAGTACTATACAGTAAGTACATCATTTTCACTACTTAAAAAAATGTCACTTTCACAAATATGTTTCAATAAGGATGCATGCAACATGCATGCTCATGTTTTCCTAGGAATTTGTCTTAAAAAAAAACTGTTGTGTTCTACAATAAATGTTTTCCATCATCTATTCCCAATTTCATATCTCCTTGTAATCAGTATTTTTTTTTTCCCTATATTGTCTTCTATTTTCAGAGACAAAATCCTATATATTACTCCAAAATTCCCCTCTTGGGAGCCCTAGTGCATTCAAAGGTGATTGTCTTGTCAGCAAGGAATTGCATGTCATACACTGGCATGGACCTCTTTCTTTTATTCTTGTTACAGGAGAACGGTTCAGAAAGATGGACCAAATAAAGGCAGACAGTTTTATGTTTGTGGTAAACCTCGAGACAGCCAGTGTAAATTCTTCCAGTGGTCAGATGAGGAACCAAGGCAGTCATCAGGATTTGGTGGAGGTTCGTTGCAGTCTATCATCTTATGCATCTTTGATTTAGACGTTTATTTAGAAATCTTGATTTAAATTGGAAAACAAGAAGTTTCTTCCTTTCTCAACAATCCATATTTTTTTATGCAATTTCCTTCACGCTTATTGGTTGCAAGAGAATGAAGTCAGTACTCATCAGATGATGCTTTTCGTTTGACATCCACATGTGAACATATTTATGGTGTGGAACATTTTGTGGTCTTCAGTGTGGATGTCTTCACGCTTTGCTGTGTTACTGCAGCAACAGTAGAGGCACGGTAATAAAGAAACCCTCTTGCATTCGTGAGGAATTCCTCACTTTGTATTATTAATGATTACAATGTTGTCTATACTGATGAAATTTTGTTTTGATTGAATTGAAATATATCAAAATCTATATTGTTCCTTCAGGCATATTTTAGATAATGGACAACTTGTGTTTACTTACTCTGAAGTATTTATTTCGCTGGAGAAAAAATAAAATAATTTATCCTTCTTCGTATTTCAGTTTGCATGTCAATTGGCAAATCTTTGTGGTTCATGTTGGTTATGCTGTTTTGTATATTCTTCTGGTTAAAGGCAGACAAGGTGGTTGGACCGGAGGTGGAGGTCGAGGTAGAGGAGGCGACTTTGGTTCTGGAGGAAGGGGAGGTGGTAATGGAGGGGATGGTAGAAAGAGAAAGCCAACTACTTGCAGTCTTTGTGGGGAACAAGGTGAGTTTTTTTTTTTTTTTTGGGTAGTCCTCTTTTTGAAGTTGCAATCAGACATTGGCTAATGAAGTTTTCAGTCTCTTTACCTTGTGTTATAATCACATCTTACTGACTTTGTGACTGTATGGATCCATGGATGATTACCATCGGTAGGTTAGGATTTTCTCTGTAAAAAAAAGAAATATAATCCCCAATCAAATTTCGTTGTAAGTTCATTTAATTGTAGGATTAAACAACAATTCAAGAAAGTTTAAAACATAGCAATTAAGCAACAAACTCTCACATACTCCTCTCTTTTTCTTCCATAATTTCAACTTTTTCTCAAAACAAGTTAAAATTAAACATATAAATCCCATGGGGTAACAATCCTCACTTTTGTTTTGTTCTTCTCTTGCAGCTGTTTGAAGTCACTGAATTCACAGTGTTTAAATATTTTATGAACACAATGTAGTTGGATCACCATTATGGATAAATACTTACCAACTTCTGATTTGAGAGCGCTGGTCACATTCCATAACCAAAAATTCATTGTCTTTGCAGTCATATTTTCAATCTTCAGTTTTTGACTGTTTGGAGTATATTGGTAATGGGCTAATGGGTTTGAGCTATTTCCCTGTCATTGGGTGACTATACTGTATAAAGGCCCTTACACATTAGGCTTGATACAATGTGATAAAAAAGTTAAAAGAATCTGACTAACATAATTACTTAGACTTTTTCATGCCAGGCGTCATACGTTGGTATAATAAGATGTGATGCAACGCGGTGAAATGTTGTTGAAAAAATTTCAACTTTTATCGCTGATTGCTGCGGTATGTTTTATATGACCAACCATTCGTTGTCCTCCGCAAAATCACATGATGAACAGGACAATGAAAAATTGCTGAGGATTAAAAAAAGTCCCCTATAGCTTGAAAGCAAAATTTACGATGCCTTTTTGACATTTTTGTCGCAGTGCATCTTATCACGTTGTGCTGCACCTAGTGTGAAAGGGCCTTAAAATCTGCCGATTTTGCCCCCTGATCGCTTTTATTGATTTCTCATGGCCATAAAAATGACTTTAGGTTCCACAAATGAGTTTACACTGCTTTTTTTCTTGCTTGATCATGTATCATTGGAAGGATAAAATTTGCAAATTAAATTTGCAAATCATCCAAAGGACAAAAGTGGCAGTGAAGTGGGGGCCAATTAGGGAGCTGTTTACAGCAGAACTGTCAAAGTACTCTCTGGTCAAAAGACAGTGAATTAACACTTCTTTGTTTACCTGCTAGGACACACCCGGAGGACATGTCCAGACAAGTGAAGACGTTGCCCCGGGCGTCAACGACAGTCAACTCCAGACAACTGCAAAAGAGAAGAACAGAATGCACTGTCACAAGCAGGGTTCTATGGCAGCTTAATAAGCCGAGGAACACCTCAACGAATGAGTTACACATGTGAAACTGTTTGTCTTCAGATTTAGGGAGAGAAGACACAAAATGAGTGATTTCAGTCCCTTTCAGGTTTCCAGTAGTTTATTCTAATGAAGTATGATGAAATGATGTAATGGAAGACTTTGAACATGCTGTTCCAAGTATTTGAAATTTTTCCATTTGCACTTTGAGTGATCAAAATTCTCAAGTGGTTCTGCTCTTTGATTGACAGCAAATTAAAATGATGGGCAGTATCTCATGTTACACACCATACACAGGGGCAGAGTGTGATTACACATTGTATGCTATACCAGGATGTGTGGCATCTATACTAGGATTGTGTTTGCATAAGGAGTTTTAAACAACCTAGATGTGAGTGATTGGGAGAACTACAACTGTCTGCGGTGATGGGTAGCTACCTTTAATTCTAGATACAATTGTTTGTGTATTACTGTTATCATGATTACCTTACAATAGAGCAGGTGAGAGGATAGTTTGTGATGCAATTGTGATGTCTGCCTTTCACAGGCTTCCATCTTCATCTATAATCTAGTTGAATACTTGCCCTCAAAAGCACTGAGTACAATCAGAATCTTTTGTGTTCTCAAAATTTGAAAAAAGGTTCATCGAAAGTGCAATTTATTTTAAGAACATTCTCTTTTATTATTAAATCAATGTCGCATTGTTAAGATAAAAACTAAAAATATTGTCTGCTCATAGTCCTCTCTGACATTACGGGAAACTGACCTTACCCCACCAGGCCTTGTGGTTGATTGTTTTTGATTCCTTGCCGAAGGCAGGCAAGGAATCTATGCGATGGTGATGGTGTGTGTTCTTGTATGTGTGTGTGAGTGTGTGTGTATGTGACACCTTGGCTTGTAAATATATCTCAAGAAGGGAACGGTGCTCAAACTTCAAAGTTGGTGTGTTGGTAGTCCATCATGAATAGATGATCCCTGTTGTTTTTCATGGAGGTCAAAGGTCATTGAGGTCACCAGAGCTTAGAGTACAAAAACCTAATCAAGGGAGATATTACAGCAACCAAACGTTGTTGGAACTTCAAACCCTAATCATTGGTAGCAACTGATGGGAAGATGATGTCTGCTCATTTTTGTGGAGTGCTAAGGTCATGTGGGGTCAATAGAGGACATTTTTCGAAAATCATGTAAATACTGTATCTGAAGAAGGGAAAGCTGCTCGAATATCAAACTTGGTGCGATGGTAGTCCATGGTGAGTAGATGATCCCTATTGTTTATCATGGAGGTCAAAGGTCATTTGAGGTCACCAGAGCTTAAAGTAAGAAAACCTAAAGATGTCTCAGCAACTAAATGTTGGTGGAACTTCAAACTCTTACCATTGGTAGCATCTAATGAGTAGATGATGTCTCTCATTTCCTATGGAGGTCAAAGGTCATGTGATGTCAATAGAAGACATAGTGTGAAAACCTTGTAAACACTATATCTCAAGATGGGAAAGGTGCTTGAGCTTCAAAGTTGGTGTGTTCGCAGTTCACAGTGAGTAGAGTAGTCCATGGATATCAAAGGTCATTTAAGGTCTCCAGAGCGAATTGTATAAAACCTATTAAGGAAAATATCTCAGCAACTGAATTCAGATAGAACTTCAAAGGGTCAGCATTGTTAGCACTTGATGAGCAGCTGATGTCTGTCATTTGAATTGCCCCATGGGAGAATTTGTCATCATTGTAATGTGACATGAAATGAATGTAATAAGTTCTACCATTCCAAAGATCTGTCCTCGGTTCCAAAGCCCAACATGTGAGTTTTACAAGTCCCTGGATGTGAACATATCAAGAGGTTAAATCACTCACATTAGGAAAATAATGCAAATTTGTTTCCTACTGAAATTTGCGGTAGGTCTGTTGCATAGCAGAGATCACTGCTAGATAGACGTTGGTCTCATCCTCTTTCAATTTGTGGAACATTTACATCCATTTTCTATGCCAAACTACCACTTAACATAGCTCTTATCAATTTTGCCAAGCCTTCAGAGAATATCCCTGTTGCTAAAAACTCCGTCAAGATTTACAAAGTACTTTGTTGCTTAAGTCACAGTAAACACTCCTTTGGTGTCACAAACTTTCTATCAACTTGTGAATTACCTCCATCATGACCACAATTGTCATCAGTGCTTAGTGTATGACATTACTCATTCATTATGCACTTGGTAACATCAAACCCATAAGTGATACAGAATGTGGTTGCCTTCTTCCTTTTTTTTTTCTTATTTTCATATGGTCCCTTCCCTTCTCCACTGGATTACTTTTGTTTGCAAGTGATTATGTGTTTATGATAAAATGAGATATTGTCAAGAAATCAAAAAGTCATTTGACTTTCTGGTTTACACATGGAATAACTTTTGCTGCTACTTTTGTACAAAGTATGTAGCAGCAAATGCCATGGATGAAATCACAGCTTCCACAGCTTAATAGTTCATAAAATTTGAGAAAATCACATCTTTGCAAGAAAGCATATGATCGACATGGAAATAGGCACAGAAGAACGACACTTATTTTTTTTTCAATAATCAAATATTGAAAACCTTAGTATGCTACAATGTAAAATGAATACATTCCTACTAAGTATGTTCTTGCTTCCTACTGTACTAAACTTGATTGTTTGAGGACACAGTGCTCTCTTGAAGCTGATAATTTGATTTAATCATATACTCAGCTGCAAAATCTCACCGCAGACCTGAATGTTGTGGATTTCTCCCACTGAAATGGATTATACAAAGTCATTACTGATGTTTGTACTAAATAAAGGTATTGCTATAAATTCAAAAGGCCCTTTGAACATTTCAGATGTAAAGGGTAACACTGCTCTGTGAAATGTTCACCGTAGCAATCGTTGACACCCCGCTTTGTACATTAAGGTGACGACCAAATTCACATGAATTTCACTGGTGATACTTTTGGAGTTGTATTCATGTTAGGCAAACACGCAAACCTTTGCATAACAAAGAGAGGAAAGCTCTGTTGACCCACTAATGGATGATAGAATGTAAAATTGAAAAAATGATTCCAATAGAAGAAGACATTTACTATGACATTGATGGATCTTTACTCTTGTGAAAATAAATATTTGTAAGCTGCTTTTATATGAAAATATGTATGATTACATCGGATAAATGACCACTCCGTGTATATTTGTACAATTTTTCTCTAAATTGTGATGCTTTCTGCAGATCAAATGAAAAATATAAATAATACAACTTAAACAACAAGAATTCTGTCTTTAAAATTTGTCCTTACGCACGAATGACAATTGAATCTCATTTATTGCATGTGGCCTGCATGTTGGCACATTAATCAGCCTTCCAGTCACTGTCCCCCACTTCTGTAACTTGAGTTCGGGTACAGATGCCGTCTTCGTGAAGTTATGATCTGTGAAGTTATGATCCGTATCGTTTTCCCAACTGAAGATATTTGTTCTTTGAAGAAAGACTTCTCTGGTCAAGAAAGATTTCCACTTTGTTCAAAGTTACCAAAATGCTACTGATGTAATAACAGTGGCATATTGTTGCAAGAAGTCTTTGTTTTTCTTTGAACTGACACCCTCCATCAAACCAGTTGAAATATGACACTAGTGAAATTGTAGATTGGATATATTAGATTAACCTTAAAATATTGCGGAAATTAAGATCACAACTTTTAAGCAGCTGTTCAATTTTTTTTAAGATAGTCAAAATATCGAATAACAAATAGGAAAAGAGACCTATACTGAAAAGGTAAAGAATTACAATTCTATGAACGAAAAACAGACGAATGTTTTAGTCGTTTAAAATGCAATTTTGCATAGCATTCCTTAAATCCGTGACAGTGAACGTTCGAACAGTAATTTGTAACAAATTAATAACAACGCTTTAATTTAAAAGTTAAATGTCTGTTAGCCCAACGACTAACACGAGACAACACATTCAAGTAGTTCAGTTGCTCAACACACTTGAGCCTTTTCAGTCCCCAAAACAACCCCAGTAATTTTAATTTCGGAAGAGAAGCACTGGATTTCTAAAGGAAGATGCTGTTGAGAGATCCGACCTCCAAGTTTGAGTCCACACGTTTTATTCATCTTGATACAAGCACCTGTAGCTTTCTCAAAGACCTTTAGAATGTGAAAGAAGACTTCTATGTCAGAATTACAAGTGGCGATAAGGTAGAGTCATCAGCATACTGCAAAAACTTAATGTAATTCCCAGAGCAAACGAAACTATCAACATCATTACATTTACTGATGAATCGAGTCAACGGGTCAATATAAAAAACACATAACAATGGGGACACGGTACAGCCTTGCCTGACATCTCTCCCTATACAAATAGGGTTCGAGAGATAACCATTAGTAAGTATGCATGCAACTACAAATATTGTGTTACAAGATGAAAATCCATTAAAGAAAGTTGTTTCCAAAGTTTAACTTTTTCAGCACCTTGATGAGGAAAGACCAATTCACTTTGTCAATGCTGCCTCTTGATCAATGGAAATCAAGGCACATGGATGATTCCTCATAATACAAAAGGTGACGATGTCTCAGACAATAAGCATGTTGTTATGAATCGATCTCCCAGGAACAACACAAGTCTGATACTCATTGACGATACTGTGGAGGATTTAAGACAGTCTACTCAGTTTGCAGAATTTTGGAAATTAACTCAGTTATACTCGGTATAAAGAAGACTTATAGGACACCAATTGCTGGTATTACTGGTGTCTCCATGCCGTTACTCACACATTAAAATGGAATTCACTTCAACCTCACTCTTCTTTTGTTCTACTGCGGTTCAACTTGTTGCAAATTTTCTTGACCTTAGGTCAGATTTATCACCCCATGCTGTGATGATCCACGTGGTCAATTAAACATCGTTCTCCTAAAGAATTCAGGTGTGTCAATCTAATGTCTAGGCTTCCTTGAGCTCCCTGGCAAGGGGTATTAGGTTTCATGTCCGTAGGTAATACATGTGTAATCGGGCATGAAAGAGGGTCTGTTGAACACCTTACCACGGTTGTAACGCCATGTCCCTTTTTGGGGACCAGAGTAGCGATACCCATAGCTTGACTGTCAGTGAGAAAACCATATTACAATATCGAAAATGTCATTGAAAACGTCTACCAAGTCTCGCCCTAGAATGTCAATAAAATGAGAGTAGCATTCATTTGGTAACCCTTCGGAACCAGGGGATTTATTCTTCGCCAAACTAGTGACAATACTATTAACCTCGTCGAGGTTGATTGGTTTATCAAGTTTGGCACTGTCGTCATGGCTGATATCAATATCGATACACTTAATTAACTTATCCCGTGACTTCAAGCCTACCTGGAACTCCTCAGTGTACAATTTGGAATATAATTTTTGAAAAGTACCAGAAATTTCATTTTTAAAGGAACAAATCCACCCACCATCCTGATTTTATTGTATTTAATTACTTTCTGTGTGGCCTGACTTGTTTCTTGACTTCAAAAGAGAGACGGCACATTTTTCATTCTCGTCGAGAAACTGAACGCGGGCGTATGCAAGCGCCTTTAAGTTTCTCTTCAATTATTCTTTCAACCTCTCTATTGGTAGAGCCGCTTCAAACACTTTGTAACAATAACGGGCGCTCTCTTTTTTACGTCCTCAACGGACACTATGCCGGATTGCAAGCTGTTTGATTCTGATCTGACATTTTCCCATCTCCAAGCTGAAACAGAGGCAAAGCCGGGCTGCAAGTTGAGTGTGGACCAGAGATTGTACAAGGATCTAATCTCTTCTCAGGATAAACGGTCATGTTTCAGAGATGTATTGTATTTCCAATACCCCTTGCCTCTGACTGCGTTGCACAAGCTGTAAAACTTGGCACGCACACAACTGTGGTTAGGATACGAAAAGGCGGAGTTTGTACCAGCAATAAGAGGGGAAACATGACTCAAGTAAATCCTGTCTAATCTAGAGGTTTGCCGCCTTTTAATATTACCCATGCGTGACCAAGGGTGTATTACCCATGCGTGACCAAGGGCGACTAAGTGAGGGGTGCAACGCCCTATAACAGTCGACGATATTGTATGCTGAGATTAAGTCCATAATCACCTTTCAACCAGCTGGGCTGTTTGGGTGCGTGAGACGATTTTGCCGGTCGATTGCCTTCATAACACAATTGAAATCACCACCAAGAATGGGTGGGTTGTTGCCACGAATAAACGAATCAAGATTGCCTAAAAATTCCTGTCTCTCACTAGGAGAATTAGGGCAATGAACATTGCAAATGCCGACCGTGGTATCTTGAACAGAGAAGAGAATGAAATTACAACAGCTCCTATTATCACGTCTAATTTGGCTAGTATTACATAGATGTTTATCACTAAGCGCTATACACAGACCCCCTCAATGGTTACATAGGCTGGGTTAGAAAAAAAAACGGGGCCTTTCCAACGACGTTTGAATAAAGAAAAATCATTTTCTGATACTAAAAATGACTCTTGTAAGAGTATAATGTCAAAGGAAAAAATTTCCGTCTATTGCATGAAACGGAAACATTTTTTGTTATTACCTACAGGGTTTACATTAAGAGTGGCAATAAAATAGATTTACCTTTTCCATTGTCATTTTCGTAAGAAGTATCTATCAAAAAACTCAATACGTTTCCCTTTCACAACTTGAATCCTCATTCTTATCACTAGATGTTGTAGCCATTCCCGTGGGTTAGAGAAAACTGTTTCACTACATCTGTTTTTCCGGCACATGGTTATTGTGGTGATTTGACGGTTGGATGTCCAGTCGCCATGTGTTCTTTCAAAACTTTGAAAACAGAAAAGGTCTCTCGACACGATTTAGATAGGCAAGAGTGCCACGGCTCGTCTTCTAGGAAAATTTGAGTCATTGTGATTGTATCCCTTGGGTCCTTTGGTGGAAAACGGATTTTGTGCCCTTAATCTCTCCTGCCTTTTGCCAGGCGTGGGCCGCGACGCAGTTTTCCTCATAGCACGACCGCTAACAGAATCATTCTCCTTAGCAGGCCTGGCGTATATGTCTCAACTAGCTGAGACCAGGTTTCCATCAACCAGGGGTTCATCACTTGTAGATGTCTGTTCATTTTCCTTATCTGTCACTTTTATTTGTCTGATGTAGGTCTAGCATATTCCGTTTGAATATCTGACTTTTTAAACTGTATTTTCTAAATTTGCTTCCGCTCTGCTCCCTGGGGCCTGTCCGGTCCGTTGTGGCAGGAAGGTGGAACTGAGAAATTCGTCAACCCTGTTTTTTGGCATGTGCAGCACGATCTCTGGCACTTTCTCACTATCAGAAATATCCCCTGTATATCCTTCTCTTGGTTATTACTTCCTACTGCAGTAGATACATGTGTTTCAGGAATCACCTCTGACTCTGTTTTGACTTCAGCGGACGTATCTGGTTGGGATGGGGTTTCGAAAAGTTCCGAATCAGAGTGGACACTGGGAGTATTTACTATAAGAAAGGAAATTTTTAATCATTTAACCTTGTTGGAAGGAGTAAAGAACTGACACCATACAGTAGGGCAAATATGAAGAGTTTTGCCGACAATAAAAGACTGTTCTCCAGGGAAGGCTCGAACTCCCGACCTTCGCATTTCTATATTCCGTACGAGTCGTTATAACCTGTCTGATACTGTTTATAAGTACGACGCGCTAACCGACTGTGCCACAGGAGAATACTGAAAAGTTATCACAACGACGAGAAATTTTACAAAAGTTCCACTTTTTTCGATAGAATTTTAATCCAAAAGGCAAATACACTTTCCATTTAAAATAAGTGATATTGAACTGTCTTGGAATGATCATAGTTGACCGAACCTTAATATCCTAACAATTAAAATTAACGTATCCCGATAATTATGTAAGGAATGAGAGGTCAAGGAAAAGGCTTAAATGAACCACCCAAGGTAATCTTAGTACACAATGACAGTACCATGCATTAACACCATTCAACAAATGTTCAGTATACTATCTTAAAGGCATATGCTTCACTAAAAGTTGAAGCTATTGTTAAAATGAGAGAATTTTCCAGTACAGGCATTACAAACATGTCAATATCGTTTTCCTATCTCAAGATATTGCTCTTTGAAGAAAGACTTCTCTGGTCAAGAAAGATTTTCAGTTGTTCAAAGTTACCAAAAGGCTTCTGATGTAACAGTGGCATATTATTGCAAGAAGTCTTTGTTTTTCTTTGAAACTGAAGCCATCGTTAAACCAGTCGAGGAGCCAATTTTTACAATTAGGTTGCAGCAAGTCACTGAGCTTTTTTCAAAGCCACCTCGGAAGATAATTTCTGAAGATTTGGCAAGTGTTCACAGAAAATCACCAATGACTCTACAATTAAGTAGGCTCTAGTTGAGGTATCTTCTGAATCTGTTACTGTACAATGATCCCTGTTTCTACTGTTGTATTAACCATGAATACGGGTAAATTGAATGGAAATATGAACAGCATAGATTAGCAAATGAAATGAAGAATTGGAAGTAAAACAAAACAGCATCGATAATGAATATTCCTAAAGAAATGATAGTTATCTCCGGGATTTCGAACTGCTCAGTCATATTTCCGATATTTTGAAACATCATTATAAGGAGAGACGAGTAGGAAATTTGACGCAAATCCAATTTAGTGGTCCAGTGTTGTAGATTTCTTAAAAGAGTTGTTCAAACGTTCACTGTGACGGATTTAAGGAATACTACGCAAAGTTGCATTTTAAACGACTAAAACATTCGTCTGCCTTCGTTTGTAGAATTGTAAATATTTACCCTTCCATATAGGTCTCATTTACTTAATGTTTTTCAATATTTAACGTAACTCTCCTTCTTTTGTCAACTTATACATGTAACATAGCTTATTTGTACTTGTAATGTCATGCCTTGTGTTGTGAAAAATGGAGAACAAATAAACGGACGAAACAACCTCAAAAAAAGAAAAAGAAAAAAAAAGAAAGAACTGCAGTGTAAGTTACTTGTACGCATCAATCCTAGCAGTTACCACAGTTTTTCGTTGCATTTCACTGGTTCACTATACGTCCTCCTTTTATGTTATTAAGCCTTTACAACTTGTTACATGTCTGTTAAAGGTATTAGCCGCCGAATCAAGTTGATACTTCATAAAAATTACGAATATTTCTCTCATATAGCATGTTCGGTTGGGAGTTAATGTTATTTAATTTTTAAACAAATTGTAACACTTTAATTTAAAAAAAAAACACTTATATAATCTTGTTGAAGGAATAAAGAACTTACACTATACAGTGGGGCAATATGAAGAGTTTTGCCGACAACAAAAGACTTCTCCAGGGGAGGCTCGAACTCCCGACCTTCGCATTTCTATATTCAGTGCGAGTCCTTATAACCCGTCTGATGCTGTCTATAAGTACGACTCGCTAACCGACTGTGCCACAGGAGAATACTGAAAAGTCATCACAACGACGGGAAATTCTACAAAATTTCCACTTTTTTTCGATAGAATTTTAATCCAAAAGGCAAACAAACTTTTCATTTAGAATAAGTGATATTGAACTGTCTTGGAATGGTCATAGTTGACCGAACTTTAATATCCTTTTCATGACGTTGTAACTGATAATTACAAAAAATAAAATTACATGAGAGCGGGTAAAATCAGCTAATTTTCACTTCAGATATCGATGATGTTTATGTGCCGTAGTCTTATGATGGCAGAAAAATGAATAAAGTAACTTTTCTACAGAACATTTGGATAAAATTACGATGCGATGAATTTGCAAATAAAATTTGCAAATCTTTCAAAGGAAACGTAACAGTGAAGTGGAGCCAACTGCATGGGGAGCCATTCACAGCAGACCTGTCAAGGTTAACTGCTAGGACACACCAGGCGGACATGTCCAGACAAGTGTCGACGTTGAACTGGACGTCAACGACAGTCAACTCCAGACAACTGCAAAAGAGAAGAACGGAATGCACCATCATAAACAGAGTTCTATGGCAGGTTAATGATCCGAGGAACACATCAACGAACGAGTTACACATGTGCAAACTGTTTTCTTAAGATTACTCTAAGTTTGATGCTAACAGAAATGATGAAAATATGTTTATACTGACGTTCAGTGGATTTATTTTGGTAGGATCAATGAATGGGAGCTGAACTTGTTCACTGACGTTCATAATCGTTTTTTTTTTTTCTGTAAATGGTAATTAGCATAACCACTGCATCCATTTGTAATAATCATCTTCATTTCTCATAATTATCATTGCCATTGTTGTTACTGTCACTTTCGTCAGCATCATTGTCATCACCAAATTTTCATAGTCCTACATGTCATTATCCTCATTCATCACGCATTGATTTTCGTTATCATTTACATGAACATTAATGTCATCTGTCTTCTAATGATGAATCATCATCTCAACTGAATCCGACTGTAATTTTCTGACGTTATTATACCCCACATCAGATTCATTCCCCTTTGTGATCGGTTGCCGTTTTCCCGGCGTAAATTTGCTTCTCATCCATTGTTTGCCCTCCCACTGATATCATATTGCTAACCCCCCTAGGGGTAATGTGCTTTGTCATTCTCTTTAGAAAAATATCATGCGTACATTTTTTTTTTCTTTTTGAGTTCATGTTACCCCTGCTTGTTAGTTCACAACAGGTGTCATAGAAGTTATAATATCAATAATACATAGGAATTAGAAGTAGATGAAATAATTATGTAACACGAAGAAAATAAAAAGTGAGTCACTGCCTTAAAACTGAGTCAATTTGTCCCAATAGTGACTCACTCTATATAAAGTGAGTGGCTATGGGGACAAATTGACCCAGTTTTAGGACAGTGACTCACTTTTTATTTTCTGTGCAGGAATTAAAGTTCAAAGAAAAGACTTCCATGAACCACTCAAAGTGATCTTAATACTGTAACGGAAACGGCATGTCTGTTTAACCTAAATTGTTTTCCTTTAAAGAAAAACAATTTAGTCATGCACTTCTTACTTCATAACGTGTAAGTTGTTCTGACTTGAGATCGATATTGTGTGTAGAACGATTATGTGCATGGTATTTTAACTTAATTGGTAAGTTTAAAAATAAGCAAAGTTTGTCAGAAGTTCATTTTTGCGGTACTTAAGTCTGAGTAAAAGCAAGGTGCAGTTATCTGTGGATAGGATTTATCGTTAGGTAACCTGTCGTTTGCCGGTCAGTACTCTGGAGGCCGAGAAAACTTAATTACCGAGTAATCCTTACGCCAATTAAAAATTCAATAGGTTAGGAAACACGTCTGTGACATGTTGGTTTATGCAATGATGTTAAACGCCGGTTAGTAAGGAATAAAAAAAAACATCAGTAAGAAAAAAAAAAACCCAAGAGCCTTGAATTGTTATAATTTAAGCGGGTGGGTTGAGCTTCCTTATCGTTACGCTAAGATACTAGAATGCAAGTTTTGATTCGATGGTTGCGAGCACAAATTTTATCCTGAATTATTTTGTTGTTTCTTCCTTAGCTAATTGATGAGCATTATAGACTATTGTCGATCTGCAGAGCACCCTAATGTTGTAAACGTTAAGTCAGGAAGAACCAATGAAATTTGACCATAAGAATATATCTCGGAAGGCCAAAGGAAGCTGATAGACTGTGTGTCTGTGCAGTGCGTAACTGCATAAACTGCGTAAGTGCGTAAACTGCGTTACGTAATTGCGTAAACTGCGTAAGTGCGTAAAGTACGAAAGTGCGTAACTGTATAAACTGCGTAACTGCGTCAAACTGTGTAAATGGGCCACTGCTTGAATGTAGAATTTTGTAACTGCCTAATTGAGTATTTGCATAAGTAGCTTAGCTATGATTGACTGTGAATGATTTTCTTAATCGAACCAGCTGCTCCAGGAATGGATAATCAGTGGATCAGCTCAGTGCACCGACTTTCTTTTTTTAATCTCAATTCAAATTTACAATCTTAATTTGTAAAGCCTGCCATTGCCATAATTCGTGATTCACATACACCATCTGATCAACTGAGATTATTCAATAATTCAGTCAACTTTACATCTCCTCTCCTCTGAGTAATTTTGAAGCCAATATCCACGACTCTGGATGACAACGGTCGACGTTACAACACATGATGACAGTATACCGTGCCATTAACACTGTTATAACAAATGTGCAGTATACTATCTTAAAGGCATATACGGTACTTTACTAAAAATTGACGCCATTGTTAAAATGGGAGAATTTCCCAGAACAGGCATTAGAAACATGTTAATAACGTTTTCCCAACTCAAGATATTCCTCTTTGAAGAAAGACTTCTCTGGTCAAGAAAGATTTCCAGTTGTTCAAAGTTACCAAAATGCTACTGATGTAACAGTGGCATATTATTGCAAGAAGTTTTTGTTTTCTTAGAAACTGAAGCCCTCGTTAAACCAGTTGAAATATGACACTAGTGAAAATGTATATTGGATTTATTAGATTTATCTTAAAATATTGCGGAAATTAAGGTCACATGAGCTTTTAAATACACTGTTAAAATGTAAATTGTAAAATGGAAATTTACAGGAAATAAAATCAAGAGATACAAAAGGAATACAGAAATGTTCTGGTAATTAGTTTCCAGACAATTTCTGTAATTCTTATTTATTTCTTTGTTTTATTTTCTGTAAATTTACAGACATTTTTTTTGCAGTGTAGCTGTTTAATGCTTTTTTTTTTAAGACAGTCAAGATTATAATGAAAGGCATACAGTATTCATGTATGGTAACTGTATACCTGGGTGACATTACAAGTTCCCCACTGCACAACATACCATCATTTGAACAACTATTTGTTTAAAAAATGATAACAACTCCAAACCGAACATGTTGAACGAGAGAAATATTCATAATTTATTTGAAATATCAGCTTCATTCAGTGGCTAATCCTTTTGAAAGACATGTAACAAAATTATTAACAACGTAAAAGGAAGACGTATAGTGAACAAGTGAAATTCAATGAAAAACTAGTAACTGCCAGGACTGTTGCGTACAAGCAAAATAACTTGCACACTTCTTTTTTAAAAAAATAAAAACTTTATTTCCGTCTTGAGCATATACACATGTGTGCGCATATACGTAACGAAGATTGGAAAATAAGTATAGTATGTACAAGTATTAACAGCCTAATTAATTTAACAAGACATTACCCTTCCATGCGTCATCAAAATTTGTACAATTTGTTTAGGTTGTTCCCTCCATTTATTTGTTCTCCATTGTACGCGACACAAGGAATTATGACGTTACAGGAATAAATAAGTTACGTTACAAGTTACGTATACAGTTGAGAAAATAAGGATAGTCAGGTAAATAGTCGAAAAATAAACAGGAAATGAGACTTATACTGGAAAGGTAAATGTTTACAATTGTACGAACGAAAAGTAAAGAAATCTTGAAGTCGGCTTTAAAATGCAACTTCACGTAGCATTTCTTAAATCCGTCACAGTGAACGTTTGAAGAGCCCTAGTTTTAAGAAGTTAATTACAAATTTTGTACAATTTTTTTTTTGTGGAGGAAAAACTTTACTTACGTCCTCATGTTATACACAAAAGTGTACATTTACTTAACTAAGAGTGGAAAATAAATATAGTATTTACAAGTATTTACAGCCTTTTTAATTTAACATAACATTACCTTTCCATCATTGAAATTTTCTGCTACTTACGTTACAATATCTTTTTAAGTGGAAGGAAGCACTCTTTGTCTTACCTTTTTTGCATGTATGAACATACAAAACTTTGGAAAAGATACAAGCACTTACAAAACTAATGACAGTAACTTTCATTTAGCTTACTTTACGGTACGAAATATTCTTTGTCCTACCCTTTCGGGCTGTGGAAATTAAACGAAAGGTCTCCGTTGTTTAGGCTTACAAACGAATTCCCAGCTGTCCAAATTCTCTGGAATTGTTTACTGCTGTACCTCTCCTTATCGGCCGTGACTCGAATTTCGAGGTATTTACTTATCGAAGAGATTAAAGACTTGGTTGGTTGCAAAGTAGACTCGAAAATATGCATGCATTTAGACTTCCAAATAGTATACTTTGTCACCATTACGACGAACCAAAGACGATCAAAAACGGCTTTAGCTATCTTAGGAACATTTAGGGCCTACACCGTATATGAAAAATCTTACATTCATATGAAACTGCTTATAATCAACAAAATTAAGTACTTGATTAAGCCATAACAAGGCTGCTTTCACTTTGAGGCAGTCCTCAAAAATATGCTCGACCGACTCGATGACCACACAGTCATGCATTGGACAGATTCCACCGCCCCATTCCCCACTTATTTATCCTTGCACCAGTGAAAAGAACACCATGAGCTATTCGCCTTTGAAAGTCTTTCAACTTATTATCTAATATTGGGTGGAAAGCTGATTTCCAAATCTGACCCCAAGGAAAAAGTTGGGTTTCGCTTGATACGAGCAATACCGTCACGTTTGGATCACGAAGAAGATCAACCACATCTTTCGTGCGGGTACAAGCATAAGTGAACTCATTGTTAAGATGAAATAGTTTCGTGATAACATGCATATGACAGGTGTTTAGTACACACTTCGGCGTTAGACCTAGAGTTAGACCAAACCTGTGGAAATAGCCTGCGAAGTATCTTAGCGGTAAAGTAACTTGCAAGTGTAAGATTAACGGGGATTGTACCACTAACCAATACAGGGAACAGAGGTTTAACTAGGAGGGCATCCATCTTGTCTCTAAGATTATCAAGATTTAAGCCACCATCTTTTAAGGGCAAAAACACTGCTTTTCGGTTAAAAAGATCGGGTTTTTTGTCACCCCAAATAAACGCAAAGATTGTCCTATTTACTTCCTTCAAAACTGACTCCGGCACTGGAAAGACTGGGGCAATAAAATACAACAAAGGATAAACGAGTGTATTAATAACCACTACTTTTCCAACAAGGGGAAATTTGCAGTTTTCCATAAATTTGTCCTAGCTATTATCTTCGTTTTCAAATTATTCCTAGCTATTATCTTCGTTTTCAAATTATTCCTAGCTATTATCTTCTTATTCTTATTGAAATTTTGTAAAACTGACACTACAGTTTGGCAAATATGAAGAGTTTTGCCTACAACAAAAGGAATGTTCCCCAGGGGAGGATCGAACTCCCGACCTTCGCATATCTATATTCAGTGCGAGTCATTATAACCCGTCTGATACTGTCTATAAGTACGACGCGCTAACCGACTGTGCTACTGGGGAATACTGCCTCAGCGTGGGGCCAAATAGGACATAATCTCAACGATGATAAATTCAAATAAATTTACACTTTTTCGATAGAATTGTAATCCAAAGGGCAAATAAACTTTTCATTTAAAATAAGTGATATTGAACTGCCTTGAAATAGTCGTAGGTGACCGAACTTTCATATCCTATGAATTAAAATTGATGTACGCCGATTGCCTTTATCATGACGTTGCAAGTTACAATTGCAAGAAAAATTTACATGAGAGCGGGTAAGTTCAGCTAATTTTCCCTTCAAATATCGATGATGTTTATGTGCCGTAGTCCATGATGGTAGAAAAATTAATAAAGTAACTTTTCTGAAGAACATTTGGATAAAATTACGATGTTGTTCGCGAAGGTTTTGTCCCGTGTCGATCTCAAGTGAAGATCGCTTCCTGAATGACCTATAAATGACCTAATCGCGAATATAGAAGTGACTGATGTAAAGACTAGCACTGTTTACGTGTTGCTCGATGTGGTACCTGTTCTGCGGAGCTGAACAACTCATTTCATCTTTTATTGGTATTCTCGGTTCATTGTGGACAAACATTTCGCAAACTGTCCTCGTAGAGAGAGTCGAGAGGGTTACCCTCGTCCTTCTTGAATGTTACGATGAGTTGGTTTGAAACTTCAGCATTTTCTACGTTGGCCAAATCCGCCCTTGTCAACGCACAGAAGTCTATCGACCGCGTATTGGACATTCAAGAAGACGAAGAACCAGGAGACACGGGCTTGTCAGCTGTTAGAGGTACAGTTGCACTGTTAGTGTTAGTAACTGTTACTTTGGCTAAGCCTAGGCTACGCCTAGTGTCAGTGATAAACGAAAGTAAAGTGTTGCCAAGAAAGTTAGATATGGAATGTGATAATAATACGACATGGACGACACTGGCGTATGAAGGAAAGTCGGACCTTTACCCCTCGGCTTGGACTAACTGGTCGCACAGTAGGGATTACGTTAGTTTCCACCCCCCGTAGTTTCCACCTCTAAAAAAGTAACGAAAATAACTACATGAACTGAAAATTTGTTCAAATTTTAGACTTCATTTACACGACTTGTCGGACATGACTCAAATGTAGTGATGTTGATGGAGAGTAAATCAAATTTAGTCTTAGAGAGGCTACAGGTGTTGCATACTTTCTGCTACCTCAACCGCTGACGATCAAACAGTCTGTAGTGGAAGTACATGTACGCTTAAAATGGTGTTTTGAAATTGGCCATTTTTCAAACACCCAACCTCTGTCTCCACTTTGTAAATATGTTTACTCACACAAATTTCTAAACAGTGACAGAACATCCACTGAAACAAAATTGGAAATAAAAAAACATGTAAGTGAAATCTGAACAATGAACATTATTTTCCGCTGCATGGTTTTAGGGGCAGAAAATCAGGAGTAGAAACTACCGGGGACGAAAACTAATGGATCCCCATACAGTTAGTAGTAAGCAGCCCTCAGACTGTCAGTGTCAGACAGTAGGCCTAGGCTAGGCCAATAAAATGTCAAAATTCAATAACTTAACCTACCCTAGGTAAACCTAAGACCCTGGTTAGGGTCTTACCATTAGTATCATAAATAACTTGCTTATAGCCATACATAAGTGTACATACAAAAACAGTAAATAACCATAGACTTATTGTTACTCCAAGTAGAAAGTGTGCTAAGGCTGTGAGCTCGGCCAACAAGTTGCTGTTATTAATAGAAACTATACCTGTAAAAGTAGTAGTAGTACACTACTTGTCAGACCACATCTGGAATACTGCATGCTGTCAGGCCTGGTGCCCTTATCTCCAGAAAGACATTGATCGAGAAGGTGCAACACGTGTACCTGTCTGGAAATCGTACTTGAAAAAGATATTGCCATGATGGAGGCTGTCCAAAGGCATATGACAAAGCTGATTCTGTCACTCAGAGTTCCTGCTCATCAACTTTATTCTTTGAATTTGACAACATTGGAAGAACTATACATTCGTCAGGACAACATTACATTTTTTTTTCTCTATTGAATGATTATATTAGCGTAGACATGTATTCAATTATTCACGTAAGAAATTTCCTACAACAAGGGGCCATTCTAAGAAAATCAAACCCAAACACTCCACACTGGACTGTTACAAATTTTTTTTTGTTCATAAGATGCTTGGAACCCATGGAATAATCTTTCTGAAGTGACTGTATTAGCAACCACCATCACTGGATTTAAAACCTACATCTGCCAGCACGGCAGCAGATCTTCAAGAGTGCAAACTTCCTATTCAATAAGCCAGAAGATAATAGACCAAGAGGCCATCAGTTTCAATTCCAGAAGCGCTACTGTAGATTACTTTACTGTAGATATTTGAAAGTATTCTTTCAGTTACAGTAGCATATTGTCACTGAATGGAACAATCTACAGTATGAATTTAGAATCAGTGCCCGGAAAAGAGATCAACAAGGTATCAGACAACTAAAAGAGTTGGTATAGCATCTATAGCTTATCTTTTCTGATTTTTTCTTTTAGAGTTTTTTTTTCTCTCCTCATTCTTTTAAATTTGTGGATTTTCTGTGAAATGAACGACAGTGAAACCTGTGGAAGAAGTGATAGATATTTATTCGTGAAAGGAAAAGAGGTTAGAGGGGGATTCAAAGCCTAGGATGTCAAGATAACAGTTGCATCAGAAGTCTTATGCATAACCGGCTATGCTACAAGAGCGGATTTGGTGGTTGGGTGTTTGAAAATGCATACACTAACATATCAACCCAGTCATGTAACACAGTATTTATTCATGTCCTATAAATAAGGATCTATCCCCTGACCCTGAATCATGACACCTAACCCTATCCCCTAACCCTGTTTACCAATGCTAGGCAATCCATTCATCATTCAGTCTATGTTAACAGCACGAAGCCCAAGCAAAGTAGGTGAGCCTGTTCCACTCCACTGAAAATGTACGATAGTCAGTGACAGTATCCGTCACTTCTAGGCAGTGATTCTAAATTCAAGCCCAATCTACCATGTAGGAGGCTGTTACTGCTGCAATGGTCAACAGATCGAAAGATGTGATTCGTCCTATCTTGCAGAAAAGAAGGGGGTTTGCACTATTTTAGTTTTACACATGACCACCCAAGGGATGTTTGGAATATGACATATTTGGAAATGTTTCATTTTGACTCGCATCTGAGCATCAAGGCAGCCAGCTCAAGTACACTTTTGGGTTATTATTATTACAAAATTTATAAAGCACCACAACTATAAAATTATAATCTGTTGCACTGTACAGTATAAAATATCAAAACAGAAAAAGAAAACAGGAAACCAATAAAAGCTAAAGAGCTAAACGTTAAAAGCTTGTCTAAAAAGGTAAGTCTTAAGATTTGATTTAAAAATACTTATAGATGAGCACCGTTTAAGATTATCTGGAAGCGAGTTCCAGAGTCGGGGACCAGCAACTGCGAAAGTAGGTTCTCAGAAAGAAGTCGAGAAGCAAGGGACAATTAAACTGATGGAAGAAATAGAACGCAGCTGGTACTTCAAACCCTCCCTCTTTGACAATAAACAAGATAAATAATCAGGGGCCATATCATTAAGAGCTTTAAACACTAAAAGGATCACCTTAAACCGAATTCTATACTTCAACAGTAGCCAGTGGAGGTCGTGCAAAATTGGTGAGATATGACAAAATTTGGGGGTAAGAGTTACCAGTCTGGCTGCAGTGTTTTGAACCCTTTGCAGTTTGTTAATAACACTGTTAGGAAGCCCATATAATAACGCATTACAATAGTCAAGATGACTGGTCATAAAAGCATGCACCAAGTCTTACATGCATCCTCAGAAAGCATCTTCCTAATTTGTCTTATCCTAAATTGCTGGGAAAAAGACTTACTGCAAATTTTACTGACATGAAAATCAAATTGAAAATACTTATCAAACCAAATACCAAGATTACGAAGTTCCACTGTACTTCCACGATTGTCAAGCAATATGAAGACGAATATGCCTGTCCCATGGCAAATAGGGAACAGATCTGTACCACAGCGCAGTGAGTGGTAGATTGTTCACTCTGCACAGGGAAGGTGTATCAGTATTGATTGGCCATGCATACAGTAATGTAGTGTAGTTTTGTGCACTGGTTACAGGGAGACTACTGTATCTGTCTTACATAGCAGTCTGTAGCACAGACAGAATCGATAGATCCGTCCTACACAGTTTAAGTGGTTGAAAAATCCACCCAAGAAACACTTGCAGCAAACTTAGAAAAAGTACAGACAGTGCCATGTGTAGTGTTAGGCTGTTCCTATCATGGATCATCCATGTTTCGAAAAAAATGGTATGTGGTTAGAATCAACCTTGGCACCCAAGCATCCTCCCAGGGAGTGCTTGCAATGTACTATAACATGTCAACTGAGATTTTGACTTCGCATGAACACATCTGGATGCTTTGATGCAACCCTCCAGTGGGCCGTATTAGTTACTCTAATGTGGATAGAGGCACAGAGCAAGTATTTAAGTAGTATAAGTTATATGACCAGTAGGAATGCTGCACAATACATAACTTTGACCAATAAAGGGCAATAAATGCATTGAAAACTTGGATTTTCAAGATCAAGAGCTAGGCATGTAATAAGGTACAGTATAGTGTTACAGTTTCAAATGGCAAAAGTGTCATTGCCCCTTTGTGTTTCCCAGAATGCCTCAGTGGTAGCCTGTCATGGGGTGGCATTTAGTCACATATGCCAATTAGCAATAAGGGTTATGCAGATCCCAGGAAATGCGGGGCCTGTTGCATAGGCCTATTCAGCTTTCGTCAAACAAGAGATTTGTTTGCATGCTGTTCCTTTGAGGGATGGAGAACAATTCCTTTTCAGCAACCCAGAACTTCATTTGCATTATTGACAGGTTAGGATATGTGTTTTAAATTTACTGTTCAGACCAAGAGATTGGCAATAACTATGAGTGAGAATTGTGTGAAATGTGTCAGTGTTTACTCCTTTGAAAGGAGGATTTTTGCTGGTGGTGAAAGTACCGCAGGTGGAGTCTGTCACACTGTAAGCTCCACTGTATCAAATGACAGAGGTTCTGTAGCTCAGACTAACAGAAGTAGTAATGTGACAGGAAGAAAAGGTAACCAAAATCGCTGCATAAATTGAATTGATTTAATTTGATTGAAGCCTGAGTGCAACATACTGACTTACAGTCCATCATATTCGTACAATATGTAATTCACTAGCTTTATTGATATTGGTGATCTTTGCAAAAATTTACTAAAGACCAGTTGTATGAAAAACATCACTCAAAATTTTTACAGTGCATGGCTATACACTTATACAGTATGTTGGGACATTGTGACTAATCATGTCATGTAATTGTCATGGAACAATTTTAGGTTTTACATGTACCTGAAGTTTTTATTTTCCTGTGGATGTGTGTCAAAAAGAAAGTTATTTTTGTTATATTTTCTTAGTACTTACGCATGTTTGCTCACAATGACAAATGGTTCATCCTGTGTGATACAGTAGGTGCAGAATATACAGTTATTACATACAGTACAATAGATCTACAGACAGTGAAGCCCATTTTAGTCAGTAGTATAATGTGCATACTCTTTACCAATTTCATTCTACTTGAGACCATATAGTATGACTCTGTTAAGCTTGTGAAATCTTTTAAACTAACAATACTTTTGTATTTATCCTTTTGACCCTTACCTGTCTCAGGGAAAGACTCAAATACAAGAGTTGTCAACCCCACAAAGGAAAAGAAGTCAGAAGTTTCATCAACTGTCAAGACAAATCCTGTAACCCCACCAAGGAAGGCAGCAGCTGTAACACCACAGAATCAGTTTCTAGATGAAGATAGTCTATGGAGCTCTTTCTTAGATTCAGGCGAAAAGAAAAGTAAGACAAAAGTAGCACCGGTTAAAAATTACCAAAGAACTAAAAGTAGGACTACAGATGAGAACAAATCAGAGACCCTTAACAATGTGACCCGGCCAAGTGGCTTGCAAACTGCTCAGAAAACAAAACCTCAGAGGAAACAGTCAGGTAAGGGAAAAAATGAAGAAACCAAAATTGGTGAAAATGAAGGCCGTTCCATGAGAGCAGCGGAGTCAGGGTCAAGCACCACGGATGATGAAAAGGTGACAGAAGGCCTCTCTAAACGAACCTCTGTTAAGCCAGAAAAGATAAATTCCAAACAGTCATCAAGTAGGACTTCCAGACAAGTTAAATCAGAAGGGGAGAGCAGCAACAAGCTAAAGGAAGGAGGGCAAGAAACAAAGTCAGAGGCAAGACTCCCGGCTGTCAGAGAACCATGTGATGAAGTCCAAGAAAAGGAGCTCAGTTCCATCCAGCGCCGAGAAAGTACTGGTCAGAGAGTGCCGAAGGATGGCAGCAATTCAGACGAACCGGAGTCTGTGAAAAGTGACAGCGACTTTGTCGTGATTAACGATTTAACTCAAAGCGAGAATTCATTATGTATGTTTGACAACAGGGAATCCTCTGATACACATTCCCCGAAGCACATCACGTATTCTTCAAATGGGAAACGTAGCCCCACGGACAGTGACTACAGCATCATTTCTGAGGGCCGTTTTCATGACATGACGGACAGTATCCATGGGCATGGTCCCATTGAGGTCATAACGAATACAGATGAAGCATCCGTCTCCTGCTCTCAGAGAACCTCACCTGCGTATTCGGCAGACGCAGAGTCTGAGGACCTTGATGACAAGTCCTCCCCGTCTGCAGACGAGAGAGGTAGGTCTGGATCTGAAGCGGATCAAATACGAGAGGAACAAACACGAGAGGAACAAACACGAGAGGAAGGTGTGGTCACTCCCACCCCAGGTGAAGGGGAGGCGGAGGAAACGGGAGAATTATCGATATCAGGCCATACAGAGTCGTCTCTAACAGACGTTGTCCCTGATGAATGCATAAAACCGGATGGATCTGAGGGAGAAGGTAAACACTGATTTTACAAAATTTAGAATTTCTGTGATATATAAATGTAGAAAAGTGGTTACAATGCGAACTTGGTTTATTTTTGTGGCACGAACGGTGTACTGTACAGTTTGTTCAATGAGCTTTGTGCAGGCTGCATCCAATTTTCAATAAAATGTCCAAGAATTGCATGCAGAGGTAAGTGAATGTAATGAGCTGAAAGCTGATAAATTATAGTAGTAATGTTTTGCAACTCACTGACAAATTTTCTGTTGAAAGAGGTGTTACAGGAATGAACCTTTGAATACTGTAGGTCTGCAGTTGGTAATTGCGGAAAATGCACAGCTTACAACTGTTCATATATACAATTTCACATCAGAGGTGGGCTCATAGTGGCAGTGATAAGGTTGCATTGATTATTTGTCTATTAATCTCTCCAAAACTGTGGACAATGAAGTGCTGTGAATAATATAAATCATGCGTAAAGTCTGTGAATGCAGCGAGCTAGACGAATTCCCTAACATCTACATCCACTCGCCTGCAGTATTGATTCTTTGTGTCAAAGCAAACTGACAGTGATGGAGAGCAAAGTCAGCTGTGAAAATACAATACAGATTGATATTGTACATGATGATGGGGTTGTTTTTGGTGGTGCATGGTCATTTTTAAAAAACTTGAAGTATTAGCTGTGAATGCACAGACATTGCTAGATTGCCAAGTTAAATTTTCTTGACTGACTCCCAATGATATACAGTGCCTAATTGGTACCATCTGAGTGCCTTACATCTTGTGTGTGTACCTCAGCCTGAATACAAAAGGTAATCTGCAGCTGGTAATACATGGTGCATTTATCTCCCATAATAGAACTAACAGGGGTTTACAGTCTTGCTGTAAACTTACATAAAGCCAGGAGCCTAGAATCTCATAATGAGTTTGAGCATATCGCTGCATGCAGAAGGAGTAACAGCACCGAAGCGTTTGTTACAGTACTTGTCCTGTTATATTTCAGTCAGTGATCTAGTGTGTTATCTTGAAGACTTTTGAAATTAGACAGAGTTTTGAAGTTGAAATGTCTGCAAGTATTGAAACTGTTTCTACAGCAACCCAGCTTAATGGTTAGTATTCCACAAATTTTAAATTTTTTGTCTGCCCCCTTTTCCTTCCCCAAAATATTTGCTTGCACTTTTCCTGTATGTTTAGTTCTCTGTCAGAGTAAAAACATATTAATAAACGAGTCCTTAAAGGAAGATAGGTAGTTGTAACATACATTTTACATAACTTTTTGCTCTTTCTCCAAATTGGACAAGCATTTTCTTTGAGATTTGTGTTGAAAAGTGACCTTTCAGTGACACACTGTAAGAAAAAGACTCAGTAGAAAAAAAAAAAAACTGCTATTTTTTTTTCTTACAGTATGTTGTAGTCTATAATCTTGATGAGTGGGGGTTTTATGGCCCTTCCTAGCTTTGCAGAAGGAAAGGTCATCAATGTTTACTTGCAGAGTTTAGGTAAAAATCGATGACCTTTGGCAAAACAGCATTTTTCATTCAAGCTAGGAAGGGGCATACAATAAAACACATACTCATGAATATTATAATCGAATATTACTGTGTGTATGGGATGTCAACATGAATAAATGAATGGTTTCTTTCTCCTGAGGCCTTTCCGACAGTTTGTCTTTGGCATATTATTTTTTTACCACAAATCTGTTTTAGGAGATGAACCTATCGTATATCTGATTTGAAGAAAGTGCAAAAAGTTATGAAAAACATGTGAGAACAACCTATCCTCCTTTGAGAGACATAGCTACAGTATGTTAAAAGTCTTCAGAACTGCCTCTTAGAGTGACTATGTGAAGTATTGTGTCTATGGCAACACCTTGCCCTTTCCTTCTGTTTAGTTCTCTTAAAGTATACTGTACTGTGTACAGTATGAGCCCTCTTACAGTGCTCAGTACTGCTTACTGATGTGCAGGCAAGAAAAAATGAACGACTTACAAAATGGATGGAAAGGTATTTTTTGAAGACATACGCTCAGCAGTACAGTGGCTCATTTTAATCCACAAAGTAAAATAAGAAAAGAACAAATGAAAATGACAGGCAAATCATGTAAGTTAAAGCTAGAATATGAGTTATACTGGCAATTGCCTGGTCTTATACCTTTGTCCTTTGTCAGTGTTCCAGGGAAGAGAAAAGCAAGGTAAAAGATCACTTGTCACAAAATCTGACAGAGAACCTTGCACTCATCTTTCAGATTTTTGAAGGTAAAAATTGTCTAGACATTTTTGTTGGCCCTACAAAATTCAGACTCTCCAAGAAAGCATAACAATCAATCACTGACATTGTACTTGAAATCAAACAAACTAATAGGAATGGATATGAATATTCATGTTGTAAAAGTGGGCCTTGAACAATTTTTTTTTTGTAGTGGCTATGATGTATTTCACAGAATTTGACGTTCACTGACAAATTTTCAACTCATATTCCAGCTTGAAAATAACTGTTTCTTGGTCTGATTTGAGTTTGATTGTATCCCCATGGATTCATTATTTTCATATATGCACATAGCACAGTAGCACACTTTACTGCATTGCACTACATTATAATTCTCATGGCTTTAATACACAGCTACGTACAGTACTTTACCTACTGTACAGCTGGAAAGTACTGCAATTTACACTTCTTGACTTTTGCCAGACATTTGTTATGACCTACTGCATCACTGCCATCACTGCATATACCAGCCCACAGGGCACCTGATGAAATTTTCGCAAGTTTATACAGTAAAACGGCACCACTTGAGTTTAACCAGACAAATGAACTGAAACTTGTGAAACTTGCAAGGACTACATGTAGTGTTCATGAAATGCTGTTTCTATGCTGAAGACTTATGTGAAAAACTTCTCAACTTTCAGTAATGGGTCAGTAAACTTCAAGCCTGGAAATAGGACAGTACTGTACCGCACTGCATTGTCTGTCCAAAGCATTGTACATTATGGGTCTGAGTTTGTGGTTCCCCACCGATGTTCGAAAAATTAGGCCTACAGTAAATGTCATCCTTTTTGTGGCTTTTTGTCGAAAGAAGGAAGTGAGAATGGCAATGAATTGTCCACAAACCCTGCCCTTAAAATTGTGTGGATGAACTTTTAACTGTGTGAAAGATACACATTTCACACAATTTGGAAGTGACCCAACTTGGTAATTTTTATTTGGAGGGAAACCATTGTCTGGTGAAGTGCATAATAATAAACTACTGGAAGGAGGTCAAACTTCAAAATTGCTTGTAATTGCTGTATACCACAGTGAGCCACTGAGTTTGGTTGGCTCTGTGACTTAGCTTCTTTCATGAAGTCACATCTCTGCCACAGTTTGCTTCGGGACTGTGATCGTACATTACTGTGAGTGGCAGGGAGCAGAATTGGGGGGGGGGGGAAGGAGACACTGAAGGGGGTCGATAAGAGTGGTTGGGATTTTGAGTAACACATTACTATTATCAAAAACAGAAATACTGTACCATCTAGGGAAGATAGGTGAGGGGGTAGGTGGGATAGGAGAAGGGGTGGGGAAGAGCCAGCTGGATAGTCTATTCAGTCATCTTCTTCCCATGTACATGTCAAGTAAGTGAATAAACCCTGTTTTCTGAGAATTTCATAAATTCCATAATAGTATGCCAGAACTTTGTGTACATCAATACAGTACAGTAGCTACTGTATGTCATTTCATAATTCTTGAAGAAACAAATTACTGCAAAGGTGGTCAGTGATTTCACCAAGTGTTAAACTGAAAGATCTGTTGTGCGGTAAGCTTTCCCATTAGGCTTGTTCTTACATTACCAAAACTGGTAATAACCGGTTTCGATTAACGTTAATTATACTATACTGTGGCATTGAAGGAGTATCAACAAAATTTGGTAGTATTGTAAAAATGAGAGATGTTCAGATGATCAATGTACGAAAAAATCCTGAAGTGTAAAAAATAAAAGTGAAATGCTAACAAAGTGTGTGAAATTACTGTATCGTTAGAATATTAGTGAAAATCAAGGGTGACATTGGAAACTGAATGAAAAGCCCTTCGACTGATGCAGAGTTCAACAAAGTGGCAACGTTTAAGCTGTAGAGCCTTTACTCGATGACTGATACGCACGTGGAAGTCGAAGCTTCACAGTGTGGGGAAGACAGACATGAAGTACAATTACAGGGTTCTAGGCATCCGATTTAACTCAGGTTGCCTTTTTTTAATAAATACAGTGAAAGATTACTGTGCAGTAACTCTCCATACTGTAATGTCAAGGATACATCAAAAGACAGATCTACTGTATGCTCAAAAATTTCTTCGGAACAATGCAGTTGGCTCAACTTTTCTGTGCATGCAGTATTTATGTTTTCTAAACAAGAAACTTCTGAGTCATGAGTTCTTTATTACTGTAGATCAGTGAACATTTTCATCTGGCTAAGGGCGCTCATTTTGTGTTGCAATTGTCTGGAGGCAATAATTTGAAATAATTGATGTGAAACAATACGGCTGCCCACTGCCTATGTAGGATAGTATCTTTTGAACTTGGCATGTACAGTACACACACTGTATGTAAAGCTAAAGTGTGACTGGATATTTGAGTGATACTGTTTACAGTAACGCTTTTGTGAGGTACAGTATGTATGCTGTTTAAAATGTCCATACCTGTACATCTCGACAGAACATTGTCCAGTAATGTTACATTGTCCAGCAGTGTTTGCACAGTGCACGCAACTACTGTATTCGTGTGTAGAGTGCTATGCATGGTACAGTTAAATCTTTGTTGTTGTCATGATTTCTGACAGAACTGTTGTACATAGTTAAAAAATACCAGATTATCATAGTTAAAAGGGAACTTAAGAGCATTCACATACTTACTGCAGTAGTAGACAGTCTTCTGGGAACTGTGAAGTTACACTGAATAACAAACTCTGTGTACAGTACCTGTAATTAAAGATTATCGAAAGTTGCAACTTGGTTGATGCCCCCAACATGGCAATTAGCAGGTACAGATAAAATTAAGGGTTTGGGATTCATGGTTCTGAATGTGTGCTCCTTCATTTTCCATGGAAGGAGAAACAAATCACCCTATTGCCTCCCTTGGTTGAAACACAGTCACTTTGTTTGTGTAGTAGAATGTTCTGGCAGTCGGTAATGAATATTTATGTTTATTTTAAGGTCAAAGGACAGATTTGCATTAAGTAATTTTTAGAAAGTGCATAGTTCTGTATGTACACATAAGTTTTTTTCATTTAGAAGTTTTCTCATTTGATGAACTTGCTGGTCATGTGTTGATTAGTGATACTTTTTAATGATTCCATGGTAGTGACAGTACTTAATGAGAATTATTCACAAAAGTGAAGCAGATGATTTTATGTGCATTTAAATATTTTGCATTTCATCAAAAACAGATACTAAAGAGATTGACCAGATGGACAAAAATTCTTCAGAGATTGCAGAAGATGAGGGTGATGTGGATGGGGAGCCTCAGAACCCCATCCACCCTGACAAGCTTTTAAAGGTATGGAAAAAAATCATTCCTAAATGTACGGGTACCTGCGTTCTTCGAAGAACAGTCAAAAGTAACAGAGACATCACTGTGTATTCTCTAGCAGTAACTGAAGCATGCAGCAAATCCTAAACAGAACTAAGTATCCACTTCATGCACTATTGGAAAATACCATGAAAATGAGTTTCCATGTCACTGATCTGAAATTTTAGTATGTGACCAGCTTCACCTTCCGTGACATCTTTTGAATAAATATTTTATTGAAGATTTTAAAAATAAAATTGAGTCAAAATATATTGGGTGTAAACATGTCTATGATCTTCATTGATTTTTCTGAATGATAACATTTTGGACAGTTCCAACAATGAGAGACACTGCAGGAAAAACAAAAAAAAAATGACGGAACAATATGGATCCTGTTTTCAACAATAGATGTCTGTGCATTGCCAAAATTTTTAATTTCACAGTGGGTGGTTTTGAATGGGACACCACTGCTGGTGTGCAAACAAACCTGAGCAGCATACTGTGCAGTAGACTGTCGATTTTTAGTGGAGACCGACTTAGTAGTAGCGATTTTGTGAAATATTTTTTTGTTGACATTGTTGTACTGCTTGAATGGTTCTTTGCCAAGTTAATTCAATGCTTGTTTTCGGTTGGAACTTGGTCGTTGAAAATTTGCCAGAACTGTTCAGAAAAAGTTAAATTTAGAGGCCTTTATCCTACTATAGTGCTTTTCATTGAAGTTGATCTTTTACAAATTTGAAAGAGCACTGTTAAGTTTGCTTTTAATACATATAGAATCTTTCAATTTTTTGTGGATTAAGTATATCTTAATAGTGAAAGATTGGAAATAGCACCTGATCTTTATGAAAACAGAATAGGAAGAAATGAAGAGATTCAGTTGAAATAATAGGGAAAGCATTTGACTTTATACTGTATCAAGGAGACCTATAATTGAATACTTTAAACGGACATTATTGGATGATTCTATTTTATTTTATGATAAACCCTTCTTGTCCTCTCCTCTTGATTTTCCTTGTCCTGTCCTTTAGCAAAAAGAAGAAAAAAAGGAGAATAGTGAAAACCAAACAATTTTTTACTGAAACATCCAAGGAGATTCAGGACATCCAGGGAGGTGCAGGATTATTATTGGATTGATGAAAGATATATCAGACCATTTGTATTTTCTTTCATAGGCACATTTTGAATGTCATCATGAAGTTACATTAACAGTTATGGACTTTCATGTGAAGCACTTTCAAGAAACCTGTCAGACCCATCAATGTACAGTAGCTTGCTGTGGTTATGATGTCACAATTGCAGTGATATTTTAACCTACGCTCAGTATGTTTCATCTAATGACTACACTGTACAGTACAGTACAGTCAGTTGTACACTGCACAGTAGGTCACACTGCAACAATATATTGGATCTGATATTTTGAAGAACATCAGACCAGTGGTCTTCTTGCAGTATTTTTGTGTATGTTGGTCACTCTTCATCAGTGTCTGATCCTCGCTGTCTTCCTGATTATTGTCCTAGTCCATGTTTATGTCTGATACTGTACACAATTTTATGGAGAGAGGTTGGTTTGAAAAATCATTCTGATATTTTTCATTCCTATCTGATATTTAAGGAGTTTCTCTTGAGATGAGATGACGTCGTGCCGTGATTGGTGGACATTCTACTTTGATATTCTTCATCATGTTACTTTATATATAACGTCGCCAATGTTTGGCTGTTTCTGACATAATTTGGAGAAGATATAGACTGAAACTTGCAAATATTGGATCAGAATTAAAAAGGAGTTTGAACCCTGGTGTAAAAAACAAAACAAAACAAAGAAACAATCAGTATGTGTAGTTTGGTCAATGCCAAGTGTTTAATTTGTTGACTGTCCATGCAAATCTAACAGTAGTTGCTATCTCTTGTGCTTGGTAGCATGCAGGCATGTTTGGTTCGCTTGTCACCGTTATGCCTGTTAGAACTGTCCCAATAACGGTTGGTAACTTAAAACACTGCCCTGACTCCCTCCTTACAGCTGATCTGTATTAATAAAAGGAGGAGGTTCCGAGGTGCTACTTTTTCACATGGGGGGGGGGGTGTGGGGGGATGGGGACAGTGATGCAACCTAAGTTGTAACTGTACAGTAACTCTTCTTCTTTCCAAAATGTTGCCAAGAATATCTCGTTCTGTTTTTGCTTCACAGAAGCTGGCCGACATGGCGAGTGTCTTGTCTGCCAGAGAATCACAGATTATCTCACTCAGTGAACAAAACAACCAGCTACAAGAAACGGCTACCAGCCTCAAAATGTAAGTTTAATATTAGATGCAACTCTATGTTTGTTATATGGGTTTACAATTTTGAGACTCGGTGGTATCATCTGGTCGATCCCCTCCTCCACATGAAAAAAAAAAAAAGGGAAAAAAAAAAGGAGAAGGGGTGGCGAGAAAATAAATTCAAGAGAACTTGATTTTAGAAACAATAAATTTAACAAAAAAAGTGCAAAGAACTAAAGAGGGGGGGATGGTTTAAAATTCCCATTTATTGGTGACCGGATACTCCAGCTAAGTATTAAAAGCTCTCTGGCAACGATCTGCTGAATATAGTTGCCTTTGGTACAGGCCTCCCACTTCCTGGATTGCCCCATGCTTGTCAACTTGTGATTTCATGTGCAGATCAATATATGTCTCTTTCAGGTCATTGTAGATTTAGTTTACTCACATATTCCATACTGCAACAATTGTTCATCCATCCTCTGACAGAGTAGATGAGAGAATAGTCAGTTTTTTGTCAACAAAGTGACAAGTACACTCACAGGGTATAAATTTGATTGATTTTATACTTATTTCCCCTCATAAGTGTGTTCTGTTTGTGTAGAACACAAGCTACTAGCTTTCTTTTAAGGTCCCTTTTAGTTTCCAATGAAGCAAAAAAAGGGGTGATAGCATACAATTTTTGATGTTTGCTGGTTGCTTCATATTATGTAATTTTTTCTTTAAATCTGATTACCTTGTGACATAATTGATTGTTGTATGTTTGTAGCAAGTTAGTACATTTTGTAGTATGTGCTTTGCACAAATTACTTAACTGTGAGTAACACAATCTCTCTGGGTACTGACTTACAGTATACTTCATTATTGTTGATACATACAGCATGTCTGTAGACAACCTTAGAGATTTGCTCCTAGAAGTATGAACAACTGTGTGGTCACGATATGAGGGTTGACAGACACAACTCTAATAAGATGACAGGCGTTTTAGCCGAATCTCAGTCAGTGTATAGTACAAGCTCATGAAATTTGTCAATGTTTCAAGTTTCAAACTTCTTCTAATTAATCCAAGGTGATTAATGTCCAAGAACTGGTAATCTTAAAATGAATCAAGTATAGAAAGTATATATACTGTAGCCTGAGTATATTATAGGGGTAATAAAGAGACTGAAGTAAGTGGAAACTTTTCCCTTTGTGTTACTTTTAGGGCAAAATGTCACAATAAAGTATTAATGAAAGAAACTATGGTAACCATGCAGCAGTCTCTGTTGGATACAAACTGTATTTGTTTATTTGGTTACAGTTACTGCCATATTCATGACAGATACCAAATGTATAACTCATTACACATCTTAATGTAACTAGCTCTTTATAGTACTGTATGATGTGTGTTCCTGAGCTTGTGTTGATACTGATGCTGTGGATCAGTGGATGTATGTAAAAAACACAGATACATACAGTAGATGTCCTAGAAAATCTAAATTAACAGCACTGCTATGAAGTGCAAGTTGCGCACAGTATTTGTCAGATCATTAATACCTTAAACTACTGTAAGTGTGCTCTTCTCACCATGTCTGGACATTGTCCTCAACCTGTTTCCATCTAAGAAAATGCTTGAACCAACTCATGAATACATGTGCCTTGTTGGTCCTGACTGAAAAACCATAACGTGGATATCGCTGTAACCAGTGTTTGTTATGGAGTTCACAGTAATTCGCACATTATTTTACCGAAGCTTTCTTTTTGCAATGAAAGAGAGTGTGTAGGGTGTAGTGGGATTAGTGCCCCTACTTGTCTTCAGAGATGTACAGTATTACAGCAGCAAACCAGGTGTCAACAGCCTTGGGAACTGAAAATGATGACCTACAGTACTTTGCAATGACAAACTTAACAGACTCAATATACTGTACAGCACTGTGTGATCAAGAAGCCTGAGACACAGTGTGTACTAGAGCCCTATTTTGCTTTTCAAGACCCCTTCATTGGTCATAGCAGACGTAAAAGAAAATATATCAGGGAGTAATTTAGCTTTTAAGGTATTGTATGCATAGCAGTTTTCAGGTTTCTTGGGTATTTTGTCACAAAATCAGCAAAAGCCCTAATGTTGTATACATTCTACACAACATTCCATTTGTGTAGCAATTTGACCACTTTGTGTAGCAAAATGAGATGTGATTGTGGATAAATTATTGCCTGCATATCCTCCTTTCTCTGTTGGTCTATGGCTGCATTAGTTACAGGTAGTCTTCTATATGGATGTCAAGAATTATTTTCCTGTAAGCCAGGAGAAAAACTGTGACCATTTTTCCTTTGTGTTAAAGAAAAGTATACATGCAAATAGTTCAGATCAGAGGACGAAAACTATAGTGGCATATCACTGTAGGCCAGATTGCACTAATATTGTTGTGCTATATCAATCCATTCACATCCAGATACAATTACGAAAAACCAGACATGCAGTGTGTTTGACACTTATCTCTAGGTGCACCTTACTCAGGTGTAGCAAATGCATACAGCAGTGACTTTTATAAGGCTTGCTAGAGTTGTTTAACTGTATGAGTTAGTCGATCACTTGTAGCCTATGTATCTGTGCATATAAGTGATTGAGGACTCTGAAGGTCATGAAAAAATGAGTGAAAGGGAATAAATTTTCAAAGAGAGTTTTAAGTTTTTTTTTTTTGGGGGGGGGGGAGTAATATGAGACTGTACAATTCACACAGTAGAATGAATATGCACGGCATTGCTGACATTTCCAACACCTTGTCCCACTAGCTGAGCAGATGCAGTAACAATCTAGCCTGGTGGTAACTCTCACTTCAGGTCTCCGATAGGTTTGCACCAAAGTGGTTTGTAAGCTAGATATGAATGTGAAGTGCCGAACAGGTGTACACTGAATATATGTAAATGGTTGACAGACATTGGCAGTGACTACTAATGAAACACCTGTTGTTAGCTCATTGATTAACAATCCAAATGCCACAGCTGTACTTGCCTTACTGTGTCATCATTGTAAAAACAAATAAACATAAAATATTAGCAATGAAATGTATGGTCAGAGACTGATTCAGTGACCTGTCTGTTCTGATTAATCAGTAATTAGGAAAGGAAAGTTACGAGCCTTTCCATTTCCTTTTGACGTTAACATTTATCACATTTGATCGCCAAGTTCTGGGTCATTGATAGTATCATTGATACTATCCTCGAATTTGTGACTGTCAGAATGATGGTAATTAACTGCACTTGTTGGTACAGGCTCTTCCAATCCTATGGATATCCTGCAAAACAGAAAAAAAACAAAAAAATGGTTAGAGGAATAGGCCCCCTCCCCCACCATCCACATTGTAATAAATCTTTAGGAAGGTATATTTTTATGAAGTGTGTAATGTAGAGGCACACTTAAAAATTAATCTGGTCATTGCTGAATTTTTAACTTTGAAAATGGTAATAATTTACCACTGAACCTTTTATGTGAAGTAAAGTTATCTTTGAAATAGGTATTGCAAGGATCAATCACACCATTGACCTTGTGTACTCTTTGTCTTCTTCAAGTTGTATGTTTATTACAATTATTTTGAGATAGTTAATGTACTGTTTGCCAGTCATTTTTGTTTTGGAATGTTTTTTTTTTTGTCTTTCAGCAAACTGGAAAAATTAGAGAGAAAGAGAGAACAAGAGTCGGAGGAAGATTTGACATCTCTCACCACCGAATTTACCGAGAGGATCGGAATCATGGAGAAGAAACTTCATGTTGCTAACAAGGTATGTTAAATTAAAAACCCTTGGCAATTGTTTTGGGCAAGTAAATAATGTTTCAAAATGCTGCATTCTCATGGTAGACATATACCGGCGTCCATGCTAAATGCATTTTTGAATATGCATCAGTACGTACATGCTACATGCAGTCCTGAATAAAGTTCTATCACCGCACCCCCTTTGCTCTGGATTGGTAGAGTTTCACTTTCCCTATGTGATGTGACAACTCGTGTTTTCAAGTGTGCCAAGTTTTTGCTCTCAGAGTTTAAATCTTAAAACTGATTATTCTCATGTTTGTTTGTCATTGACACCATCTAGATTCTATTATATTGGAATGTAATGATCTGTTTTGTGTTGCAGTTTACATGCACACCTAGTTATCAGTAACATCTTAAATAGTTCTTTGTCAAATGAAGTTATGGAGTCTTTTATCAAAGGTCTGTCACATTATTACAGCTGAAATTCGCAACATAAGTTAGGCTGCTTTGCTGAAATCTATGAAAATCCAGGACAGAAGGTGGTAAAACCACTAAGGTTTCAGCAACACTCCAGTCCAGTCACAGCAACCACATTTTATGTCGATGAATCTAGTGAGGTGTTTGCATGGAGCATTGCTGTAAGCTGCAGAAGTAGCTTAATCATGTGGAAAGCAAAATGTGCTTATGGGATATAGGGGTGCACTCTCTTAACTTCAAGATAAGCTTGTTTTGTGTTCAACTGCAATTAACATCTGTCTTGCAGATGATGGATTGAATTTCCAGTAGTTAATACCCCACCTGGAAAGCACATTATATACATCATAAAATATGTTTATTCAAGGTGTAACTTACAAAGCCTCAGACTCAAGCGCCTAAGAGTCCTTGACTGTTTGTGTCATATTTCATTGACTTTTAAGGAAAGAGACAATTTGAAGAAAGAAGTCCTGACACTGAAAGCAGAACTAACAAACAGGTAAGAATCAAGAGATTCCAACGGTCACTGACTCAATAAAACCAGTTTGAAGTTTTTGGTGGTTTTCTGCAGAGATTCAACAAAGGAACCAACTCAGGAACCAACTGATCTAAGTCAATGTTGATGTGCACATCCAGTTTGTCAGTGTTTTCACTTTCGTTGAAAAGAATTCTCCTTCAAAAGGTCAAAATTGTAGAATCTTTATGATTCAGAAACTTATTGTCACTCTCCTGTTTTGAAAGTAATAGAATTTACACTGTGTTGTAAATTCATGAACTTTAGGAAGTTACACACTTTTGTGACAGTTAACCCTGATTCTGCTTATCAATTTTCTCACTGGTTTTGTCTCCTAAATATGATATGGGATTTTGGGGTGACATCCAACAGAGGTTATTTATGGTCATTTTGTGGTCTGGTATAAATCATTTGGAAAATTTTCTGATGATTTGAAGAAGTATGGCGGCAGGCATTGTTGGTGGTTGTTTGGTTTCTTTATTATGTGGAAATTCTTACATTGTATTTTGTTTTCTCAGTCATGCATTTTTGCTGCAAAAGTATTGTACATTCTTAATGTACTAGCTGACAAAGTTACAAATAACATGCTGAATTGAAGCCTCTGAAAATCCTGTTTTTTATACCACACTGGCCTTGTTCTCATTGAAGTCAGATGAGACTGCAATAGATCAAAACTCCAATGGGAAGAAGGATTAATAACACTTACCCTATTCACTATTTATGTGGTAGTGTACATACAGTGCTTGACAGAATGGAAAGCTGACTTGTAGACATTGATAAAACATATAAACTTGTAAATATTGATAACTTTTCACACTTGGGCATTGTGTTCATGTAGCATGTTGAATTGTTGATCTACCGTGTTCACTCAAATGTGGACGTGGTGCTGGATAAACTCAAAACCTGTGGCCAGTAAAAGCATAAATCACCCCCACCCCACCACTCATTCAAATGGGAAACCAGATCTATGTAGAGTCATAGACTTCAGCTCTATTTATGAGCAAATATGTAACCTGTCAGTGATTTCATGCAGGGTGTAGTCACAGTGTGATAATTAGGGGGAATACAGATGCTGATTTTGTCGCCAAGGGAATGACTGATGTTTTTATCACAACACTTGCTGATGCCAGATTTCGATTCAATCTGATATGTTTGCTATCTTTTTACACTGTTTTACTGGGCAACCAAAGATGCCTTTATACAAGGCATCAGTTGTGAGCCATGTCTTTGCATTCACATCAGCTGCTTGGAATTTTGAACATCAGTTGACATCTGCGTGTTTACTCCTGAACAATATTCATTGTGGCTATGGTGTAGTCTCTGTAGTACGCTTATCATGATTCCAAAATCAGTGCCAATTTTACATGTATTAGAAAAACAAAACAGCCGTTGTGCATGATAGAAAATGCAAGTGCAACAGCTTTTTGGTTTTGATGAAAGGGGAAACCTATGTGGTCGTGATCATGTCTGTGTATGTATGTGTGTGTGTGAGGGTGACTGTGTGTGTTTTTGTGATGCTTAGCTCCTTATCGTGATATCTTGAGCTTGAGACGTTAATTCGGAGAGTTGTCATACTTGATATAGAGATGTACCATATCACGTTTTTGGTAGAGGTCAGATATCATCAGAGGTCAAACACTGAAAATTTTGTGAACATGATATCTCAAGGTATGAATCATGAAAACTTGTTGATACTTAACATGCAAATGTAACTACTCATTGCAAGAAGCCAGTTGGATACTCAAGCCAGGATAAGATTATACTCTTGGTAGAACATATGAAAATAGCCAAGTGGATGTTCAGGCCAGTTTGAACAAGGTTACAGTCTGAGGTATAACACATGAGAATAGCCAAGTGTATGTACAGTACTTCAGCCAAGGTACAACATAACAGTCATGGGTATAACACATATAAATAGCCAAGTGGATGTACAGTACTTCAGCCAAGGTACAACGTAACAGTCATGGGTACAACACATGAAAATAGCCAAGTGGATGTACTTCAGCCAGGTACAAGGAAACAGTCATGGGTGTAACACATTAAAGCAGCCAAATTGATGTTTCGATCAGTGAAAGATAACACTCGTAAGTTGAACACATGAGAGTCAAGCCAAGTGGATGTTTAGGACAATGCAATGTTACACTCATGTAATCAATACATGAAAGTATCTCATTTTCCGATGTTCTTCTGTATGAAGTTACGTAGCAAAGCCTCTTACATTTGAAAATGTACGTTCTGTAAGACCAAGACAGTCATCTATCGTGATTGCATACAATCACACAATTGCAAGTTCACAAATCTTGAAAGGAATAGTGCGACTCATTCAGTGGTTCTAAAAATGGCTGTTTTTTTTTTTTCAAACAGAAAATAATGATGTATGTACTTTTGTAGGCACTCAGGCAACACTTTTAAAAGAAACGCTTATTAAACTTAAAAGTGAAATTCTAAGTGCATTCGCTGAAAACGTTACTCACGGTGAAGAATCTTTTTTTCATGGGTTTCCTTCTTCGTAGATGCTTGAGTGGAAGTATGCATTTGAATATTGTGATGGTATAGTATGCCTGAGTTCATATTCAATTTCAGATCTTTCTTCACAATTTTCAAGGTTTAGCTTGTCAAACACGGAGTGTTGCTCATTGCACCTAAGACAAGCTCCGGGAGCACCAGCACTGTCAAATTAAAACCATGGCTTTGTTTTTATGTGCTCTGTGAGTTTTAATCTGTGTAATTAAGTCGTGACCTTGTGATGTGGTATCCTGCATTCAGTACTCAAGCTGCAACCTTGGGCTGCAGGTACGGCAATGTAAATACAGTGGTCAATACATGACCTCCAGATAATGTAAACTTGTCGAGGGTCAATGCTATGTACTGGAGAGGTGTTTTATTCGCATCTCTCGTCTCTCTATTTTGATGGCCGGGTGTCCACTGTACAATAAGCTATAACTAAAGCTGTGTTGGATGTGGGTATCGATAACAAAGGGAATGACGTCACACGAAGAATCTCCATAGTTGTCAGAGTTACGCGGTACAGTGAGAGACAGTCTCAAATTTTTAATACTGTGTTATCATATCAACAGTTGTAAATGGGAAGATCTGTGATGAAACCGAGCCAAGAAATAGATTGAAACGGTCCATGTTTGATAGCGCTATCTTTAGTAATGGTCAGATGGCCAGAGTCAGATGGGGAGTATAGTGTGTGGCACCCTTTTTCTGCAAAATTAGTTGAAGTTACAATGATCTGTTCTAAGATACATTAGTTTTGTGATGATTAGAAATTTTCAAGTCAAATGGTTTGCATGTAAATTGTATTGGATTTACAGAGAAAGACCGTTCACTGATTGGATGTCTTCAGTTATAGGTCTCTGCACAAATATTGCATCTCAGTTTTGTGCTTCCTTTCAAGAGTGGTAACGGTAAACACTGCCAATCAGAAAGCCCAGATCGTCCCTAGACCTGTTGCCATGTGTGTTTTACTTCAAACCGAAATATTTTAATTGTTGGATCTTTACCAGAGGAAGTTGACCTTGTTAGGACTTTCAAAATTATGATGTGTTTGTGTATATGTTATATTTGTTGATACATCTGCTTCGGTCCTTTTAACTTCACAAGGCAAAGGCCCTTTTCGTAACTTCATCAAACCAAGTCATTGCATTGTGCTCCCTCATACCCCACCTGCATTGATAAACTTCTCGTTTTAAGAAAGCTTATGTAGAACGCTAAATGTAGAAGGATTACACATATGGGAACATTTCACCTCGTACTTAGCGCATTTTAAGAATTCATCACAGTTAAGGTAATAATGTGGCAAAGTTCAAGATTGGTTTAGCACATTTCCTAGTCTGTTTTCTGGTCATTGCTGTTCTATCATCAGGTACTGTATACTATGGGTGAACTATTGTCCCATCAAGCACAATTGTCTGCATTTTCCTATCAAGCAATATAGCCTGTGACAATGTTCCATCTAGTGGTTCTGCTTGAAAAAGAAAAAATGATATCAATCTTTGCATACACCTAAAATCATTTCCACTTATATTGTGAACATGTAGATAAGAAACATGACTTGTATGTTCATCTTTGTCCCTTCTTATCTCCTTATGAACTAACTTTGTAATAAAAAGTGGAAGGAGAAAATCAAATGGTTACAGTTTGTGTTGTCAATTCGTCAGTCTTATATCAGCCCTTTGTATGCATGTGCGTACACTCAGTCATTGTCAATATGGTACAGGTACACAGTGTTGAACCACCCTATGGATACTCATTGGATCATCTGCTACATGTTCTGTTGTCTGAGATGACCATGCTAGCAGGTATGGATACTGTCTAATGGTCATATTTAATGCACAAAGAAGTATAAACGGTGACAGGGCCTTAGTGTAAACTTTTGGCTGAAGTTACTGTTTGAATATACTGTATGCACTTATCAACTTGCTTTTCAAGCAGGTAGTGACCCCAATGTTATGAGAATAGCAATGCCACTACTCTCAGCCAGTGATCATTGATCTGATCGGAATAATTTCTCCTCAAAAGTGAATAAATGGAGACTCAAATATAGCCATGGGTGTGCAATATTCTCTTCCTTTATTGCTGAGTTCAAGGATTAATGTATTCTACACATTTCATGCAGCATTTTAGTGGTATTTGCATGGTAGTTCTCCAACGATTTTTGCTGTCTACAAGGCTTAATTTCACCCTTTGCTAGTATGACACAATTTATTGTAACCATTTGTTGTCTGATACTCAGCCAGATGTCGCCAGCGATTCTGTGGGAAGTGAAACGAAAGTCTCCACCACTTAAGAAATGATTTTAGATTATAAAGAATAAAGTGAGCAATTGCTTAGTATAGGTTGGTTATTATGGCAAGGTGTTGTGTAAACTCTTGTCAAGCGAAAATGCAGAATGGCGTTAAACCTCACGTTACACGATGCAGTACTCACATATTGTTGTCTTTTGATTTCCGTCAAAAAATGAACTCTTAAGTGGGAACAGCTGTATTGTTTTGTAACAGAGCTGTTGTGTGTTACATAAAAATCTAAAAATCCAGACACAGCTTCATGTATAAACAGGTGCAAAGTTGTACATTAATAGATAGGTTAGGGAATATCTTTGGAGCTCAAACAAGCTAACTCCTTTTAAGTGACCGCATCCTTGTAACAGACACGTTGAATTTATTTGTGGAATCATTCCCAGTTTAGTTTGTAATTGTGTGTGTAGCATGTAAATCTGCATTGAAGTGGAAAGGAAAAGAAGACGTCAGATTGTGTATCTGATTGCGTACAGTGCATGTGAATGTACAATGTGGGTGACAGTGCCATGCATTTCATATATACATGTATTGCATGGGCACAAACTCTTTAAATTCCTTGCAAAGATCTTCAGATGAGCTCTATATTACAGTGAGTCTTTCTCAGAGTTGTCGTCTTGGTCGTCGAAAACAGTATCAAGGACAAGATTACAGGGCACGCCATATGCTAACTTTTAATTGTTATCTCTCATATTTTGTCATAAAAGTAATACCTTCAAAGTGCATCATTTCAATGTCAGGACATGATTGCCTGAGGTTTTATGTTCTCAGTTCACTTAAATTTGTCTCTATTGATAGAAGCCATACTAGGAAATCCTCTTCGATTCATCTCAGGATCCTTCAAAACTCCCAATAGATGTACCATGTACTGTACACTTTCAATCTTTCAGTCTGTACATGAAAACAACTTTAACTTGTGTATTAATGTGTGTACTTGCTTTGACCTTTAAATCTTACCCCCTCCCCTTCATGTATGTGTATAGCAGGAAAATGATATGCTTGGTGACCAACTTGAAAAAAAAAAGAAAAAAGGATTATAAGATGACCAACTTGAAAAAGAAAAGGAATTGTAAGATGTACTGCAGTAACCACATCAGTTACATTAATGATGTGGTTCAGTGAAACCATTTGCAGCTACATATAGAGGGAAGCAGAGAGTTATGTCCTCTGTTAGTAAACTGCCACTCTAAATTCTTTATTTGCCAAATCCCCACAGCTATCACAGAATGTGAGATAGTTCTACAAGAAGTAGAATCACAACTTTTTGGAAGCTGTTTCACAGGAGATTTATTCCTTCTTCTGACAAAAGTCAGGGGGAGTCATAGCCACGTAGATGATCACATTTCAAATGAAGTGCATGACGCCAGTGTTTGGCGAACAGCTCGCAGCTGTAGACTAACGATCAGTTGATTTTAATTAAAAGGTCTTGTGATAGGTTGTTAGTTTTTCAGTGAAACACTCACCAACTTGTCCTTTTCCATTGGCCCATCGTCAAGTTACTGTACCATCATTTTGATTCACCGATTTTGAAAATGAGATGACCCAAATGGCAGGAGACAAAAGCACAAAAAAGTGAAAAAAAGAAGAATCTAGAGAGAAAGAAGAAACCATTTATTTTAGCCATCCATTATTCGTAATCTGTTTTCTTTAATTATTTCAGTTCCAGCTGTGTTTGCTTTTGTTAAGACATTTGTCGTGAGTGTGTGTAGCTTAATTGGAAAATGATATGTTGATGGTAGAGGGAGATCCAATTGTGGAAGCCAACTAATTTGGTAAATTTGATAGTACTTTCTAATCCAGGTGTCACTCTCACTCGAGGTTTCTGGACGGCACAGTCACCATTCTGGTTTTTTGCCCCCTGCGTCATTAATTCCCGTCCTTTGGTCCTCTCCCTGCAGGGAAAATTCAGACGAAAGTCAGAGGCTACTGGCAGAGAAGGATTCCCAGGTACAGGCACTGACAGCAGAAGGAGAGAAATTGGCCAAGGAGCAGCTGCAAAATTCGACCATCATAAAGAAATTGAGAATCAAGGAGAAGGAGAACGACAGCCTCATCAAATCTCAAAAGTAGGTTGCTTAGGTTTGAAGATACATTTTTATGTTATTTTACATAACCAACGATTGTTAGAAAAAAAAATGTTTTAGTGTGTTGTCATGATATTCATGTTAATTGTTACAAGTCCCGATTCTTTTTGAATTCAGTGGAAAGCAGGGTAGTTTTTGAGGAAAGTTTGTTCATTTCAGTCTCACAATACCAGTCTGGAAAAGTAGGTGTATCATATTGAATCGAGTCATGCTCCCCTTTCGGAGATGATGGCAGGATACAATTTAGTTTGACAAAGGAAAAGGTCCACTCTGATGCCGTAACCAGTGACAACCTATTCTTCATGTTTATGAAGGTAAACAAGATTAGTTTCTCTAAAGTTGGGTTGGTTTCTATGATTTCAGTTCATTGTATGCAATCCAGTAACAGTATATTTAGGTTGCTTGGGTAATAAATCTAGTGTTTTACATTTACTATATGTTGAATTTTACTTTGGTTTCAATTAAATTCATGGTTCAACCTGGCTGCAACTAAGGATGTGCTTTCTGTTTCGATTCTTAAAATTTTGATACCAATTTATAATATGTACAGTATGGAGCTACTGTGTTGTAACAGTATGCCACTTTTATTACTTTTTCCAAAAAAAAAGAAGAAAAAAATCAGTGTCATCGTTTCTGGACATAATTCTCTGAAATATGGAGAGGATGTACTTCCAATGTGAATTTTCAATGAACTTGGCTGTGAAAATGTATGCTGGTTGCTACGATTTGTTAGCTTCTAATATGAAGGCTGTAAATTGGGATGTTTGAATTTTTTGTACTGCAGCAGTTTTGGGTATTTTAGAGGTCTTTTGGAAATTGTCGGTGAAAATGCAAGGGTCATGGATACGAATGCTTGCCGCACAATTTTTTTGCGTTTGTGTAGCAATTTTTCCCGTTTGTGTCGCCAACTGTGATGTGATACTGGATGTATTCATCTGCCTTATCGATTGACTGCTTTACACATGGCGCCATTGTTTTTATGATAGGAGACTAGGAGAGTGTACAGTATGATCTAACTTGCAACACTTACAGGACAGCTCTCTACAGGACAGAGCTGTGCATGCAGTAAGGTTGTAGGAAATACAGTAAATTTGGTGAAATTTGTGTTTGTATTTTTCAACTGTAAGTAAGGGATGTATGAAAAAAATTTGCTTGTCCATGGTTCATTTCAAAGATGTCAAAGACTGACAGGCTAACAGACTAACACGTTTAAGTAGGTGTTGAGAATTTTCCGTCTTACCTAAAATACTCTTGTTGGATTTGTGGTAGATATGGCCTTGTTAGTCCTCCGTTTGTAAAATACTACTGGAACAGATGGCCCTTTATTTTAAGGAGTACTTTTGTGTTTATTTCTCCTTCAATTCAATTTGCTACTGGTCTTGTATTATAATAGCTAACTTTGTGTCAACATACTGACAGTGTGCTTTTAACATCTTTCCACGTTTAGAGATCAGTTGGAGGATGCCTTGAAAAAAATTGAGTATCTGGAAGGAGTCATAGATGCCAAGGAAGAGGTTGATAAGAAAAATAAAGGTAGGCTCACGGCCTCTCTCCCTCACATCTTATGCCTTGTTTCCTGTGCTATTTGCTGTGCACCTTATGCGTTTTGTATTATTGTACCTATGTGTCCATATTGTCAGGATTTGGTCTCAGCTGATGGCATCTCTTTACTAATTCCTTCAAAGGACAAGATAAAGTACTCACTGACTTCTTTATTCATACAGTTGTCTCTTGCAAAACTGGTGTTTGATTATTTTCATCTCTTTGCATAAATGTAAAGAAAACATCAGAACTTTGAATTCTGTGGTGGACAAACAGAACAAGGAACTCATTGGCTGCCGAGCAGAAGTAGATGAATCCAAGGAAAAGATTAGAAGTACCCAAGCTGCCCTGGACGCTTCCTACAAGTAAGTACTTTAGGAACATGTTTCATCTTTAATCATGTAGGCTGCATTTGCTTGTCATAGTTCAAAGTGGTAAAGTTTGAACGATGGTTTTGAGTCAACCCAAAACCGGAAGAGGCTTTGTTCATCGACGTGGTCTGTGGAAGTCAACGAGTTTCACTCTGTTTGTGCATGTCTTCATCAGATTTTGAGAAAACACATGGAGACTCAGAGATCCGTCTTGCTATTTTGTTTCTGATAGCATTCTAACTTCTTGTTATTCTCACAGTGGGTTCAGATACATTGTCAAAAAAAGAAGATATTCACAGAATGTAGTAATATACACAATAGACAAAGGGGTCAATTTGGTAGGAGTGTTTCGCTTTCTTTACGGTATAAATGATCCACCAGTGACAGCTTCTTCAAGTGATCAATCTATTAAAATATATCATATCTGGAGATTAAAACCATCTTAACCAAATGGAAATCACCTCCTTCAGTTTTTTTTTTTTTAACATTGTTTGCAGAACATGAAACAAGTAAAGGATTAGGTCGATGTCAAGTCAATCATTGAGTGTGTTTCCTTGTCCAGATGTTTGTGAGAGGTGCTTCTGATGCAGCATGTGCCCTGAGGAGCAACTTTTGAGCTTGTATAAGAATGAAGGGTCCTTTGGTCCTCGATAATTGGTTACTATTGGAGTGTTGCCCATAGTTTGTAAAATAAGCCTATGCGGTATTATGTAACCATAATGTAAGGTCTCTTCCCACAAAGAAAGAGGGTGATTTTATTCTTTGCACCATTAAATGCAGGTTGTGGTATTACTCAAAAGCAAGATCAAGCTCTGCACCAGGAGAGATTTCATGTCATCTTTTAGTCAAAATCTCTCTCAAACATTTGAGGTACTGCCTGCAATGAGAGCAAATTTTAAACTTCTGTTGCTCCCTGTTTTCAGAGAAATAGCAGATCTGCACAAGAGCATTGCCGCTAGAAATAGTGAAGTCCACGAACAGAATCTCAGTTCGGAGATGAACGCCAAGGAGGAGATGAGGCTAGCCATGGAGAAACTCCAGCAAGAATCCAGAAGAGAACATGAAGGACTTATCTTACAGGTGGATAAAAAATTATGATCAGAGAGATGATATTACCAGAATATGAGAGAAGATAAAATGTATCACTGACATAATTGTTTCAGAAATTTGAAAGAGACTGTTATTGAGATATTCAAAGCAGATGATTTTTTTGTAGAGCATGTGTGCAGTCTGAAGAAAAAAATTCCCAAGTGACTCTATTGCGATAATCTTGAATTAATCTTGCAAAGTGGATACCAAGACAGCTGTGTTCACCTAAAATGTATTGGAAATTAAACTTGATGTCTCGATCACAGTATAACCCTTCTAACAGTTATGTGATTACGCTTAAATGGAGCTTGTACTGTAATTGCACTTTTTTTTCAGTACAGTCACTGCAGTGTCAGATCGAGATGTACAATAATAAAGTAGTGGCCTAACAGGATAAGCACTCGATAGTTACCCCAGTGAGATACAAAAATGCCCCAAAGAGTTAATTATCGCTGGTTTAAGAACTGCTATGGAGTTTAGGACTGCCTCAGAAGAGATGTTTAACGGAGGTATGTTCCGTGTGACAAGTGGAATGTAATGTAAAAGATTGAATGGGTTTGGAAGGATTACTCAAATAGTTCTGGCCATTGGAACAATGATAAATGAAAGGGAAAACCCCAAAGTAGCTTTTGTGATGATGTGATATCTGAGTGTACCAAGTGAGGACATTTTGCTTTGTTCAAAGAATTGAGATACATTGTCGAGAATCACCCAGAGACAGGCTGTGACTTTTTGAAAACAACATTGGTTTGGAGAGTAATCTTTGAAGGGTAATTCAATCTCTGAAGAGCCAAAGTTCAAATTTGTTACTTACATTTCTTTCTCTGCCAGATAAACGACCTGCAGATGAGTCTGACGAGGGCAGAGCAGCAGTTTAATCGCAAAGAGATGAGTCTGAGGCAAGAGATATCAGACCTTCAACAAGGGCTCCAGGATGCAGAGCAAAGGAATCAAGAACTCAGTCAAAGTGTTACAGGAGGTGAGATCGTCACAGCTAAACCATTTCAAGATGAACACCATTGATGATTGACTGCCAGCGATGATTTTGATACTTAATTAAAGATTGAGTGATTGCCACTGATGATTTAATACATTACTGATAAATGATTGTCATTGATGGTGATAATACACTGCTGATGATTTAGTAACTGCTAGTTTTTAAATTTATTACACCATTGATGATTTGGTGATATCTGTTGATGATTGTAGTACACTGTTGGAAATTGAGTGGTTGTCATTGATGAGTTTTGTACACCAGTGCTGATTAAGTGAGTGTCATTGATGAGTTAAGTGCACCAGTGATAATTGAGTGACTTATTGATGACTTACTGTAGGTTCCATTGATGATCGTGTGATCGTCATTGATGATTTTATTGTACCATTGATGATTGAGTGACTTGTCATTGATGACTGTATTGTACCATTGATGATTGAGTGACTTGTCATTAATGACTGTATTGTACCATTGATGATTGTGTGATCATCATTGATGACTTAATTGTACCACTGATGATTGAGTGACTTGTCATTGATGACTGTATTGTACCAGTGGTGATTGAGTGACTTGTCATTGATGATTTTAATACACTACTGCTGCTGATTTTAATATGCCATTGATGATAGAGTGTATGTCATTAAGATTGTAATATGCCATTGATGACAGTGAGTGGTATTGTGGCAATGATGATTTGAGTGTACCATTGATGATAACACATACTTATATGTCAATGATGATTGCATTTCTTTCGCTGGTGATGGTTCTTAGCATACTACAAGTTGTTGCATGTCTGTACCTGGAACTAGTGAGATATTATCTATTGTGGTGGTAGTCAAGCTATAGCATTGGCAACAAATTTTGTGTGCATTTGTGTGTACGTCTTTAAACGTCGCAGTTTCTTAGGTTTGATCAGTTTTTACTCTTACACTTGGTACAAATATGTATCAGTTCCAGTTTCTTTTACTTCTTCATGTCATTTTAGTTTGTGGTATCTGCTTAATACTTTACTTTCTTTCCATAGCAACAAGGCCACTTCTACGTCAGATCGAGAATCTCCAGTCGACATTCAACGATCAATCGCAAACCTGGGAGCAGGTGGAACGGAATCTGACGGAGAGGCTCGCAGACGCTCAGGCCCAGTTAGCCGGCGCGGTGGAGAAAGAGAGATCGACGACAGAGACGGCCATGATGGCAACCTCCAAGGTCTCATCACTGGAGTCGCAGCTTGCTCTCCTCAGGCAGGAGAAGTCTAAACTATTAGCAGCAGTTGAGGTTGAGAAGTTGAAGAATCAGACACTAGAGGAGCAGAAAGAAAGGTAAAAAGTTGTACTAGCCAAGTGAATTGACATAGAAGGGTGGAGACTCAACAGATTGGCTCCTCTCAATTGCATCTTTTTTTTTTAATTTTGATTTTAGACCAATCAGCAAATGCTGCTATTCAAGTCTTGGTTTGGTTTTTGTTTGTTTTAGATTAATAATGATCGATCTGATTGACCAATATCTGATACAAAGCTTTTTGCCCTTGAATGCTTTTTGCATACAGAGGTATAAAATTAGAGTTCATCTAACCCTTTCTACCATCCCCTTTACATTCAGTCACTTTCTCTTTTTGATCATCTAATTAGGATTGGTATAAATTTCAGCTTAGAATATAGCAGTTTTTGTTGTGTGAAAAATGGTAACCATCTTGTCAGAGAAATAGTACTTCAGTTGTCCTTCAATTCCAGTGTAGTAATACCTAGTATTCATCTTTTATATTATGGTACATTAACCGCAGACTTGTACCTTTAGTCTTGTTGTGATGCAAAGTTGCTGCTGTATGCTAGAACCGATGCTGTGATTTTGTGACACTTGTTCAATATTACTGCAGTCTCATGCATCAAATTATCATCGCTAGTGGATTGTGTGACGCTGTGGATGACTAGAGAATATCCATGACATTGAGCTGCATGGTACTTTTGTTAAAGAAAGTACAGCTGTTATTTCATCTTCTTTTCTTGTTTTTTCTCCACAGGGAGCATTCTCAGTTTGAATCTCAGAGACACACTTACATCAAAGCTTTAGAGGATGCACAGAGGGAAAAGAATCACCTAGAGAAGAAAATACAAGTTGAGACTCTGAAAGCAGAAGCGGAAAAGAAGAAAGCCCTCATGGCACAAGAGGCCCTTGAAGAAAAGGTTTGGATTTTTTTTTGAAAATGAAAGCAGCCATAAAGTTTAGTAACAATCAGGTCTTTTTACGCTCTTGGTAATCATGAAAATAAGCGAAGCATTTCGTAAGCTTAAAGATATCCTCCCTCGTAGCAAGAAGTTAATTGATACTACAAACATGACACTTTTTTGGTCTTATGCTGACTGCAAAGCAGGAGTTTGTTTTAATGGAAACAGCTCGTTTGTTGATGAAAGTAAATTTTACTCATAATTTAAATGTTATCATGAAAGTCTCTTATTAACTGAAACAGTGTGTTGATGACAATATGATGTTTTGTCCAATAGGAGAGGCAGAGTGAACAAGAGAGGAGAATCAGTCCTACCATCTCATCAGGTGCCAGCACTCCGACCAGGATAGATAGACCAAGCCTCACCCCAACACTCAGCATATCGTCACAGGTAAGTGGTAACCCCCAGTGTTTGTTTGGTGTCATTTGTACCTCATCGTTGCTGGAAGGTTTAAACTGCAATGGCTGCTGTGGCATGCATTCAAACTAGGTTGATTATGCTTCCAGAAGTAAAACATTGTAACAGTAACAGTATCTATTTGTTATATCTAGATTTTCCTATTGTTGTTGCATCTTATCAATATGTCTATCAGATATATGGAAGTTTTTCTGGGCTTGAAAGTGGGATTTGTATTTCTACTCACTGTCGTCTGTGACGATTTATTTGGAAAGAATTTCCAAGAGGGTAGAGACAGGTATTGTCAGGTCTCAGATAAATTGATTCTCTTTTTTTTTCTATGTACTTTTCGACAGAGCGAGATCCTGGAGAGAAGTATGTCCATCAGCGGAGAGAGGTTGCCATACGACAGCCTCATCAATGGTTCTGCCTCCTCTGTGATCGAGAACCTCCAGTCACATGTGAAACAAAAGGATGGAGAAGTTGCACAATTGCAGGTGAGATTAAATACAGTCAGGACTGTCAAGCTAAAGAAACTCTTTGGAGTAACTTGCAAAATGGGTTGTTGTGATATCACTTGATGGTTTTGTCCGTCAGTTCTGATGTCCACAGTTCTTGAGATCCAGTTCCTTGCTTGATCTGTTGGATTGAAAGGCAAGTTTTACTGGCAATTGAAGAGGTTCTCAAATGAAAAAAGAATAATTTTTCCACTGCAGGGCATTTCAAACCCTCTGCCAATATCTTGTTCCAATCTCAAGGTACTGCTGTTTGAAGAAAGACTCTTCTGTTCCAGAGATATTTCCAGTTACCTCAAGGTCACCAAAATGCCACTCGACAGTGGCAAATCATTGCATCGAGCAATCTTTGTTTTTCTTTCAAATTGAAGCCCACATTCATTCTTGAAATTCGACACTAGTGGAAATGTAGATTTGGTTAATTGTAGATGTAAATTTAAATATTGTGATAATTAAGATGATGGTTAATCTCATACACTATTGTCATGTTTGTTTCAAGACAGTCAAAATTATGGAAAAATACAAAGGACATCTATGTAGTTGTATCGTTGTGACATAACAAATTCCCCATTAGTGAATGTACCATTTTAAAATACATATTTCTTCAAAACTTTCTAACGTCCAAACCGAACATGCTATTGAGATACATATTGAGATACTTTTCTCTCTTCGTTCTTACCAATGAAGGGAGAAAAATGTTCTTAATTGTATGAAATACCAATTTTCTTCAGTGGCCAATCCCTTTAGTAACATAAAATGTAACGGAAATTGACGTTCTCTGTCCTGTTGCAGGGTGAAATTGCACAACTGGAGAGAACCAGGGCATCCATGGCGGAAGAGATTGTGAAGCTTGCCAACCAGAATGAACAACTGGAAGAAGAGGTCAAAGTTCTACCAGAGCTGAGGAAGAATTTAAGGGTTAGATCAAATGAAAAATTTACGATGCTTGCAATGTTAGGTAGCATGTGGAATTTCGTCTCAAAGTCCCAAGAATTTGTGATTACCAATTATCTTAGGGCATTTGCATCTCAGAGGATTACCCTAGATAAATTTCTCACACAGTTCTCATAAATTGCCAGTAGCGAGTGAGAAATTGACGATGAAGATAAATTTCAGAATGTCATCATCTGGATGCCTTTTGCTAAGGACTGCAAGCACATGCAGTGCCATTTGGTCTCCAAATTTTTTACGTTAGAGGCAATTGCTAGCGATCACTGGAAATGAAGCAGCACTAGCTGGAACTAGTGAGCAGAAATCAAAAGTGGTGCTGTACAACAAAACATGTGAAAAGGAAACAGCTTTTGGAGATCCTGTCTGAGCTAAAATTTTGTCTCAGAGGATTTCGCCTAGTGCGACGTTATTTTATGAAAAGAAGTATCCCTGAGCTGAAGAAGCTTCAGAAATAAACTTAATATCGATTCTGACTGTTAACAGCTTTGGAATGGTGCAAAAGAAGTTGTGAATTTGCTTATGCGTTGCTGAGAACTTACCATGGTTCTCATATTCACTCATTGTTGGTTCAGTTACTCATGTTTATTGTGTGTAAGTGTGATAGCACAGTGTGATGCCACTAAGTGAGTCATGTTTAATGTAATCTTCATAATAACTTGCACTTTTTTGGAAGCTGTCTTTGTTTTCAAAGGTTGACTTAGTGTTTTTGATTTGCTTTTTCATTGGTAAGTGTATCTAATGGTGAACACTTAGTTCTCTCTCTCTTTTTGTCTGCCTGCAAAATAAGTTTAAAAATACGATGCATTTTTTTTTTTTTTTCCAACGGCCTGCAGGAAGTAGAGCACCGTTACAACGCAGTCCTACAGATGTACGGCGAGAAAGCAGAAGAGGTCACTGAACTAAGGCTAGACATCCAAGAAATTAAGGAAATGTATCGTCAACAGGTAAGGGTGGCAGCTTCCATAGAGATGTGTGCAGAGAGAAGTTGTTAAAGCTATATAATGGTGTGCACCTTGCAACGTTAGTTACTATCTGATTTTTGGGAGTGTTGACAGAAGCTGGCCTATGTTGAAATTGAAAGTGTTCATTTCCTTGTGAAAAACGTCATTTTGTACGTGGCATTGAGATTCCCGAAAAAAAAAAAAATCTGTGAAATTTTGACAATGTTTTTGATGTGCTATGACCAAAGCTTTCGTAGGCTGATAACTAAAGTGGTTCACATTCTACTTCATAGAGGAAAGCTCTTTGAATATCATAGATTTGTCAGTGTTTGTCAAGTGACTTCAATTCGTCTCTCCTCTTAGAATTTTAGCACTGCTTTTAAACCATGAGTCTAGCCAAATTGATACTCATTTACAACGTTCATGATTTTTGCCATCCGAAAGTTCTCATCAAATACAACTTTAGCAAGTTTTTACTTTCGTTAACAACGTGTCCTCAACTTTGATCAGTGTTCCGCTGCTAGTGGAAATTCTGATGAGGTCTATACCAACTTCATTTGAACAGATCGAAGATTTGCTGAAAAAGGCGTGACTGAGATTCGTAGCGACTGCCTCTTGTTAGAAGGATGCAAGAGGACAGAGGACTTGCTGGTTCAATCTAAGAAGCTCCAGAGATGGGCAGAGACCGCAACTGGTAGGACGATCGAGGCATGTTTAAAGTATTTTTCAGTGGGGTTAACTTATTTACCAACAAGTACTTACAAAAGAAAAAAAAAAAAAGACACTTTAACAAAACCTGAAATCTGAACCGTGGTGCATGACGTCTATTTAATGGAGCAAGTTGGGGGAACAATTTCTAACTTTGGTCACATTTTATTGTGAAGTGATTATGCTGCAATATCATCTGATATAAAATTTAGGGCCACCTGTATCTCAGAGTGAGCTGTCAATGGCACACGGTTGCACTATCCCACCCCACCCAATAAAACTTGGTAAACTTCAGAAGTTTGGCATATCTCACCAACTGAGCGAGGAGGCTGTGGTAAGTGAGATAAGTCTGGTCAGTGGGGTTGTTTTTGACATGCTTTAAAGGCAGATATGAAACTTTCAAATCGCAGACATCTGTTTGCCTTCGACATCAGAAATGACCAGTTTATTGATGCATTCATAACTTGTGAGAGTTAATTTCAAAGAAACGCAGGTAATATTTTAGCAATTCTGTACGTAAAATTTCCCCACACCGAGAGGATGTTGAACCTGTACTGATAGATTTGGTGTCTGCATTTTTTTCTGTTCTTTGCAATGGAAACCAATAATCCAGTTGCAGTGTAATTGCTATAATTCAGTGACAATGTTACTAGAATGTTTTTCAGCTCCATTGTTGGGCCACTGTAAAGTAGTTAATTTCCCTTTTGTGTCAATGAATTCCATAGTACTTTCCTTTAACAAAGTTTATCAAATTTGAAAGTGCATATTTTTAGATAGGAAAATAAAACTGATTATTGCAGAATTGCTTTTCTTAAACTGTACATGGAAAATTTGCAGAAGGATTCTTAGGAATGGATGTGATGAAATGCAAAGAAACAAAAAGAGACAAACATGTCTGAAGATATATCAAAAAGTATTTCGATATGAACTTTTGTTAATGCAGAATACTTGATAATCATAAATAGGTCTTGTTTGGACAAATATGTTGCCATTTTTTTTGCAAAACGTAGGAAAGGTTTTCTTCTTCATGCTATGATGGTTAAAGCAATAAGTTACTTCTGTATTTTTCTTTAGAGAAATTTATGAAATGTCTTTTATTCTTATTATTTATTGGTGTGTGCATTTCCATGGTATGTCCACAATGGAATGAAAGAACCAACATCAGAAGAGTTCTATCAAACATCTGAAGTCATGAGCTGTGGACTGCATTGCAAGTGAAAGTATTTCTTATGTGACTTTGACAGATTTGCATGTTTGGACATGGGATCGTTACATTCTTCATGCATGTCTCAAACTCGTTTCAATGACATTCCAGTATGAAGGACCTCATTACGGTCCTCATCGTGTGACGTATACATAGGTCACACAAGTCAATCACAATGATGGTAAAATATTTACAATATGGGATCAATATCATCAATAAAGTTTATGTCTCGAATGGCCAAATATTTTGTCCCCACTTTGGCATCCTCTCCCGCTGCTCGAAGACGGACACTTTTGTCATGGAGAGAAATTGTAATTGGTCAAATGTGGTCAAAGGCCAGAAGTGTGAAAAAGTTTGGATGGTGCATCTTATGGGAGACAAACAAAAACAAATGTTTGTATGCCTTAGCATGTCATAGCATTCTGAAGTTTGGGATTAATGCCAATGAATTTAACGTTCTTTGTCAGAGAACAGTCATAACTGCCCTCTCGAAGGTCATCAACCCATACTGTTAAGTCTTTGCTGAGATGTCACCGTAAATAGGTTCCATTGTCTCATTCAGCATTCAGTGTGTATATTTCGTGTTTCCAAATGCTTGACATGTGCATCATGTCATCATGTCGGGTGTAAAGTTTATCACAAGATACCTTTCATCAGTGTCATCCCATGGATCCATCACCATCGTAGGTTGTCATCGCTTTGGACCATTAAAATTTGTTTAGCATGTAACAAAGAAGATCAGAAATTTGTACTTGCATTGATTCTTCAGAACTGGACTTGAATTGTCTTCCGTAGCATCTGTGTTAATTTCCGAACAATGAATGGAAGGTGGTGTACCAAATTTCCTTGTAGGTTTCAATCTCTGAAGTTGTAAAAATGAAAAAAGTTTATTTATTCAATCAAATTAAAAATATAAAATAGCAGTTTTTTTTCCTTTTTAAAGATTGAACTTATATAAACAACTGTTTATGTTACACAGAGAGTATTTAATGAGATTCAAGCATTGTATAGTGAATTCAAAGTGAACGCAGTCACTGCCCTGTGGACATGTCAGATAAGTTTAAAGAGGTATTGCAAATGGAGTGGTTGAAAATGAAACCTTTTTATGCTCATGTTTGTTAACATTAAATATTTTTGCTATCATTTTTTCGTTTATTTGTAAGTTATTTTCAAGAGATGCAATGTGTGTGGGGGGCAGTGTGCTCTTTTCCATAGATGACAGATAATGTCCCCAGGTATGAAGCTGATGTTGAACTCTGAGTAAAGATAGCCTTCTTGGTTCCTTTTCTTTTTGTATAGATTTAACTTTAGATTAAAATACATATTTTAATACTTGATCTATTTTTTGTACCACTCCACCGTGGGAGATTTTTCCAATCCAGAAATGAAAGAATATTGAATAAATCAGACACAGGTATTAGACATACAGGTTATTTTGTTACTTGGTAAGGAGTGTAGGAATTTGAAACGTAAAGTGTATTTAACATTACCTGCCTATGAAAAGTGTAAGTACCTTTGTAGCTCTCCCGAGGTGATATGGTTGATAAATTTTTCTCAAGTTATTCTTTGTTGCGATATCTTCTGAGGTTGAAGTACATCGCAAACTTTGCGAACTATCATCCGTTGATCTAAGCAGGTCAACAAGAGTTCTCCTTGTTCAAGCCTTTGCTGTATCTACTTGTGAGGGCATTTATAGCCTTTGTAAGCTGTATATTGCTGTCAGTAACAATTTTACAATTCTCCTCTGATGTTTTACCTGATACCACACTTTGACCGTTTCTGTCTATTCATGGTTTACATTTTTTGCTTCACGATGCAGATGAAGAGGCCAAATTTTCAGTTGAGGTATTTTTTCATGTCAGTCTAGGTGTTTGGCCATTGCTTGGAGTCAATCTTTGTTCCTCCCTCCCAAAAATAAATGTAAAGAAAAGCTGATTTTAGCAATTTTCTTCCTTGTGAAGGTCTTCTGTATCTATTCATATGTTCCCATGTTCTGCTTCAAAAATTGCTGCTTTTTAAATGCCAAGTATTTGCAGTGGACAAGTTGTACCGGTCAAGCTTACACACCTAAGCCAACCCTGCCAACTGCAAAAGTGGCAAACCTTCGAGGTTTAATACTTAAAGAAAATCTGGAAATCTCATTTCAAATCTGGAGATTTTTAAATCGCTCATGCATTATTATGGAAAGTGTTTTCTTAACATGGAAGATGCAGACAATATTACAACATTACATTACCAACAATAGAATCCATTAGTCTTGGTCTTCAAAAAGGGAACATAATGCTTTGAATAAAAGTAATTTTCAACATGAGATCTGGCATTTTTGCCATGAGACTATGTCTGAAACCCTGAGATTCATGTTGAAACCATGAGGGTTGGCAAGTCGGCCTGTTAAAGTTGTCACTGAAGGATACAAATGCTGGCATTGATTGTTTGAATACTCAAGAAATGATTAAGCCTTAGGGAGGCAGTGTGGATCTTTGTCAAGGTTGCGGTTATTTTAGTACCACCACGGCAGACCTCTATCAGAAGTGCTAACCTCAAAAGTGGCAAACCTTGAGGGTTTTTGAAGAAAATCTAGAAAATAAGACTTCTAACATGGAGATTTTTAAAAACATCTACATTAGTATTAAAAATTGGTGCTTTTTAGGTACATGTTATCTTCTGTAGTAAATCTCTCTCTAAATCGATCAATTTTTGACAACAAATAATCTGTGGCAGGTCCAATAATGACATCAAAAGCAATGGAAAGAGGTGATCTTGGTCTCAATAAGAAAACATCTTGCATTCCATCAGAGATTTTCACCATGAGATCTCGCATTTTTCACTGTGATACAATACCCAAAACTTTGAGACCCACGCTGAAACCATAAGTTTGCGAGTCGTCCTTTTCTAACCGTAACTTTCAGAGCACTGTTTGGAGGGTGGTAGTGGCCGAGAACATCGATACAGTACATTATGTTATTTATTGAAACATCACTGTGATGGAGTCTTACCATTCACAAAGATTGACTTGGTTGGTCCTGGTATAATGTCCCACTGTCTTTGGTCCACTCGTTACATTGTATACTGAACTGCAGTTTCATGGCGTAGTTGCTAGAACAGTTTGTTAGTGTTTGGTCATTTCTGAATGAGAGGTTATAGTAGCATTTTATGGTTCATCAGATCATTTAAAATTAATTTCCATTTTGCTTCATTATCCATTGTTAACAAGATCAAATGAGAAATTCTATGCAGTGTTCTCCATGAATGGGGGGGGGTTGTGGGTTGATGACCTGCCATCTAGTAAAAATTCCTGGTCCCATGAAATTGGTACCTCCACAAAAATATTCCCTCCTCATGAGAAATCCCCACTCAGCTGAAGAAAATTTCAAGGTAGATGCATCGTAATTATCAAAATTTGCTTGGGTTGAGTTTAAACCGGCTGCCCTCAAACCCCCCCTCCTCGGTAATTCAGGCATAGCTCCCCCCCCCTTTTTGAATATATGTGGAGAATACTGTTAAGCATTTTCTGGTTTTATCTTGTATGTTTGTTAACTTGTAGAAATGTCCAAGTAATCTCACATAAAGCATGCAGTCTCACATAAGGCATGCAGTTGATTGGTGGTTTAAAGGCATTTTGTTCAGTCCACATTGTTAAAGTAACATTAATGACAGATAGGCCGAAGGTAGGTGATTCATTTCTTTGATTTTGGGAGATGTTTCTTAATAGTAATTGTGCAATGGTCCTCTGGAATGCAATGAATCAGGCAAAGCCATACAGTTGCAATTGGGGGAAAAACTTTGCTTTCTTGTTCTAATAATTAAAATCATCTTGACTAAAGGTATCTTTTCAGAAAAGTTACAAACTCACTCTGTGTCGGCTTTCATTTCTCTTGTGTCATCTTATTTAGGGACCATTTTGTACCACTATCTGCACCTAAAATATATAATGACTTTATGTGCAAAGCTCTCCATACATATATGATTTTCCCCTTTGTTTTGTAGCCGATCTCTCTCTCTGTACATGTATGTATTCTGTTTCACACAACGGTCAGACCAGCCCATGAAGAAATGCTGATATTGGATCCAGTGAAGAATTGATATTAGTCGATAGCATTATTTGTGACAATCTATGCCTTCGTCCAAAAGCACAGCTACTAAAATCGACCACCCCCCAAACCATGTGAATGTAATAATAATAATACACGTTTCTTACAAAGCGCAGAGCACACTGAAGTCCCTTTGCGCTGAGAAAAGAAATGAATAAGATGAAAGTCAATGTAGACACATTGGCATCAATTATGAGAACTATATCACCATGTCCTGGCGCAAATCTGTTTGAAGTGTAGGCATCAAATTACCTTTTACCAATCTGTTGACTGGACCATGCAGTCAAGAAAGCATATTCTCTGGTGAACATCAAATCTTCCCCAGATTTTGGCCAAAACAGTTCTATAGGCTAGTTTTCTCCATGGACAGGGAGTGGGGACGGATGTAAATCTGTATGAAGTTCCTGTTACATGGAAAAATAAATGGCCTTTTGTTTGGTCATTCTTTTTTCACCTCGCCCGGTGATTCCTCCAATTGCCGTTTCTGGTGTCTTTTAATTCCGTGTCTGAACTTCCTCCTTAATTTGCCCTTGAAAAAGATTCTGCCATGGTCCAAAAAGGTCGGCTCCATCAGGTTATTCTGTGTTTCTACATATCCCTCCCCTCAGTAATCAGTCACTTTAAGGGAAGCCTCACAAATCTTAACCCAAGATCATCTTAGAGCTAGTTGTTGCTAGCCATTGTAATAAGGGTTGCAACCAAGTCCTGCTCTGGTGCAGACATTTCCTGGCATCCCAGAGCCCATGTACACGCTGTGTGCACTCAAGCATGTGAGATACCCAGACCGCATACTACGGAGCTTTGGGGACCTAAGATGACCTTAGCCTAGAGTTGTGAGGCATCCCTAAGCCATTTACCATTCTGTTTAGAAATATTTCAAGTCAAAGCTTGCTGCTAGGAGGGAAGGGTTAACCTAGGGCAACATTACAGGTTTACTGCCCTATTGACATCGAAAACTTTTCAACAAATCCTCGGCTCATAATGGTCATTCGTGATTGACTGCACTGCATCCACACTGACGAATCAAAGAATCAAGCCAAACTAGGAAACTTTACTAAAGATGCCATACCTACACTGGTTTCGTCTCCCCTGATGGGAAGTTGAATAAAAACAACAAAAACAGTGAAACACATTCCACGCTTTCAAAGTTTTGAATACATATTGACTCAAACTTTGCTAAAAGTTAGACAAACTTGCCAATAAGTAGCTCACAATCAAACTCTCACACTGATGTACTTTCCATCCCGCAAATTTGACTCCTGATTTGTGCAACCAAGAACATAAACACACAAGAAAAACAAGCCCAAAGAAGATACAATTTTAATTCACTCTGAAATGCTTTATTTGAACATACACATGTTCTTCATCAAAATTTTGATGTATCTGTCCCAGGACATTCAATATGAATTCTCTGTATTAAGCATGAGTTTGCTCTGACAGACAAAAAACAGCATCTTAGCAACACATCTGGTTTCATATTCTCAATCAAAGTTTCAAACTTTCCATGACAAACTGAAAACATTGCTGTAATTTCTGACACAATAAATAACTGCAAAAGAGAGCTAAAAACGTGACCTTAATAGCATGCACGGCAGTTGCTAGATTTGGTTTGAATGCATGGAAAAGTTGTTCCCACAAAGATGTCACTATGGATAAAAACATCTTTTTTCGTATGATATTTACGGTCACAGTGTACACTTCCCAGTTGTTAAAAAGTAGATGGGAAAATGGGTCAATAAAATGCACCAGAGTTTCCAATTTTCCATTTCAAATATATCTCTGCAAAATTATTTACGGATCTTAAATGGATGACATCTGTTGTTAAAGCTCCCAGACTGGGAAATGTGGCCACCATGGGTATTTCTCTTTGTTTGGCTTCACCTCTGGGTACATCTCCAAGTATTCCTCGACCGTCATATCTTCAAATGGCACCATGCTGTTCAGAGCTGCGATCTGTCGGAAGAAAATGTTTGGTGGGAAAAGAAGGTGAGCCAAGTTTCGTTCCAATTCCTTCTTCGATTAGAAATTTACAAATTACCAGTGCTGGCTCTGTAGGACATTGACAAGGTTGCAAGTTACCATAGCGACTATTACGACTCCAAACGAGAAATTACAGAAGCTGCTGATTTACCTTTCTCAAACTTTTAGTTCACACAGGTCGGGAATCAGTGGCACACACAGGAGTCAATGCGGGTGTACAGATGGAGGGGCAGATTTTGTGGACTTTTCAATTTCCAGACTAATGGAGGTCCACCTGCCCTTTTGAAAAATTTGCAAATTAATATTGAAATACAAATGAGGCAATCTGACCAGCTCGACCATCAAGCTCTCATGGTTGAGACTACTGACCTTCCTCAATATTGGCAAATATTACTGCACAGCACAACAAATGATTTTTGTCACTAAAATACTCCACTTGACTTCAGACCATTCTGACCTTTGGCTAATAGATCAAGAAACAGCAGAAATATTTGTGAGCAAATGCTACTCCTGCCACTCTGAAATACTCCTATAACAACAGGATGCTCTCTGATGTCCTCCACTGCACTCACCTTGTCCTGATATTGCTTGATACGCTTGTTAGAATTGACTACGAATTCTGCCGCCATTTTGTCCTGGAGGATAAAAGAAAGTTGAAGAGATCAATTTGACAGACAGTAGCTTTTTCATATCCTACAATGTCATCACCTTCACACTGACTTTATGACAAAGTTACAGGGTGACAAAAAGAGATCAAAATAGGATGACTGCCAAAATTAAAATAATCTGACTATAAATTGGTTCATTCACAGTCATCTATGAAAGCTAAATGTAAGCTTGAACAAAAGGATATAATTTGAACTGCACCAATACTATATCAGTCAACAAATAATGACCCTAGTTGGTACATTCCTACTGTACCTTTAAATTTGAGTTTTATTCACTTGTTATTCCATCACCCTACCCTTTCACTTTCACACAATGTGGAGGCTTGTCCAATTTTAAATTGAGTAAATAGTGCATGTATATATTGCTACATTCTGGCAGTGCTTTCCTCAACAAAGCGAAATGGAAAAAAATGCTTTCACGACGGCATCAGAAAAGAACAATCCCTTTTCTTTGATGAGTATAGAGACTAGGGCAGGGATATCTACTGCATATGTGTTCAACTCTACAACATCATGATGATTTTTGGTCCAATCTTTGGATCTAATGAGAAAATCTGTAACTGTGGTTGACTTTGAAGAAACTATTTGTCACTTTAACTGACATCATCCCCCTTCCTTTCAAGATTGGGGGATTCAGTGAGATTTAGCAATACAAAGTACTAAAGACTGCAGACACTGAAACTGATTTCACTGACAGAAGATGATACTGGATGCAAATATCCATCCTCTCTTGGTTCAAATGTTTTTAACTGAATCAACAGGTAACACTCCTCCCTTACCATGTCTTTCTCCTGGGCATCTACCACAGCTGTAGCAGAGTCCTTTGGTTCTGGCACCTTCAGGGCTTCAAACTAAAGATAGTGGCAGGGGAAAAAAAGAAAAGACAAGTACAGCATGGAAAAGCTAGTCTTGAATGCAATGATGTCAGTGACCACTATTTCTCAATGTTGCACTTGCTGCAGTGAGCAAATTCTGAGGTGAATTTAGTCGAGGCTTTTGGAAGGTATTTCATGATATTTTTTTCCAGCCTTGTAGTAATTTTAAGCTGACACTACTTGTAGTAAGCTGTTTTACGAGATAAGAACTTGCACTCTGACTGGTCTCATATGCTTGCAGTCGCTATCAAGTAACGAAAGTAAAATGATCTCGTTTGAATCTCTGCTGCTTCTTTTGCATGAGGGAGTGCTGTTTTCAATATCTTGAGGTGCTTTTTGCAATCATGCTCTCTCCATGATGCCTAATTATCCCATGAGATCCGATATTGTTTACCATGCCTTTTGAAATGTCTATTTTTCAGGATATTTAGGCGCGGTGTGTCTTAAATCGCATCTTCTCTTGGCCAAAATTGAATGACCATTTTAAGGAACATATTCATCAAGTGATTTTTTTTTCATAATAAAATATGTAACTCATTTCAACAGCAGACAGTTGAATCACCTTCAGAGTTGCTTGTGGACTGAACAAAGTTTGTACACAATCAAACCAGCAAACAACACGCAGCGTGAAACATACAGTAAGGGGTTCTCACTGAAATCTTACTGAAATCTGAAATCCAAAAACTGACAATAAAATTTGAGTTTTTTTTTTGCTACTGGATGTTGAAAATGTCTTTAACTCACCTCTTTCTGGAACTTGTCAACCAAGCCTGCCACTGGAACTGTTCTTTTATAGGCATCCCAGTTGATCATTGGAGGTTTCTCTGGGACTGACGCTAACCTAGGAAAGGTTTAATGAATACATGTGTAAATGAGTAAAGACAAGTTAGGGAAAATAATAGCACCAAGCTTTTTTTATCAGTGAATCAACTAAGGAAAATCTTTTCTCTTTACATGAATGAACAAATTAAACAAAACATGAAACATCAGATTATGAGGCACTGAACTAAAGATGTGATTCCACGTGTCTCAGTGCTATGACAAAGACATACATTCTCTGACTGTATTAAGTCCAGTCAGCTGGTCTCAGCAGGTCTCAGCAATCAGAATGACTTGTTTTAGAGAAAGGCTGCATGTTTTCCAATGTCCACACATGACGATGTACTAAAAGCCGTCCTTGCTGCTGGCGCACAACAGATACTCTCAGGTACACTTAGCCTTTGAGGTTCTTTGCAAATTTATCTTTTCTCAACAATACACAAGGCCAATGCCAGTTATGACACACAAGTTAATTATACTTTCTCCTCCAAAAACAGGGTTGTTGATTTTTTTTTTTTTTAATTAGTAACAAAAATAGAAAATAGCGGATTTTATTAATTAAAATCAGATGGTGAATAAGATCCTTATATTTTCTTTTATTTTATCACATTGAAAATTTTATATTCCCAGTCAAATTTTTCTCCAAAACTTCCACAAACATGCATAGCCACATATTATAGAACCTGCAAGCTATCACAGAGCAGCATTTCATTTTAAGTTCTAATTTACACTCCATGCTCATTGCAGAGCAGGAATATATACTTTCAACAACAAGACCATATCCTTTCAACAACAACTAAGGCCATTTCCATTGTGAAATGGAAGTCCTATTTGTAAACAAGCAACTCTGTGAAAAAGGTAGTGGTAGACTCTCAAGAACTCAGTGATGTGACCAAAGTGATGAAATATCTGGGAAAATAGTATAAAAACGTAGGGAGCACTTAACCGTGATGCACCACAATCCGACCAATCACCGACCAATCAGCGATCACATACAGTATTCTCTGTCACGTCCATCTGAAGACAGTGTTTTATCCTCACTTTCTCTCCAAATCATCAGTTTACCATGAACGCTACCAAAGCTTCTAAGAACACTCTCTTGTGCGCAAAGGACAACTTCCACAACTGGATGACCAGTCAGACTGAACTGAGAACAGCTTTTCAGTAGGAGTTCAACCACAGAAGAAAAGAGAAAGTCTGCATCTTTCTGATACAAACTACAAGACCTTGCAATCATTCCTGAACATCATTTGGATATACCAAGAGGCACAACTCTACCTCGAATGGAGAACAGACATCCCCACCCATGATGTACTAGATCTACGAGAGCCCAAGCTCATTCAAGAAGCAGCCCCCCCCCCCCTCGCTGCCTACCCTCCTAATACATGAACCTGGGTTCCTTGCCAACTGGCAAGCCAGCTACTGTACACAAGGCAAGTAGGAAACTGGCCAAACTCCACATCGAAGCTCTGGAAACACATTGTCAAAATTCCAAAGGAGACAGCTCTACACTGGCAGCAGGCCTTTTCCTCTATCGAGAAGTTCCACCCAGAGGGAGACAGGCAGAAGGCATCAACACTTTTTCCACAGTTAGTTGACGCACAGGCGAGGAGGCTTCGACGTCACAGGGGAGAGCCACTGGCTAAAAAGCATAAGCTTTAAGGCCCATCAGTATTTACTTTTTGCCTTTAATACAGCACAAGGATGCCGCCAATTGTGTTTGACTTCATATGTGTGTGAACAGCTAGCTTCTAGTTTACCTATTTCTATGTGATGTTGAAGTACCGTAATTTGCCAGGATACTGCTAATGAATGAATGTGAATATCATGCACCTAACCAAATTAATTCTAGACTGTTTGGGCCAACAAACATTTGTTGGCTGCATACCAGGGATCTTTCTGATACAAGAAATATTACCAAGAACAAGTGTTTTGAATTTAAGAAAGCCTTAAGTACATCCTGTCGAGCGATGTTGTTTACATCGAGTCTTGAAGTTTCATGTACAAAATAGCGTAATGTTAAGATTTTTCGCCTGACGTTATTTGTGTAAGGCTCAGAGAATGGCTGTAGACTACAACAAAACAACAAAGTCTTTAGGACTTTTTAGAACTTGTTGGAAGCACCATTTTTTTGGACAATCTTGTGATTAGAAATGTTAGAATTAATAGCACATTTCAAGGATTATTTTGTTAATTTGTTGGAAATGGTACCAGTTTCGCTAAATTAAGTCGGTTCCAGATGAATTTGTAATGGTACCAGGCTGGGGTAGTACCGGTAATAGTAATTAAAAATTTCAGTTGGTACCGAGAAGAACTGGTTCCCCAAATATCAATACCAACTTGAGTACAAGAATACCCCACAACCCTGCATGTACTCTGAATTCATTTCTAGGATTTTCTTACACCTAAAATTAGCATTAATCATGCATAATCAGTGATTGAAGTTGAATATGCAGTGTATTGCATAAATATTCAGAAGCTTTCGACACACAATATCATTGGAGGTATTTGGCTTTGTTCACATTCAGTTCTTTCAGAAAAAAACTTTCACAAATTCAAAAGGATAACTAGACTTTGAAGTAGCAATAACAATGATTTCCATAGGAAGTAAAGATGAAAGGAAGTAGGATTATGACGGAAATTGCAAGAGGTATACTAGATAGGGATAAATACATGTTTCCGACAGTGTACATTACACAGACTTTGAAATGGCTACCTCAAATTCATCTGCCAACTTTCAACTTTCGGCCAACCAAAAAAAGGGGAAAACACATTAATTTGCAGTTTTTGTTTTTCAATGTTCTAATTTCACCCGAAAAATGTTAAGTTGGCTCAGAGAAAAAGGTGTCTTGCACGATTCTCCTGTTTGCGATACCTGCGGTCGTCCAATGAAATTTAAAGCTGTCACTGAAGTTAATGTAACAAGAGATGGCTATTGGTGAGTGTACTTTTAAAAGCACTTATAAAGTGTGGAGATTATCACATACATCTGGAGCCGGAATGCTTCCCAGGACTATATGGAACATGAGCTTAATATCTCTTCAGCTACCTACGTAGACTGGTGCAGCTTTGCAAGGGGGGTCTGTGAAGAGGTTCTGGTGAAAAAGAGTTCACCAATTGGAGGACCTGGAATTTATGTCAAAATAGATGAGGCCATATTTGGGAGAAGAAAGTACCACCGGGGCCGGATGCAGGTAGGCCAGTGGGTGTTTGGTGGACGGGAGAAAGAAAACCAAACGAAGATATTCATGGTCCCATTACCATCACGGGTCGAGGAAACACTCCTGGCCCTTATCAAGAAATGGATCCTTTCTGGCTCCATAAACCACAGTGACTGCTAGAGGAACTACTTGAGGCTGAAAGACATGGGGTACATGCATCTGACTGTGAACCACTCCATTGAATTCACTAATCAAGAGACAGGTATGTCATCTCCTCATATAACCATTTGCTGACTGTTCATCCCTTTTGACATGAACCCAACACTATTTCTGGCTTTCTTTTTTCAATGCTAGGTGCATGTACCAACCACATGGAAGTGAATGGCTGTACAGTATTTAAGTGTCTGCATACACTGTTCTCGCATACACTGTTCTCTATTTCTACTCTTCTAGCGTTCCAGCCCATGGCCACAGCCAGCAAGCCAACCAGAAGTTCTATTGTGTTTGTGTTCTAATCCCAGAGGCAGTCATCCCTTTCATCATGTCAATCTCTTTTCATCGTGTCTTAGGCCACTTTGTCGGGTGCACCTGTGTGGATTCCTGACGTAAGTTCCGGTCATTGATTCTAAATTAGAGCCATTGATTTTAGTAAATGTCCTATGTTTGCTCAATGATTGACTCATGATATGTCAAGTATGTATAGCCTCCTACATTTGACCAACATGACACCTTTGCTAACGTTGAGCCTAGCGTACTGTAGATTAACTCACACTGTCACAGAAGCAGCATTTAAGGACTGGAAATGGAATTCTGGATAAGTCTGCCAAAGACAAATGAAATGACCTACACATGTAAATTCAAAGCCATCCCATTTTCTGTAGGAAGTTCTTCAACGATATCAATACTCTTTGATAACCGTTATGCAGTCCGCAGGTACTGTACTATGAATTGAAGGCCACAAAACTACAACTACTGCACAGTAACCGACTAACACTCTTAGGAAAGCGTAGGATAACCATGTAACCACACTGATCAATGGCAGGAAAACGTTAGCCTATCAATGTTACCTTCATATCATGACAGCCGGTAAATCAGCGAATTACACTTTACTAAGAACACCAACTTACTTCGCCTTCAATGCATCAGCTTTTGACTTTAACGCGTTAAATTGTGACTTTTGGTTTGGAGGAACTCTTTCAGCGAAAGCAGCCCAGTCGATTGCTTTGGCTCCAACCCTCCGTGTCGCCATTTTCGTAGTAATGTGTGTAGGCTTAGCGCGACTATAAAGCCTGTGCATATGATGTAGGTAATATATGCTGCAATATATTACAAGAGTGTAAAATGTGCGTGCATATCATACGTACTGTACTTCAGCAACGCACAGGCTAGGTATACAGAGAGAACAGTTGGTGGCGCCAGTTATAAATCGTACAACATCGAGCTGATGTAAGCCAGCCTGTACAGGGAGACTTCACTTGACGCATATACGGCAAGCCATTTTAACATTTACCTCGCAATTCCATTAAGTGAAATACATTTCACTTAAATGGAATGCAATTCCACTTAAGTGGAATTCTATTTCACTCAAGTGAAATTCTATTTCACATGAGTGGAATGCAATTCCACTTAAGTAAAATACCAATTCCATTTGACTTAAGTGAAATGTGATTGGCCAGCTCCAGGGAGGCCAAGTCAAAGGCGTACGCAAACGTCATTCTATCGCCAAGTGGAAACTATTTTACTTTAGCTAAATATGTTGAACCGCCGTTCTATTTAGCTTAAGGTTAATGCTATTTCACTTAAGTGAAATTGTATTCAAGATATCTTTAAAAAATTCAAGATGTCTAATCTTTTTAGATATCTGTAGTTAATTGTATTGAAAGATATCTAGAATTCAATTGAAAATTCAGATTTAGAGATCTATACAGTTGAATTGAAGATATCTTTAATTCGTTTAAAGATATCTACAATTGGATTGAAGATATCTGCAATTGAATTAGAGATATGAAATTAAAGATATCTAGAACTGAGTTGGACATATCTAAATTTGAATTAAAGATAGATTGAAGATCCTTACCTATAAATGAATTATAGATGTCTTCAATTATTTGAAGATATCTATAATTATTTGCAGATATCTGTAATTCTATTAAAGGTATCTTTAGTTTTTTTAAGACATCTTGACTTCGTGAATAAAAAGTAAAACGGCTTGCCGTACGTTCGGTATCTAACTACATCTTTGGGGAAAAGTAACAAAGTAAAAGCAATAAATGCAAGTTAGCGTTTCATTTTTTGTGATAACCTGATTTCAGGGAAAACTATCTGTGATAACCTGTATTCAGGGAAAACTACGTTCCAACGATCAGCTGCTTACTAGTTATAGTATTTCCTAAAATGTCCGTTGGATTTGTGCTAGACGGTTTTATGAACGTCTTTGGCCTCACAGACTTTTGGCGCTTTTGGTACGATGACGTCATTGTAGTTTACCTCAATGAAATCTGAAGCCTAATAGCTGGAAAATGCCCGGCAATGGAAAATATGGCGTCATATTGTCCGCTGCATGGAAGTTCACGTGCTGCGGTAATGATTTGATATGGTACTAGGTAGGTGTAATGGTTTCATGCGTACGCGCTTTGCAATAGCAACAGTAACAGTTCGTCCAAACAACGTGCACATCCCGCAACGTACACTGTACAGTACTGCCGTGCTGCTAACTGAGACATTTCATCAGTTGTAGCAGATTAACAGTCGATATGGCTTGCTTCTCAAATAAAAAAAAGTGCTCTCTTGAAAGTAATCCTTTTTTCGTGCGAGTAGGCTTGGGTAAAAAATTTTATCTTTTGTTCGTTTACTTTACACATTAAAAAATTTGGGTGCACAAAGTTATTTTAGGTTACTGACCGGAAGATTACATTCCCGATGGACGTGACCCTCCAATGTCGGCCATTTTGTTATTGTGGAATAATTCCTCCAGCTAAAGTGTAGGATTTCCTTGGTTTATCTATTTTTCATGATCTGATGATGTCCACATAATCCACTGCTACTATTATTATGTCATTTGGAGTCTCTGTGCGTGGTAAATATATCCCTATGACGGGGTAAGAGCACAGATTTGTACAATATCGAGATCAGTGGGTCCGAGGAGAAAGGAGACCGACTTCAATAAAATACACAGAGATGTGTAACTAAGGACGCGTTAATCTACTACATAGCACAACAAACATTTTCCATAAAGAAAGAACAGCTTTGGCTGTCACTGCCCTCGAGCATGCAGAGGGTGAGTTATGGAAACGCCCCCGACACGGCCTTATATAGTTACAATGTTGTACAAAGGACGCATGGACGTCAAAACTAGAGCGACGCGCAGCGCAGTGACTTCAAAAGAAGGAATCCTGTGCTCAAGCGTCCAAACGTACTGCGTCCAAATAAAAAAATAACTACGGAGAGTTGCCATGGTGCATTTATGTTGTCAACGTAGTTCATGCTTATGTTTTCTTTCAAAGCATGCAACGCATAACAGTAACAGTTCTGTACACATCATATATGTAGCCACTAGTGTATCGATAGTCGATTTCAAGGCAGGACAACGTTGGCACTTTTGTATATCAGCAACTTTTGACAGACGGCGGGGATGGCAGTCGTTCATGGTTCAATGAAAAGATAAGTAATAATATTCACAAAAATGTTAGTGAATATAATTTGTTTACTTAGTGCGTAAGAGAGTCAAGTATAGCCTTATATTTTGAGACTCTGTCAAGCGTGGATCATAGTATTCTTCATACGTGTATAGTTTACCTATTCATGGAATGCTAATGTGTGTCTTTAACAGAAGAGATTAATGTCGCAAAACTAAATGCAGTTTTGCTGGCAATTTTGCAAAAGAATCATACCAGGAGAGCGGTGGGACTAGAAAAATACTGGTAATGAAGCTGATAAGACAACGATAGACAAATTTTATCAACTGTATAGACCTGAGGTTCTATGTGAGATGTGCGTGATGTATACACGTGTGCTGTTTGTAGACAATGCGGGTATCATGAGCCGATCACTTAGCGAACATAATGATCATAACGTATCCAAACATTTACCAAAATTAATAAAACTTTGCAGTAGTAATTTGTTAATTTGTCTTTCTTATTGAGCAGTATTTTGGTGTTGTTTGGATTGAGTAATCTATAGAAAATGAATTTTCGAATGACGGTTGTAATACGTAACACATGTTTATGAAAAAAATCTTGAGTCAATCCCTTTCAAGAAGAGAGCAAAGAAAGTGCAATGAATTACCATATCTTAGAATATGCTTTTCATAAACAAAAAGAATGCTGTCTTTCTTCTTAAATTTATTCTAATATGCAAACTTCATCAAAGACATTTTGGTCAAAAGTTTCTTAAGGTCTGCCATTTTGTAGTTCATACTAAAGCAGAAACTTAAAAATTTTGCCAAGAGCTACATACTCGCATTGAACATCAAAAATGATGAGGCAAATAATTGTTTTTGGTATTGTTTGGGGATTATACATTGTAGGTCACGTTTACATTGAAATCTCACAGAGTCTACAGGTTGTGCTTGCGTTTAGAACACAGCGATCGACTCATGATACTGATCGACGCACGATATCTTACTGTATAATATATACATGCACGTACGTGTATCAGTGGACCCATCTCAGCCCACTAGATGAAAGTTTAAGCCCGTTAAGCATATTTTCAATGAATAGCTGTTTTCAATCGTCAATATATCCCATGTAAAAGGAAACAAATACATTAAACCATCACGCATACATCAGAGCTTTGAGTACGGGGGGGAGGGTGAGGGGGAGGGGGTGAGGGGGAGGGGATGGAAGTGAGATCATTACATTGGTTTAGGACCTTGATTCCTAACTGGGGTACTTGCAAATAAGAGAGTACCTGGAAAGTCCCTTATTTAGACAATTGACAAAAATAATGTCATCTATAAATCAAGTGTGTGTGCATATGGGGGAAGGGGTACATTTTTAGGGTATTTATACACGACTACATTTATAATATGTATCGCATAACTAAAATGCCAAAAATATCCATAGCAATATACATCATTCATGAGTTTTTTTTTTTTCATGTTTGTGATGTTGGGCGAATTGGTGTCAGAAGACCAAGTAACTAATTTTTATGGCACGGGGTTCCAAAAAGGGAGGGGGAGACCACAAGGGCTTATCCTAACCTAATTTATCGTAGGGTGCTAAACAAAGGCGCAGCTTAAATCAAAAGAGTTTGATTACTACAATTAAACATCTGGGAGATTAATGATGGAAAGTGATACGTATTACACAGAGAAAAGAAAAGAGAAAAAAAAGAGATGAAAGGAAAATCATGCACTGCTATAACGTGTTTGGAGAGAGAAGGAAATAAGGAATTGTTAGAAAAGGTTTATTTTTTGTGAAAGAATAGTTGAAATTGCAATGCTTGAGCAGATTAACAAAAAATCCATCATATTCACCTTTTTTCGGTATATTTTAGGTTGACGTGATATCGATCTGAAATTAAATTGACAAGTTCATATCTTGGTACAGAAACAATTGAATTGTGGGAGTAAACATTAAAAGCTTTGTCCTTCGAAAGATATTTTATTGCTCTGGAAGTGACAAGTCTTCTCACTTTGCACATGATGTCATCCATTCTGTAAAGAAATATCAAGGAGGATAAAAAAGTAAGAAAGCTAATTAAAAGAGAAGTTTACGTAATATCTTCTGACTAAATATTTCTTATTGTACGTGTGTGTGATATAGCAGTTATCTCAATGTACATGAAAAATTGCAAAAACAAATGTGGTCACCTCATTTTTGTCATTTTAGTCCTTCGAAATGAACAAAAAGTGTTTGTGGCACAGATATCAGAGTGAAATCCTTATTGCACATTTGTATGAAAGGAAAAAGTTCTGAGAATCTTTATCATCATATTTATAGAAATCTCTCATATCCTGTTGCATAGCCAAGGGGGTGCTAGCAGAGAAGCAGAGTGCTCCCCAAGAAAAGTTGGGGACGCGATGGATGATGTGGAAAAATGACGAAGATCAAAGAATAAAAAAACTAAAATGGGAGAGAGGGATTATTAGTTGACAGAGTTGGGGAGTACTGGTAGACTTAAACTGAGAGGGGGGGAACTGGGAAATTTTCTGCACTTAACAAGTGTTATCTTTATTTGACATTGAAAACTAAGACGAAACAGACTAATGACACGATTGAAACAAGGTTTTCATAAAGGTGTGAAATCGTGGATTCGAAAATTCGATGGGCCATACGTACACCCGTTGCCTATACGCAGTATACGAGTATGCGGCTAGGGGATGGAATCCACAGAAGAATGGTCGGCTTATTTATTTCACGCAGAACGCATTGGCAATACGCCTCACCGAACAGTCAATCAAAACCTTGGATATTAATGATGTCATGGATTCTTGGAACATTGTTCTTCTGTTTTTTCCAACCCTCAGGCTAACGTTGAATTAAGAAAAAAAAACAAATGTGTAAATCCAAAAAAAAAAAGTATTCGTAATGCCAACTGAAGCTACTGCCAATACAAACAATATTCTATGATATGGCTATTTAAAAGTACTTCTACTACTTGAAGTATGTCGATTTTGCTACTTAAAATTACGTCATTTTTATTTTTATAAAGTTGTAAATGTTTCTCCACGTGTGCTTGCAACAAGTTCATCTTTTTCCCGGTGCCCCTCCCCCCAAATATCCTATAGGTTTCTGCGCCGTTTCGTTGCATTAGATAATGTTCAACCGCCTACCCAAATTTTCATTTTTACTTCCAAGTTTAAAACGCGTTGTTACAACCGCAAATATAGAAAATCCCAGCAAATGCAATATCAACGGCTAATGTAGCACACTCAATCTGTAATGTAGTAAACTCCCCGCTAAGGTAGAAATATCAACATCTTATGTAGTAAAATCGTTCCCCGTAAAATGTAGAACCAACCAACAGCAGGTGTAGTTCTACATTTACCGGGAGCGATTGTCATAACTACATTTGCTGTTGGGTAGTTCTACGTTTGGGGCCGGGGGAGCTATTTTTACTTCATATATGCTGTTGATTTTCCTACCTTAAAGGGGAGTTAACTACATACGTGGTTGAGTGCTCTACAATACCGGTCGAGACTAAATTTGCTGGGATTTCCTACATTTACGGTTGTAAGTCATTATCAGCCAATAAATCAGTGGGATCTAAAGGGATATTCAGCGCTCCCCTTCCCAAACTATTTGCCAACTGTTCCAAGAGTACATGAAACAGGATGAATAATTCACTTTGACATTTGTGTCATCTCAACCCATCTGATATGTATCACCATTACTGACAGATTGATTTTTTTTTATCTCATTTGGAATAATTGAGAAGTTGCAGGGGTGAGGTCCCTATCTCAAGGTTGGGCACAAGTAGCTTGGAACACTGAGAAAGTGCTGCTTCTAGCCGTTAAGAGGGTTTGAAAAACCAAACATTTTCTTGTACTTAGTCCTATCGGCACTGATCCCATCTCTAATACATTTTAACATTTATTTTAGATTCATGGGTTCATATGTTCAAAAAAGTCAATTTTGCACCATGGTTGCCCGACTAAAAAAGGCAAACATGATCCTTTTTTATGCAAAGGTGAGATGGTGCTCCAGTCCCTTAGACATCCCCTCATGCCTCCTAGGCTTATCTGTGGACTGACTGATTTGAAATCCGGGCTTAAGCCTTGGAAGGACAACACGAGTTCCCTCATACCCCTCGCCCAGGACGGCCTTCAAAACAGGGACGATGAGTCACCTCACAAAAAATAGTCATGGCTACGCTCCTGTTCGTTTCGTACGCATGTGATGTAAAAAAAAATGTTTAAAAACAAGAAAGATATTATAAGTTCATCCTCACGCTTTCTCATATTATTTCGTAAAAAGTTTTAAACTATACAAATATTGATATTCCATGAAAAGCTGAAAAATATGTTCATCTTCAGCTTTGCCATATCTTGTTGAAATAAGTGTGTAATACATATAATATGAAAGTATATCTTGGCATAGAATCGAGATTCATTTCCAGTGAATCACCCTCTATATAATATACTGTGCACTGTAACAAATATCTGTAAATTTACAGAAAATAAACGTACGAAATATAGTGAAACAAAATACAAAAACGTTCTGGCAAATATTTGCCAGAAAATGTTTGTATTTCTTGTTTTATTTCTTTGTTTTATTATCTGTAAATTTACCCATGTTCTTAACAGTGTATTATCCACGTACGGATTTTTCTTTACGGAAATGTTGAGCGGAAAAGTTCCATTCGAAATCGTTCCACTACAAATGAGACCCTGTTTACATTGCTCATTTTGAGGGGGGTCTGAATGCAAGAAAGTCTTTCGGGTAAGTGCAGCACTGGTCCTTTCTCTGTATTCGTACATTCTCAAGAATGCATGCTAACATCATAGGAGCTCAGTTTCTCAGAATAAGTCAATCATTCAAACTTCATGACTGTCGGTCTAAGTTGTAACCTACATTAGTTTCAATTCACTTTGGTTAAGTTCCTTTTGTCCGGGTCGGGTTGCATCCGTTACAGGTTTATCCAGTCTAATTTATGGTGAAAATACTCTTGGAAAGATGCAAAACTGCAGACAGTAGTGAAACAAAGAACTTAGTTGGGCGAATTCGTAAAATTATTGCTTTTAATTTCACCGTGTATGTACAAAATGATTTTGTCTTGGTGTTACTATAACTAAATAGAAATTTTTGCTATCAAGGTAAAAACGTTTGAACAAAGTGATTCTGCCGAAATTATTTCCTCTCAGATCTTAGTCACTCCCTGCTCAAATAGCAGGACTTACAGCCTCACATTACCAAGGGCTAACCACAGAAATATTCTTTCCTATACTTCAAGGAAGGACCGCACATTTGGTGCGGGCGGATTGACCTAATGGTATAATACGCACGCTCATGGAACGCGTATATCACTGAAAGCGATAATTTCCCCCCTGTTTTAAACCACCAAAATCGCAATCCTAATAGCTGGAAGAAGGGCTCCAACCCGCAAAATGGCGTTAAACTGTCCGGGCTGCATGTAGGGTTACGTACGGCGGAAATGATTTGTTACGGTAGGTGTGATAGTTTCATATGTTCGCCCTTAATAATAACAACAACAATAGTTCAAACAAGCGACAAGCGCATCGCGCAAAGTACACTGTACAGTACTGTATAGCTAACTGTACGAAAGCCCATTAGTGCCATCTATATAAATATTTTCAATATGACATAACAGATGAAGATTTGTTATCACAGATTAATCTGTGATAACAGATTGATAATCTGTAATTACAGAATACCTGAATAATAATTTGTAATAACAGATCATTAATCTGTAATAACAGATTAATAATCTTTAAATACAGATGAATAATCTGTTATTACAGATTAATAATTTGTATTTACAAATTATTAATCTGTTCATCTGTTATCTGTTATAACAGATTATTAGTCTGTATTTACAGATTAACAATCTGTAATAACAGATTAATAATCTGTAATTACAGATTATTAATCTGTAAATTACATCATCATCACAAATTATCAGAGATTTAATTCCCGCAGCACGTGACCCTACTGTGTCGGCAATTTTCGTTGTGTGGAATAAACATGCTAGCTAATACGGAAGCGTAGAAGGGACATGCAAAAGAGATAAGATCAACCTAAAAATTGATATTTTAAAGACTTAATTAACTCCTCAAAATGACAAAAATCTGACATTTGTCAAAAAGTTATTCAGCATCTTTTAAAATGGACAACATTTTGGAAAATTGACGTTTTGATGAGATCTATGAACTCATCAAATTGTTAAAATACGAGGAATTTTCATTTTGTTGAGACAACTCGTCAAAATGGCAAAATCAAAAAGTTGTGACTTTACCGAGTGAAAGCATCTCGTCAAAATGGCAAAATTAAAAAAAATGTCATTTTGCTGAGTTCGAACGTCTAGTCAAAATGGCAGAATTCGGAATTTTGTCATTTTGTCGAGGTAAAACATCTTGCCATCTGATCTGTGGTTATACTACAATTTGAGCCCGAGAAGGGTCCCATAAAAGAAATGGCTAACACACTTCAAGTAAATACAGAGAAAGATGTGTAACCAAAGACGCATTAATCTATTACGATACAGTAACCCATTCGCATAAAGAACGGCACACATGTGTTTATAGAGGTTCTTTCCGTGACGTCATTGGCCGTCACGCACTGGCCGCAACTACCCATGCGCAGAGGATGAGTTATCTATACGCGAGCACGACAAGGCCTTAGTTACAATGTCGTACAATGAACGTCTGACAATCACAATAAAGCGACGCGCAACGCAGTGCCGTCAGTGAAAATCCTCACATCTATACAGCCCTGCGCTCAAATGTCTAAAAGTTCTGCGTCTGAATGAAAAAGAACAACGGAGAGTTGCCATGGTGCATTTATGCTGTCATCATACTGCATGTTTATGTTGTTTTCTTTCAAAGCAACACATAAAGAACACAGTCCTGTACACAAATTACAATATATAGCCACTAGTTCAACGGCGATCGATTTCACAACAGGACAGTGTTGGTTAATTTTTATATCGGCAAATTTCGACAGACGGTGGCGATGGAAGTACAACCTTATGACGAAACTTTTCATGAAAAGATAAGTGGTTAAGCTTACAGAAATGTTAGTGACAAGTTGTTATCTAATAGGTAGGAGAGTCACGAATGTCCGCATCTTGAGCACTCTGTTGAGGGAAGATGATGTAACGTTAGTGTTCTATATAGGCCTAAGAGTGTAGTATAGGACTCACTGTCCATGGAATGCTAATGTGTGCCATTAACAGAAGGGGGTCGACGTCGCAAAACTACAGGCAGTTTTTCCCGCAATTTTGCGGAAAAGACAACTATAAGAAAGGGAAGTGGGACTAGAAAGGTACTGTTCATGAACCTGACAAGACAAAGATAGGCAAATTTCATCAACTCTGATGTGACGCGAGGTTGTATGTGAGACTTGTGTGATGTATACGGGGGAAATCATGGGTCGATAAAACGAACATCGTGACCATGAAAATATGAAAACACACATTGCAGATCCCGCCTACATTGAAATCATATCTGCACACTGTACCGCAGCCCGGGGCTTAGAACGCAGCGATCAACTCATGGTGCTCGTTTGTATGATGTGTGTATATATAAAGAAGATGAAGGTCTAGGTTTTTCATGTGAGTAACGCATATTTTCAATGAACAGTTCTTATTAATCGCCAATATATCTCATGGAGAATGAACCACACGATTAATTAAATTATAACTCATACACAGGAGGGTGGACCTGAGAACATTACATTGGTCTCGGTCCTTGATTCCCAAGCTGGGGGGGGGGGGGGGGTGGAGGGTACTTGCGAAAAAAGCAGTGGGTACCTGGGAAGTCTAAACAAAAATATTTGCCATCTAACAATCAAATGTAGGGGGTGAGACATTTTAGGGTCATCATGCACTGCTGCATTTAGAATTGTATACGACCTCATTTAAAGGATGTCAAAATATTCATGGCAATACATCACTTATGAACTGCAGTGCTGTTTTTTGTAATGTTGGGCAAATTGGTATCAGGAGATAGAGTAACAAATTAAGTGGTAAGAGGGTTTAAAAGGGCTAACCACCGGCCTAGACTACCCTGCTTTGTAATCAAAAGGTGCTGAACAATGGCTTAAAAAAACCCGTTTGATTAGTACAACTTAACATCAGATAGATAAAGAATGCTTACAAATAAGAAATTCTTCATATACTCATGACAAGTTTTGTTTTTTCAATAAGGAAAATATTCAGAAGATTGAAGAATAAGCTAATAACCGTTAACTTGTGAATGAAGAAATGACGAGAAAAATTTCTGATGGAATTGCTTCTTATCGTAAATGTGAAATGTAAAAGTTGCAATGTCTGAAAAAAGCGGCAAAAATATGAGCATTTACTGTCTCGTTATTTTAGCTGGTAGTAACTGTTGATCTTTCGTACATAAGAAAGAAATATTCAACATACATATATATATATATATGCAAACGTGAGGGCAATCGAATGATAAAAATCACTCTACTTTCGTTTGTGTGTTGAAACATGTTTTTTTTTTACCTTGAGGAAATTAAGAGGGTCTTCTTATTCTGTACATGATATGGCGTTTTCCAGAAGGAAAAATTATTTATAAGTGAAAAATGATAAAAAGAACATGAAAAGAAAATGTTGGTATCAATGCATTTGAAATCCTTCATTTTGTGCGCATGTGATGTAAAAATAGCAATGTTCAAAAACGAAGAAGATAACATAATTTCATCATCTTTTTATATTAGTAATATTAGTTCGTAAGAATTTTTGGAAAGTAAAAATAGCGATATTTCAAGAAAGGCTAAAAATACGGGCATCTTCAGTTTTGTCATTGTTCGTTGAAATAAGGTTGTAATATTAATAAAATCTTGGCATAGAAGCGAGATTCATTTCAGTGAATCACCAAACGTTCGTCTGTGAAAATATGTTTGGTAGTAAGAACAATGTTGGCCTTATTGGCCGTCTGTTCCTTTCATGGAAGGAAAATATCCGGAAGCTTTAAAGAATAAGAAGGTTGCTAATAAAGCAAAGAAAGAAGAAATGACCAGAATAGATAGAAATTCATCTTGTCGTAAGAGTGTTTTATCAAAATGACTCAAGAAAAAGTAGCGAAAATATCGGCACCTTTATGTTGACTTAATTTGTGTAAAAAAGAAATTTCAGCGTTAATGCGACTCAAGTATAACAACCATCAATATTATATCTTTCAGGTGCGTAACCAGGTGGATCTTGAGAAAGGGGATGGCGCAGCGCAAACCCCGTTCACCGAAGGCGCGAAACCACTGCGGAGCTTAGGTGTTCTTTCCCAAGAAAATTTGAATTGTAGATGCGCTTAGATGCAGTTTCCCAGCATCTGGAAAGTATATTTTCCACATCCATATTTGCTAATTTTAATAACAACATCATTGGTCATCGAAGGGAGGGGGGGGGGGTAATGGCCTGCACCGGGTGCTCCCCCAGCTGGATCCGCTCCTGTCTGTGCATTGCAATAGGTTTTAGTCGTTCGGAAGGAAGAGAATCTTGTACATGACGTTTTTCATGTAAGAAGAAAAATGTAAGGAAGTATAAAGAAGATAAGGAAAAAGGAAAAAATATCTGTTGGAAATCCTTCATATTCGTAACTGCATTTTGTAAAAGTGCCGATATTTTAACAGTATCCTAAGCTTCCTTATATTATTTCGTAGCAATGTATGTGTTTGTCGATAGGAAACGAAAAAAAAAAATGAAGACATCGTGTCATAGAAGCGATTCCGTTGCTGAGAATTGCCAAATATTCGTGAGTGGAAACATGTTTTGTCCGTATGAATATAAATAACTCGCGAAGTATAGAATATCTTATTTACGGAGGCAAAAAATGCTGAAGCTTAAAGAAAAAAAAAGTTATGAAAAAGCAGAGAAAGAAGAGAAGGCCAGCAAAATAGATGGAAATCCTTGGCATCATAAGAGTATTTATATAAACATAGCAATGTTTACGTAAAGCATGCAAATTATTGTCATCTCCAGCTTTGTGTTATTATTTCGGGGTGTGTAGTGTTTATCGATGGGATATGGAAAAATCTTCATTACACCTTGTCATGTGAGCAATTCGTTTGTAAGAAATCACCAAATATTTTGTGGATGGAAACGAATGTTATATAATATTATAGTTAGTATATAGTTAATAGTAATAGTATATTAGTAATAGTATATTAGTTAATATGTTTGCGGGGAGTTCTTTCTAAGGAAGGAAAATGTAAGGAAGCTTCAAGACAAAGGTTTTTATTAAAACGAAAAGTGAAGAAACAAGTTGAAAAGTATCGGATGAAAATCCTAAGGATCATTGATGCATGATATAGAAAGGGCATTGTTTTGGGGAAGGTAACAAAAATATGATCGTTCTCATCATTGATGTATTATTTCGTGCCAATATTTGTTTTTCACTCGAAGATGGGAAAAAAATCTTCACTACACCTTGCCACGGAAGCGAGTCATTGTTGAAGAATCACCACATATCTGCCAATAAAAATATGCTTTGTTCGTTTGGAAATACGAAGAATTCGCAATATACGGACGTAGAGTTCTTTTAAGGAGGTCATAATTGGATGAAACAAGAAGAAATGAATGGAAAAATATCGATTGGAACTCGTTGTATCATAGGTGCGTTATATAGAAAGAACGATGTCTTGAGAAAAGAACCAAAGTACGATCATCTTCATCTTTTTGGGATTACTTTGAGCAATACTTGTTTGTCGATAGCAGACGGGAAAAAAAAATCATCTCACCCTGTCATAGAAGTAATTCATTGCTGAGAATCAACAAATATTCGTGGTTGGAAATAAGAACAAAGTCGCACGTGGAGTTCGTTTTATGGAGGGGAAATATGAGGAAGTCTCAAAGACGAATGTTATTAATTAGAAGAAAGAAGAAGAAGGAATGACCCGAAAAATATCGTTTGGAAATTGTTGTATCATAAATTTGTGTTTTATAGAAATATAGGAATGCAACAAAATATGATAATCTTCATCTTTGGTATGTTACGTCGTATCAATCTGTGTTTGTGTTTGTCGATGGAAGATGAAAAACGATCTTCATCAAATCTTGTCATGGAAGCGATTTATTGCTGGAATAACTATCAAATTATAATCATTTTCCTTCCAGCTGTATTGTTTCGTGAAATATTTGTTTGTGGCTCGAAGAGAGAAAAAAATCTTCATATCACTTTGTCATGGAAGCAATTCATTGCTGGGAATTACCAAATATTCGTGAATGGAAAAATGGTTTATTTGTTGGAAAATGAGAAGAAATAGCGATATTAAGGCATGGAGTCCTTTTCATTGAAGGGAAATATGCGGAAGGCTCAAAAGAAAAGGTCATTAAAATCAGAGAAAGAAAAATTAGTCAGAAGAATATCGGATAGAAATCCTTCTCATCGTCATTTGTGATATAAACAAAAGGTGGTGTGAGAAAAAAAAACCCTGCAAAATATGGTCATTTTTAGCTTTGGTATACTATTTCTTCGAAATATCTGTTTCTCGATTAAAAATGTTGGAACATCTCATCACATCTTGTTGAGGAAGCTATTTGTTTCTGAGAAATCACCAAATATCGTGAATGGAAATATGTTTTATTCTTTTGGAAATGAGAAGAACGTGGTAATATATGCGTGGAACCCGATTTTTATAGCAGGGAAACATAAGGAAGTCTCAAAGACGAAGGTCATTTAGAAGGAGAAAGAAAAAGAAAACAGCAGAAAATTTTCGGTTGGAAATCGTTGTATCGTAAGCGTGTTCTACAAAAAGAGCGATGTTTGGAAGGAATCACCAAAATATGATCATCTTCATCTTTGTGGTATTATTTCGAGCAAAGCCTGTTGGTATATCAAAGATGGATACAGATCTTCATGAAATCTTGTGATGGAAACGATTCATTTCTGAGAATTACCTAATATTCGTGAATGGAAACATGGTTTATTTCTTGGGAAATAAGAGGCAAAGAGGAAATATGTTAAATTTGTTCGTGAAGAAAAGAAAATATAAATATTCTGTCCATGATATCTTTCGCTCAAGACGGAACTCATTACAAAATTTCACAAAGGTAAGAAAGCGAGAAACATGGCAAAAACATGGTTTTCATTATATCAGGTAAAAATCCTTCATATACTCGGTGTAATACACAGATAAAGTAACATTTGAAGGAAAGCTAAAAATATGATCATCTTCAGCTTTGGTGTATTAGTTCGCCGAAAATGCAAGAGGTGAATAAAATATTCTTCGTCACGTCTTATCACAGAATATCACATATATTGGTGTGAAACCACCAAATATTCTTGAGTGGAAATTTGTTTTATTCGTCTCAAAATGAAAAGAAAGACGCAATATATTGCCGAGGAGTTCATGTAGAGAAGGAAAATATAAGGAAGTTTCAAATACGAAGGATTGTAATAGAAAAGTAAAGAATAGGACCGGACAAATATCGGTCGAAAGTTATTCGTATCATAAGCTCATGATACAGAAAAAGCGATGTCTTGAGAAAAGCATCAAATTATTATCATTTCCCTTCCAGCTGTTTTATTTCGTGAAATATTTGTTTTTGTATGGAAGATAGAAATAATCTTCATATCACCTTGCCATGGAAACGATTCATTGCTAAGTATTACCAAATATTCGTGAATGGAAACATGGTTTATTTCTTGGGAAATAAGAGGCAGTGGCGATATTAAGGCATGGAGTCGTTTTCATTGAAGAGAAGTATATGCGGAAGGCTCAAAAGGAAAGGTCATTAAAATCAGGAAAAGAAAAATTGGCTGGAAAAATATCGGATGAAAATCCTTCTCATAGTCATTTGTGATATAAACAAAAGGTGGTGTGTGGAAAAAAAAATGCAAAATGTGGTTATCTTTAGCTTTGTTATGATACTATTTCTTGGAAATATATGTTTGTCGATTGGAAATGGTGGAACATCTCATCACATCTCTTCGTGCATGCAAGCTATTTCTTTCTGAGAAATCACCAAATATCGTGAATGGAAATATGTTTTATTCTTTTGGAAATGAGAAGAACGTGGCAATCTATGCGTGAAACCGGATTTTTATAGCAGGGAAACATAAGTACGTCTCACAGACGAAGGTTATTTACAAGGAGAAAGAAAGAGAAAGCATCAGAAAATTTTTGGTTGGAAATCGTTGTATCGTAAGTGTCTTCTACAAAAAGAGCGATGTTTGGAAGAAAGCACCAAAATATGATCATCTTCATCTTTGTGGTATTATTTCGAGCAATACCTGTTGGTATATCAAAGATGTATACAGATCTTCATGGAATCTTGTTATGGAAGCGATTTATTGCTAAGAATCACCAAATATTTGTGAGTGTAAGTATGTTTTATTCCTTCCGACGTAAGAAGAGTTTCCGATATAATGATGTTGAGTTATTATTTCTGGAAGGACAATACACGAGTGTCCCAGAAAAGAAGGCTTTTCATCAGGCAGATATCTGAAAGAGGAAATTGAGAGCAGAAAAAAAATCAGATGGAAATTCTTCTTATTGTAAGTATGTCTTACAAAGATTGTAATCTTTAAAAAAAGGCTAGAAAAATATCGTCATCTTTCTATTTGTTGAGTTAGCTATTAGAACAATGTTTATTAATGGAAAATGAAAGGTACACCTTTATCATATGTAAGCACGAAAGCGATTTATGTATTAAAATCATCTTTATATTGTTGGTGAGTGAAAATATGTGAAATTCGTTCGGAGGAAAAAAAATATTGATACTCTGCCCATGATATCTTTCGCTCAAGACGTAACTCATCACAAAATTTCACAAAGTTTAGAAAGAGAGAAACATGGAGAAAACATGGTTTTCATTATGTCAGGTAAAAATCCTTCATATACTCGGTTTAATACACAGAAAAAGTAACATCTGAAGAGAAGGTGAAAATATGATCATCTTCAGCTTTGGTGTATAAGTTCGCCGAAAATGTGAGAGGGGAATAAAATAATCTTCGTCACGTCTTATCACAGAAGCGATTTATTGGTGAAAAACACCAAATATTCGTGAGTTGAAATATGTTTTATACGTTTCGAAATGAAGAAAAAGTCGCAACATATTGCCGAGGAGTTCACTTATGGAAGGAAAATATAAGGAAGGTTCAAATACGAAGGTTTTTAATCAAAAAGTTTTAAAGAATTGACAGGGAAAATATCGGTCGGAAGTTATTCGTATCATAACTTCATGATATAGAAAAAGCCATGTTTTGAGTAACGCATCAAATTATAATCATTGTCCTTCCAGCAGTATTATTTCGTGAAATATTTGTTTGTGGATCCAAGATATAAAAAAAAACTTCATATCACCTTGACATGGAAGCGATTCATTGCTGAGAATTACCAAATATTCGTAAATGGAAATATGGTTTATTTGTTGGGAAATAAGAAAAAAGTGGCGATATAAGTCATGGAGTCCTTGTCATTGAAGGGAAATATGCGGAAGTCTGAAAAGAAAAGGTCATCAAAATCAGAGGAACAAATATTGGCCAGAAAAATATCGGATGAAAATCCTTCTTAACGTTACTTGTGATATAAACAAAAGTGTGTGAAAGAAAAAAAAACATGCAAAAATATGGTCATCTTTAGTTTTGTTATGCTACTCCTTCGAAATATCTGTTTGTCGATTGGAAATGCTGAAACATCTCATCACATCTTGTTGCGGATGGAAGCTATTGGTTTCGTAGAAATCACGAAATATTCGTGAATGGAAATATGTTATATTCTTTGGGAAATGAGAAGAACGTGGCAATATATGCGTGGAACCCGATTTTTACAGCAGTAAAACATGAGTAAGTCTCAAAGACGAATCTTATTTATACAAAGAAAAGGAAATGGTCAGAAAATTTTTGGTTGGATATCGTTGTATTATAAGTGTGTTCTGCAAAAAAGAGTGATGTTTGGAGGAAAGCACCAAAATATGATCATCTTCATCTTTGTGGTATTATTTCGAGCAATACCTGCTGGTGTATTAAAGATGGATAAAGATCTTAATTAAATCTTGTCATGGAAGCGATTCATTGCTGAGAATTACCAAATATTCGTGAATGAAAATATGGTTTATTTGTTGGGAAATAAGAAAAAAGTGACGATATACGTCATGGAGTTCTTGTCATTGAAGGGAAATATGCGGAAGGCTAAAAAAAAAAGTCATTAAAATCAGAGAAAGGAAAGTTGGCAGGAAAAATACCAGATGAAAATCCTTCTCATCGTCATTTGTAATATAAACAAAAGATGGTGTGTGAAAAAAAAAACATGCAAAATATGGTCATCTTTACCTTGGATACTATTTCTTCGAAATATCTGTTTGTCGATTGGAAGTGCTGAAACATCTGATCACATCTTGTCGTGGAAACTTTTGTTTTCTGAGAAATCTCCATATATTCTTGACTAGAAATATGTTTTATTCTTTTGGAAATGAGAAGATCGTGGCAATATATGCGTGGAACCCGTTTTTTAGTATGACAGGAAAACATGAGGGAGTCTCAAAGACGAAGGTTATTTAAAAGAAGAAAGAAAAAGGAAACAGCAGAAAATTCTCGGCTGGAAATCGTTGTATCATCAATGTGTTGTACAAAAAGAGCGATGTTTGGAGGAAAGCAACAAAATATAATCATCTTCATCTTTGTGGTATTATTTGGAGTAATACCTGTTGGTATATCAAAGATGGATAAAGATCTTCATGAAATCTTGTCATGGAAGCGATTTATAGCTGAGAATCACCACACAATTTGTGAGTGGAAGCATGTGTTATTCCTTTCGACGTTCGAAGACACTCCGATATAATGACGTTGTGTATTAAAATCATCTTTATATTGTTGGTGAGTGGAAATATGTTGAAATTCGTTCGGAGGAAAAAAAATATTGATACTCTGCCCATGATATCTTTCGCTCAAGACGTAAGTCATCACAAAATTTCACAAAGGTAAGTAAAAGAGAAACATGGAAAAAACATGGTTTTCATTATGTCAGGTAAAAATCCTTCATATACTTGGTGTAATACACAGAAAAAGTAACATTTGAAGAGAAGCTGAAAATATGATCATCTTCAGCTTTGGTGTATAAGTTCGCCGAAAATGTGAGAGGGGAATAAAATAATCTTCGTCACGTCTTATCACAGAAGCGATTTATTGGTGAAAAACACCAAATATTCGTGAGTTGAAATATGTTTTATACGTTTCGAAATGAGGAAAAAGTCGCAACATATTGCCGAGGAGTTCACTTATGGAAGGAAAATATAAGGAAGGTTCAAATACGAAGGTTTTTAATCAAAAAGTTTTAAAGAATTGACAGGGAAAATATCGGTCGGAAGTTATTCGTATCATAACTTCATGATATAGAAAAAGCCATGTTTTGAGAAAAGCATCAAATTATAATCATTGTCCTTCCAGCAGTATTATTTCGTGAAATATTTGTTTGTGGATCCAAGATATAAAAAAAAACTTCATACCATCTTGTCATGGAAGCGATTCATTGCTGAGAATTACCAAATATTCGTAAATGAAAATATGGTTTATTTGTTGGGAAATAAGAAAAAAGTGGCGATATACGTCATGGAGTACTTGTCATTGAAGGGAAATATGCGGAAGGCTCAAAAAAAAAAGTCATTAAAATCATTGAAAGGAAAGTTGGCAGGAAAAATACCAGATGAAAATCCTTCTCATCGTCATTTGTAATATAAACAAAAGATGGTGTGTGAAAAAAAAAACATGCAAAATATGGTCATCTTTACCTTGGATACTATTTCTTCGAAATATCTGTTTGTCGATTGGAAGTGCTGAAACATCTGATCACATCTTGTCGTGGAAACTTTTGTTTTCTGAGAAATCTCCATATATTCTTGACTAGAAATATGTTTTATTCTTTTGGAAATGAGAAGATCGTGGCAATATATGCGTGGAACCCGTTTTTTAGTATGACAGGAAAACATGAGGGAGTCTCAAAGACGAAGGTTATTTAAAAGAAGAAAGAAAAAGGAAACAGCAGAAAATTCTCGGCTGGAAATCGTTGTATCATCAATGTGTTGTACAAAAAGAGCGATGTTTGGAGGAAAGCAACAAAATATAATCATCTTCATCTTTGTGGTATTATTTCGAGCAATACCTGTTAGTATACCAAAGATGGATAAAGATCTTCATGAAATCTCGTTATGGAAGCGATTTATAGCTGAGATTCGCCAAATATTTGTGAATGGAAGTATGTTTTATTCCTTTCGAGGTAAGAAGACTTTCCGATATAATGATTTTGAGTTATTATTTCTGGAAGGAAAATACGCGAGTGTCACAGAAAGAAGGCTTTTCATCAGGCAGATATCTGAAAGAGGAAATGGCGACCAGAAAAAATCAGATCGAAATTCTTCTCATGGTAAGTATGTCTGTCAAAGGTTGTAATCTTTAGCAAAAAAAAAGACTAGAAAAAATATCGTCATCTTTCTATTTGTTGAGTTAGCTTTTAGAACAATGTTTATGAATAAAAGATGAAAGGTACACCTTTATCATGTGTAAGGACGAAAGTGATTTGTGTATTAAAATCACCGTTACATGTTAAATTCGTTTGGGAAAAAAAAAGAAAATATTTATACTCTGCCCATGATATCTTTCGCTCAAGAAGGAACTCATTACGAGATGTCACAATGGTAAGAAAAAGGGAAACATGGAAAAAACATGGTTTTCATTATATCAGGTGAAAATCTTTCATATACTCGGTGTGATACACAGAAAAAGTAACATTTGAAGGAAAGCTGAAAATATGATCATCTTCAGCTTTGGTGTATTAGTTCGCCAAAAATGCGAAAGATGAATGAAATAATCTTCGTCACGTCTTGTCACCGAAGCGATTTATTGGTATGAAATTACCAAATATTGGTGAGTAAAAATATGTTTTATTCATTTCGAAATGAGAGGAAAGTCGCAATATATTGCTGATCGGAGGAGTTCATTTATGGAAGGAAAATATAAGGAAGGATCAAATACGACGGTTTCTAATAGAAAAGTAAAGAATTAACAGGAAAAAATTGGTCGGAAGTTATTCGTATCATAACTTCATGATATAGAAAGAGCGATGTTTTGAGAAAAGCATCAAATTATAATCATTTTCCTTCCAGCTGCTTTATTTCGTGAAATATTTGTTTGTGGATCGAAGATAGAAAAAAAATCTTCATATCACCTTGTCATGGAAGCGATTCATTGCTGAGAATTACCAAATACTCGTAAATGGAAATATGGTTTATTTGTTGGGAAATAAGAAGAAGTGGAGATATTAAGTCATGCAGTCCTTTTCATTGAAGGGAAATATGCGGAAGGCTCAAAACAAAAGGTCATTAAAATCAGAGAAAGAAAAATTAGTCAGAAGAATATCGGATAGAAATCCTTCTCATCGTCATTTGTGATATAAACAAAAGGTGGTGTGAGAAAAAAAAACCCTGCAAAATATGGTCATTTTTAGCTTTGTTATACTATTTCTTCGAAATATCTGTTTCTCGATTAAAAATGTTGGAACATCTCATCACATCTTGTTGAGGAAGCTATTTGTTTCTGAGAAATCACCAAATATCGTGAATGGAAATATGTTTTATTCTTTTGGAAATGAGAAGAACGTGGCAATATATGCGTGGAACCCGATTTTTATAGCAGGGAAACATAAGGAAGTCTCAAAGACGAAGGTCATTTAGAAGGAGAAAGAAAAAGAAAACAGCAGAAAATTTTCGGTTGGAACTCGTTGTATCGTAAGCGTGTTCTACAAAAAGAGCGATGTTTGGAAGGAATCACCAAAATATGATCATCTTCATCTTTGTGGTATTATTTCTAGCAATACCTGTTGGTATATCAAAGATGGATAAAGATCTTCATGGAATCTTGTTATGGAAACGATTCATTACTGAGAATTACCAAATATTCGTGAATGGAAACATGGTTTATTTCTTGGGAAATAAGATTCAGTGGCGATATTAAGGCATGGAGTCGTTTTCATTGAAGAGAAGTATATGCGGAAGGCTCAACAGGAAAGGTCATTAAAATCAGGGAAAGAAAAATTGGCTGGAAAAATATCGGATGAAAATCCTTCTCATAGTCATTTGTGATATAAACAAAAGGTGGTGTGTCAAAAAAAAAAAGCAAAATGTGGTTATCTTTAGCTTTGTTATGATACTATTTCTTGGAAATATATGTTTGTCGATTGGAAATGGTGGAACTTCTCATCACATCTCTTCGTGCATGCAAGCTATTTCTTTCTGAGAAATCACCAAATATCGTGAATGGAAATATGTTTTATTCTTTTGGAAATGAGAAGAACGTGGCAATCTATGCGTGAAACCGGATTTTTATAGCAGGGAAACATAAGTAAGTCTCACAGACGAAGGTTATTTACAAGGAGAAAGAAAGAGAAAGCATCAGAAAATTTTTGGTTGGAAATCGTTGTATCGTAAGTGTCTTCTACAAAAAGAGCGATGTTTGGAAGAAAGCACCAATATGATCATCTTCATCTTTGTGGTATTATTTCGAGCAATACCTGTTGGTATATCAAAGATGGATACAGATCTTCATGGAATCTTGTTATGGAAGCGATTTATTGCTAAGAATCACCAAATATTTGTGAGTGTAAGTATGTTTTATTCCTTCCGACGTAAGAAGAGTTTCCGATATAATGATGTTGAGTTATTATTTCTGGAAGGACAATACACGAGTGTCCCAGAAAAGAAGGCTTTTCATCAGGCAGATATCTGAAAGAGGAAATTGAGAGCAGAAAAAAAATCAGATGGAAATTCTTCTTATTGTAAGTATGTCTTACAAAGATTGTAATCTTTAAAAAAAGGCTAGAAAAATATCGTCATCTTTGTTTTTGTTGAGTTAGCTATTAGAACAATGTTTATTAATGGAAAATGAAAGGTACACCTTTATCATATGTAAGCACGAAAGCGATTTGTGTATTAAAATCATCTTTATATTGTTGGTGAGTGAAAATATGTGAAATTCGTTCGGAGGAAAAAAAATATTGATACTCTGCCCATGATATCTTTCGCTCAAGACGGAACTCATCACAAAATTTCACAAAGGTAAGAAAAAGAGAAACATAGAAAAAAAAAACATGGTTTTCAGTATGTCAGGTAAAAATACTTCATATACTTGGTGTAATACACAGAAAAAGTAACATTTGAAGAGAAGCTGAAAATATGATCATCTTCAGCTTTGGTGTATTAGTTCGCCAAAAATGCGAAAGATGAATGAAATAATCTTCGTCACGTCTTGTCACCGAAGCGATTTATTGGTATGAAATTACCAAATATTGGTGAGTAAAAATATGTTTTATTCATTTCGAAATGAGAGGAAAGTCGCAATATATTGCTGATCGGAGGAGTTCATTTATGGAAGGAAAATATAAGGAAGGATCAAATCGACGGTTTCTAATAGAAAAGTAAAGAATTAACAGGAAAAAATTGGTCGGAAGTTATTCGTATCATAACTTCATGATATAGAAAGAGCGATGTTTTGAGAAAAGCATCAAATTATAATCATTTTCCTTCCAGCTGCTTTATTTCGTGAAATATTTGTTTGTGGATCGAAGATAGAAAAACAATCTTCATATCACCTTGTCATGGAAGCGATTCATTGCTGATGATTACCAAATACTCGTAAATGGAAATATGGTTTATTTGTTGGGAAATAAGAAGAAGTGGCGATATTAAATCATGCAGTCCTTTTCATTGAAGGGAAATATGCGGAAGGCTCAAAACAAAAGGTCATTAAAATCGGAGAAAGAAAAATTAGTCAGAAGAATATCGGATAGAAATCCCTCTCATCGTCATTTGTGATATAAACACAAGGTGGTGTGAGAAAAAAAACCCTGCAAAATATGGTCATTTTTAGCTTTGTTATACTATTTCTTCGAAATATCTGTTTCTCGATTAAAAATGTTGGAACATCTCATCACATCTTGTTGAGGAAGCTATTTGTTTCTGAGAAATCACCAAATATCGTGAATGGAAATATGTTTTATTCTTTTGGAAATGAGAAGAACGTGGCAATATATGCGTGGAACCCGATTTTTATAGCAGGGAAACATAAGGAAGTCTCAAAGACGAAGGTCATTTAGAAGGAGAAAGAAAAAGAAAACAGCAGAAAATTTTCGGTTGGAAATCGTTGTATTGTAAGCGTGTTCTACAAAAAGAGCGATATTTGGAAGGAATCACCAAAATATGATCATCTTCATCTTTGTGGTATTATTTCTAGCAATACCTGTTGGTATATCAAAGATGGATAAAGATCTTCATTAAATCTTGTTATGGAAGCGATTTTACTGGGAATCACCAAATATTTGTGAGTGGAAGTATATTTTATTCTTTTCGACGTAAGAAGACTTTCCGATGTAATGACGTTGAGTTATTATTTCTGGAAGGGAAATAAGCGAGTGTTACAGAAAAGAAGGCTTTTCATCTGGCAGACATCTGAAAGAGGAAATGACAACCAGAAAAAAATCAAATGGAAATCCTTCTCATGGTAAGTATGTCTTACAAAGATTGAAATCTTTAGAAAAAAGGCTAGGAAAATATCGTCATCCTTGGATTTGTTGAGTTAGCTATTAGAACAATGTTTAATAATGAAAATTGAAAGGTATACCTTTATCATGTACTGTGTAAGCACGAAAGCGATTCGTGTATTAAAATCACCGTTATATAATTGGTGGGATGTTAAATTCGTTCGGGAAAAAAGAAAAGTCTCTCAGGACGGAACTCATCACAAAATGTCACAAAGGTAAGAAAAAGAGAAACATGGGAAAAAACATCGTTTTCATTTTATCAGGTAAAAATACTTTAAATACTCTGTGTAATACACCGAAAAAGTAACATTTGAAGGAAAGCTGAAAATATGATCATCTTCAGCTTTGGTGTATTAATTCGCCGACAATGCAAGAGGTGAATAAAATAATCTTCTTCACGTCTTAACACGAAAGCGATTTATTGGGGAGAAATCACCAAATGTTCGTGAGTGGAAATATGTTTTATTCGTTTTGAAATGAGAAGAAAGTCACGATATTTTTAATTTACATCTTCTTTGTAATATTAGTGGGTGTATTATGTGGAAATCATTCGAAAAAAGAAAAAAGTCAAGTATTTTGTCCATTATATCTTTTATTCAAGACATAAGTCATGATGAATTGCAGGAGAGACACGAAAAAAGTAGCATGGAAAAAGCATGGTTTTCATTATACTGGTGTAGAGACTCCATATTGTCAGTGGACAAGACAGAAAAAGTAACATTTATAGGAAAGCTGAAAACACGATCATTTCCAGCTTTGGTATATGAGTTCGTCGAAACATACGAGAATGCGGAACCCCCAAAGGGGACATGGTTATTATAACAAAGAAGAGAGGGCAAAAAAAAAGAGAAGAGAATTGAGGTCGTCTGTCGATGAGAACCTGTTCGGAAACATCTAAAGAAAATATGGCTATTCATAATGCAGAGAAGGAAAAAATTGCCAGAAAAACAATATGATGGAAATTCTATTTATTGTAGGTATGTAAAATTAAGATCGTATGCTTAAAAAAGAAAGCAAAAATGAGGAAGAAGGCAAAAGTCACCATAACCACACTAGTGAGTGAAAATATGTTGAATTCCTTCGAAAAAAAAGGATAAATTATTTTTTATGAATGATATCAAGAAGGAAAGTATCACAAATACAAGAAAGGTAAGAAACATGGTAACAACAAATTATTGCATATTGATATATTCTTGTGGTGTTCTCCTTTTTAATGCAGCGATTATAACCAGAGACTATAAAAGTGAGATTGTGTTTATGTATACATAGGTAGACCATTTCCAACTTTTGTTCTATCTGTAACTGCAAAAACACGTATTTAATCGTCGTTGCCAAGCACCAGTATCGGCTAAAGCAACATAACAAAGTTTTCGTGAAAAGGGAAAAAGACAATATCATTCAGATTTCCCTGATTTTGCGATATTTTCCACGCAGTTTGTTTTCCAGGGGCAAGGGAAGTTCTTTGTCATACCTTCACATGGATTCGTATTATTCAGAGAATCATAATTATTACGTTTTTGTATTACAGTTGCTTCATATATTTGGAAATATGGAGAAATTTTCGATACATTGACAACCAGATACATGGAGCTCTTTTTGCTGTAGGAAAATATCCTACAGAAACTTTGCTAAGACATCAAACTATGAATGAAGAAGTGATCAAGCAGAAGAATACTTGATGAAAATCTGTCATATCGTAATATAGGACACACAAGTCGTGATGTTTATAAGGAAAACAGAAAATAACGTCATGCCCATCTTTGTTTTATCATTGATAGTAGTTTTACTTGTCGAAATCTGTTTTTGGTTTCGATGAAATTGTAACCTTTGTAATCACGCGAAGCTATATATGTGTGTGTATGTATGTAGGTATATTTGTGACGCCTAACTGGTACACACGATATCGCCAAAAGGAAACGTTGTTTAAATTTCATATCTCGTAGTACAAAATGCCTATAGACTTTAGTGGCGGTCAAGGGTACGTTGAGGTCAACAGTGGTTAAATTGTGAACATATTGTAAATAAAAACATCTTAAAAAGGGAAGCTTGGATAAACCACTTATTTTGTTTGTGGATGCACCACATCAAGTACAAGATCCCTATTGATATTAGAGGAGTTTAATTGTCATTTGAGGTCAACAGCTGTCAAAATGTGAAACTTTGCAAACATTTTATCTCAAGAGGGTGACCTTGGATAAATTTCATATTTGGTTTGCATGTGTACCACATTGAGAACAGGATTCCTATCGATTTTAGTGGAGTCAAAGGTCATTCGAGATCAAATTCGAGGTCAAATTTTGCATACTTTGTAAACATGATATCTCAAGAAGGGAAGCTTGGACAAATCTCATATATTTGGTATGTAGATGTACCACATTAAGCAAAAGATCCCTATCATACTTGTTCCAATGTCAAAAGTCATGTGAGGTCAACAGGGGTCACATTGTGAAAAAATTGTTAACACTATATGTCAAAACAAGAAGGAAAGCTTGGACAGATCTCCTTTTAGTAGTTGGGTGTATCTCACTCTGTACGCAAGGATTCCATTGTCTTTGAAAAAGATCAAGGCCATTTGAGGTTAGCAGGGTCACATTACGAAATTCATGTAAACATCATATCTCAAGAAGGAAAGCTTTGACGTATGTCATATTTTGTTTGGAGGTGCATCTCATTGAGTACAAGGACTCTTTGGTTTTTATTTGAGACCAAAGGTTAGTCGGGGTCAAGAGGGGTCGAATTGTGTCAACATGATTTCTCAAGAAGGGAAGCTTGGACAAATCTCATATTTAGTGTGTAGGTATACCACACTAGACACAAGATCCCTATTATAGTTGTTCCAATGTCAAAGGTCACTTGAAGTCAGCAGTGGTCAAATTGTGAAAAAATTGTGAAATTGTAAACACGACACATCTTAATTCTATTATGTCGGATTCAGATTCTTAATTTAACAAAGTAAATTAGAGAAGAGAAAACAAAAAGAAAGAAAAAGACTCTGCGTTATTTTGCTTTGAGCCGGAACATTTTAAAAACAACTTACCTCAGCTCTTTACTCTTAAAAAATAAAATCTTTATTCTTTCGCATGTAATGAGTATGGCCTAGCAAAGTTTATCACAGACTTGACTGACTGTATGTAGAGAACGTAAATGTTCATTTTGCCATAGATATCCTAGTTCATTAACACAGCCACGTGTAAGCAGCGCATTCATGCCTCTCCTTCGTCAGTGAAATCAAACGATTCCAAGTAAGACACTTAAAGGGCTATGTATCATACTTGTACTCATTTGTAACAGACCCTGGATACCACACCACTATATGCACCTTAATCGCCTCAGTTCTTCAGCCATCGAGAAATATGTCTATCGAGATACTGGGTATTATCAACTGTATAATTCCTGCCATTGTCAAGGGTACGTGAAGAAGGTTGACAATCGCTGGCATGGTTCTCGGTTAAATTAAAATTCTCGGTCCATTACTTTGTCTCCACTTTTATAGTATCCTACATACTTGTCCTCTAGTTGAGCCATTCCCTTCTGTCGGTCCCTACAGATGAACAAGCGTTGTTATAATACTGTAACTGGTGGTGTAAATTGTTCCTCTGTGTCTCACTATCCCTTTAAGAGGAAAAAGTATCAAATTGTTTTACTATTGTTTTTTTACATCGGCTGGGAATGACGAAGCTCTGAGACTTTTTGTTGTGAGATATATAGTAAACACGCCAGGGGTTCTTCCTCTCGTTATCGGAGCTTATCTCCGGTGCGGTGTCCTTGGGAGGGGTGTTTTCTGGGTTATTGGAGGAAAAGTAATAAGGAACTAAATAAAAGATCCAAAATAGGAGAAATAAAGTGGTTTCCGGGGGTTATAGAAAAAGTAAGTTTTAGGTTCCTGATAGAGAGCTTTTTCTCCTCTCTGACGGGCAGTTCTAAGATCGCCAGAGAACAAGCAAGACTAGAGTCCGTGAAATTTGTGTGATTGCATTGTAGCCACGTTCCGACACAGTTAATTTGTAAGTGTGAGTTTTGATATACTCTTGTTTTAACGTAAATGATTTAAGTCGTCAGTGATATTTCACTAAAGGCTGAGACGAGGTTTATAATTTACAGAGTATGTCCCGGCGTTATACCAAATTGTGTTATTTCTGGTGATAACTTATCGCTACCCTTGCTAAGGTTATTCGGTCGTTCATGAGGAGCCCCGCTTATGAAGTAATTCATGTTAAATTTGATCTAAAGTCTGTACCCAAGAAGATTACGACAATGCAGACTCCTAAAATATTTGTTCCCGACCGATACTGATTTTGTAAATGTTACTGCTCTGGCTCTGTGAGTGAGGCGGGCTTCCGTAGTTGAACTTAGGTCGTATAAGAACGCTTCGTTGTTGCGCTGCGTTACGACGCTGCGTAGGGGCGCTACGTAGGTTCGCCGCGTAAGTGCGCTGCGTAAGTACGCCGCGTAAGTACGCCGCGTAAGTGTGTCGAGTTTCGACGCCACGTAATTGCGCCGTGTAACTGCGCCGCGTAACTGCGCCGCGTAATTGCGCTGCGTAACTGTGCTGCGTAACCCTGTGCTGCGTAATTCTACGCTGTGTATAACGAACAGATTGCTGTGGTAAGCTAAAGTGTAACCTTAAGATGATTGCGTAATTGTCCAGAGGTTGAACGGAAGAAACAGAATATACCTTTTTCAACTTTACCGATCATCTCCAGTGTCAGTGAGTTTCTTTCTCCCGCGAAACCTAAGGTTCGCTATTGCAGCCCTCACTAAGCTGTTAGAAAAGTGACCTTACAATACTGTCAAAGACAGCGCAGTCGGGTAATCCTGCTTTGTGCAGAAATGGCATGGTCATAGTGATCCATTTTGGCGAAATGGACCTCACTCAAATTTTCTTTAAAAAACGTTCTGGTAGTCAGAGCAAACAAAAGGGAGAGTCTTGGGGGAGCATCATCATTTCTAGAGAGAGAAAAAAGAGTGACTGCAAAGAGATCTGCCATCTACAGAAAAACTGCAAGACTACAAGAATTGTATATTATTTTAGTTGAGAAACATGTGAATTATTACGAGTCTCTATTAACCTTTGTGCGGACGCTATGGGATTGCAGTTGGCAATCTTCAATTCCCTCGACCTGTGGCTGAGTTGTGTAATTTTATTTGTCTTTGAACACTGTTGCACACGCTGTCGTTATCCCTATGTAACTTTTGTAAGTTGCATATTAATTACGAATAACGTTACTTTGAAGTGCAACATTTATTTCAGCAAATATTTACCCAGACTCGGTGGCAATGTGGTTTGTGGTGAAGTACTTTATGAAGGTCTGATGAGGTTTAAGTCCAATGAGACAGCTGAGAGATTCAAGAGGACCAGCATTTTGAAATGAAGTCGAGAAAATCCTGTTTTTCATTCCACGCTAAGATGCATAGGCGTACATCGGGGGGGGGGGGATGGGGAGGATATATTCCCCCAATATTTGACTAGGGGGGATGATCAATGTAATCATCCCCCCAATGTTCAGTCTACAGATACGTGTTAAAAATTTTCTGGTTATCTCCAGCCAACTTGCAAGTCATGTAATGGTCTTCGAAGTCTCATTTTTGTTACCTGGGATAACCCTGAGCTGATACCTGCCTTTAAAAAATTAACGGTACATCGTTGCTCTAGAATTGTTCAATTTCAGTCCTCCAGTGCAACTTGATAAAGAGTTTTGTGCTCAAAAGAGCCTTTCCTAAGCGTATAATCATGTCAATACCCTACAACATTACCTCTGTATTTTACCCCTTAAAGCAGTCTTCCTGGGGCCTCTGAGGTGTTAAGACCCAGGAGCTTCCGGGGGCTTCTCCCCCTGGAACCCCACAGGAGCTTCGCCCCTGGACCCCACCAGGGGCCCTAAGGCGGGCCCCTGGACCCCACCCTTTAGGGGCTTCGCGCTTCGCGCTCGCCGTGCACGCTTCGCGTGCACACATCATCCCCCCAATGTTGACAGGAAATCTACGCCCCTGCTAAGATGTAGCATAAGTGTTGTATATCTTTCTACCGACCTCGTCGCCTTAGGTTGTTTGATTTCCTCACGGAAATACTATTCCTCCCAGATGGCAAACTTTCTTAAGCTGTATTTTGTATACTGGCATGGCATTTTAGCTGCCATGTCCATTGGCAAAAAATGTGTAATTGAGATGTGAAGGTCTGCAAGAATACAGGACTTTTAGTGGCCAGCATGTATTCATCATGAAAACATTTATTTTAAAAGAGACACACGATTTCCTAGGAGCGATACAGTCAAAGAAATTGCCTAAGGTAAGTATTTCACAAATGATGAGAAGGGAAGGTGTGTGAATTATCGTTCTTGTGTTCGTACCTGAATTGTTTGCTTGCTTTGAAGAAAGGTTAAACAGAGACTTTTACAAAAATGAATCTAATGTCTAATGAGGAAAGTCGGACAAATTAAGGCAAACAGTCCGTGAGCAATAAGTTTTATGGATGTGGAATGTAGCCTGTTAAATTCATTTTCCCTCTAGTTGCATCAACTCATGCACCAATTGTCCTGTGATCAACACTCGCCATTTGCAGACCTTTGACTAACCCCGCCTGCTAATACTTTTTTTTGTATTCCCATTGCGTCCTTCTCTTCGTGGAAGTGCGTCTGTGATCATATACGAGGGTTCAGTGACCCAACATAACCATTTAAAACAAACGATGAAGATTGTTCTATATCATTAATAAGTAAACATAGGAACCAGTGATCGTTATCCAGAGAAAGATAAACCGATACTTTACATTCAGAGCTTTTAGTGATCGCAATTCAGATAAAGATAATAATTATACATTGGGAGCTTTACCCCCAGGTTAACGCTCCTTTATGTTCCATTCTTCAGTAGGAATGTAGCTTGTTATAGAACAAAAACATTAACACGGCCAGGGTGATTTCGTGTCACTTGGAAAGGGATTGTGTGATAGTGGATTAGGCAACAAGTAGTGTACAATCCCTGATTCATTATGCCTAAAGGGAAAATTTTTTGAAGAGAAACTCCTATCTACATTAATTCCTTTTAAATGGTTGCTGCTGTAATTTCTGCAGGACACAAACTTGGCTGGCACTTGAGTTTGGGGGGGGGGGACACTCGCAGGGGCAAAAGAAAGGAACTAGAAATGGTAACATCTGGGCCGTCTGCAATCGCAAGTTGCCTTAGCTGTCCCAGACCTGGTTTATTGCAGCCAGTTTGTGCCACATATGGCCTATAGAGAGCCTGCCAAAACTCAGCCATATCCCTCACATGCCGTGAATCCCAAGAGTGGCTCATATCCTCGTGTTTAATTCTAAAATTGTATTGCATTAAAACAATCAAAATATTAACTGTTTCTATTGTCCCCATTTTTGGTTTCGATGATAATCGTAACCTTTGTAATCATGCATATGTGTGTATGTATGTGTCTATGTCCCACAGTTTGGGGAGATCCCCAAATTATGGTTTTGTGTCACCAAAATGATGACTCCCCAAATGGTACCACAAGTAAGTAAGGGTGTGTTTGTGTGTGTGCGTGTGCGTGTGTATGTATGTCAGTGACGCCCTACCTTGTAAACACGATATCTCAAGAAGGGAAGCTTGTAGTGATCTCATATTTAGTATGTAGGTGAACCATATTGAGAAGAAGAATCCTATTGTTTATGGTAGCGGTCAAAGGTCATTTGGGGTCATCAGGGGTCAAGTTGTGAAAACCTTGAAAACACGATATCTCAAGAAAGGAAGCTTGTAGAGATCTCATGTTTTGCATGAGGTTGTACCATGTTGAGTAGAGGAACCCTATCGTTTTTTGTGAAGGTCAAAAGTCATTTGGGGTCAACAGGGGTCAAATTGTGAAAATGTGACAAACGTGACACAGACTAGTACTACTATATCAGATTCAGAAAAAAATTTCTCTTAAATAGATCATCGAAACCACAATGCATTTCTGCATTCTGGTTTGTTTTTTTTTTTTTGGAAGGCGCTTTATATAAATTAAGGCCTGTATAGTAGTTTGAGCAGGCTATCTCTACAATAGACACACCTGACCCTCCAGACGCATGAATATGAGTATGAAACCGTACAAATCTGTAATCAAAGTCTCACAAGACTTGGCGTTTCTCCGTTAATGGGTACCATGTTTAAGAGGGGAGGAATGGACAATGGCTGACCGGCGATATGACAGTGAGAAAGATTCTGCCAACTCCTCATTTTCGTGGGATTGGGTTTCAGGAAACTTAGTTTCCATTTTGGAATGTGTTGAAAAGCTTGTGGATGGTGCATTGTTCATGGCCAACTGCTTAATTTAGCATCATACTATACCCGGCAGTTCAATAAACTATCGTTCAAGGTATGGAGAGATTCACTCGAAACGAAAGCATCAAAGCGTTTTAGGAAGTATATATCAACAAATAAACAAAAACTGACGCTTTCGTTTCATGTAGTCGTTTTATAGCAAAAAAGGTAAATCCCGGTACATCATTTGATAAGTAATGCGACAGAACAAAGAAAGGTTACTAAACTCAGAAATAAACACAGGAATTGTGAAATCGTGCCTTTGATGCTCTTTCGTTTTAGGCACCCATATCGTGCGTGCTATCTCTTCGTTACCCTTGAAAAAGATCCGATATAGAGAGATGATAACCACTGCACATTACCTGACAACAGAAGGTATATATACATCGAGTACAAAGGGCATCAGAAACATATATTGTTGGTGTCGCGGTCTTGTACACCTGCAGCTAAGGGTGTCAAAATGGTCTCGTCTTAGTCCACGGGCTCTACGGTTACAGACTAAAGTGACATATCAACAAAAGACATGAAAGCCATGAAATTGAAGCGATGGTTATAGTCTTGGGATCAAAGGTAAGTAAAACTGTTTCCAGAATTATTACCACATTCTTCAAAGTTTATAGAAAATAAGTAAATGTTGACTTGCTGCACAAGCAACATGTATATATCCACATTAATGCACGACGTAGTTGCACTGTTGCAATGGCATGACGCATTTCTATTGTGGGGTGCACGCTGGTATATGTAATGCCATTTTCCCCCTCTACCGTGGATTGTCGGCATGACCATTTAAGTCTATCCAATAAAGAATAACCCGTCCAAAAGTCACAAGTTGGTAAAAGCTTTTGTATGTAAAGTGGAAACTTGTTGAAACGACATCGATATGCCAACTGAAACAAGATCAGTTACAATTTGCAAAGATTTGAAAACCAACATGACAAATATTGAATGACGGGACTTGTAAGTTTTTCGATTATTTATCTTTACTGGTGATATGAAAGCGAAAAATTGAATGTAATTTATTTAACTAGATACAAAGCATGAAAAACGGTATAAATACATATGCATTAAGCCTACTGCACTTACATAGTCAGCATATTACAGTAGGCACACTAACTTTTCCTTAAATATTCCTTGTCTTCCTCGTAGTTTCCTATTATTCTCTCATTCAGGTTTCCAAATATCATAGGGTATTTAGTTGTATTACATATTACCAATGAACACTGCGGAACACTGCTAAAAACTGTGATTATCCCTCAAACTCTTTTTACTTTGAAAAGCAAAAAACAAAATTTACATCGAGTTAGTGTTGACATTCATGCACCGTGAGTTACTCAGTGTTGTTAACATGTCAATACCAACGTCTTAGCAACGCGTAGCCTATCAACGATCCTGTTCATTCAGCAAATTATCTTCAAGTTGAAAATTGATTGTGAAATGTTCCTACAGGCTCGTAAGTGAATATGCATACGCCACTCGTTTTATTTTTTTTGAAAAGAAAATGTAACACAACATTTCGTCCATCATTGGACTGTTAATAAAATGTCGTTGTTGGTATTAACATTCTCTAACATTGGGAAACGTCGTAGAGTTTGTTCCTCATTACATTTTTTTTTTCTTATTTGGCAATTCCAAAGAATTCTGTTGATGATAGACAGAGTCGCTCCGGAGATAATTAATTTGGGTTTGCAGTTATCGTGACTCTCAAGATAATAAAGAAGACATAAAGACAGGGTTGTAATTCCATCTTATACTGTATCCTTGGGTTGACACAAAATTTTCGATCTGCAATGTAAATTATCTTTAGTGATTCTTTTTTCTCTTTTACGCTTTAGACTGTGTTTCGTGGAGACATCTGCTCATCTTTTGAGATTGGTGGGGTAGGGGTGGCGGGGGGATTAGGATGGTGATATCTTGCCCAAATTCGTTACGCTAATGGCCGATGGTAACCTTAAAGTCCGCGTCACTGGTGGAGAAAAAAATTCAGAGTAATGACAACTGGAAACTTTGTCTGACACGGTGGAGTTTGAAAATCAGCTGTTGATTTCAACAAAACAGAACTACGTGCGAAACAGTAAATAAAACAAGCAACGCAGAGTAATATGGTCAAATATAGAGCTTCCATGTCTGCGTCCTCAAACTGTACACGAATTAGGTACCATTAAATGTGAAGTCATCATTTGATTAAAAAAGTAGGCAAGGCGATTGTATTGACCTCAACTATTTGTCGCTTTGGGCAATAGAAACGAATACGCTTCACCCATAATCCGATTGCTTTACTCTCCAGTCTTGTATAAATACTGTCATTCATGTATGTAACATAGTAATTAGTACTGAATAAATAACATTATACGATAAACAACCTGTCTGGAAGAATTTCTTGCCGGGATTGTTTCCTACATGGGACTTGTTTCCATATAGTAAAATTTTCCCACTGGGGAAATTTTTCCTACATGAAAAGTCTAAGGGAATTCCATACATGAGAAACCTAGGAACAGAAAATCTGATAACATGTCGATAACATGCCACTTTCTCCAACCACGCTATTTCTCTCTTTTAGGGGGGTAAAACTTGTTGCCAAACCTCATCGCCAAGTCATTTTATCACCTGATGCTGAGATGACCCACATGGTGATGATTAAACCAGGGAGTTGCTATCAGGCGACGCCTCTGATTGAAAGTATTAATTCCAATGTGACAATCAAATGCCTAGATGTTCTTGAGCTACCTGGCAAGGAATATTAGGTGTCATGTCCATAGGCAAAAAAATAAGTTATCGAGAGTGCAAAGGTCTGTTGAGTATTTGGCACATCTAGAACATCATGGATGTGAATGACGCAAACAAGAAAATTCTCACCATGAATTGCCTTCCAAAGAGGATTTTGAAGAGATATCCAATGAAGGTGTTGTTACTTTCACGATAGTTTCAGAGCTGATCTACGGGATAGATTTGAGAGCTCAGTTTGTCGTTTTTCTTCTTGAATAACTGGTATTTTAAGTTGGATATGTTCTAAGTTCTCCATTTTGCATTTATGTAGGTCAGGGAACACGAATCATAAGTGACGATGTAGTGCCACATACAATGTGTGTGCGTAAAGACAAAGACTACCCTGTTTTGAGCATTCTGATTGGTCCATATTGCCTGCTCTAGTATTGCAATATATGATCAATTAAGGCAAACGTGTGCTAGTTCAAATCATCATCATTTTTTGAAAAATGTTTATGCTCCCTAATATATAGAGAAAAAGTGTTAAATGTTGCTTTCGTTTTAAAAAGTGCCTCTGCTTTATTTTTCAAAATATAATATTGTCTGTTCTAGTGCTGAGGTATAGCCAATGACAATGTGTTCTACTTCATACCATCATTTGAGGTTTAAAAGCATAAATGTTTTCCTATACGCTAAGAAAGGAATTAAATGTTGCCTTCTGATGAATATTCTCTGAAATTCCATGACAACTTTGGGTCTTATCAATTTAATGCCTCTGTTTTGTTGACAATAGAATACACATCGTCTCCTCTTCTTCTGTGATGAGTTACGTTATGACTGTCGACGGATATTATGTGTACTAATTCATAATGAATTTTAAAGTAAGGCAGTTTGAAGTCTCAAACAATACTTTTGTAAAGGTTGTGCCACAAAAAATAATCAAATAAATAACAATATTATGCAATTGCATTAAAGGTAAACAAACGTTGTAATAGATTGCCCATTATCACCAAATGTGCTATTAGAGTGTGGACACAAAGATACAAAGAAAATTATTATTAACTGTTACCTACAAGAGTCGTTTTGATATGACATAACCCTGGACCCTAATATGTGTCGTCTATATACAGGAATGGACAATAGATGTATGCTTATGAGTGTAGGTATTTTTTGGTATAGACCTAGGACTTAATCTTGATTGAATTGAGGTAGCTCTTGTCTACTTGTTTGGCTTTGATCATAGTTTTCAGATGTTTTGGGAGTTTTAGTCTACAGAACTCAGAAAAGGACCCTGAACTGGTGAGGTCCGTTATTACCACGCAAACGTTTTCGTAAATGCCAACCTCAACTAGTTTTGTGCGACAATTTTTTTGACAAATGAGCAAAGAGTGGTGCGTTATGGTGAAGATAATCCACATTAAAAATATGATTAAAAGCCCTTTTCTGGAGAATAAAAAGGCTGCAATCTTGTGGCATATGTGCCACCCCAAGTAATATTACAGTAAGTAAGGTAAGGGTGGATGGGTGTTGTACAAAGAAATCATGATGTGTCTAGGAAGTATATATTAAAGGCGATTGAGAATACCGACTCCTTTTGAGATTTTAGCACCAATATACTAAATATGGTTACTCCAAATAAGATGTTTATCTATGAAAACTTCGAGAAATTTGGTGACATTACTTATCAGTATATTTTCACTAAAGAGATTAATTCTTCTAGCGTTAGTGGTTAGCTTCTTAGATTATGATTTGAATACAATGAAAGTAATTTTCTTAACAATAGGTGACAATTTGTTCACACAAATCCAATTATGAATATTTATAAACTTGCTGTGAATTGTGTCCGTCTAAAAGCAGGGTACTATTGGGACTAGAGTAGAATAGGCTTGTATCATCAGCATAGAAATTAGTATGGAAAAAAATACTGGCATTATGAAGATCATTGACATAAATAACAAATAATAATGGAACAAGAATGGATCCTTAAGGAACACCACATTTAATACTCTAATAGAAACAGAATTTGTATTGATGGAAAGAAATGGTTTTCTATCAGTAAGGTGACTTTTGAAGATAACAACTGAAGTACAGTGCCCCTGATACCGTAAGATTCTAGTTTAGAGGTAAAATAACACAATCAAGGGTATCAAAGGCCTTGGACAAGTCAAGAAGTATACCAGAAGCATAGTGAGTCTTTACAAAGGCATCCATGACCTTACTCGTAAAGTGTAGAATAGCCTGAATAGTAGAAAGGCCGGGGAGGAAACCAAATTGAAAATCATGAAGTATACTGCACTTTACTAAGCAAGTATGAATACGTGAGAACATGACTTTTTCAAATACCCTTGCGAAGCATGTTAATATGGAAATATTCTATGGCTGTTTGCAGAGTCCTCATAGCCAGATTTGTAGACAGGAATAACACGGGCAATTTTAAGAGAAGTGGGAACAATGCCATAGGTAATAGAGAGATTACAAAGACACGTGAGTAGCGTGCATAAGGAATGAAAAACGTTATATTATAATAGTCGCAGTGATACCATCGAAGCCAGCAGCAGAGTTTTACAGAGACAGAACGATCTGGAGAACCTCATCACTTGTTGTTCGATTAAGAAAAAGAGAATCACGAGGCCTAGTCCACTTTAAATAGGACCTAAAATGAGAATTCACAATGGGGATATTTTCCTGAGTAGCTGCGCCAATAGCTATAATAATACCTTTGTTATATACCTTTGTTTCAAAATAGTAGCTGCCCCAATACCTATAAAAATACCTTCGTTATATACCTTTATTTCAAACCTTACTGGCCCTTGTAGCAGCATACAGTTTCCTTTGTTGAGGAAGTCGACGTTGATCAGTACATGAAGCTTGAAATGATTACAAGTCTTTTTTAAATTAGGATCGATCAGTGAAGATAACAACATTCACATCTTAGGCTGGAGTTTTGTACTCATTAGTACATTTACGAGTACGAGTACAAACTCTCAAGTACAAGTACGTAGTACAAGGGCCTGAGTACGAGTATGAGTACAAATACAAAGCCATGAGTGCGAGTGCGAGTGCTGTATTTCGTACTTGATTTTTAAATCCTCCGAGTACGAGTATGAGTCCAAAGCCATGAGTACGAGTACAGAAAAATGTACTCAAGGAGGAGTACGGACTCTATTACAGCAATTCTGGTAATCACTCAAAAAAATAAAACGATTAGATGGATAACGAATTAGAGGATAAAATGGAAATAAAAATAAAGTAAGGAAAAGAAATGAGGAACAAGAGACCGTACATCCTTCGTATTCTTAACTGTTTTCACGATTGGTTTTCAATTGCAGTGTTTTACATAATGTGTGATATAATTAGATCAATAGTACCATTCATTTTCTTGAGTTTGTCTGCTATTGGCAAACAATCACCGTTGGATGATAATCTATTACACTAGGAATACAGGAATGCAGATTGCTACTAGAATATGACCAAGAATACTTGAGATACTATCCTCTCTTTTACATCGTCTTCTCCGATGTTTTTTTAACTTTTGTCGACATGACAAGTTTTGCTTGTGATATGTTTTGTTTTATAATTTTTTTCAATTATTTTAACGAAAACGACAAGTCCCTCGAAAAAACATGCAGTGGCGTCCTACAAAGTTCTTCGATTCTTACATTACAGAGCTATGGAATGTAAGCCCGACCAACGGTGGAGGTATTTACCGTTCGTAAAAGCAACAATCGTAATAACTACATTGTGTCTCTGTACTCTGGAAGGTATTTACGTAACTGAAACAGCAAGTTTAGAAGGGTCAAAAACTGCAACACAAAAAGGAAATTCGAACTCCAAGGGAAGAAGGAGCTTGAATAACATTGACTTGCCAAACGGATATCGAGTCGGTGAGTAACTTATTTTTAATGTCACTTTTGAAGCATCATTGAATGTCACGTTTTATCAAATTTACATTTAATGTTATTTCGGGGGGGGGGGGTGGGGATTGGGGTGGGAAGCTTATGAGCACAGCGAATATATTCATTTCGTTTAAACATTTAGGCACTGTTGTTTACTTCGTCAAATTACTATGGCTTTTATAATGAATGTATATAACTTTGTTACTATCTTGTGATATTTGCATATATCTAATCTTGAATATCACGACAGGTTATCTATTAGATCACTCACCAAATTGGACATGATATGACATCATACTTGTTTAAAGAATAAGTATGATTTCATAGACCAGAAAGAGACTTTGGTCGATTCTATCAAGACATGGGTGTACTTTATCACATTTCATCATGTCAATTAATGATAAATATTCACGTCAATTAAGTGGTCGATCCATCATGTCAAAGTGACATTGACAAAGAAAGAGACAACAAGTTAAAAAAAACAATGAAGAAATATTTATTCAAATAATGTAAATACTATGAAAATTACACATGCAGAGGGATCTGGATGACGTAGGGAAACGTTCAGTTGTTGTAAATGCTAAATTGTGTAAAGTGACATCTGCCACACGGCTGCTGGGCTTACTTCAAGGAACGTCTCTGTTGTCCCAAGGGTACAACGTAGTGTCATGTTTGAAGTCTGTCGATATGTTGGTACATTGTCTTTATTTCAAAAGAAAGACAAATAGGCAATCCACGGAGTTGCAAATCTCATCCCTGTCGTTTTGCACACCCATTCTCCCCAAGTAAGCTGAGCTGTATATTTTAATCAATGACTAAGATTGCTTGTTGTGGATAGCAGTGCTGAATATTCAAGTTACGTAATGATGTAGTAGCATTCCAGCCCATATTTTCGTGCAACAAAGTTGGAACATAAGAAGCAATTCCCCAATTGAAGATAAAACTGACATCATCATTTTTTTAAATTCTTTTATCATCTGCTGTCAATTAGGGTAGTTTTACAACTCTTAGGATATTCACACATAGAGAAAATGCTAAATGCTGATAGTTTTCATGACCTTTGACCTTTGATGTATGCCGTCGTATCAGTTTCGCGGAGAGTATACAACATCCCCAGGCACCTCTACACCAAGTTTGAAGTTTATCTGACTTAATGCGACCGTCTAGGAACAGGTAGCGATACACTTTTTAGAGCATTTTTGCCGATTTGACCTTTAATCACATGATCTTTGACCTGGTAACGTCATCAATATTAAAAAGAGACTCGTATTGTCTACTCGTAGTTTAAAACTCTAGATCATTCACACATTGAGATAACGCTGAAAATGTGTTTTTCGCTTTGATGACCTTTGACCTATGACGTTATCGCTCGGTCGGACACTACACCACATACCCGGGCACCTACCCACCAAGTTTGAGGTTTATCCGACTTACCGTCTGGGAGGAGATCTTGACACAAGTTTGGTTGTACACGCGCGCACGCACTCCCACGAGCCCACCCACCCACACGCACTCACGCACACACATATTTGGACCCACCTTCTTATCCCCTAACCCCAGTGGGTAATCCCGATCCATGTCATTTGTATACCATGGGTGTAGCCCACATAAGGGGTACTGGCCCACCAAGTTTCGGTTGAATATTACAAGGGGTGTAAGGTGGGCTTCCAATTAAGTGTCACTTTTGGCGACTTTAACCGCTCAAGTATCCCCTCCCTGTATACTACGTATAGTGATGAGATAAAAAAAATATACATCGTCGCCGATGGCAATCGGAGTCAGTGGGTTAAATAAATAACAAAACGAAACTCAATGGAAAAGATCAAACATTCCACTTGACATTCCACTGTACCACAAAACCTTTGTCAGGAGACGATGTGAAATGTAAATAAATAAATAGACTCCTCAATGAAGTGGATGGTAAAATGTAAGGACAGAATCCTAATGGCCACCCTCTTTTTTTAATATTTCAGAGTCTTTTCTGTCTTTTTTTTTTTTTACACAGCTTTTTCAGTTAAATACTTCGAAAGGATATGCAAATGTATCGTGTGCCTAAACATCGGTTTGCATTACTGGGTTAACTCATTTTCTGTAATCTTCAAGTTATTATTTACCATCAGATATTGACTTTCTCACGATTTGACCTACGTTTTACATTTATACTTTACCAGCTTCTGTGAACATCTCGAGCCTGTTTTTATGGGGCATTTTAGAACATTGGAGAGGGCAAGGAGGACTTCATATTATTTAAATATCGGGAAAGCAAGTACAATAACAAAATATGATTTTAGGTACAAGTAACAATAACATAGAAAACGGGTATCCCCTGTCAACTGTTGCTATAAATATTAAGTAGCTACGATGATAGTAATTTAAACATTTCATTAATTTTGTATGTATTTCTCTTTCAGAGGGTACCTTCTATGGCGATAAAGAGGATGAGGGCACATACTACGCTGTTATTGGTAGAGAGTATTACATAAGATGCGATATCTTCTTCAGTGAACCTGTGAACAACATGGAATTTATATCTCTCCTTAACCTTACAAGTCAGGAAACATTAATGGCAGATAGTTGTACAAAAGCACCTGAGGAAATATATAGATGTCATCGTTATTTTAATTTGACTTTTACAAGAACAGGGCAAGAAAGACTAAGCTGTTGTTCCGACAGTCGCGACCAAATTTGTGAGAGAGGACATCAGTTCCCAATACTTGTTACAGGTACTAAATTTGGTCAAGTTTACAACAGTTTTTAACAAAAGGGAAGCAAACGGCCGCAGATCTGCTTCCCTTATGTTATGAAAGCAATGTTAGTGAGGTTAATTTCCCTTGTTGACAAAATATGAGAACAAATCTTTTGTTAATATAACAAAATTGAATCTCTCACCAGTAGCATATTTGTCTAAGGACCTATATGTCTACTGATTTATTTATATGTGCTAATTTCTGACTGGATCTAAAGATGTATAGTCCGAAAAGAATACTTGGTATTTTGGGATATGTTTTGTCCGTGCAGTGTGCAGCTTATATGCAATCAAGTCATGTTTGTTATTTCACTGCATGCCAGACAATAAAGGTAACGTCTGTTTATTTGCTGAAAGGATAACGATGGCAAAGAAAGCAAGAATGGGCTATCATGTCAGGTCAACAAAAAGATGTCGGCTAGTGAAGAATCACAATGAAAGACCAAAATCTAACCTTCGCCCATAAACTGTGAATTGCTTGGTGCTAACAGTCTGTGGCACTGTACGTAATGGCAACAGTGGTAATGAGCGAAGACATATGTTACATGACCATTATAAAGAATGAAACCAGTGTTAATGTAGGCCTATATCATATTTTCTTAATTAGTCTGTTACCGGAATGTTAAATGTTAATGAGGTAACCTGAGGTAAAGCAGGACGACATATTTTGAACAATGGCATTTCAACTTTGCTATGCAATTTCCAACTGTCAAATCTATTCTTGACCCTTTCAGCAGTTCATAACACGTCTGTGTCAAACTTTGAATGCAGTTTGTGCCGCAAATTGAACTGGTCTTAACTGAGTCACTGCCGCAATCATAAATACTCCCGAATTTCTGAAATCCATACCGGTAGCTCTTCCGTGTTTACTTAAAGTATGGAAAACTAAAACATCTTATCCACAATTTCTTTATCTCTGTTTTACTATGTTAAAGACGTTACGACGAATGCACCAGCTACAACCACGCAGACTATAACTAACGGTGAGCATCCCTTCAAAAATACACTTAGTGGCAAGACAAGGAATATTCTAAAAAAAGTGAATTTTGAGATTAACGTAACCGCCACTAGGTTAAGCATTTCATACACATGAACCGGGAAGCGAACGAAAGTCGATTTTGTAAAAAAAAAAAAAGAAGCAAATCAAAAATAAAACATCAGTGCATCATCACCTATTTTTCTCTTACTGGATCTGAAGTATGTAGAATTTTAGAGAGGTTAAGTTTCTTGAACATGCATCTGATTTACAGTTTTAACCTTTTTTTCTTAATGCGTTAAAGGCAAGTTGTTTCCAACGAAACAAGCTCTTCCGGTTATACTTACAGAGTTTTTAAACGGCGATGAATATCTACCGAACGACTCCAGTCATAGTCAATGTGAGTATCGCCTCCTAAATCGCCACTATCTAAAACATAGATAATGTAATTTATAACTACTTTGAAAGGTATCAATAAAAATCTTGAGTAAAGAGGAATAAAATGTTCAGCTCTACAATTTCACCGTTCAACAATACACTACATGTATAAGATGCATGAATTTCAAAGAACAGATATCTCTACTTTTTGATGGGCTTCATCTTATATTCATTCATTCTTACACTATCAGCGTTTGTAAACGGCGATGAATACATATCAAACGACTCCAGTCACAGTCAATGTAAGTACCGCCTCCTAAATAACAACTTTTCCAAACATAGATAATGTAACTTCTCATTACTTGGTGAAAGGTATCATTAAAAATCTTGAGTCAAGAAAGAAAATGTTCAGCCCTACAATTTCAACGTTCATCAATACACTACATGTATAGGATGCATTAGTTTCAAAGAACAGATATCTCTACTATTTGATGGGCTTCATCTCATATTCACTCATACTTGGGAAGAATCCTCAACTCCAGTCCATTACAGTCAGGTAATTTTTAGATCAATATCACCAGCGGATAAATACAATAAAAGTTACATCGAATAGGTTGTGCCGTCTGCTTAGCTTACACACCACAACGATGGTACTTGGTCTATCCCGCACGACGGAACATTGTTGACATGTTTCTCAAGATTCGCTTTAAATTAAAATGAGGATACCAACGAAATTTTCTTTCTCTTTCTTTTCTGTTTCTTAAAAATTTCACATCATATGAATGGAACAAGGTTAATCAATTGAACTCCTTTGCATTAACCGTAGGATAATGCACTCTCGAGGTTTGATGCTATCGCTAATTGCAGTCGGGCTGCGCTCTCGTGCATCGTTTGGATTAGCCCGCCATTGTGCATTGCCCTCCAGTAAATGGACGGTCCAGGGTTGATTGACCTTTCATTAAGTAAAGGAATATCGAATCCCATTTCTGCTGAAGGACATTACGATGCTGACCATGAATTTGGCACCCTTACTTTCCTTATCTGTTGAATGTAGTTTTGGGTAGAAGTTTTCTTGCGAGACACATTTTCATCTGATTGTAAACCCTCCTGCGATGTTTTGCTAAAACTCGAAAACGATTTTGAAGTTTTTCGATCAAATAAAAATGTAAGAGTAATATTCTACGCAAAAATTCAAACAAAACAAATAACGTTTGTCTAACGGTTGACGTCACCTTTATATTCAAAGCTGTCGGTAGATACGCTAGGCCAGATCATGTTTCAATGAGAGCGACCAGGTGTGAACTTGGCCAGCACGTAGTGATGGATTCTGTGTACCTGAAAAAGATTTAAAACTAAGTGTGACAACTGTTCTGCAGAATTCCAAATGAAGATTTAAGCAGGTCAACAAAATTGATTGAAAGTGGCAACAAAGTTGATGCAGAATGTACCTTGAATCAATAGTGAGATGTAAGTCATTTGAATTGATGTGTCTGATGTGTCTGTTGACAGCATATTTGCCAGAAATGCGTTTTTTTTTTCAACTATGTGTAATATGTTTCTTCTCAGCCAAATTCGAGAGGAGTTTTGCAACAGTCATTCCCGTTGTGAGTGTAATATCTTTCCTGGTGTGTTTCGTCATAGTGATTTTGGTAAGAATTATTATGAAAGACAGAGAAAAAAAAATGAATGATTTGTAACACTTTGATTGAATTAGCCTGCATTTTACTCTTAATAAAAATGATAAGTAAATTTCTCTTCATGCGATTTGCTGGTTTTGAAGGAATACAGAGGAAAACTTTGGTAAAGTTAGCAATGACGTTGATTAATGTGAATTAATGTGGATATCTTTACCTTATATCTATTTGGCCATCTCCTGTAGGACACACACGTATTGAAATGCACATTAAATAACGCATCATTGCACTAGAAACGTGTGTGTAATATCTTACCGAAAAATACCATTAATTAAGCTCATTAAGTTAGCCAAATGTTTAGTTTTTCTTAAAGACATGGTAATCGAATTTCAAACTCGTCTCACTGTCATCTGTGTCACAGAAGACTTTGTAATGGAGTCCACTATATGCCACGTGGTGTAAATTGTATCAAATGAATGAAAACAGTCACAGGAACAAACCATTGGGAAATCATGTTCACGCTGTTTGTTTAGGTATGGAGATGCCGGCGTAGAGAATCTCAAGGAAATGATACGATGGAGCCTGAGCGGCCTGATGACGCTGAGCGTTTGCCACTGCAGGAAATTCCAACGACGTCAACATGATGGAATGTAGAGAAATGTTCCAAGATGAAGTTACGGCTGTCGTTATATCAGTGTTGAGATGAAATTTAATCGACGACTAGCCTGATGCGTTTTGTTAAGTCTTGTAATGATTAAAAGGAAAGGAGCTTGCAATAAATTGTACTATGGCAACCGGTAATCCTTTTATTCGTTTGGATGTTGCAGGCCAACTGTTCATAGTGAAACTATGAAGTAGTCAAAGTTTTATCATCTGCTGGTAACACATGATCTAACCTATGTCAGGATGTAACAACATTTATTGCCCTTTTATTGCCTGGACGACACACTTAGAGTAACATAAGCTAGAGGATAGGGGCCATGTGTGTCCAGAGGGCTAAGGGAGTCTGAAGACTCTACTCAATGGCATGTAAAATACATGTTTCTTCACATTAAAGTAAACATGGAATTAAATTTGCCTGCAACCGGGACTTCTTTTTCACCAATGAGGCATTATATATTTTTCATGAATATTTTGTTACCAGACATTTATGAAGGTTTGTGTCAAGAGATGCTTGACAACATGGTGACCATTTCATAATTACTTTACACAGACGTTATTATACGCTCAAATTAGGAGCCTGCTTAAGTGTACTCTCCCCCCTTCCGCTGAAAAATAGAGAAAAGATAGGAAGGGGCTCGAGTGGAGAGAGAAAAAGTGTTGGGGATAGAGGGAGTGAAAATGACAAGACTAATGGAGAAGCAAAAATATGAAATGAGCTGAGATCTGAGAAATGCTTTCTGGACAATAGGAATTTATGCAAACATTTATTGCTAAGAGTTCTTTTTCATTAGCCTAATCAATCACCCCTCTTTAGTATGGTAATCTCTTATGGTTATGTACTTGCATTCTGGCCATGTACGGGTTATTCCTGACACTGATCACGCAAGGATATGTTTTGGTATCTTTTGTAAAACAAGAGAGGATAAAAAATTGTAGTGTTGGGGGACAGTGGTTTTTTATTATAACAATATAATTTATCGCATATATGTTTGGACAGTCATTCTTAAATGTATGTAATCATTTGCAACAACTAGCCTACAACAAAACTTACCACTTATCAAACACCTCTCAATACTCAGTGGCCTACATTGCAATCGAGAATGTATTTACTTAGAAACACACATACATGTTACATGGTTAATCTAAAAATCCAATATGTAAATTCAGCAGCAGTTTCATTAATACCATCTATTTCCGAATTATTTTTAGCATGACCAATTGAAACTCCCACTCGTCAGTGTTTATAATTCCTTTGTTACTTTACCAGAGCAGGTTGAGACATGTTATGTTTTCATCAGCGGCTGTAATCAAGAAAGAAAACTTTCCCTTTTTTTGACCTACGTCATTGACCTCCTGAAATAACAACGGGACATAAAACGTTTTGATGTGGTTATGCATTTGCTTTATTCGTTTTAGTGCATGGGCCTATGTTGTTCAAACGTGTGCTTCTATTAAAGTTTACACATTCAGCTGTCTAACATGTTCATGGTCAATATATTTAAAGAAAAGAACATTGTCAGATACAGAAGGATATATTTTGCTACAAAAATACAGTGGAACTGTTAGAAAGAGTGACCATTAAGATACAGGTGACACAGTTCATTTCATGTAATTTATTACCATGATGAAATTGTCCCTCTATACGTCTGTTACATGTTTATCCTCTGCATGATCACACATTACCACCCCAAGAAGAAAATAAGGCACAATGCAGCCTGAGCATCTCACGCAGTCATTTGAGGAAGGCATTTGCTAATTGATATTCCTACATTGTGGGCAGAATGAATGACAAAACACTGAAGAGCACAGATCATGTGATCCCTTTAAAATCTGACCATACCTAGCGCCGTCTGTGATGTTATGAGGAATTGATGTAGAAAGTTTTAGAAAAACAGGCAATGCATTTTAGTCGGACGAACGTTCAGTAGTATATTGTGTATACGTCCAACAATTAAAACAGTGACTTACACTTCTATACTGTAGTGTATAGTGACCTCAAATGATTTTGAGAAGATATCGTATTCGTAAAACGTTCGTTTGAAAAAAAAGTCGAAGCTCTGTCTGAATATCTTAATTGATGATTTTGTTCAAACTTTGTGGTTAGTATGTCATATTACCTGTCATAAGTTATGGATATATAAGTTTCAACGTTAATTGAATGACAGAAGGAAATGTGATGAAGAATCGTTGTTTGTAACTTGAAATGTATTGAGTTTATCGAAATGGATTCTGTCTGATACACTCCTATCTGCTAACGGTGTTGATTGATCCCTGAGTAGGAAAGCACGAAAATTGTTTGCTACAATATCCTAGTTACATGGCACAACTGTATGGAGTTTCCACCTTCACCAGCCACAAAGTGATACCCTCATCAGTAAAGACTGTGTGATGTATGTCGAAGTGTAGTCGGCCTTACCCTACACTTATGATCACTGAGGGGCCTGCCAGATGCCAGGCCAGTTTTTATATCTTCTGTGATATGTTTGTCAATATGGTCAAACTTTTCCATAGACATGTATAGCTATATGGATAATCTACCTTTTATCCCGCTAATGTATCCTGCGCTATATATCTGCCAGTATCATTTGGATGATAATACTCGTTCAAGTCTAACAAGAAACATGAGAAGTGTAGCACAAAGTTCCCTTGCGGTTGTTTAATCTACGGTGAGAGAAACTCACCATCTCCCCTGTTGTAACTAGGCCTATTACCTGCGTGCGTACCCTGCTAACATATCGTTCATGAAATAACTGTGTTGTTTCCTGCATGTTATCCGCTAAGGCGGCATACCACGTACGAAATTCCTGTTAGCAGGGTCTCCTTTGAGTACAAGGTTGGTATGGTATATTGCCCAGGTTGCTATTATATCCTGTATGACGGATATCTCTGTTAGCATATGGAAACCACTATAACCCTGTCCTTTTTGCCTATATATCCCTGTAAGTAAACTGATACTTATTGTACCTCCCTGTGTATGTCCATGATAATTGTACAACCTTATGATACTGCTCTTACTGACGTAACCTGCATTAGTCATTTATGGCAGCCGAGAAAACTCTTAAGGTATAATAAATTTGTCAGTTTAGCTTATAAGCGTGCATGATGTAGAATAGACTGATATTCGTTTCCAGTATCTCAACCTCACATTGTTGTTTCAAAGTGGCATGTTCTTTTTGTTTACACGAAGTTAGCAAGTAAATACTAAACGTGCATACAAAAGAGTCTTTGTTCAAAACATCCTTTATTTACTTTTTGTTGTGTAGTCTAGTGTATATTCATGTGGTATAATGCTTTAAAAACAGATTTGAATGGGTTTGTTTCAACGTACATGAACAATCATGCTGTGTCCCGAGAAACCAAATTATGCACCGAGTTATGTTAGGAGATGATCCTTCCTTTCATCTGGTACAAATGGAATAAAAAAATTTACGCTGAGGTTATTTCCAAACTATGTATTGCCGTTTTGGTAAGGACATTACCGTTATCGCTCCAGAGGAATAACGTTGGTATTGCAACCTGTTTGTCAAGTTTTGCAAAAGAAAGGAAAAATAAAATCTTCTAATCTATTAAGACAAAGACTTGTTCACAGCGGCAAACATAGTATTTTGTAAGGTTATACATTAAAGAATTACTTAGCTAACCACCTCTTTCCCTAGGTCCCTCAGCATATATAACATTCTTGCCGTGAAATCGTAACGTGCATTCAAAAAAGAAAATGCAACTAGAAATTACATCTGTATGGGGGGAAACGGATAATTTCAGGTTACAAATTATTATAATATTCAGTCGCAATGTAGCGCCGATACTTACGGCTGGGTGCAATATTTTGTAGCGAAGACTGTGAAGTAGACTTTTAATTCGCAGTAGAATTTTGTAAGTGCAAATTCGTTTTGTCAGTACCTCATGCAAGTTTAACTTGCTTTGTGAGGGTCTGTGCATGTTAAACAAATATAGGAATGGGATGAAATCGATTGATAACATATATTTGCACAGATATTTAACAACTGTTTGTATATTAATTGCATATTTTCCCTTTTTCAGTGGACACAATCGTACACTAAGCAACTCATGTTACCACTAGAGTACAAGTTACAACACCAAAGCTAACTTGCATCAGTCCAAGTTGAATTAGTCAAGTTGCATTAATTAAAAACAACCAAAAAGACAAGTCACTTTAATACAGCAGATTTGTGTTTACCGTTAAAAAAGGCAAAATACATACGGGGCCGAAATTTCGCGAGTTTCTCCAAGGCCTATATTGAATTAAACCAGCAATACCGAGAGCAGTAATTACAGATTACACCTAACGACAATGTAAGCACGCCAATTAAGGTGAACTCTCCTAGCACCATAGTTTTGTATTCCTGGACAGTGGGGCAACCCACACAGAAGGTATACAAAATAAATTGTGAAGTGCGGGGAAAGGTAGAATTGCATATTTATTTCACAGAGGGTGTGAGAATATTATGCTCTACTATGAGTACTGAAAAACCTCAGTATTGTGTGTTCTTTTGAAGTGTAAATTTACAGATATTTTGAACAGTGAATAATTTATTCATTATCTGTTTTGGTTTCTTGCATATCCTTTGCTCAAACATGTGACGAGTTCCATATCAATATACCAAAGTCCTCTATCATAGTAAGCTGTTGCGGTCTGAAGTACAGTAAGTAAACATACACCAAATGTCCTTAAGGACTTACTTTAGATGTATGGATGAATATATTGTTATACAACAGGTGAATTCCCTCCGCAATATAGAGGTTAATCTGAAACTGTTTGATGTGCGATCTATGTGTCAAACTTGAAATATTTTTTTTCATCGCTGATTTTACGTGGCAGTAGAAATATCAGATTTACTGATCGGCTAATCACTTGTTGGAATCGGATCTTTTGCGAAGAAACTTTCATGGACAACCTACAATCAAGAGAAGCCATAGTTATATCAACGGTTTGAACGAGTATCATGCATGTGGAAACGCCTAAGGGTTCTCGTTTGCATACTTAAGAGTTCCCCTAAGTTTCTCTTCATATTATTAAAGTAGACTATGTGGCACATCAAAAAAATTTGGGTAGCCTTTTCGTGACAGGGTAATAATGGAGAAAATAGAGAGAAATGGAGAAAATAAAGTCATCAGCCACGCCAATTGACGCTCCATTTGAAACAAAAGTTAGGGGAAACATAAATCACTACATCTTTTAAAAACAAGACACAGAACAACCAAATACCTCTATAAACGTGTGTATTTGGGCACTCTATTTATTCAAATAATCAGTTTGCAAATAAGTATGATAATGACATCAGATAAGGTCAAAAGGTCACGAAAATCAAGAGCAAGTGAAAATTTGACAGTTGCTGAAATAATCTCTCAAATTCATCGTTAGATTCATCTATTTTGATATTTGTGAGACATGGAAGTTTTAGCACAAATAATACTTATTGCTTTGATAAACATTTCAGGATATTTAATGCCTAATAACATATTATAGCATTAATTGAAAAAAAAAAGATGTCATTAATCTAAGAAGGATATGAAAGTATAGTATACCGTGCATGCACTGCACTACCTACAAATACGTAAGGTAGCGGACTTTGACAATGTTTTAATACTTCCTCTACAGGAGAAAAGTTCTACTAACAGTCACCAAACCTTTGGGAAGTAACTGACATAGACGAATTTGGCTCCTGTATATACTTTTTGGATCAGACTGTTTGCACATTGTTTTAACTGTGACAGAGGGGACAAAAAATGGGGAAACACGGGTGGGGAATGTTATTCCTATAAATTGTTTGCAATACGCCCCAATTTGCTTCAAAGTTTCAGCGATTTATGTTTCCCCTAAATTTTGTTTCAAATAGGTCTCCGGGCCCATCGCGTCATTTTCTCGATTATTGCCGGCTAATCAAAAGGCTACCCAAACTTTTTTGGTGTGTCACATAGTGTATTTGGGAGACTTCTCATGCATACGGGAATCCCCTCGGTCTAAGGGCTAGACCTTGTGGATGCAGAGAGAGAAAAATGTGAGTAACTCAAATTTAGGCTATAGCAAATTATAGTGTACCAATTACCCTTATTCGGTTTCGATCGATACTTCTCATTGGCAATCAAGCTGGCTTTATTTTATCAATATATTGTCTTAACACACAATCGGTCCAACTGTTACAGGCGCCGGCTTGTCCAAGTGATAGGTGAGGTGGGATCCTGACACCCTTCTCTTGCTCACAACGATGTTGTGTTTAAATGATAATGAGCCAGCGAGATGAATGCGATTTACTACGTGGAAATATTCAAGATATAAGCAATCTAAATCATAACCGTTTTTCAGAAATTGGTGTTTTTCTCATTAATTGACAAATGGCAGGCATAGAATTTCTTTTCTGAACAGATTAAACAATTATGGTCTGCTATAAAACCATACTTGAAAAAAGTTATTCCTGGAGATATATTTCATTCAAATCTAGTATCAAATGTAGAAAATGTTGCATCTAGTCCACCCTACATAGGCAGTTTTTCACATGCAGGGGATCCCCTACAGAAGGCGATGACCAATTTTCATTTCCAAAATATCACCAATAATGCCTTCAGACACAGGGGTGCGTACACTCTTTCCCACGCACACACCTTTGTTTCGTCCCATTCGCAAAATCAACACCATTGTGACCTGGAAAAAGTTTTGGAAAATTTTCAAAGTTTGCTTCCCCACCCCTTGGCAAATACCCTAGTTATATGACAATAGTTACTTGTGAGGTAGATTTTTGTAAGCTGAATTACAGAATGAAGACCTTTCTCTGATACATTTAGCTCCAAGGTGAACAAATTTAAGTGCTTATTAAATTTAAGTGCCAGGTGAAGGTCTACCTTGGGCACATTGTGTCTGTCTATTTTCAAAAGTAGGGTCATTTTAGCTCATATTGCTCAGTCGGTAGACTTAATATGATTTTAAACTCAGTTTCAAATTCAAGCACCGACAGTCGGAATATGATTGAAAAACAGCAACCCCTCTTCAGCCCTTCACGGTGGTCTCTGATTCCATGGTAGGTGGAACCTCGAGCAGAAGGTACGTTAAACCACGGTATATGTCACTGCTGCTGGTTTCATTACACATATTTGCGCTGTAACAAAAATGTCTTCTTGATCAAATACTCATCCATATGGAATCCGCACACTTCAGGTAATTTTTCATAAGTATTGGGCCTCTCTTCAATGTTTAACTTACACGGTAGTCAATATTTGATAGCCATACGAATCTGCAAACCAGTTCTACAAATATGTACACAAAGTACAAGGCATTATTAAGTGTAGATAAAATCTATAAAATAAACAGATCAGTTTGTAAAAGTAAGTATCGCACAAATATCTCAAGGTTTATGTTTGACCACAAGCGGATCGGTTGTTGATATCTTTTAGTTATAATGACACCTCGAGATCCTCGATAGAGTATTTATCGACACCTCCGATTGTGTGAACAAATTCTGTTCTTCTGACTCCTTTAAAAAGTTTCTGTATTAACCCAAGAATATATGTGCACGGATATGCAAGGATTATACTGTGTACTGCTCTACAGTCTATTCCATCACTGTCCTCTGATTGGCCACGTAAATGTGTAAACCCCATAGGACTGTGGCGACCAACGACTCCTCGCTACCCTAATTTGAAAACTTTATCTCCTGACCTTGCACGCACGATAAGGAAAATGATGGAACCAACCTGTGATCCACAAATAACACGCATGTATAACCCCACCCCACTGCAGACATGTACACACATTTAATTATCACACAAGACGTTTTTTTATTGGCCGACGCCTTCCAGATACTCAAAACGGTGTTCACTGATATGCCAAGTGGTACTACTATCACCCCATTTTTAGAACCAAGGACGTAGGAGGAGAAAATGCATGATCTTTAGGATGTCTTTAGTTCAAGTAACATTAATTTGTGGATGATCAGTTAATACCAGCCAGGCCAATTAGTGATGTACTGAAATTAAATATTCGCATTCTCATTTTCTTGCTTCGTGGGGATAAAACCAGTGAAGCAGATCTTTTAAAATGACCTTAAAGTAAACCAATCTGCATGGTTTACAAACTTCATGTAATTTGGAAGGGCTATGGTAGTCCAAAATGGTTTGAAAGTTTGATGTGACCCCGAAAGTTTGAAAGAAATCTCAGAGTTGGTTAATTCAGGGCATGTGAACGTCAATGGCGATGACTGCTGAGGGAACACCTGTATATGACCATAAGATTACGCGATTTGGCTTACAGACGTATCATAATTTGTGGATATGCAGTCATCATTTCTTTTCATCGTAAGTAATTTGTTGAATGCAAGGAGTTTACGTTGTCAATATATTTTGCAATTAAATAAGCAAGTTGCCGAAAGTTTGGCAATTTTTATCCCGATAGATGGATTCAAGGGAGATGCCCCTATTGCTACAAGGACATGCCCAAAAGTTTAATGTCTCATTAGTAACTCATGTGACGTCAGTCCTTTTTCGGTAACTCTCTGCAAACGTCACTGGTTTACAGAACATTTTCACGTTCTCAGGCACAGGGAATACCCTGGATTGGAAGGCGATATATACACAACAAAACGTCTGCTAATGTTTTATTGCTCCTTGCATACAATTAGTGATCGTTGCAGAGTTTTATCGAAAAGGAACTGAGAGGTACTGAACCGGAGGTATTAAGAAGAGGAATAATCGCCTTTAATCGTCCTTTTATAATGAGAGACTCTGCTGTATAGAAATGTCGGAGTCACGCTACAAGCAGAAACGTAATCAACAGAGTTATTCGTTAGTTCAAACAAACAAAAAAGTTAAATTTTTGTTGTTTGCAGAAAGAAAATATTAAATGTTGATTCATATTCATGAGTACCTACTATAGTTACGATGAGTTACTATCTAAAAATCAAACAGAACAAATTTAAACCCTGTGCCTTGTCAAATGAACAACTAATCTATGAAATGTCACATCGATTTTTCCAAAAGTAGAATGTGAGAAAATTTGAAAAGCTTGATTCTACAGTTAAAGTAAGCCTGCAGTCAGTTTACACGACTTTTAATCTAACCACCGCTAGACTGTCAGCTATTTTGGCAATCCCTCGGTCAAGGAGTAAAACGAACTAATGGTAAATATGTATCATAAAGATACCATTGCGATAGTGAACAGTGGTGAAGTGGGTTTTACCGTTTACATGAGATCTTTGGCGCCACTGATGAGAAGGCTCACTGCAAGACCTTTAATCGAATTGGATGATGTAAGGTGAACCATGGACATTTAGGTGGCAGTTCTAAAAAATGTAGTAATTAACAACGTCAACAGGGTCAGTTAGTGTATGAGATTTGCAGAAGATTCATCTGATGGAGATCCGATTTGCATACTTATGTGGGGAAAAAAGGTGTAACGTCATTGACTTGAGACTTTAATCAACAGCCGAAAAAGATTCTTTATTTTAAGGCAACAATAAACGCAGGTCAGTGGAAGTGGGGAAGAAATGAAAAAAAAGAAGAAAAAGAAATCCTGAAGTACCGCAACCAAATTGAGAGAAACAAAATGTGCATATCTTACATAAAGAGTGTGATGAACACTTGTCGATATTATATGACTTTGTGTTCTTTATCTTTGTTTGGTTCTCCTCTGCCACTAACTTTAGTGTGCTTACATAGTTACTAAATTTTGAAACTTATATATCCTCAAGTAAGGACACCTTTGTTGACGCCGCTCCCTCCTACAACGAGGAGCTAAAATCAGCTGGCTATACTTACAAACTTCAGTACCATGAGAAGCCAGAGCAATTCATGCAACCCCCAAAGATTTGAGAAAACAGGCTAAGAAAAGATTCAGAGGGCATCAGTATCTTCAACAGTAACTATATTTATATTCGGAAGCTAAAACGTGCTGTAAAGACTAGAATATCTTTATCAATTTAGAGGGCGCCATCATTATTTCAAGTTTTTAGTCCTTTGAAAAGCAGGAACTACAAAATATTTGGTAAAAGTCTCATTAACAACAAAAGATTTTGAAATGAGGTGTTCCCATTTGTTCAAAATTCTGGAAATATCAGGGATTGACGCGTATGTCGTCACAATGCCATGAAAAAGAATAGTAGGTTCATTACAGTTATGAGATTGTAGACTTTATTACTTCTTAAAATAAGTATTTGCTCAATTTCAAAATACCCGCATAACAAATATAACCAAGGAAAAAGATATTGCACAAAAAGTATAGTCACTACACATTTGCTTTCAGATACTGGAGAGTTCTGTAAAACATAAAAACATATTATTATTATTATTTACAACCAGATAATAAACTCAATTAATCAACTGTTACGCTAGGCTTTGTTTTGAAACATGTTTCTTCTTGAGAACATAGAGCATTTTTTAAGAAATTTCCTATCAATAAACACTGAGTTGTACTGTCTCGGTGTTCTGATAAAAACACTGTACCGATCGAAGTACAGAAATGACAATGATAATCAATTCATTAAACTTAGCTTTATTTATAAATAGGTTTAGGTCTGGTAACTACTTCAGTTTAAATAATAACGGGATAGCCTAAAGAAGAATTTACGCAAATGAATGACATATTGTACAGAACATACCCTTCGTAGTTAATGAACATTTGCCTTCAATTCTCTGAAAAGTTTGAACCAAAAAGAAACCGAACATTCTTATTGTACACATACCATTATTTATACTCAGTTAATAGTGGGAAAGTAATTTCTCAAAGAAGGGGAAAAAGCATGCGAAGTAAATTGATTTTTTTTTAAATATATGTCCTACGTGTAAGAAATATTCACTTTCGAAAGTGGTTTGTTTTGAAATTGAACCCTTCATTAGTTTGTGACTTTGACATTTTACTACAACAAAATGTCGTCGAATTCATTTCTACAAACCAGTTCCTAATATTAAACTGAAAGGTACACTCTCAGAAAAAATGAGGATGAAACTGTGCTCCCTGGATGACAAAGGATCTCCATACAAAAAAAAAAACTGTCCGAAGTAATTCCGTTCAATTATTCTCGAAAAACACCCCTATGGTAGCTTTATGTGGGACAATTGAAGAACCCCCTTTCTCTGAGATTGTTCACTAGTTCATTCTTACGACTACCTCTGCTCCTAGTCTACAAAGAAACACTTTTACTTTACATTTCTCACTCCATCCAGTTGTTTATCTTCACTGTGTTAGGGCTACTGCAGTTAAAATTCCTGAGATAAAATTGCTCAAAAGTCTCAAAAGTTAATTGTCCCAAAAAGACACAACATGACGTTAAGACGATTTAATTTTTTGTTCTTGTCTTACTTCACTTTTACAACAGAGAGATAAGTTGTGTCTGAATTTGCTTCTTCGTCACAATTACGTGTATGAATGTCGCAAGACCAAGACGAACTTTATCACGAACACGATCACCAAAATAACGTACGCTATTATGAAGCACACCATTGTCAATCTGTCCATAACAAGACCCACAGTTCGAGCTTCAAGTTTCTGTATTAAGAGATAAAAGTAAAATCAAGAGTTACTATAACTCCTCGGTGAAACATTCTCATAACTTTATCAACCTTTGACAAGTGAATTCAACACCCTTGGTGGAGAGAGGTGCATTAGGGGTGGGGTAACATTGAACTTCTCCCTTACCATTTTAGTGATTTCTATTCGGCATTTATATTTCTATTCTTTTTGTCGTCTTCATCTTTGTACACTGCCTCTAGTCGTCCTCCTTCAATAATTACATGCATTTTGTATGAAAATGTGAAATTGAATACACTTGTACAATAAACATATATAAATAGATGTATGCTCGGATAATTTCGGATAAGTTCCGGATTCCATCGTATAATCATGCCATATTTAGTGAATAGTAAAAGGCTGGGGCGGGTATGGGGTGGAGATGTATATATCACTGTGATGTTCTTTGTTTGGAATATGCTTTATCTTTAAATCAGGATAACACATGCAGTGGCAGTCTACATTTCCTGCCTTGACATCTAGAGAAACGTGGTCGACCTTGTACTTACCGGTATGACATCATTCCTCGTAACGGTAATCAAGTCGCCATTTTTATTTGTCATCCCTGTCGTTGCTTGGTCCTCACTTTCATCTTTGATCCTCTCACTGAGTGTCGGTATCCACATCATCTTCGGTAATGCTTCCAACAACATCCGTCTGATTATCGGACCCTTCAAGATTTTCATACTGCTGTCTCCGTAGGCCAGGTTGATGTTGAACAAAGAGAAAGGCATAGCGAGACACGCAAATAAGAATGTGTAATTCAGATATGTAGAAACGATCGGTGAATTCTTGCTCGAAGTGGGCAGTATGTTGCTGCATAACAACTGGAAAACCGTCAGACCAAGGACAATGGAGATACCGAGTCCTATCCGCTCGCCGCTGTCCGGTGGTGCTAGGAACGTGATGAAGGACAACAGGCAAAGCGCTGTTGACGGTATAATGATGGTAGAGATATAGTAACTAGGATATCGCCTCAACCCGAACAACAACAAAGCTACCTGATAGGCATAATCATCCTCGCCAACTGTGGTGATACTCCAAGGATTAGCGTACAAATACTCCCACTCGTTACTCACGATAGAAGTCGGCACAAATGGCTCATCCGCGGTAAAATTTATGGTTCTTGTATTCTGATTTTCTGCACCGAACGTCAAGAAGCAATTTTGCAAGTCGAATGGAAACATCTCAAGACTGAAATTCAACGAAGCACGGATTTGACTTAAACATGAAATATTAAATATCACACAGAAAATATAATTATAAACGTAATGTAATGCTGATTCCATCCCTAAAACCTCCCAAGGAAACTGCCTAAGCGATTGCACAAATTGATCATGCAGCTGATGTCTCTTTTAAAATAAAACTGAAACTTTTGTCCTGGTCTTATTGATTTCTTACCGTCAAAAACATTTATTTCAGTCTCAAACTCGACCTAACTAGGCTATTGTGATATGGTTGTAGTTGAGAGGTGATAAAAGGATCATGTCGAAAATGGAAAAGATCATTTATGACCATAGCTCATATGCGCATTGGGTCAAAATTGCCCTAAGTGATAAAAGGGAGATAATTGGTCCGCAAGCAGGCAATTGAACTGGACCGAATCCTGTTACCTCGGTGGGGTTTTGGTGGGGGAGGGAGGGGAGGGCGGGGATAGTCAACCAGATACAGACTATTGTTAGATTGACGTTAAAAACTTCACAACGATATCCACTGATCAACATTCTTACTTCATTGGACATTGCGTCGTCTGAATAGAAGCGCCACCGTAATTCACAGAGCCGTCAGAATAAAGTACAATAGTACCCCTGTCAGGGGAAACCACTCTCGTGCTGTCAGATGCAACTCTGTTGAGATGTAGAGAAAAGAGTACGGTAATAGGAAGGCAAGTAGGCCGAACCAACTAAGTCAAGCTCATGACCAAATACTACAGCAAAAGAAGACGAGAACAAAACTAGCAACTTTGACGTTTCTGATGCTCTTTTCTTCTAAAGTGACCTGTTGTTTTTAAAGTAAAAAAAAAAAAATCTCTCTAATGTTACATCGGTACTTCATTTTCTTCCAGTCTCATTGAATTATGGTAGCTATTTGCAATATTAAGCGTACTACATATTTGTTCATTTTTTTCTTCTTGAAACATGTATAATTATTCTCCTTAAAGTGGCTAGAAAACAACACACATGTCCGCAAATGTAGACCTAAGTTTTTGATCGAATTAGAGATATGGAAACGTTGTAAGTTTTGCAGGCAGTGGCCGAACATCGTAGGGCATCATGTATTAATTTATACGGTTGTTGGTAGTTGTGCAACTGTCTACGATTGTCGTTTTGGGATAATGCATTTAAGGGTAACATCACCAGGGTAGTCTTTCATGCAGATCTGCTCCTATGGTTATTTCATTGTCTCTTATTCTGAGTGTTGAGATTATTTAAGAAAATGAACGCATACTTTGAAATATTTTTATAATATATATCTCTATCTAGTTTGCAGTTCGAAGTAGAGGAAGGTCTCTACTCAACACTAAAACACCATTAACATTGTCAGCCATTTATGGGTTGGGACTGAGGAGAAGAATAAACATTGGTGCAGCTTGTTTCATGTAGAAGTGCTGATTGTGGACTTGTGATATGTATGTGTTTACGTACTAACCACTTTATGGTTGCGTAGTATGGATGAACTTACTCGTTTGTAATAACAATACGCGGTGTCCATATTTCGTCAAAGTACATAACGACACTGTTAATACCGTCAAATTCTTCTGCATTCCACGTCAACATTTCGTCCTTCCACACCTGAAAACGAAAAGCGTTTTTTTCTTTTGTGAACAAGTTGGATACGACAGTCAAAGCAACGTTGCTATCGTAGAGTTGATGACTGAGGGATGGATAATTTCTCATACAGAATTGTGCCTTTTCTTTTTTCCTTGCAAAATATGGAAACATCGTTAAATAACACTGTTACCCGGCAAAATTTATCCAAAGCATAAGATAAAATATAGGCTTGACTATACTAAGTAAAATGATGAATTCGATAAGGAAGCAGGTTTACCAAGTTCGTCCAAGAAGCAGTCGTTATGACTTGTTCTTTTTCGTTCTGCAAGGAGGAACAATAAACACATAAATATTAATTGTTTTAATTGATTGCAGCAATGAAAACTAAACAGCAGTAACAATTGCTCTGGGTGGATATCAGGCTTAGTACTCTCCTTTGATGATACATGAATTTTCTTATATATACGTCAAATTGCAGTACAACCATAGCATGGGGGAGTTTGAATTGTTTACGACTGTTTGCTTCTTTTCAGCTGTTCAATTGATTTTCTGTTCTGTTGACCAAAGAAAGATTATTTGAAGCAACCTTTCTCCGTATGGATATGGTAAAGATTTCCAAGCATGCGTGTTTGTGTAACATTACTTACGCATTTGACAACAGTGTATGACAAACTTAAAGTGACCTGGACCTGGGGTAATCTACAAAAACTGTTTTCTTCATATCATGTTAAAATATTTTTACCAATAAAGCAGAGTTATGTATCATTCATAAAAATAGAACATCCGTGATAGTTACAACGCTGTCTTCACGCATGTTAATCGTTACTATCATTTCCAGGTCATTTTCGTTCATAAGTTGCAATTCAAACAATTTGGTAAGACTTTTGTAGAGTATAGAGTATCACCTTTTGTGGCAATATTTATATACAGAAATATACAGAAAAAAATATACAGAAAAAAATGTAAAGCTTTTAGAGGGGTATTAGAATTAGCACTATTAAAGAACATCCATATGGGTCTATTACGTCTCTGGTAGTTGTAGGTTAAATTGTTATAGTATAATACACAATCATGCTATGGGTTAGTGATAAAAGACATTAGTATGGGATTTTCAACAAGATATGACTATTACCTTAGCTTCCCTGAATGTGCAAGTTTGCTCGGCATCGGAATACCCTTTTTAAAGTATTCTATCGTTTTTTAAACTTCCATTATTATTGTCTTTGGAGTTGACAGTATAATGTAGACATTAAAGAACCGATAATTAAAAACAGAAATACCCGAGACATTTACGTAATCAGGGAACAGAACAAGAAAAACTAACAGGAAAGATTGATTCCAATGTAGGGTTCCAAATCAAATATTGTATGGAAAACATGTACATCATACAGGAGTGACATTTATGAAGGACGGTCGTAAGGGTTACATTAATGCCCGAAATCCAGGAATGGTCTCACCACTAGAGGAAACTTTGAATGACTTAACAAAGAATTTTGCACTATTAAATCAGACATTAACTATATGTCTTTCACTTGAGCCTGAAATGCAGTGAAAACAATAATTATTTTAGCATGGGGTTCCTAAATAAAACTGTGTATCTAACACTGCAAGCACTTAAATATAAAACTAAAGCAAATAAATATCGCTGTTTGAAGATTTCTTTAATCCAGAAAGATTTGCAAATACTTTAGGATTGCACAATGTTGTGCAATACCTGCAATTACGAAAATTGTCTGTTTTTCTTGGAGATTGGCTTTCACCTTGAAATATTGTACATCAGTAAGAGCTTAGGTTTGATTTTGAACTTGAGTTGTCAAAATCAAGATCATGGTGGATTGTCACGAAATGCAACTAATACTCAACTAATACTCAACTAATTGGCATTCATGTTGTGTCCTCCACCTCGCAGATCTCGGAACTGCAATGTAGGATTACTTAAGTATAATTCAAAACTTACAAACCGAACATGCTATTGGCAGACGGTTACTACGTTATTGAGACATATTTTGCACTCCTTTTTATTACTCACGAGATCTATTAAAGCGTAAATCTGTATCATGATCGTAACGTGCGGGACATCACTGGAATTCAGCACTGGTCTCACCCGAGGAGAAAAGTTTGGTTGATTTAGCAGGTAGTCTCGAATTCTGAATTCGGCATTGCTTGCATGTCTTGCAACTGAGACTGAAAATCGTGTAATGATAAAAGATGTCTGGTTGCCAATACAAATATGAAGATAAAATCTACTTACAGAGACTTTTCGTCCGGGAGGTATAGCTAGAAAATTGTCAATCACGCTTTGGGGCAGGGAAGGCGGAATCGGCGGGCTAATATCTCAGTGAAGGAAAACACTGGCAAGCATTGAAGAAAAAGGTTGAAGAAACTAATTGGCAAAAATATATTCAAAATATTTATAAACAGCCCTTTCGAGGTCTTTAAAGCATTACATATAACAAAATATGATAACAAAATATGATGCAACATGATAACAAAATATGATAAAGGAAGGTCTATTACTTCTCACTCCTTCTCGACCACTCGTTAGTAACAGGTCTGTTATTCATATGTTTTTATTAAAGAAAATTCTCCACGTTATTATAAGATACAAATATGAGGACGACTGACGTAGCAGCAAAGTATAATTTAATCACAATTGGACATAATCAATAAAAACTGAAGTCTGAAAACGGGCTACCTAAAGCAAATATGGATTGATTTTTAAGAATAATCTGAAAATTATTTGCTTTCCGTTAATTTAGTTTTGTTAGTTGTTCCGGACTTTTTTGCTTTGTTTTCATGACATGGTAAAAATTGCATCAAGTCATAATTTTGTATCACCGATGCTGTTACATTAAAATGAAGCTGCATACAAAAAAAAAAAGGTTTCCCACTCTTTTTCACTCTTAAATACTAGTCTAATTGTCAAAAAGAAAATGTTACATCGTTTTTTTTTTTACACTGACTTTACATCTTTTTTATTTAGGGTCTTCCTTCCAGTTTAGAAAAAAAAAGAATGTAAGAGAAGGCGGATATAACTAAATAGACAAATATGTAACCAGGAGGGACTAATTAGTTGCTTTTTATGGTTTCATTACACACACCTCTTCAAAGTTGAGAGATAGGCCCAAATACCAAAAGAAAATGCAAAATTTGACTGTATCTTACAACTACGAAATACCAGTACATTGTCCACCTCAAGTTATTAAATTAATTAAGACTGACTAACACGAATAAAGTCTGTTTCTATTCTTGTCTTTCCACTTTTAAGTTTTCTATGCTTTCTTCAACCAATGCATGGTGTTATCCTTGGAATTGTCAAGTACGGTACTTGTGTCTAATGACACATAAGTTCGACATTCCTACAAGAACCTTTAGTGCCATACTTCCTGGCGAGGTGATGCCCACAACTAGAGCTAATAAGTAAAACTTTGTGAGTTTTATTACAAAAGACAATATTTGGTCCAATTTTGATGCAATACATAGCATTTCAAGCAACATTAGAACTGATACTCTTAATCATGTCACCCATTCAGTTCAAATCTTGCTGACTTTTAATTGTTCTGAGCTTGAACATGAACTGCTTTAGGGGATACTTCTCACTAACAATCAACAATGAGGGGAAATCATTTCATAAACAACAATAAACATCTTTAGGTAGTCAGATGTAATGTGCTATAAAGGTGAAACTGCAATAATGTCAAAGATGTAAACTTGAGTTAAATGAAGACAAATTGTTTTAACCGTATGATTACTTACTTTAGATGCCGAATTTGACGTCAGTACACATGATTACTATCTAACAAGTCGCCATACACAGGGGACTTCACACACATGTCATATATGCCACATTTTAAATCATGGCGGTGGATTATCCTGTTCTGTGTACAATGTGACCTTGCTCAGGGGAGATACATTTCAAAGATTGTGATTTTTTTTTTATGAAAGTCACAAGTGTACGAAACACATTTAATTTTCGTACTTTCGGTTACTTGAGATTACGATCAAAATTACAATCAAGTAACAGTCAATTCTATTAACAATATTTACTTCTTTTCTCTTTCTGAAATTTCGTCATATTACGAAAACACTACTATGTACTCACCGGGCAGGGTAAAAATTAGTAGTAAGATGTGAAAATCCATTAGAAATAAACCACACAGATTTCTCAAACTATGCACCCAGGTGCCACACAAGAATTTTATGTCACTCCCCTAAAAAGTAAACCTGTTGAAACGATACGCATACCGGTGCTATTTGAAACATAGCCAGTGGAGTAATGAATGATAAAAAGTTCAAGTGGTGGCTGATGTTTATTTGTGTTAGTTTTACTGCCGAGGTAATTAAGTTTTCTCCAAAATCTTTCTCTCTCCCTTTTAGTCATGTAAGGTTAAGAGCTTTTTCTCAATTAAGTAGGTTTCAGTGTAACTTTCGTTATTGATCGAGAACGCAGTATTTACCCCGTAAAGTGCTGCTTGAAAGAAATATACTGATGTTCAGAACCACTAATTAGTGTCCGTCTACTGCTTACACTCGTTATGGCAACGGATAAGAGAGACGCAATTCTACGTATTGATAGAAAATCGTTTTTCGCTTTGCCGTTATGTAACCTATGACGTCTCTTATGTATTAACAGGAGTAATGATGAACGAAAGAAAGGTGGTTCGATTCAAAAGTCGTGGTACCGTTATAATTTTATTAAAATGTTTCATTAATGCAGCCATTAATTAGTGATCTTTTGAAACACTATCCTCCTGAGAAACATGTTAAAATGAAAGTAAATATTTTTCTGCAATTACGTGAATTAACGTGAAAAAAAAACAATACAAATGATTGCAACCCTGACTTCTGCAACTAATTTAAATTAATTAAAGTTAAGAACATTGAAAATGAAAAAAAAAGCTCTTAATGGACGACGATGTTCTCAAACAATAATAGCAAATAATAATAAAACGTTAACATGGTAACATCATTAAAGGATTTTAGCCACATCCGAAGGAAAAATATCACTTGTACAGCTTTTACTTTTGATGACTTGGGCAAAGGCGTTGGCGGTAGTGTATAGAGATCCTCGTGGAACAAACAAACAAGTCTCAGTTATACTTGGAAGTGGTTTATTAAGATGATCAGAACATGTGAGCTAAAAGGTTACATCGGTCTACCGTCTTAATAGGCGCTAGTATGCCCGGGCCATCCGTTAGAATTGGGTATAACAGTTGATGACAAGTACGACAAGTCGAACCATCTTTTAAAATAAATATTTTAACTGACTTTGTGACGAGTATACGTGTATACTGTAAGCTCATGTTCAATGTAATGACCTACAATTGGCGAGGGTGGGGTCGGTTGGATGTTGTTCATGACAGGCCTGTAAACAAGTAAGCAAATCCAATACATATAACACACCAGAATGCAGCGTAATAGGTGTTATAAAGTTACCAAAAACTACAATAATTTATCCAAGAGCTAGTTTTGATTTAATAGGGTAGCTCTGTGAATGAAATAAGTCTGAAAAAGTAACATTATAAAACATAAAGTGATTTTTGGATTTCTTGTAATTTGTTCTATTGGACAGAGAATTTAGTTTTAAGGTGTAGAAAAAGATTCTCCCTTTTTTAATATAAGTTGTAGCATGTTTGAAAATTCGTTCTCGGCAGTTTCAAATATATTTAACTATGAACAATTTGGAAAAAGAGTGAAAAATATACTAATTGTATTTTTGTTCATAACTTGCCTCAAATTTTACTAAACCATAACGACTTTTCTAAGGTTGGCTGGACAGAGGCCGTAAATAATTGTGTGACAGAGGAGGAAAAGGTGGGATAGCGTAAGCCAGGTAGTGCAGAAGCAAAATGCAATTTTGACAAACCCTTCAAAATATGGTTAGTAAAATGTAAATAATCGTCATTGCTGTCTCCTCAATAGAATGTGTGAGATGAAGATTTAACGTTTTCCAACGAGGTATGGTGTCAGTTATTATATTACATTTTGTAATGTACACCCATACTGCTATGTTGAGGTAAACTTTGGGCTATGGACTCCAAACTGTAATTTTTCCTCAGGAGGGGTGTTTTCGAAGGGGATCAGGTGCTCTTTTCCACCCACCTAGAATGTCAGCTCTCATGTTTTGGGAATGTGCTTATGACTAATTCCACTTTGACTAAACTTCACCCAACTTCCCTCAGAGGGGTGAATTTTCCCTCCGAAGGGGCGTTTTCGAAGTGTCCTCGGGGGCAACGTCGCCCTATTTGTACCAGATGACATCCATTTCCTGACTCACAGTCATGTTCTAGGTATAGATCTGTGTAAAGCTTTGCTCAGTTTGGTACGCCAAGATGTCACATGCAGGTTCCTGGTCTATCATTATCTCATAGGTGCATGATACCTGATGATAGACTGTACTACATATGTGACTGAAATTTCTGCATACGATTAAACCCAATACTTGAGATATCCATTGGTCATGTAGAGACGTTGGGTTACATGCTTTGCTTACGTTCGAAGTTTTTGTATGTCTCCACGACGATAGAATCCCACTATCATTTACACTAAAGGGTGATGTTGTCGAAGCCTGAATCAACGTCGCGTTTGAAAAGACCAAAATAGGCTATATCTCAACTTCAGTCTCGTCAAATGCTACTGGCATAACGACAGCTCTTTCAGCTGTTCAGGTAGGATCATATCTACATCCTCAGTAACAGCACAATTGAAAAGTACAAAATGATAATTTAAATCAATTCCAAGTTCACTGGATATCATTGTGTTGTCATGATCTCAATGTTTGCTATTAGCTGATAGTAGACTTCACAAAGAGTGTGCATTACAATGTCACTTTCGTAAGTGAATTGACTTATTTGGGGGTAAAGTTATTGATATCTCTTTGTAATATCTGAAATCTGATTCATTCAACGGTAAGATTAACATAAGTTCATTTAAACATGCTTTTAATCATGATTTGTTTTACACAGTTCATATCCTCAGTTTGTAACTCCTACAATTTCCATAGACTGATGTGTTTTCAACTCCTTTTTACACTATTTCAACTTACATAGATATGATGCTTATGTGACTGATGACAGTTGGATGTAATTTCTTCAAATATAGATTAAATCAGTGTTCTCGCAACACAATAGGTTGCATTGTATCAGGCAGATGTGTTTAACTGTAACAGTCAGTGATTTATCTTCTCTGACGACGATAATATAAAGTGAAGGGAGAAACAGAGAAACTGCAACTAAAATCAATGTCTGTGCAGATAATCTAACATATATAACTCACTGCCCATTGATGCGTTAACATTAAACTTTGCAGAAATAAATGCCTTGCGATAGTGTTCCAGAAATACCAGTTGCCTATAATGTGAGGGATGTCGAACGATACTGTACCCAAAAGAAATTGGTTTTATTTTCTACCCACATTGGTATGCCGTACACAATAGACATTGTTGGTATAAATTATTAGTGATTACTTACCACTGAGATTCCTTTTAACTTTTTGCCTATGTCAGCATATTTATTCAAATAGAGAACTACCGACAACGAATCGGGAACTTAGTAGTCGACATGGAACCGTCCTCTGGAATTTTCAAGTCATGAACAATCAAAAGACGATCACCATCAGGGTCATACGCAAGTGTACTAACTAAATATAAGTTTGTAAGTATTCATGTCGACTACTGCCTCTTCTAATGAAATGATTAAAGAGAGAGGAGAGGACAAGAACATACTATCAACTTCTCATCAAGGAAGGGATGAAAAAGGGCAAACTGAGGCATCAACTTCCAGCAAAATAAAAGATAAAAATAAATATATCTAGTGGTGAGATAATCGTCATTGGGTCTGTACATTGTGAAGAATTTTGCGTTTAAGTACAACCGACTTGGTTTGTTGGTGTAATAGAACGTTCGTATATGCTTTCTGTTTAGTGCAAAACTCAGTAACTTGGACTTTTACTAGTCAAATGTGATTGCTGAATTCCGTTTAGTAATCTTTGCTTGGTTTGTGCATAAATTTTGTGGTCATTGTTGCACCAGTTTTGAATTTTGTGGAAAATTATGAACATGTATTAAAGTACGTTATAATGTGTCTCCATTATTTCTTGGTCCTGACATCACTTGGTAGGACGATTCTTCTTTTCGGGCACTCAGCCTCTATAATTCTGAAATTGCTTGTTAAATTTGGAAGTTGTCTCGCCATTTACTTAAATTGTTGACATTAAGGATGTAACTTGGACTGAATATCATGATACTGCTAGTCTGATTTGTATGCATTTTATGTTAAGGGGGACATTCTAGATCTTGAAGATTTGTCTTCCGATGTCGTCAGCATCTATATGCTTTTGCAATAAGTTATCAGTTGCTCAGTATCAGCAGTTCTACCTGTAATTGAGTCTACAGTTGTAGCAACTATTTTAAAGGGCGTCCACAGTTGAATCCTTTCTTGAGCTTTTTGAATGCCATTTGATTTGACAACAGGTTTGACAGTCTCCTTCCATGCAGTTTTGGGATATATTCACTTCAATATTTATTGCAGGAGGTGTCGGTGTAAACTCCAGGGATGTATTTAGGTTTCATAATTTGGGTATCGTTTACTTTTTAAAGGTCCCTGGATCATCTATACATATATGCTGTATATATACAGTAAGGTGTTACAAAGCGTAAGCGGCACTAGAACAAATTGGTAGCTTAACAAAGCTAACGACAATGAAAAATGCAAAAAACCTGAAAGACGAAAAAGAGAAAAATAAAAACGACAACAATGATATTTCAGTGTGTTTATGAAAGCTACATAGCTACCAGACTCTTTAATGTAACTAGGTAATTCTTGACAGGACATAAGCCTACTTGTTCAACTAGAGCAAATCAACACAAAAATGTTCTTTAGTCCAAAGAATATATACAGACAAAATACATCAAAATACGTACAGATATTTTGGAGTATTTTGTTTGCATATATTGTACCTTTCTATCTTTGGACTAAGAATTTATCTAATTTCTGCAACTGATTGTTCTTCTGTTTGGTTCTATAGATGTAAAATTCGTTCGAAACTGTATGTCTAACAAAAGCTTTCCATGGGCGGAGTTAGATCTAGTAAGTTAAGTGAGAAGAGAGTGTTCGATCTCATATTAATATAGATCGGGTGAGGGTTAACAACTTCGTTAAGTACATGGGATAGTTTATTATTAATATACTCATAAATAAAACAACGAATATTGAGTTTATAAATAGCATTGAATTTTAAAATCCAGAAATCATTGTGCAAGGCATTTGTAGGATACCATTGGTGTTTATATGTAGCAATGTTCAGAATTATGTTTTAAAAGACTTGTACCTGTTTTGAAAGTTGCAGATCTGGCCGTTCCATACACCTCCTTGCCACAGGATATTTTGGGGAAAAACAAGTGAATAATATAACTGGATGGCTACCTTGTGGGGTAGTGAGGTACTGAGACGAAAGAAAATACCATTACACTTAGCATGATTACTAAATAAATCGTCAATATATTGTTTTAATGATAAATTTTCATTAACACAAATACCAAGATATTTAACACAACTTGTCTTGAGTATTTGTGTGCCATTTTAACAGAAGTAATTTGGGCTAACATTATAGCTATTTTTTCTATCATGAAGATAGTAAAATTAGTTTTTCCAAGCTCCAGGGTCAGTATGGATTTAGCAAAGTTTGCGTCATGATCAAAAATATTAATACCGTCAGCAAAGCGTCACAATGACTCTTTGTGAATAACGTTGGTGATAACAATATTTATTAGATAAAGTACTACTGACATCTATGTATTATTTTCTGTTACTTAAAGAACTAGACACAACTAAGAGCCGTACCACAAATGCCATAATCAAAAAGTTTGGGAATATGGCGATCAACTGTCTCAAAGGCCTTTGCTAGACCTACATAAAGACCTAAAACATTTTCAACATTGTGTAAATGAAAGCTTATATACGATTAATTGTTTCTAAAAGGATCGACCGCGATCATTCAATTGTGTAAACAATGTGGAATGGACATTTTTGTTTTACGTTTCGACCAAATATAATATCAATCATTGAATTTCAGTCATTTGAATCAAAAATATACAAAATTAATTGTAAAGATTGAAATGATTTTGTGAAGGCTTACTACGATTTTGTGAAGGTTCACTATTATTATTGATAGCAATAAAGAAAGAGGTGTGACTAGGTGTTTGAGCAACCATTACAATATCAATCACTGAATTTCAGTCGTTTGAATTATACATATACAAAGTTAATTGTTCAGCTTGAAGTGATTTTGTGAAGGTTTACTATGATTTCGGGAAGATTTAGTATTTTTATTAGTAGCAATAAAGAAAGAAGCGTGACGAGGGGTGTTTGAAACTATTTTAACACTGGTATCAAACTTGGACTTCTGACTAGAACTTGTTGAGGTTCGTAGACCACGGAGCTCTAAGAGAACTGAAGATTTAGCAGATGACTGGAGAAACTTATTGTCAAATGTGCAAATCCTCTCTGTTGGAGGACGTGTCACCTATAACATCAAGTATAAGCAGCATTGCAGAAACAGACTGAGGGTTCTCTTCTGATGTAGTATTGAGCGGAATGGACGGTTAGTCATCTATAATAACGATATTGCAGTGTGAGGTATGAATGGACGATAAACAGTTAAGAAATGTCTTTTTGTTACAGGTCTTGAGGCTTCTTTTTTCCTGGAATAGAAACAACCCATTCATCTACAGCGGAGGACATAATACATGTCCAATGTCCGTGCCATGATGGTGAATTTGGAATTTGGGGCTAGGTTTTTCGAAATGTAAATCTGCCCGTCTCTTATAGCAAACTCTAGGCGTTCGTTCCAAGTTACCGAAAAAGCGTCTTAAATGTCAGGAATATCCCAGTTCATAATAATTTGAGGAACTCATGTTGGAAATCTAAGAGTCACTTTGAAAATCAGGATGTTCTATGTTTATGAAACTATTGTCCAATTACCGAAATGGTTAATTTATGAACATTCCACATATCACCGAGACTTCTGACAGCTGAGATGAAGCTAGCAATTCACGCTAACAGAACATCCGAGAGTCAGGTTTCTCAATATGAATAATTAACATGTTAGTCATCATTAAGGCTAAAACAATTATTAAAATGATAACACTCCATTATCGTGAGATTGAAATGTGAACACCACTAACTGTTTAGACTGCAATAAGATAATGTTCCTGAGAGGATTGTAACATAGTCTTGTGTCACTACAAGGATTGACACATTCGTTTATAACTGCAAATGTATGAATTTTTCATAAATAATCGTTACACTTTTGCTTTTTTAATATAATTTGTGGTTCGGGAAATGTTCTCAGAAGAATGTGTAAACTAGCTACATATCCATACAAAAGAAATTAAAATGTCTTAATATAAGTTCAATGCTATTTGCAGTCGTGTCTTATTCCCTATCAAATATGTTTACTTTCAACAAGGCGGGGATAACAAAAAATCATGTGATGAGATGACTGGTATGACTCTTTAGAAAGGATATACAGTGACACTGTTTTATCCCGCAAAGGCTAAACTTTTTGTCTCTGAATATTTTGGTACTTAATTATAATGTGGCAATAATTGTGAAATTGTACTCACTTCATACAGAAAGAAGTTATTTTTTGCCAATTGCGGCTGGTCGGATTGGTTGATTGTTTTAAATATTGGAAGAAACGTATAATTATGATTTATATTTTCAGAACAGTGATGAAACTCTGCGCAGCATTTCAATGTAAAGGGCGGTTACTGTAATTATTCTATCAACTGGTGGATAGAAGACCTCAATTTAGAACAGATTCATTTTGTGCATTTTTTTTTTGGAGGGGGGGGGGGCTCTTCTCAATGAACAATTATTCCAGTTCTGAGTGTGTACTCTTTGTGTGAAAAAATGTAAACGATAAGGCACTTCCGACTTCCAAAAAAAAAGTAATCGAAATTATACGGGTGTCCTCTTTCGTTGTCAAATTATTAACTGCCTTACTGAAAAGAAAGATACATTAATAACAAGTTAACAAGCAAAACTCCCAAAACATTAAAATTTATTCGTTAAAAAGTATTGGAAAGTGTATACTGGCTAAATCTAAAAAGAAAAGAAATGTCTCAGTAATATGTCGAAACGTCTTTTTCACTATATAGACTAATTCGTGTAGTTTACATGAAAATATCTGAATTCTTTTAACTCTTTAGCACAAACGTTTTAATCTCCCTCATTTATGGAGAAATAAAGTTGACTTCTGAAGACAAAAGAGTCACAACACGACATTGAAAGGATACCATTCGTTTTAAGCATGTGTAACTTTTATTTAAAAAGGTGAGATACGAAGTAAAAGCATCTGGTTTGATCACGGCTTTATAAAACAAAAGTTCAGACGATTGCAAACTTTATCATGACTACAACCACCAAAATAACGTACACTATCATGAAACAAACCATTACCAATCTGTCCATAACAAGACCCACGGTTCGGGCTTCCAGCTTTTTCTGTTTTAAAAGAGAATAGAAAAATATTGTCATCATTTGTCAACTTATGGAAAAGTGAATTAGGTTGCAGCTTATCCAAGTAAGAGAGTGGGGATATGCGGGGTTCTTTTCCTATAAGATCTGAGTTCAGTGGTGTCTATTGTAGCAACTCTATATTGTGTTTTCTGACCGGTTCTTTAATATACCACAAATAAATTTATGCTTTTCATTCATATAATCGTCTTCATTTTCGTAGACTAACATCTTCCTCATAAATATGTTACATTCTTCTACTTTTTGTAACTTTAAAATGGAACTATCATGGAAAGATGGGCAAATACATTGAAAACACAATTCTTTTTTCTATAATTCCAGGTTACAGATTTGTTTGTGTAGTAATAACATTTCAAGTGACCTATGGAAGACTTAGGTGAGGTATTTCGTGAATTTTGTAAGACGTTTTTGCACCATTTGCATGGAATTAAAACGATATATTAGGCTTTATACCTTTTCTGTAATTGAAACCTGTTCCTTTACGTTGTAGGATAGTTCTTGAGGCGGCAGATGGTCGACTTTCTTTGTCATCACCGGTACTACGCTATTAATCTTGGTAGCAATAATCAACTGTTCATTTTTATTGGTCGTATCTGTTGTTGTTTGGTTCTCACTTTCATCTTTCATCCTCTCACTGAGTGTCGGTATCCACATCATCTTCGGCAATGCTTCCAACAACATCCGTCTGATTAATGGACGTTTTAATATCTTCATACTGCTGTCTCCGTAGGCCAGGTTGATGTTGAACAAAGAGAGAGGTACAACGAGACACGAAAGTAAGAAAGTGTAGTTCAGATATGTCGAAACAACCGGACTGTTCTTGCTCGCAGTCGGCAGTATGTTGCTGCACAAAAGTTGGAAAACGGTAAGACCTAGGACAATGGAGATACCAAGTCCGATTCGCTCGCCGCTGTCAGGTGGAGCGAGAAACGTGACGAAGGACAATAGACAAAGACCTGTTGACGGTATGATCATCGTAGATATATAGTAACTAGGGTCTCTCTTCAACCCGAAAGATAATCTAGCTTCCTGGAAAGCAGTTCCATCACCCAGTTGTTTAGTCGTAACACTCGAAGCAACAGCGTACAAATACTCCCACTCGTTACTCACGATAGAAGGCGGTACCACAGACTCAGTTGCCGTAAAATTAATGGTTTTCGTATTTTCATTTTCTGGACAGAAAATCAGTTGGCAATGTTGACTATCGAATGGAAACTTCTCGATACTGAAATGTAATAAAACAAGGGTTTGCTATAAAGGTGAAAATGTTAATTAGCCTAGAAGAAAGAGAAAGCGAATAAGCTATTATCAATAGAAATAAACTATACTGCATTCATGGCAAAAACTCTTCCTAGAAACCGCAAAAGTGTTTTCACCACTTGATCCAGTTAGTGCATCTTCTTTTATATAAAACTAAAACTTATTCAACCTTAATCTCTTTACCTATTATAGTTTCCAAAGACGAAAAACTCTACTACATTGGATACTATTGCTGTGCCATAACGCATTTTGTCAAACTCTAGAAGTAAAATTTACTACCATTGTCAAATCCTGTCGGTCCATTCGATTCTTTGGCCCAAGTGAATATGCTTTGTCTGCAGGAGATCGAACACGTAAGTAATCTCTTGTATTTACGTAGTTAAATAGGCATAGGTATTTTTTCGTCGTTCAATAGTTTAATTGTTGTCCATCGCAACTCGAGAAGAAACACTCTGTGTTTCCAAGTTTTAAATTAGAACATGAAGTTGATCCACAGAAGAATGTGTTGTGCTGACCAGTGCACATATGTTATTACAATAATTACCGCATTATCATCGTTGAAAAATAGTGCACCACATAGCAAGGAAGAGTAAGGGTGGATGATTCATAAAATCCAATAGTGGGAGTTGGGGACATTTTGAAATGCAACCAGCGGTTGATTAGCTAAAACGCAACCAACAATCATACTAACATAATAGTAAAATGTACTTACGACATTTGACACTGAGTTGTTTGAACCGAGGCTCCACCGTAATACACAGTTCCGTCAGCAAATAAAGATATAGTACCTTTGTCTGGGGAGGCCACTCTCATTCCGTCAGATGCCATCCTAATGGAACGTGTAGGATATAATGATTAAAAGTGATACAAGCAGTTGATTGCTCAATGTAGCTAAAAGTAAAAAAAAAACAAACAAAGCAAAAGAAACATTATGAAAGAAATAGGAAGCAAGCAAATTTAGAAGAGTGAATATAGATACAACTCTAAATTAATTTCTTTATTTTCTCTGAGATGAACATTTAAGCCGCTGCATTGAATGTCGTATGCTATGTCGACTCCTTATGTGTGTCATTTTCGTATTCTCTCAAAATCACCACTCTTAGATAAGTTTAAACTCCTCTAAATGGTAATAACCTTTAAGTGACTGAAGATCTCGAGCAGTAGCTGGTGGGCCTGCAATGCTTGGAAGTGGAAACATTTAGTCATGTACCTTGGAGTAAACAGATGATTGCTTTTATATTTCCTCGTTTCATTTATTTTCTATTTTCCCAAAGTACACATCGAGGATAACATACGATTCGTGCAAGTTGATGTTGCTTAAAAACGAATCATGGAGTAGTCGAAGAGAACTTTTTTTGACAAATGTGTAAATCTAGTATCCCCAAAAACAACAAATAAGAAATTTAACAATAGTTAACAAACAAAAGAACGGCATTTACATGATAAAGCCTCAAACTGAACAGCGATAGGCACGGATTGAATCTTGAATAGTTCTTTAGCAAATACTTATGCAAATCTGTTTAAATAAGTGTTGTGAAGGATGACTTTTTATAACATTAGTTAGACTATTCTCGTAAGTTTCCTTCATGCAGAGTAGATTCAGAATATGAAACATAATTTCAAGACGATGTTAGGGTATGCTTCAAGTATTCCTAGTATTATGATTGTGAAAATCATTATAGCATGTTGAAACAATTTGTGAAACAGGAGGGCTATGCATGGTTTTTAATAAACGACAAACAAGATTAGATATATTTTACATCAATACACACATGGAATAAAACTGTCAATCTTCGCTTGAGCAGGAAGAATACGTGGACGTATAAGCAAATGGGGGGGGGGGGGGGGGGAGAAGTACAAGGATGAGGAGTGAAAAACATGGAAACAGCAGTAAATGAAAACAAATAGTTATTAGTGTCATCTATGTGGAGAGAAGATATTACTATATGATTAAAATAGTACAGTAGAGATTATTACTTCATATTTATATTACACTAAACCATTTGCAACTTGGAGATCGCTTTTGAATAGAACACTGTAAACACATTTTGGGTAAACCTTTACTCAATTTGGTCACCTATGCCTTTTCTAAAATACTGGGTGAAAAAACTAACCAAATTGGTAACAACATCCCCTCTTTTGATTAAATGTTACCAAACAATGGGTATTTTGTAACCAACTTGGGCATTTTTTTTATAACTCAACATTTCAGTCAGGGCATACGTATGAAAATGTTTTTAGCGTATACGGCTTTATTCTTGTTTTCGGATGATTTATTAAGCGATGCTCTCACTATATCATCAACAGCAGTCGCCTTGATGTGGCAACTGCTGTTGATGTTTCTCTCTTACACTGTGTGTTGCGCGATCACCGAAATCGCATTCTAAAGCAGATATTCGAAAAAAAGTTTGGTTTACTACAGCTCAAAAAGCAGGCAGGAACCAAGGCAGAGGTTGCGACGAGGACGCAACATCGATGTAACCTGTTCAGTTGAAAGGAAAGGCCCATGTTTGATACCCGTGTATACATTTGTTCATTAAAGACTTATAAAGCCTTTGAATGGACGGATGGACTTACGCGTTAGTAATAACGATACGAGGTGTCCATATGTCGTCAAAGAACATCACAATACCGGTGATATTATCAAAATCGGTTGGATTCCATGTCAACATTTCGTCTTTCCAAACCTGAAACAAAATAATTTGTTTCCTTGCAAATCAATCGGTTGCAGCAGTCAAAATAGTTTCATAGTTAAATGGAACTGAATGCTCTGCTTTTACTATTCAAGCAGTATTTCTAACTGGTTCAAAGTTGAGCAGTTTTGCCTTTTGCAATTATAGATAACATTCATCGTATAGAATAGCTTGCTAACACAAATTACCCAAACTAATTGTGCATTGAAACAAATCACTTTTGAGTTTACACTCAATCTGCAGAAAATTCTTTACCAATTGCATCCAGGAGGCAGTCGTTACGGTTTGATCTTTTTCGTTCTGAAAGAAAGAACAATTAAAACAGTTCAAGGGATTGCTTTATCTAGTCGGATCAATTTTAACATAAGTTGAAACTAGTTCGAGCCCAGGTAGAATCACCGGATCAAACACGATACACTCACTCTGTTTAATCTCTCGTCGTTTGAATTTCATGAGACCGTCTCAATTTATACTATGAGCTCAATCATACATGAATATGTGGCATATACACAGAATACAACATCATCTAATCATGCTATCGTCAAACCCACACACGCACATTTAACTGTAATCCTCGACATTAGCCAATAACTGGTAGTCTCGTATGTTGAAATAATAAAAAATTTAATTGTTGGTCACAGCGAAGCTCTAATAGCAACTCTCAAAATTATCCAACGAATGTTGGACGTTTCCCCACACAACTATATATTCGTATGCTCTCATAGCTGTGCACATGAGTTCAAGGTATCGTCGACAAAAGCACATGTCGCAGTACCCACCATCCTCCTTTTAATGTCGAAATTGTTTAAATTTGGAACATCTTTTGGTTGGGGCACGACGCTCCCCTTCTCAATGGCTACGTAGAGAGTCAGTGTGCACAACATACATTCACTCTTTCATATATTCACTCAATGGTGATCCAAGCAATAGGTATCCCATATTTCAACGTCGAACGGGGGAGCGGGGGATGGTGACCCGTGTATTTTTGTCGAGGCTTGTAGAACTACCCCGATGTTGGGCATATGCGTTACATGAGCTGACCCATATGCGTTCTTTGTGAATCGTGGTCGCAAAGGCCCATGTGTTTGTCGAAATAGAGCCCATAAGGACCGCATTGGAATGTTATCTATGTCTTATTAATAAGCTTACTATACTCATCAGCTTATAGAGATTATGATCAAGATTCTCTTTACTTGATAAAGCTTTTCAGCTCGATTTTATTAGCTTTCTAATTTTAGTTTTACACACGGAATGACTCATGCTTGTTGTTAATAAGTTTCAATTCTCTATGTCTGTTTACAGGTGTCTTACATTAAGATAAAAGAATTCTGCTTTTCATGTGTTTATTTGTATCAAACTTGCGTTATTTGTAGGGACACATTACAAAACCAATTCACGAAAAAAAAAAATCTTCACGAAAAAAATAAACAAAACAGGGAGAATTTTCTAGTTGTAAGTAAAACTTGTTGGACAAGACACTCCAAAAGTGAAATGATCTTTCTTGTACAGAAAAGACAAAGCAAATTATTTACAAACAGTAATAAACCATAACATTTCTGAATGTACACACAAAAGTATAATTTGTTGGTCTACATTTCATGTTTTCAATTTTATTAAGTACTTACGAGATCCACCAAAGCGTAAATCTGAACGATAATGGTCACATTCGTGGCATCACCGGAATTCAGGACCGGTCGCACCCTCGGGGAAAAATTTGGCTGGCTTAGCAAATATTCTCTAATTCTGAATTCGGCATTTGCTGGATTTCTAGCACTCGCAACTGTAACCAACAGTTAAGTGGAGAAGTACAGATTAGTCCTACCTGCATGATACTGATCAAAGCAGAATATGTAGGTAGTTTACCAAAAATCTTGAACAGCAAAAGAAAATCTCTGTATATTTTCCATGTCTAATTTGCAATTGACTTAGCTTGGATGTTGCTTCGATGTGCCGCAATTGCAACTGTTTACAAGATAACGTCAGCAATAAGTTCGGAAAAATAGATTACTTCTGCCAACACGTTATTAATAACCGAGTGGTCAAAGTAAGATGTATAGGTAGTTTGTGGTGAAAATGTAAAAGAAATCAAAGTGGAAAACAAATATAGACATGGCAATGAAGTGCAACAAAAAAGTGCAAACTAAAGTCGTAGCATTCTAACTAATGACTAACATTACTAAGAATGAATAATATTATTTAACTAATATACGTAAAGACCCGTATTGCCTGTAAAGCTCAAACAAATATACAGGAAATGAGTAACTTCTAGGCTCTGATTTAAATTCATATTAAATATATGGAGGCCGTATGACATTCATCCATGAAAGAGAATGCTCAGATTCAAGTTTAAATGATCTTACACCAATAGGACTATTTACTCACTTGGCATGGTAAAGATGAGTAGTAAGATATGAAAATCCATTGGTAAAAATCCAGACAGAATGTTCAAATTATACTTCTGTATCTATCTGCCAACGAGATATCTTACGTATATACTGTCCAATCCTTTCCTTTCAGAAGAGCTTTTGAAATGTTACATAAATGAAAGAGCTAGGCGTAATAAGTGGTAGAAAATTATCAAGTGTTAGCTGGCAAACATTGGTTTAATTGTCACTTCACGAGCCTAATTGAGCTTTCTTTCTTCAATTTATCTTTTTCTCTCGCACTCCCCTTTTCTCCTTTAGAAGTAATTAACAACTTTCCACTTAAATGGTTACCACTTGTGTTACTGGTTGAAAACCGATTTAATTAAGAATTCGCTCAATACACTAACTGACAGAAATATCCTAACGTTCAGAACTATTTACTGATCAAATAGTGATCACAAACTGCATGGAAATTGAGATCGGGTGCCCCCTTGTGCGTCTTTTTTTTTTTTTTTTTGTTAACGAGGTAATTTATAGACATTTACAGACAGAAAGTGAACAAGGAAAAAATAACGACTTTTTCATCATGTGGTGGTAGCGTTCTAATTTTATTTGAATGTTTCACTTACAGTGTTATTAGTTAGTGACATCTTGAATCACTGTCTCTTTGAGATACATATTTCTCAAATTTATATGTGCAAAATTTAATTTCTGCTTAAAGCGTTCTAACGGAAAGAGCAAAATTATTTCCAAATGTGTATCTACATTAACAGTTGCAAATCCATATACTGATGGAAGTAAATGTGTTCACCACGTCCTGTCAGAGCGAAAGATCTGTAACGCCAGTTGGATTTTTACATCTCTGTCTACACTGAGGTATGAAAAATTCCAAGTGTTACGTCACCTTCTTCAGACTCTCGTTGCACCTAGGCTGAAATATGAAAAATTCCAACTGGAATTTCGGAGGAATTGAGATTTTTATCAAATTATCAGATAAATTAATACACAATCTGGTGCAACATCAAGGCATTTTTCTGTATTTTGTTCTGCTCATTGTGTGGCAGAAAAGATGCCAAACGTTGCACCAGATTGTGTCTAAAGTTACCTTATCATTGAAAAAATGTCTCAATCAATCTGAACTACCATTTGAATTTATCATACTTCAGTATAAAAGCAACTCACAATCTAAAATATCGCTTGGACTTCTTCATATCTCAGCCCCGCACATCAAATGACATAAAATGATGCTTACTATTGCACGACATTGTGTCTAAAGTTACCTGGTAACTAGCAAAATTTTCAATAAATATGAAATACCAGTTGGAATTTCTCATATTAAAGTGTAGAAGTGATGATAGTCAGAAACCTGAAATACCAATTGGAATTGTTCATGCAGTCCAGCATATGTTATAATACAGAAAGATACTTAATATTGCACCAGATTGTGAATAATGTTTCTGCAATTTGAAAAATTCTCAAAAACTCTGAAATGTCAGTTGAATTTTTTTTGCATATTTCAGCCTAGGTGCAACGATATGCCTTGATATCAATTCAGGCATGTAGGGGGTTTGTCATTGTTTCTGCAGGTTATGTTTAAACACCTGTCCTATTACATCACTTTGTGATGTTGGATTGCAGTGGTGCGTGTCTCCTTGTTGAGCTTTGTGAATTATGTCGGATTTTCCACTTACGTATTCGTGGTTGCCATTATTTTGGGGTCAGGTATACTAATTCTCTATCCCTCCGTGCAGACGAGCTAGTCAACTTCCCCTGGCGAACTAAACAGTGGCACAGTGGAATTTGTTTCCCCCTTGCAATTATATTTTTAATTATGGCATGTAGCATGAGTGACTTGAAAGGTTTTTAAATTGAAATTTATATGCATTTGTTATAAAAGGAATCTTTTCGGAATTGTTTTCCGGTATTAGTATCAATGTTTATCCTGAACGAGGTGTATCGTTGCTTAGTATCTTTGTCATTTCTTACTTTTAATACAACATACAGTCTAGCAGCTCAGCCCATCTTGATTATACTTGCCTGCGCGCTGAATTCTTTTTAATTAGACGATAGGTTTTTCAGTCTCCCATTGATTTAATTTGGATTGTTTGGTGACTTTCTTTAATGTTAGTAAGGAGGTTGTGTGTGTTTGCATGTGATGTGTGGTTACATCACTAGTTACACTGATTCAACTACGGAAACAACAGCACATGATATCTTAAGTAGTGCATCTCTCTCGGGAAATTGTTGTGTTGTTATGGCTGGTTTTAATATTAATCTTTCTATTTCACTGTTTCACAACTATTTCAGTATCATTCCTCTTTGCATTTAGTTTTATCCAACTACAAGCAAGCGGGGTAACTAAGAACAGTGCTTCAGTCTGTTATTGATAATATCCATATACTAACATGAGCAATATCAAAGCGGATGCTAAGGTGAATGAAGCCGGCCAGATTTACACAGAGAGTTTCTCGTGGGACAGGAGATTGATGATATCCATAAAAGGAATTTAAGTATAATTTTTTTAATGATAATTTGTTATTTCTGTCTTTTTTTGTTTGGTGAGCTCTACTTGGCAAGCCCTCTCAGGGCTTTAGAGTGCTTCCATTTGCATTTGCTAATTTTATATATCCATTTATTTTTGGATCATATCTTACATTTAAATTTGAGAAAAAGCAAATATATGAAACGAAATCTGCTACGTATGTGTTGCAGTCCATCATTTTGTGTTTTATGTGGGTTACAGATACCTGAATTAAGTCGAATGCATACTCTAGGAAATCATCCGTACTAGTCTCAACTGTGATTAACACAATAGTTAGTAAAGATACTTGTAATGTCTTCAAAATTATAGAGAGTATGGATAAAGATTCTTCTAATTGCATACAGAGATTCGTAGAGAGTTGAGGCACAGTTTCAGCTATGACGAGGATATTGTACTGATAGGACGTAGGATACAAAAAATACAGAACATTAAGCTACAGGCAGGATATTCTATCTGTCGAGTCATTTGTGGGTATGGATTAGTAATCTTACACCCATCAATACATCGACTTTATCACAAGGGTTAATGCCTAGCTCGATAGCGTAAGTATGAAGGAAATTTCTTTGTTAACATCTGTTATATATTCTTTCTCTAATTGAATGCATATCGTCACGTACGTCAGACGGAAAATGAAGCACGCTGCATAAATATCTGATACCCAGCAGCGTTTGCAACAAAAAGTCATAGGAGGAGGACGAAATTTGTGTTCAATAGAAATCTGATGGACAGCACACTCAGCACAGATCAAGTGACAAAGTATGACACCTTACAATACCCCACACGGCATTAGATATCTTGAGGTATGTACTCAACCGGAAAAGGCACAGCATGAATACAGCAAAATTTTCATAGAATCCATTCTAGGTGTTTCTAAATCCAGAAATTTAGAAAGAAGTTCCGGTTTCTGCATGAGAAATAGATCGTTCGTTTTAGGTTTCCTGAAAGTGCAGTACATGCCTACAGTACGTGCCAGGAATGCCCAGTACTTTAAGTGAACTAAACTGTGTAATTTACTACATACAATACTTTGCATTCATAAAAGTCATTATATTTACCGCACGTAGGGATGTTTGATAAACATGAATCGTCCAAGAAAATTGTTCTCTCAATGGAGAGTCTCTCCGGAGACTGACAAATGCGCTGAAGATTGTATTTACAGACTAAAAGTCCACTCGAGTCTCTTTTGTAAGTGAGTAATGTTACATGCCGTTATTCGTATGTTAAAATGGGATTGACTTCAACCTCAGTCTTCTTTTGTTCTACTGAGGTTCAACTTCTTGCAAATTGTCATGCCCTTAGGTCAGTTTTATCACCCCATGCTGTGATAATCCACATGGTCAATTAAACATCGTTCTCCTAAAGTAATTCAGGTGTGTCAATCCAGTGTCTAGACTTTCTTGAGCGGCCTGGCAAGGGGTATTAGGAGTCATGTCCATCGTAATACATGGGTAATCGGGCATGAAAGAGGGTCTGTTGAGCGCTTTAGAACTTTTTTAGCACGATGATAACGTCATGTAATCGTCATAGTGCCTAATATAGTCCTCACATTTCTAGTCAACACTAACATGAGATGACTATGACACGATGCGCCGTCAAGATTCTAGTATAATTCTTACATCTACACACTTGACGTCTAAAATAATGATTTAATTATGAGTTTTACAACCGGTAAATAAACAAAGGAGTAATTAATTTCCTTTGTAAATATAACTTGACAGTGACAACCATTGTGCAATTTGTGTCACTTTACAATAGAAAAAGTAAACATTTCCTCCCATTCCCTTGTCAAGATAACAATAATCTTTTATTTTCATTCGAAAACAGAGCTGTCTGATTAGCATTTACATAAGAATTAAGATCAAGTTATAGTTTAAATAATAATTAGCTATATAACACGTGGAATTGTAAAAGATCAGCTGGAATTTTGCTTTCCTTACTTATTAATTAACGATTGTCCCAATAATGTATTTGCACTCCACTTAAAAAACATGATAGAAGATATAGTATACATTACTGAGGCAAAGACATAAGAGGAATAATCAACGTATGGGCTCATTGACATAAGTAGGTAAGTTTCGCTCTCTATATGTAATTACATAATCTCCTGTAATCTTGTTGTAATCTTTTAAAACCAGAGTTTCTCCTTACGTAAAAAGATACATTGTGAAAAATACTCTTAAAATAACACACTGTTACTAAGCTTTACCTTCAAAGTTTGGAAATTAAACTGGCTAAAAACAAAACGAAAAACAAAACGATTTAAACAAAATCAGTCTCAAGTGCCGTCATCATTAAAGACAATAATAATTCATATATTCTGTGACGTGTGTATGTGTGTATGTGTCACTTTAAATGGAAATAAGGCCTTTGTTCTGCAAAAAGAAAATCATACTTTTAAAACCAATATTTGTGAACACAGAACGATAGACTATTACAAAAAAGGAATAAGTACAAATAAGTTTCCCACAGATAGAAATTTAGATATTTGTTGCTTTAGAATAATTTGTACACCCAAACTTTCAAAAATGCAAATGACTTCCGTAACTCATCTTATGCATGTTTTGAGGAGATGAAGCTTGTGTAGCAGTTTATTGATGAGTCTGAATTCTTAAACAGTGATTAAGACCTTTTTTTCTTTTAATAACATGTTGAAGTATGTAAACGATCTATTTTCCTTTTAAAAGCAACTGATAAATGCCTTTCAACTGCGATTTTCTTGGACTAGTGGGTAGAATTCCAAATGCACAGTATTTATTGGATGTATCGTTACTTTTCACTTGGAGTAACGTTGCACAGAAAGGCATGTCAGTTATTTTGTATCGGCCACCTTTCCTTATAGACTACAAAGCGGCAATTAATGCATTTCTTACTCCATGTTCTTCCTCTTCATATTAAATGAGTGATTGCAGTTGACCTCCTTAGATGATGAGCCACAGTACAACCAAAATACATCCAAAGGTACAATTTTGTTTAAGTGTACATGTCTTTATTCTATTTTTTAAAATGATGAGATACGTCTCGAATGAGCCTGCTTTTTCTTATCTTGTCAATTGTTTAGTGAATCGCAAACTTTATCATGACCACGACCACCAAAATAACGTACACTATCATAAAACAAACCATTACCAATCTGTCCATAACAAGACCCACGGTTCGGGCTTCCAGCTGTTTCTGCGATGAGAGAAGAAAAAAGGGAAGATATTTTTATAATTTAACAACACATGAAAAAGTGAATGACATCCTGAGCACCTTACCAGTTGAAAATGCTGGAATATGCAATTGAAGGTAAAGATTCCTATCTTATAAGATTTCATATCAGTATGCGGTTCCATGGTGAAAACATTACACTGATTTGAAACCCCCTCTTTGCATGACATTTATAAAGCTGTTCGATTTGTTCGCCTGCTTGAGGTCTTTCTCCCGCAATAAATAATTTTAATTTCTTGTGTTTCTCATAAACATGGAATGAGAAGTATGAAGTAAAACTGAAGGTCAGTAATCATATCACTAAATATGTATGTATACAACAATGTATATTCCTTCAACTATACAATTTCAAATTACAGACTCACTGCGCAGCAGAACATTCCAGCTCAATACCTGTTAAACAGGTTGTTTATGAGGTCATTGGAACAGATAGTAACAGGTTCTCAACCGGTATTAACAGGTATCAAGAGATATTCACAGGTATCATCAGGTATTAACAGTATAATAACAGTTTTTTGTATTAAGAGCGATTAACAGGTAAAAATGTGTTTCAAATGGTTTACACCTAGCTGAAAGATTTCAACTGGTTGTAACGTGTTTTACATTTAAAACTTCAAATAGATTTTCTCAAAGTAAATATCCAGGCCCACATGTTACACACATACCTATCTTAAGTATATAACAAAAGTATTAACGTGATATTCCAAATGCAATTGTCGATAAACAAAGAACACTTTCATTTTCTTTTTTCTTCCATCTTATTGACACTCCAGGATGGATATTTCTCAAGTTTCCCAATCGTTATAACGTTTTTTTTTAAGTCAATTATCAGGCTTTAAGAGTGACTAAGTAATTCTACATAATGAGACAAACTCTCCATGCATTTGACGGACTTAACAAAGAATACCTTATTTGAGCATTCTGATTGGTCCATATTTTTTGGGCCAGTTCTGAGGTATCAAATAAATGGCTAAAGTGTGCTAGTTCATGCATCTATCTCTTGGTTGTAAAGGTTTTAACATTCTCCTATATGTTGAGACAAGGATAAATATTGCCACATGAAAACTTGTCAAATTTCACCGGAACAGTCTATTTGCATATTATTTACACTACTTGTTTTCTAGTAGTGTTCAAGTTCTCTCATATGTTGAGAAAGGAGTTGTCTCGCCAAAATAAAGTCATTAATTTCCACAAAAATATGTTATTCTCATCAATTTCATACTTCTCTTTTGGTAAAATATTGTACATTAATTCTCATAAGCGCATGTTGAAACAGGTAAATTACCTGTCGTAGCAGGTGGACAGGGCGTCATTAGAATAACGCACATAAAGCAATACCTTTTCCGTAAGTGGAACATGTTGTTTCACGTTGTCAGACAAATGGGCCTGGTCGACATTGCTTGTAATTTCCGGTATGACGTCAATCCTTGTAACAGTAATGAAGCCATCTGTTTTGTTGGTCATCCCTGTTATTATTTGATCCCCGCTTTCATTTTTCATCCTCTCACTGAGTGTCGGTATCCACATCATCTTTGGTAATGCTTCCAACAACATCCTTCTGATTCTTAGACGTTTTAAGATCTTCATATTGCTGTCTCCGTACGCCAGGTGGATGTTGAACAAAGAGAAAGGTACAGCGAGACACGAAAGTAAAAATGTGTAATTCAGATATGTCGAAACGATCGGTGAATTCTTGCTCGAAGTGGGCAGTACGTTGCTGCATACCAACTGGAAAACCGTCAGACCAAGGACAATGGAGATACCGAGTCCTATCCGCTCGCCGCTGTCCGGTGGCGCTAAGAACATGACGAAAGACAACAGGCAAAGAGCTGTTGACGGTACAATGATGGTAGAAATGTAGTAACTGGGGTCTCTCTTCAACCCGAAATACAACATGGCACGGTGGTATCCGAAATTTACATAGTTTATCGTATCTGTCAAATACGTGGAGTATAGATACTCCCACTCGTTACTCACGATAGAACTTGGCACAGAAGGGTCAACAGTCGTAAAATTAATCGTTCTTGTACTTTCATTTTCTGGACAGAAAGTCAGTTGGCAATGTTGAGTGTCGAATGGAAACTTCTCGATGCTGAAATATGATAGAACGAGGTATCGTTTGGAAATGAGTCGCTAATGGACAGAACGCATAGCAAAGGTAGTCACTCATCACATCAAGCTACATTCTTGTCAATGCAGGGTGAGCAAAATTCCCAATTAGTTCTGCACTTTGATTGACGGCAAATTCGAATGATGCAGAGAAGCTCATATTAGCTCATATCCGCATACGCTTGCCGAGTATTTTGATTACACTTGCGGTTCTTGGATGCTTACCAAGGTATGCGGCACTGAAAGTAAAGTATTGTGTTAAGGAGGAGTGACAGGCACTTAAGGGATGGGCTAGAAGTGGTGGGCTATAACTGGAACTGTCTAAGAAGATGAGTAACCAACCCTAAGCTACACCACTTAATGTAGTTGATGGCTCTTCTTTCGAACAAAGATTTATGTAATCTCACTCTCCTTTCACATTTAGATTTCAGTCACGAAGCAGCAATAGTTGTAAGTAAATATGACAGTTTATGTGAGCAAAAGTAGCAGAATAAAGGTTTGATTTTCTAAAATGGAATGTTTTGTCTGTGAACAACCAAGTAAACACTGTTAAGGATATTCCTTCACAGTTGTACTTGACTCAGATATGTACCAGGTTTAACGTTTCAGTGCTCAGGGGTGTAGAGAGACTTTTGGTATGTAGAGATGGTCCCCATTCTTGACTGCTGTGGTGGTGGGAGGCCTGTAACGGATACCCCCCTCTCCTTGAAATCTCCAGGATTTAGATGCAGACTGGTGCTATATTTTACTTTTGTAGCAGGGGGGAACGGTACTTTCCGGGTAATCTAGGCTCCACATACCCTGGAAATCTCATGTTTACAATTTTTCAATTAATGAGAAAGCAATCAGCTTATGTACATGAGTGAAACATATCAAACGGGTTGAGATGATACACAAAATCACAATGAATTACATATTCTCTTCCATTTGTTCTTGGAGCACTTGGGAAATACTGATAAAAACGATATAGCACGCGAAAAACGAAATTTTTCGGGTCCATCCCAAGGAAAGATAGGAGTTTTTTGGGTTTTTAAGACTGCAAAGCGAGAGAAAATCCTTTTTGTCTGCTATCCGTGCTACCTACCGACTCGTTTTCTTGTCGTGGACTTGAACTTAACGCACCAAAAAGAAAATACAGCACAGCGACTGATGCTTTCATCAATGTTCTTAGGATCACTACATTTCCAATTTCTAAAAAATGTGAACCTCACCCCCAACTACCATACTCTGTAACTTTAAGGTACCTTCGGATAGTTATGTAAAACTGTCTCCCCCGCCCCCTCACCCTGGTTAAGCCAGTGTCCGTGCTTCGAACATGTTTTTATATTAACTTGAGGCGCTTTTCTATCTTGAGACCCATGCAAAAATAATTCACAAGAGGATGTCTTCAGCTTACCATAGCTAAAATGAGAAAAACACTTCAGTGTTCTACCCAGGATTAAATATTGGCATAACAAGAACAATCAAGAGAATGACTCAAAGCTAAAAAAAAAAAAAGGAAATAATATTGTGGAACATTTGATCGGCAGTATCCCAACCAAGATGATAGGTATTCATGTACGACTACTTTTTAAAACACGTTACAATAAACTGCACTGTTCCACATCCTTACCACATTTGACATTGCGTCGTCTGAACAGAAGTTCCACCGTAATACACAGTGCCGTCATAAGTTAACCAGAGAGTTCCTCTGTCGGGTGAGGTCACACGCATTCCGTCAGATGCCACACTGATGGAGAATTGGTGAATGGAGAATAACAGAAAAAAAAGTGATTTCCAATTGTGTTGACACAATTTATTTAATCTGTATAACTAAAATAAGACAATAAGGAAACAAGGGGCTAAAAAAGGAAAACTGCCAAAGGTTTCAACCGATGTCGTTTATGTGTCCTCTTAATACGACAATTGTTTTGTTTGTTTTTCCCCGTTGATGATATCTATTAGGAGAAAAATATTTACACTTATTCTCTCTGAGATAAATACATCAGAGACTGATTGGATGTTGAACTGCTATATTTCGGATCCAAGAGTGTGTTTACTGTTCTTTTACTCCATCCGATCACTTAAATGTTCTGTCGCAGATAATTACCTTTATGTGACTTAATGCCTTTTGAGATATAGCGGTGGTTAAACATCATCTGGAACATTTACTCATATTTTCTGTTAAACACATACTATTACTATCCCGTCCGTGCACATATAGTTAAGACTGAGCAGTCGTTTTTTGAGCAGGTGCCGGAATATATGGTGTTAAACAACGGAAACGAGATTAGGACATTGGTAAGGAATGAATAACTTGCAAACAGAATTAAATGATAACAGGTAATGATAAATGTCATCCAATAAAAACAAGACATGACTACATGATTAAAATGGTATAGTCCAGACGATATGTTACATTTCAGTATCGAAACTTTTATAGATCTTCTTAAATAGTGAAACTTTATTAGATTGGTACTTCGGGATGATGTGTTGAATGATGAAATCACAAAGGAACTCACTGACAGTCGCCAATATGTGGCAACTGCGTATGGCATCTGCATCTGTGTGTTGCGATTACTCTGAAGCATTCCCTCGTTGTGAATATTCCCATCTCCTGTGGCGTTATATTTAAGAAGAATGACTTAAAGGTTCCCTTCCAGGAGTAATGGACTCAGTGAACATCCTTGTAATGGAAAGAGGTAAAGCAACACAGAATCAACCTGCTCAGTCGGAAGTATAAGATGCTATCACGATGTGCAGGTATGCTGAAAGCCTTAAAAGCTTATCTCGAATGACAAATAAACTTACGAGTCTGTAATAATGATATTAGGTGTCCACATGTCGTCGAAGAACATCATAATTTGATCAATACCATCAAAATCGCTGGGATTCCATGTCAACATTCTGTCTTTCCAAACCTGAAACGAAGAAAAACATGAGTTTTTCTTTCCCCTTAAATCAAAGCTATCTTTTACATTGCATAATTAAATTAAGTCTAATCGTTATCTATTTGAATGATATAAATATTAAAGATTCATTCAAAAGTTCTGTACTTATGTCCTTAATGAACCGTACGTGTAACACGAAAAATACTTTGTAGTGTTGTATATAGTGAATGTTACGGACTTCCATACTTCAGAGGTCACACAGAGTTCAATGCAAGCTTATTAACTTTTTCTTTATTTCCTTCAGTCTGTGTTATTTTCTTCAGTCTAGTGTAGACAATAAATTCTGTTAGAAGAGGAAGTAGTGTGTTCTCACACAAAAGAAAATTTTGCAATGGGTGGTAACGATTTGCACATGAGTGTCTGTGATTTTGTTTGGTCAACGTCATCACCTATCTCTCGATCCTCAGCTGTTCGATTGTACGATGCCGACAGTGGCAATCTTGCAGTTCGGAAGTGTCAACATTATCTCTGCCTGATATGTAGGGCTTGTGTCACCGACTGTACTGTCTCTCCTTTCTTGATCTTCTGCGCCATCTTCATGTAAACTTTTCGTCTCCACTCAATCTTTAATCTTCGTTAGTGTTAAGTTCTCCTCAATTTGTGGGCAAGTGGAATGATTAATATAGGGAACTCTGATCGAAAAAATCATGCTGATCCCTCCCAGGACCTTCGTCTCTCTGTCTCTGTTGTAACGGGAACTTTCTGTATCGTAACGACCAATATCAGCCGCCGGGACAGTCCCACCAAACACTGTCAACCCCAAATTCAAGTCACTATTTGACAGTAGCTAGGGTAACCTTTGATAACACAAACAGATCAACCTCATAGAAATCTGAACAATCTAAATTGTTTTTAAGAAGCAACTACTCTATGGAGGAATCTTTACCAGTTGAAACCAGGAGGCAGTCGTTACTGTTTGATCTCTTTCATTCTGAAAGAAAAAAAAATTACAATTGTTTTAATTGATTGCTTCATTTGCTCTTTTCTTCATTTTTCATTCATCCGCATAAAGTTTTTCATGCATGATTTCCTTGATTTGATATTTTGCTTCCATATCACAAAATGGTAGGTCACTGTATGCTTTAGTTGAAGAGCATATTATTAAAAGATACACATATGTAAATATCAACCTTTGTTTAAAGAAAGCAAAGGAAAACAGTAAAAGAATGGAATACATAATAGCATTATAAATTTTATGCCAGGTATGATATTCATGAAAAATGAAAGATATATATTATGGATGAAAAAATAAATTGATTCGAGGAGACATTATTACAGGAGTTGACCTAAAACATCTATTCATAGCAAAATATACATGGCGCTACGCCAAATTTAGGCTTATTACTTCCCATCAGGCTATCAAGACTATGAATAAGTTGCACCATACATAAAGAATTAGTTTGTCAGTTTTTTATAGGGCCTCGTTTATTTTATTTTTATCTCCCAAATAGGAGAGAAGCTGTTTGAACTTATTGATGGCTGTTTATCGGTATCGAAAATTACCATAAAATTTCCATTGATGAATTTAAACAACATCGGTCTTTTTCGATAACTGCAGTGTGTTATTGTTAATAATTCACTGTTACTCATATTACGTACTCATGCAATAAAAACTTCGATGATAACAAAGCGGTATGAAATTCAGGCCTTGATCTACAAATGTTTCAATTTTGCAAAGACTGATCGTAAAGGGACGTCAGTATAGAGATTTTTCAAGAAATCACTGAAGTCACAAGAGATATTAATATGTTAACTAATCATCTTTAACTTGGAGTAGCTCAGTTTGTAACTGGTCATTCTGATACTACTGAGACATTTAATTCCCTATTATCATTTTGCCACCTAGAAGTTGTATATTAGCAAGACGTTGAGAGAAAAAAAAATGACACATGCGAAATTTCATCACGTAAAGAATGAAAGTGATTAAAGGTTGTGTGGCATACTTCTAAAAACAGCACTCTTCATTAAGAAGTTGCAAAGTAAAACCCTGTGTGAAAATCCGCTGAAATTTTATTTATATCTTTTATCGTTTTTGAGACATGACTACTCAAAGTTTGAGAAAAATGCAAAACAGATGAGCTGGAGTGTTGCACACTGTCAGTATTTCTTTTGTTAAGCCTGTATATTTTGCCTCTTAATTACTTAATTACTGAGTTTCAAATTGGTAAGAAATATCAATATTTGTGAAGAAGGAAATACATGCTTCCAAAGTAAGACCCTCCAGGCATATAAAAGTTCTCAAATGTCCTTCAAATAAAGGTTACATAAACAAAGGAGAAACATAAGACATATCATAGAAGTCCATCTCTTAAGGCACAAATTTGCATACTTAGCCAATGTTTAGTCATGATACAGCTGTGAGACACTAATTTTCCTCTAAATCTGTCCATCTGTGACGGATTTTGATGGAATTTGTGGCTATGTTTAATATTTTCAATGCTTAATGCACCCAGTACTCCAAAATGTTATTTTCATGTCACACGATCTTAAAAGGAGGCCGTACAGTCTGCAGAAAATAAGAGTGTTTATTTGATATGGTGTCTATGCTCGAACAGTGTATTGAACTATGTTTAAGAAAATAGTCAAGTATTGTTGTGGAAATTCGCCAGTAGTTACTTTAGATGAAATGCTAAACAATTTTCATAATGGAATTTTCAAATGATGAAAAATAACGAAAGTGTTAAACGAGAAAAAAAAAAGCAAAATGATCTTTCGTGTATAGGAAGTATTTTTTTTTTATAATTTGTCCATGAGTGTATAGGCCTAGTTTGCCCTCTTCATATCATCATGTTACTTTGATGGAGTACTTACAAGATCCACCAAGGCGTAAATGTGAACGATAATGGCTATATTCACAGCATCACTGGAATTGAGGACTGGTCTCACCCTCGGGGAATAGTTGGGCTGGTTAAGCAAATATTCTCTAATTCTGAATTCAGAATTGGCTGGATGTCTCGCACTTACAACTGTAAACGTATATCAAAGTAAAGAAATAAAAATAAAGAAATGAAATACATTACATCTCCCAACATGATATTTATTAAGTAATGGAAGTAGTGTGGGTGGGTAGTTGGCGATACAAAGAAAACAAATACATTTCCATGTGTGGAAGTCGATTGACTTAGCTGGGATGTAATCTATTTTGCTGGGACGATGGGCTTTGCTATTAGATTTAACAATGGGCGCCATTAAAGATCGACTCTAGCTTTATATGCTTCGTGAATGAACGATACACCGAGTCGTTTTCTAAAAGTGCAAATATTGTAGTTTACGTACTTGTGATAATGATTATTGGATATGGAAACCATAGGTTTGTAAAATCCACTTTCCGAATCTCCAACAAACGGTAAATATTACACAAATATGCCTTCTCTAATTGGTGCTGTAAACCTTTAAGCCCATGGTGCATCAATTTACTGAAACTCACCCCCCCCCCCCTGAAAAAAGAAAATCCGCTTTTGAAATTTGCCAGCTTTACAACCGATGAGACCATCGTTGTATTATCAGTCCTCCATGCATAGTATATAATATTTAGCAACGACATTAAGTTAATATGACTTAAAGCAACACTTTTGCTACGTTTTCGAACATTTCACAGTGACACCAACTGTTCCATGGCAAATTGTTTGAATTTTAAAAGAAACGAAAAGTAAGTATCTGTCAACGTCATCGATACCTGACATTACGACGTTATAATCGTTCGTAATTGATGCGACCATGTACGATTACTTGATCACCAACCGTTATGGGCAGGCCCGTATATGCAGCCTTTTCAGTGGGGAGGGGGGGGGGGGGACGAGTTTACCAAAGTGAAACATTTTACAGGACAATTATGACTAACAAATTAAAACTCATTGCATTTGTTGCTAATGTATGCCCACTGTCATTGGCTGAGCGGAACTTCAGACCTTGTGGGGTGTCGGTGGCTCGTCCGAAGCCCCTGAACCAACGTGGATATGGGCCTGATGGGAACTTGAAACCGGTACTATTACGCGGTCCCTAGTTATCCAGCAACATATTCGAACTCATTAAAATGACTCGTAATGCCTCCCACCGGACTTGAAAAATCGTGAGAATGATGACGTTGCATTGTTTCCATAAATGCATTATTGAAACAATTGAAAACAATTTTAATTGCCTAATTTCAGGTTAGTATTCATAATTCAAGGAAAACAAAGTAACGTAAACGTATCAATGTATTCACTACAAACGAGAAGAATAAACATAACGTCGTGGTATACGTGTTTCATGCATCTGTAATTTCAAGCAATGACCAACAATTATAAGAGTGTACCTATGACCGTGTTTATGGAATTGTAAGGGTATTAATTAATTCCATGATGCCTATCTAACAAATACACAGAGCACGAAGAATTTCTACGTCTCTATACTTTCAAATTAATTAAGATTAATGATACAAAGGTCATTTGATAATTGATTATCAAATATGAGCTTTCCAGATTCTTTTTCAAAGTTTTCTAGATAATATTTCTTGGACTTAAGGTTATCTTACCACTACACGACTGTTTACTCACTCGGAATAATAAAGATGATACGTAAAATATTGAAATCCATTGGTAATATTCCACTCAGATTCTTCGAATAACCTTTGTGTATCTGCCAACAATAATATCGTAACGAACTACCCTTATCCGTTCCCGGTCGAAAGAACTTTTAAAATGTTACATAAGTGGTGAACGCCAGCCAAGCAGTAAGTTGTAGTAAACTATCGAGTTGTAGCTGGCAATCATTGGTGTGATTATCACTTCATGAGCCAATTTGAGCTCTTTTCAATGTTTTTCTTTTGGGTCATTAAGAAATTCCATTTAAATGGCAACTACTTTAACTTTCGTTATTGATCGAGAACCCATTTAATTAAAGAATTCGCCCGAACTTAATGGAAAGAAATGTCCCACTGCCCAGAATTATTTACTGATCAAATAGTGTTGTAAGGTAATGCATGAAATGTTACATGATTTGCCAGGGCATGTCATAGTGCGCTTATTCAGGACCCTTCGCGGATTCTGCGAGGCACCGTGTGCACAATCGGAAAGCTTCGTGAACTTCGGGAACCTTCGAGAACTTTCGAATTCGGCCACAGTCTGCATTACGACTCACTTCTGAAATCATAGAATTCTCGTGACGGAACTGTGTTTGTTCGAATTTCCAGAAGAGATCCCCTGATCTGCTGCTATATTTGGCATTATTTAATATGGAACTGGACATTATAATCCAAATATAAGTACTGGTTAATCAGACTCGTTCCGAGAATTCTGCCAAGGGTATCGATTTGGTTGCCTCGAAGTACACTATACACTAACCGTTGGCATTTCATGCATTGAGGTTACAGTGATTGCAAACATCCAAATTGGAGATAACATTTTACCTTTCGACAAATCTTTTCCTGTAAAATATTTCGTTTTTAATATAATTTTTGTCAATAATAAAATAACCTTCGGCGATGATAATTAAAATGAAAAAACGCATCTAATGGACTGTTCAATATATAGTTGAACGTCTGCATGGGGATGTCACTTTTAGAAATATTTTGGCTGTCAGGTAACCCTAGATGCAACATGTTCAATATTTTTCATCTATTGAAGTCATGTTTTTTCTTACTTGGAAAATCCTAGTTTTCAGGTAAATTAATCTAACAGTAGTTTTTCTCTGCAGTGATAGTTACAATCATCGATAATTACATAAGAAGACAGAGAAATTAATACTTTGGACTTGGAGCACAGATAAGTAATTACACGCTTTGTTTTCGTTGTTTCACTTGGTAAAATCTGAGCAAGAAAGGAACAGGAGATGGAAATGTTTCCTGCTCATCGTGTTAACTTATGTGCAATCCTTCCGCCGAATTTAGATGCTGGAATCCGTCCGTTACTTTCCAACGTTTGATTGAGATGTTTATCTAGAAATGACGTCATGTAGTTGGTACGTGAGGGTCACATTGCAGCAACATCTGCAATGTATATTCCGCCAATCAATAATGTTAACGCACAGTGCGTTGATGGCATTGTAAAGGCCATTGTGTTCCCTTAAAACTGTCACTTGAGAGCGGTTTATCCTCTCCAAGATGAGGAGGAGGAACTACAGAGTACCGTGAAAGACAGGGCGACAACTGAAATCAATGTCGCTACTGACTAAGTACACAATCTGGCCTTTACAGCTCCCATTGACGTCTTCAAAAGGTAAACGACGAGAATCGATAACCTTTTGCAAGAAGGTGAATACCAGTACCCTGTAATAGTTAGTGAAACAAACCTGATTGCGTAGAACCGTATGGTATAATCAGTACACGCACTGGACTAAGATTTTTTGTCATTTCTACGTTGGCTTGTTCGAGTTACATATTAAACTGTTTAAATCTTAGGGAAAGTGCCTTCAGCATTTTCAGCATACATTTCCAGCGTATATTATTCAGATTTTGGCATCGTCAACGGTGGATTGGATGGCGAGGTACTGATGTAATTTTCTTATGGAGTAACGCCCAGTCATGGCAACTATCATACCTAAGTGACAATCGAGGAACTTAGACAAGAGTCCAGGTAAGTTACTTAGTGATATCTTGATGAAACAGGCAGCTGTTATTTCTAAATAACACTGAGCTGGGCCTGGATAGTGAGAAAGAGAGGTGGAGAGAGAGAGAGGTGTAGGTGGGTAGAGGGGGAGGGAGGGGAGATATGAACTCAATATTTTTTCACTTGGCTGGCAAAAGGACCAAGAATAGAACACACATCTCATTTTTTGGGGGGGGGGTGGGGGACTGGTGGGGACAGCAAAACCTAACAGTGCAACTTATTAGATAGAACTGTATAATTCATGACTTTTCACCATGTCACATTTCCAATTTATGCCATTTCATTGAAGATAACGTGTCAATTTTCGTCGTCGAGGTTGTATATGTCTTACTTTCTGTTTTCAACAACATTTCTCTATAGTCTCTCACTGTGGAGATATCATCCGTCGTCTGATCGCAATTGCTCACGTCACAGTTGGATAGTTTCACTTCCATCTTATCACGGATTGAACGATAACATTACAGGAAATTCACTGAGTCGCGCAGCTAGGATTTTTCTCCAGAGGGGTCGAAGATACGAAAATTTTCCGAAAACTTTTCCAAGTCACAAGTGGCTGTGTTGGCATTAAAAGTGAGAGTGACATGGGGGGGGGGGGGGCGGGGGAGGTTGGCCTCGCTTCAAATGTGATGCAACTGCAGCTGACTGATCGCCGTCATGGGAGAGTGGGTCTAAGGGGAGTGGTGGGGAAATTTCTGTTTCATGTAGGGCGGGAACTAGATGCAAGACGGTGCTTCATTTGATGCTAGATTTGAACTGAATATATCTCCAGAACTTCCTTTTTTTAAGTGATGATTTTATTTATTATTTTTGTTTTCATTTGCTGGTCGAAATATTTATTTTTAGAGTGACCTTATCTGAGTAGGCCTAATTCAGCATGATGACAATGCGATAAAACGGTACACACAGTTTTAAAGATATTGGAACTCTATTTCCCCCGATTCTGTCCCTACTGAGTCTGCCACAGCAAAAGCAATGTCGAAAGGTCCTGATCCACATGTTTAGCCGGGCTTGCTATTGATACGAGTATCGGGCGACACCGCATATAGCTATAATCGGTCCAAAACCGGGAAAATCATACAGACTAGCATTATACACCCCTGCAGATTATTACTTCATTCTTCTTTCCTGTTGACGATTGTAATGAAAGACATTCTTCATGTCCTACATGTGACATGTAAGATTGTTTTTGTATTTGACTTTGCTTTCCTTGTCTAGCATTTTCTATTCAATTTTTTCCATACCTGTCATAAAAAGGCACTGGTCGTACTTCAAGGTTCGAATGAATTGTTATTAATATTTGAACAAACGGGATGGAATTAAACTTGTAGGGATAGAGATCATGGGGTGTAGTTCCTTGGGTTGCATTGCGACGTCATTGCCAACGTAATGCAGTACTAATTTGAACAATCTATTTTGAGTGACCGTCCATTGCTGCGCCATTCCTTGAATTTAAGTGTTTTAAAAAAGACTCTAAGCAGAAAATTAAATGACACTTGGTGGTTTGATCAAGCCGACAGACCTGTGCGATATTGTGTGGTATTAACTGCAGCGTTGCACTGGCTACTCACACACCAATTACCCACCTCCAGGAAAGCTAAATATATATTTTTAATATAAGCCTTACATGAAAATTGAGATTTTACGCTTTAAAAATCACCTGTACAAGTCATTAGTATTCAAAAACCCAATACGTCACGACACGTCATGCTTAAAGTACTTAGAGTCGGAGACTCTGTTGTAGCATGTTGCCGACTGACTGTAATGTCACTACTTACAGGGGATTATTTTCACTATATAGAAAAAGAAAATTCTCTGAAACTTTGTAAACTTATTCCAATTCTGCAATGCGCGTCTCTGTACATTCACCCATGAACAGATTTGTGACATCATTAATTTTCGATTTTATTCATTTGTTCTGTTTTATTTTAATTTTACTTGCTCAGTGAAACATGGGATTCAAGACAGAATTTTTGCTGGAAACGCCATCAGACGACTGTCTCTGCTCCGTTTGCCTCGGTGTATTGGTCGACCCTCGCCGCTTGTCTCCGTGTGGACATACCGTGTGTTTGGCGTGTTTGCCGACCTCCAAACATGTCAGTGTTGGCAGCACCTGTCCGGTATGCGGCAGTCAGTTCATTGGGAGACCAACGAAATTGCTCGCATGTTTCACCGAAAGGATATTCTCGCTAAAATGCATGTGTCATCTGGGATGTGGATTCGAAGGGAGTTTGAAAAACTTGCCCCGGCATCTTGCCAGTGACTGCCCAAATTCGACGGTTTTGTGTCCAAACAGGAAACGAGGCTGTGACTCTGAGTTTCTCCGCAGTTCAATGGACCACCATATGGAGAGTTGTCGGTATAGAGTAACGACTTGCGAAGCATGCGGAAAACGACTGTTTTATCATAAGCTGCAAGCTCATCAAGCCAGAAACAAATGCGTAGAAGCCAAATTAATGAACGAAACAATTCGTTCGGAAATGAGGAATTCCAGAGAGGTCAGAGAGCACTGGCTGTCAATCAGAACGGAACAGATCGCTCTTCAAAGTCAGATAACCCGTTTAAGGTCCAGCAGATTGGAGGCCAGACGACAATCGTTGTGTGCAATGACCAACGAGCACAAAAGAGAAAGAACTGCATCTTCTGCTCGCTTACAAAAGTTTGAAACGAAGAACAGGCAGCAGCGATCAATGAGCGCGCCAGTAGGCTCTAATATCGTCAAAGACGAAAAACAAAGACTTAATTTACGGGTTCCGCGAAATCTTCCAATTTTCCTGCAACCGATAAGTGCAGGCGTGCACTGGAACACTGACCCACATAACGATGACGTCTTGACGGACGTGTCAGATGATATTAGTCTTATCGTCCCGAGCGAGTATTCTTCGGGTAGTTTCAGCAGTAGTTTCGTCGCCAGAAGATCGGTAGAAGGGATGATGACGAAAGGGTCATCGAATCGAACTACGGAAGCCATGGACGTTGATATGAAATGCAGACAATGCAGCCAAATATATAAGGAACAAAACAACCACGAAAATGCTTGTTGCTGGCACAGAGAAGTAAGTACCTTAGTATTCCTAGTATAGTACTTTTAATGAAACATAACATGGTTCCCGTTTTTAACATTATCCAAATGTCATAGTTTGAGTCACTGGGGAAACAGAGGGGATCAATGATCACAATGAAATAAAAGAACTCTGGATGTCGGCCTGAAGCTGATCCCTACATAATACGGCAGGGCTTTACATCCCAAAATAGAAAGAACCGGTGCATATTGAAGGCTGCGTTAAGTTAGGATCAAACTTTTTCGTAAGGTACAGTTTTGAGAGGGCGCCCTTGGATGTCCGAAGAGAAGGCTATAATGAAATATGGAAAATCAAATACATGAAAGAGAAATTTTTTAAACGTTAGCTGTTTTATATTAGGCAAGTTGAATGTCGTTCACTAGCTTATGGGAGCGTCGGCATGAGGAGCAACTGGGTTTACTACATAAAACACAAGCTCCATGGCGTATGTCACGGTGAAATATGTATCCTGATCTTCACATATTTCATGGGAAATACTAATTGCAATTCTGTCATTTTTCTTTTCATGCATGCAATGAACTTTCATAACAGTTGGTGAGTTATTTCATCAATTACGTTGTTAAAACCCTACAGATCACTTATATTGCAATTAGAATGTTTGCTTCAAATGAATTAGAGTGATGCATGGTATAGGGGTATGTAGTGTGTCTACTGCATGGTATGTGATCTTCTAAAAAATACCTCTTTGCATTTTGTGTTGCTGATGTTTCTTTTGTAGATGTGGTTCAAGTTGAATATCAAATCTTTGCGTAAATTGTAATGTACGGCAATATTTCATATTTAATGTATGAGTTGTGACGTCGTATTAACGTAAAGTATGAGTTTGGTAAGACAAAATGCTCTGTAATCGTACGCATAGTAGCCTAATTTTTCTCCTGTGATGCAATATGAATCAGGATTTGCGGTGACCAATTAGATGTAAAATTGTAAATTTGCAAAACATTACTAAAAAAGAATAATCTTTTTCTATTTCTTTTCTCGTCCTCCACATTTCAATTCAAGGTGATGCAATTCGTAAGTACAAATTGGTGATTTATGATTCTGAGCACACGCAAGTCCACACGAAAAAGTGACACAGTTTTCAGACTTAATGGTGTCCTTTCGTACAAGAGAGGGCCAAACAATGTCCAACATATATTCTCGTAAATTTCATGAAGAGAAACCAATCAAAACAATTGTGCAACCGTTACACCATTCTTCAGTGATTATTAATCATGCATTAGGCTGCACCGGGCGTTATTTTGTAGAATGCAGCACTATGTCAATATTTTTGTAAACCACGTGGAAGCTGTTTTCTGAGGTAAAATGCCTAGTACAGTATGATCATAGCTGATTACTCCTCATTTGTGATAGGACTTGACATATTCTCTTAATTGAAAATGTCTGCTTTATTAATCTGTTTACATATATGAATGGCATTTCAATTTTTAAATTGACTGTAGCATTGTATTATGTATTATATAATATTGTTATTGTTTGTTTATATTTCTTTATTTGCCCACTGAACTGGATGCGCCTTCCGCATGTGATCAACGGACGTCTTGTGCAGGGGGTGAGTACGGTAACAATCTGTATTACTCTTCGTATTGGCTCACATCTTCAAGTGAAGTTTTCGGTTAATCGAGCTTAGGAAAACGTTTTGAATCAATGGACGAAACGCAAGGAACGTGTGGGTAGATCGTATGCATATTGAAAGAGCTGTTGGCACCTTTATTCCGTTTTGCCATAAAGAAAAGGCATTGCTTGATGGCATAGCACATTGTCATAGTTACCGGCAATATACCTACCCTCAATATGTAAGTGAGGGATTTGTTTATAATAGCGCTCTGAATAAGTACTCATTACACGTGGATCCTCATCAACCAGAATGTTTGGTAATTGAATATTCATGCTGACGTCTTACATGTTCATTACTATTTCTCACTAAGCTTTGTATCGTTTTTTCTTTGTCTCTCCCGTTCACCTTGATCAATCAAATCCTTCATCACTTCGACCTGTCCAGGGTGTAAGTATATCATTTAATTCCACTTTGTGATAAACGATATCGGTGCAGTCACTGTGATATTTGGTATCGTTTGCAGCTTGATTCCCGTTTACATTTGATCCCCTTTCAATTGATCTCATCACTTCCTCATAATATGTATACTCCATAATGTTATCTTTTGAGTCAGGGTGTCATCACGTGGTACTCAAAAAATTCCTTCAAAAGTTGGAATCCTGCGTTATTTTTCATCCTTTGCTGTACCTAAATGACCGCAAAGGCCATCTCAAATTCTAACACATTTATACATGGGCGATTTGATTATATCGGCTATTGAGAGTGTGGGCTTGCGTCTTTGATGATTGATAAAAATAAATGTGCGCCTTTATTAGGCGTTTTCAGAGGTGACGAAAGCCTCGGTCGATTTGAAAACCCCCGTCCTGGCTTACACCCATGTACTGTCATGGTTTGCCTTCCACTATACTTGCGATAGTACTAATCAAAGCTGTAATTTGGGATGAATGGTAGGTTACATAGTAGTTGAAAACTTCTTAAATATGGCAGATAAGAATGCATTTATCATATGGACGCATATACATAGTATAATGATTCCGTTTGTTCACTTAACAGCTAACTTGCGCGATGTGTGGACGACTATCCTTCAAGAGAGGTTGTGTGATTGGATGCCACAAACCAGAAGTACCAGATTATAAAAACGGCTGTCCCAGAGACTACGATCAACAACGAGTTTCATACCTTACGCAAGCTTAACTTAGGAGAGTGCCACCAAAAGCACATCGGCCAGAGTTTCAAATGTATAAAAGAGAGCACACACGTATCACTGCTCATACCAATATGAAAGGCATGCACTGTGGACAGACAATCAATTTAGATACAGTAGAATTTTACTTGACATAAAACACTGAGACACATCTCTCAGGGTACTTCTATATGGACAGTGTCAACGATTAAAATGTTTTTTTTTTTTTAAACAAGGTTTCATTTGCTAGACAATTAGTGACCTAAACTGTGAGAACATGTGTACTTCATTTTGTTGTTTATCCTCCACTTACTTTATCCTCCTCACTTTCTATCTTTCAACGTAGAATGGCGATGGAATGTTATTGGATGAATGTTATAGGGAAAAAGGTATTCATAGACACTGGAACGTATACACTGAAAGGTATACACTATATACATCATTTCATATGGGTTTATTTTTCCATCAGTTGTAACACATTGGAGAATTACTCTCTGTAGTAACTTATAGTTTGGCAGCAGAAAAAATAGATAAACAAGAATGACGTCATAGAACGATAAGCGAAGCCCAAATTTTGTATGGCAAAAGTTTTCCCTGCATATTATCAAGGTTATTTCAAAAAATCAAACGGTAACATTTACTTGTTCTCCCCACAGATTTGTACAGTTAGATATCAAATTTTCGGGCTGTAGGCTACGTGTGTAATGCGCATTATGTACGGCAAAAGCTGAAGACAGATCACTGTTCGGCCTCACCGCGTTGGGCGACGTCTATTATTACCCTTTTTTCTTTATTCAGCATGTGAGCAGTAACAGTGACGTCTTTCTTTTTAATCTATGTCTGTGTCGGAAGCACATTTTGATTTTCTATAGGGGCTTCAAGTAAAGCACCAGTGCTATAGATGCCCCCATTCACTTCTAAGCCAGATACTTACGTTCTCGATACATGACCAACAAAGGTCGTGATTGGAAGTTACATATATATCAACTATTAGGAGCAGCAATATGAATTGTACATAGGATTGAAAGGAATCGCTGAAGAACATCTGAAAGTTCACGGTTGAATCGCCACAGTCTTACCACATTTATTCTCCCTTACAAAAACGTTTGCGAAAAAAAAAATAGGTAAATAAAGTGTCTTTAATAAGAGTTTTGTGACTGAGTTGTCGTAACAGCTGCATGGAGTGCCAAAATAAAATTAAGCAATTGTTTTTACACAGAAAAAATCTAATTAAATTTCCAGTTTACGTTTTGGTAATAAGTAGCTCTAGTTAGTAATTCTCGTTCGATATAGAAAAGCATGTTAGTATAGACTATCAAGTTTTGTAGACGAAATCAGTGTGAAAATATATTGAGCAAGAAAAAGGACACCTTCTGGAAATTGTTATTACCGAAGTTGGCGTTCTGAGATTTCTGTGTTCGAAAGAAAGTTACTTGATTACAGAGTACAGTGACGAGTTTCTAATGCAATAGAACCAATATTTAGGAGAAAGTAAACTCCACGAGGTTCTCCAGCCTTTTTGTTTAACGTTGGAGGTGTGTCTGTGCTCGGAGGTACGTCTGGATAAGAACGGGGGGCGGGGGGACTTGATTGGAACCAAGGCAGTAAGAACAAAGGTTCAACTACTGTTGAAGTAGCTGTGGGAAATATGGAACTGATGGTGAAGTAGTGAGGTGGGGAACACCGGTTTAAATCTCACTGGAAAACTACGCCTGCTTGCATAGGTTTACATGAAGTGGCAAGTTGATCGTAATGGTGAGCGTGATACTAACAGTGAACTGGGTATCTCTACTCTAATCGTGAATACAGGAGTAGGAAATAAACTAATTAAATGATGGCCGAAGAGGACGTTGCTATAGGCAACAGTGTGCGTGAATATCAAACATATTTGTGTATATGGTATCGTTGTATTCACTCTGGTAGGGGATGTGGGGACTGCGGTGGTATGAGTGATGGGTGGGGAGATCTGCGGCTCTATGAGTGGAGCTGCTATTGCTCCAGTTCCTGTAAGAGTTTTCGGGAAAATCAAGTTTTTTTTCCAAGAATAACATATAAAACACAGTAGTTTATGTTTGCAGTTTGGTCATGTATTTTGAAGCTGGAATGCTGGTGCAAACGACTACAACAGCATTTACGCCCCCAAAACTAAAATACAAAATAAACACAGACGCGAGGGCTTAACATAACAGGAAACTGAATTTGACTCGTACATCCATATAAATTAAAGGGGGTTAATCGACCGAATTATGGGAGCCGATTTGATTTTGGTAGAAGAGGGGGGGGGGGGGGGTCGGAGGCAAATGTGGCCTATAACTTTTCTCATATCTTTTGAGGAGTGTGAGTGGACAAGCCCAGATATGAAACGGTGCCAAATGTTGCAACATTTGAGGGAACTATGACATTTTCTTTTGGAGTGTCATTCCTATAGTCAATTGGCAAATGTAACGAAAGTTTTTCGGTTGTCTTATTTTTAGTTTCTAGTCACAAAAGTGTGTGTGTATCGGTGGTTGGTGGAATAAATGCACGTAACAGTACCCACTGGGGTCATGCCCCACCCCTAGGTTCCAACTCCAAATCGACGCCCATGGAAGAAATTGTTCTTTAAGGCACATTATCATTAGAGTCATCACATTAACTTTCACTAAAATCAATTGGAAGTTCCCTATATGAGTCCTTGGCCTACACAATGCTCTGACGTGCTCTTACACATCGTACACACATGTTTTGAATGTGAGAATTTTTCATTACAATCTCAATTAATCTTATAATCTCACCATAATCTCTGCCAATAACTTCCAATGAGCATTTAAAATACTTAAAGTTGATCAGTTTTAAAACATCAATGTCACATGTCTAACATCAATAAAAAGAATAGAATCTTCTTAATCCTTGAAAACTTCTTCAAAGTAGGCTGAGATAACCATTTCACCTGAGAACACACATTCAGTATACTACTTGAATAGATCAGTCACAAGAATACCAACTGAACAGCAAGAAACTCGAATCTATTTTAATGAAATAAAACAATAGTTTAAGAGACATTACAGGCTACTTCGGTGTTACCATATCTGTTTAAATTTCTTCATAATTTTGCAGGAAAAATAAACGCAACGTCCATATATTAACATGGGAAACAAAGAAAGGGGAGAACTAAATTTAAGACTTGCTAATTTTCGCATCCCCATACCACCCTCCATCCGAAAACTCAGAGCAATTATGATGGAACGTTATCGGTAAACTGCAAACAACTCAATGTTAAAGAGCTACCTGTAGTGTTACAATGATCATTAAGATTGTTTAAAAGTCACTGAAAGACACACGAATTGCCTTTAGTCAAACCACATACAAAAATAGATCACGCAGAAAAGCTAAGTCTGGTCACAGGCGACGTATTAAAGAAAGTTGAAATTATTCCCAAGCATAACCCAAATAACGATCGCTGATTGGCTAAAATCTCGTTTGCGACAACAGTTCGCTTTATTCTCACGGATTTATTCGGGTGAATAGCCACGATCACGACATAGTCTTCAGAGCATGTGTCGGCATGCATGAGCAAGGGACTCAACCAAATGAATTTGAAAGCAAAATGTGGACCCAACAAAAGAAAATAAACAGTGAGTTACTGTCCTAAATCTGGGTCGATTTGTCCACATAGTGACTCACTCTATATAAAGTGAGTCATTTGACTCAGTTTTAGGACAGTGACTCACTTTTTATTTTCTGTGAAGATGATGCATATTCTTTGCATATATAGTAATGAGGGGGCAATTCCACACTCTGTGCTAGCCAAGAGTGGCCTAAGCCATCAGAGGTAGTCCTACGTGGCCAGAATTTGACGAACTGGCATTAACAAGAGGTACATTTGTTTAAGTTCGACTTAGAATCATGATTTTGTCAACCTCTCGGAATACATATAACCATCCTACATTGATGGTTGCCTTTTTGAAAGACTTTCTTAACATCTTTTTGAAAGACTCTCCACTAATCATGTAGGCATATACGGAGATGTAAGGAGGAGATGTAAGAAAGAGATGTAAGAAAGAGATAAATCAGAAAAAAAAAGGCTTTCCTTTGTACCCAACTAGTTGACGCCAACGTCATCTGCATTTGTTCACCACTTGAATATTCAATGGGCTGAAAGGGCGTTAGGAAATTAAAAGGTAAATAGTGTCCATAGACACATATATATCATCGACAGTCGTTAATTCTAATAGTAGTTTCGAACTTCCAACGCGTTGCGACACCCATCACAGTAAATCAGTCTTACGTTGTGTAATTCGCTGAACATGGGTAACACCTTCTCCAACTTGCGAAAGTTGACGAAAATTTACAATATACAGTACATTAGTCTCGTGCCCCCTTTCAATCATTTGCATAAGAAAAAAGGTTAGGAAACAACCATCGTATCAAAGCATTTTTCCGTTCCATGGGTTGTAAACAAGTGTGAACAGACCACCTAGAAATTGGAAATATCAAACAAAATCGTGGCTGCCCTTAGCCATTTACTCATCCCGTAGGAATTGAGGCACGCCTCACACCGGAGGAATTAAATAGGATAAGCCTAAACTAAACTCTCCGATGTTCTAAATTACATGAACCGTATGAACCAAATGTGATAACCAATTACCCTGTGATATCCTACTATTTGCAAAAAACCTTCAGCTTTTAAAATTTGGTCCTCGTTGATACTGGAATACACTTCTTGTATTTAATCTACGCTCGCTGCAGTGAGTCCTTATAAAGCGTAAGTCTACTCATTCAGACAATCTTCGTGGTTTGTTGGCATTTTCTTATTGAAAAACACTTATTATTGTTGTTCATCATGAGAGTTTTCGGAAGTTATGATGTCTCATTTTGTTAAAATTATAGAAAAGAAAAATAAATGACAAAATGATGGGTGTCATCTTTTCGAGATTTTCCCATCAACTATCTGACATTTCAGTGAGGGTATAGTCTATGATATCGTCATGACCTTTGAACTTGAAATATCCTCTGAACTTTTCATTCTTGAGGAGCAAAGGAAACCATAAAATGTCATCTGGCCACATTTCTTTGAAAGGTATCTCGTCTACAGAAAACCATTTTGGTCTCATTTCTGAAAAATAAAAAAAAAACAAAGAGGAAACAGATTACAGGAAGTGGTCAAACAAACAGAAGTTTTAAAATATTGCCTCCACCTCCGTATTTTATGTAAAATGTGAGTCTCAAATGATGGTCAGATAAATATGGAAAATAATTCACTATCATCGTTATTTTTCAAGTTCCACCTATGTCTCTCTCCTTCCTCTCTACTACTCCACATACCCTATTGTCTTTGAGAGAGAAAGATTGTGTAAAAAAAAATCATCTTGAGAACACTGTGAAAGAAAAGAGAAGAAAAAGATCCGGCAAATTTTGATGGACCCAAACACAACTTTGTCTTAAACTTCAAGAGATCTCAAATGCATACTCCCAGTGTTCTTTACCTTCAATCATTTTAGTCGCCTTTTGGAACATAATACGATGTTTGCTTTGTAAACAAGAATTGGTGATATTTTAACTGGTTTAATAACAATATTGATACATCTTACAAATTGGGTTCTACATGTCTCATAATAGACTCACTAGATTTAAATCGAAATCAAATATTATACTACAACTGCAGAATTTTACAACCTTAGTAGTACTACAACTTTATAAGTCTTCAGGATTTATCCTACGCGTCTTACGCCCATCCGCGTTCTGAATTTTAACTCTTGCTTGATAAGATAATTAGTATAATCATTGTTACTATTTACCCATTTGTGCAATACTGTACATCGCAGTCATTTTATGATTCGACAGTAACTGGCTTTCATTACCTTGCTATTTATTTATAGAACTATAAAATATCGTTGTTATTAAAGTTTCATTTAAAAGTTTGAGGATGAGCCATATTGGCTCATCAAGGATCCTACATGTTACATGTAGGGAATAGATTCGAGACCCAAAAAATTACAAGATGGACATTCTAACCGCGAAGCTAACAATCCACCCCTTCCAGCTAGAATGGTATAATACAAAATGTCTTTATAGTACAGTTTCCTCCTCCCCCTGTGTTCGTTTAATGTAAACTTCAACTCTGTGATCACATTTTCTATCAGTGTGCACTGACTGTAGCTGAGGCTACTTTCCCAACTTTCCTTCCCATCCCGAGCAACCTACCAAGGTTTCCTGCCAGATATTAAACTTTGTTGCAAGACTGACCTTGCAGGCCTACCATATTTGATGATTCTGTGCCCAGGCCCAACCTTCATCTTGTTCTCGTTTCCATAAAACTGCAAAATTCATTACAATTTGCATCAGTGCAACTTCCTCGTACTACAAGCTACCCCTCTCGGCCTGGTGCATACCACTTTCCACTGACCTATTAAATATTCTTACAATGACATTGCCTTGATGCAGTACTGATTAAATCAACACTCATAACCCTACATTGTTATCAAATTCACCCTTCAGCAGGAAGTGCACTTTTTTGTAGTGTGAGCTCCACCATCCCACCCCACCTCCTCCAACATCCCCCACCCCCGTCCCCAACGGCCACTCATAGTGATCTCTCAACTGTACAATATCGCTATCATAATCCTGTCACATCAACCTTACCTTCTGTTTCTGTGGGCTCTCCTTCATACTGATCTCCTTTAAACACATGTACTTCCATAATCTGTTCTTCTCCTACAAATTCAAAGTCGAGCCTTCCTACCTCTGTCAGATGTTTCACAGTCAGACAAGACTCTTCTAGCATCTCTCTATAAATACATCGAAAAATCGAGAAAAAAAATTGTTCCACAAGTGACGTTGGACATAGTAATCACATGCTCCGAGTTAATTGCCAAAATTGGTTGAATGTTTGCGAATTGGGGCATTTTTTCAGTCTTTTGTCCATTCACTTTTCTTTTCTTTTTCTTTTTTTTTGGGGGGGGGGGACGGGACAGTCATTAGTAGAATAAACTTTCCGAACATCGTTGGGTCCGAACATGAACGCCAGTGTTTCAATGGTGTCAAAATAACCTCCATTAGTCCCAGTAAGTTTGATTTTAATTTTGTATGTTAAGGAAACAGTGGGGGAGGGGGGAGGCACGGTATATTACATTAATTCAGTTAAAAATTTCCTTTTCACATGTTCAACAAAAAATACACAAAGAGCAACAAAAGGTAATACAAAGATTTGGAACATATGAAGGACCTTTAAGAATAGGGAACTTTGTCATCAAGCTAGGGACCTGTACAAAAAAGAAAGACGGTAAGCAAAACAAAAAACAATAGGAGAGAAACAAAACAGCACAAACGATAAAAGCAAGAGAGAGCGGAAGAATGGAGAAAGGAATAGAGAAGAAAGAAGACAGAATTAAGAATTCAAGAATGGCGGAAAGGAGCATATTAGCAAAGGGATAAAGTATACATATTAAGGTCTTGCTTAAAGGCCGTAACTCATCAACCTAAGCTATATTTCAACTTCCCGGAAAGCAAAACTCTCAACTGGTTCTGAGTTACAGTACTCTTTGATTGACAGCAAATTCGAAAGATGCAGAGCAGCTCATATTACACAGTGTACACAGGAATCCATTGTTTTGATTTCACATGTGGAGGAATTTAAGACAGGCTGAGGGAGGACTAGACGTTGGTGGTTCGGAGAATTGAAACTGTCTGGGATGATGAGTTTTTGTCTTTAAGTTATCATTTGAAATGAAAGAGATTTGGCAGATCTAATAGTAAGAGGGGGTAAGAGGATGGCATATTGATACTAGCGCTGTAGCAATTCACCATTACAAGTGCTGTGGCAAGTTAGAGCAAAGAAGTTACTTTTACGGGTAAATTTTTAATTGAGGAGTTGTAACTGCAAACAGCTTAGAAAACGGTTTTATCTGAGTTACTTTTGCAATACTTCTGGGCAAAAGAACACATGCAGAAAGTGCAGATCTTAGGTATGATCAGCAAATATGTCTTCATATACAACAGCTTACTAGGATATATACCTTCACGTCTGACACAACAGAACCTTAGAAACAACATTCTGAAGGGTCTGAAGCGGTGTCAGATGAAGAACATACCACATGCTGTACTGAGGGCCATGGAAATGGTGGATGCACGAGCGAGCACTGGACAGCTGGTTGGTGGCCCAACAATGAACAGTGGGCTAGTAGGTTCACCTCCTAATTTGCTTATCGTTTAAAATATTATTTGTCATTTGCATAAGAATACTTGTGCTGTAAAATGTACCTATATCATTCCTAAGCCCATCAAGCTAATCATGTAACTCAGGAAATGCTTCTAATTATTGCGCTGTAACCAGAACTAAATTAAACCGTATAACACTCACTTCTAGATGATCTGCAAACCACATACTACACATGATGCGCTTCTCTAGCCAATACCTAATATAGGGGAAAGTTGAGTCATCTCTCCTCCCTTTTGTCCCTCCTCCCAAATGGCTATATTCTGCATATTCTAATTATAATCGTTGACATCAAGGCAGTAGACGTGAAAGGAAAAATCTCTAGATACCTTTTAGCAGCTTCCACAATTGTTTCTCCGGGTTGTACTTTCCCGCCAAATCCATTCCATCTGTCTACACCGAAACCTCTTTTCTTCATTCCCAGCAAAATCCTTGAATCTTGGTGGATAAACACTAACGTCAGCAATTTATTCGGGACTCCGGGCATCTTGGGGAGGGCCAATCACGAACAAGTGGGGAAAAAATCCTGCAAATAAAAAGCTAAACAGTAACTTTTCGAGGTGCGGACGTTTCATGGAAAAAGTCAAAACAAGCATGAAAACGAATAGAATCAACTGAGAAAGGAAAACTTCAAAGTCGGTGAATAAACTTGCAGTGTCTCGCAAAAGGTATTAATCACGTCCCTCTCAAAGACTGTCGTACCTGAAAACTCGGTCTTCAGGGGAGGTTTTTCCTCTGCTTTACTGACTCCTCGCGGCGTAGGAGTTTCCTTAAATCACAGACGCGAAAATCTTAAGCCAGTAACACTAACACGCCAACGAAGGTGTTTGTTTTTAGAAGGTACATCAAAGTAGATTTACAATCGAAGTTAATCAACTTTGAAACGGCAGTTGTAGTAAAATTGTTTAATTAAAAACAATGTCGTTAAATGAATTCTAAGCGAATTAAACCTATCAGACGAGAAAAGAAAACAAATTGATTGTACTCTGCTACGTTTACTTGACGTCAGGGTAAATCGAAACTTAAACATTTTCGACGCGGGAAGACGCACGTGATTTATCACAATTAAAGACTTGCTCCTACGTCACTCCAGACTTTTCCTGAGTCGGATTAACAATGCATTTGAGGAAGTTTGTGATCATTCATAAACATTAGGTCCTTGTTGTTTTGTTTGTTCAAGATTGTGAGTCACTGTACTTGATGACGTAAACAGCCCTTCACACAAACTGTGTTCGTGCACTTCCCATACTTTTTGATTGTTAGCAGTAAAGCGCTTTCTCCATTTGATACGAGATAAAAATATCACTATAAAACTGTGTAAACATATTTAATAAAGGATTGTTTTCAAACATCATACATCGCTCAATAAAGCGTCATATCTGAAAAAACAAGAGGTATTCAAAGTTAAGGGCATGAAATTTGGACCGGCCACTTGTTAAACTTTAGAACCTCTCGATCATGTTTTTCTTAAGTTAGCCAGACGGAAAATAATCAGTTCTTAACTCTCTGTCACGTATGCTAAAATTCTAATCTGTATTGCATCGCCTTGACGGCTACTAAAAATCACAAGGAAATACATATAGCTTTCACCCTACCGTGAGTGGACCTTTATTCGAAGTAAAAAATGAGTTTCAGTCATGAAACGTCAAATCATACTTATTTTCACGCAAGTGTCACAAGAGAATTGATGATAAAAGGATGGAAGACGCCGAATACAACCCACCTTTTGTAGTTTCGATGAAAAGAGAAACCTAGATGCGGTAACGATTACGTGTATATATCTACGTGACGCTTAGTTTAGTCCTAAGAGGTCTCATTCATGGGAAGTAGTACCCTACATCAAGTAGAAGAAGTGCATTTGGTCGAAGTCAAAGGTCACCTGAGGTCTCCAGAGGTCAAACATTGAAAACTGTAAACATGATATTTGGAGACAGGATCATGGAAACTTTCGATAGGTAGCATGTCAACACATTACATCAAGTAGAAGAAATCCATTGCTTTTGGTGGAGGTCAAAGGTCATATGAGGTCAAACACTGGAAACATCGTCAACACGACAGTTTAAGATACGAATCATGGGTGTTTTTTATACTTCGCATGTGAATGTGTCATATCAAGTAGAAGCACCATACTGTGTGGTCAGAAGTCAAAGGTCATCTTAGTTCTTCAGAGGTAAACACCGTAAACTTTGTTAATACAGTATTTCAAGTGTGTCAACTTCTAATATCTACGATGTGGTGTATTCCATCAAGTAGAAGAACCCTACTGTTTTTCTTCTTTACAGGGCAAAGGTCATTTGATGTCACTAGCGGTCAATGACTAAACACGTTCTTAATACGATATCTCAAGATAGGCGTCTTGGAAACTTTTGATATTTAGCATGCCAATGCATTTTACTAAGAAGACGAACTTCTAGTGTTCTTCGTGGTGTCATGTAAGTTCACCGGTAATGAAATCCTGAAAATATTGTAACCACGATATCGTTAGGTAGGAAACTTGAATACATTTAATCTTTTGGTTATGTTGATGATGCTCTATATCAAGTACCAGGGCACAGCCAGGATTTTTTTTCCTTTTTTTTTGAGGGGGCAAATCGACTCATCGTCCCTATTTTTGACTTCTGACCTGGGGGAGAGGGTGTTTCCCTACCAAGGCTTAGGTCAGGATTTTAAATCAGTCTGTCCACAGATAGGCCTAGGAGGCATGAGGAGAGGTCTAAGGACATGGAGCACCCCCCCCCCCCCGTCCTTGCCTAAAGAGGATCATGTTTGCCCTTCTTAGTTGCTCAATCAGTTGGTGCAAAATGGACATTCTTTGACACCTGCCCATGAACCTCAAATAAAGGTTAAAAGTATTGAAGGGGGTGGGGCTGAGTGCCGTCGAGACCATCTAAGCGGAGCGCCAGCATCGGTTAGCGCGGAGCGTTTAAAAAAAAAAGAAAAAAATTGGGGGCTTTCAAAATCCTCCAGATGGCCGGAAACGGCACTTCCCGAGTGTTCCAAGCTGCATTTACTCAGCCTTGAAATAGGGATGCCTGCGATCTCTCAATTAGGCCTAATGAGATAAAAATCAATGTATGAAAAATGGTAATACATATCAGATGGGTTGAGATTATACAAGAATCATAATGAATTATTCATCCAGTTTCATTTATTCTTCGAACAGTTGGCAAATAGTAGAGGCGGGGGGGGGGGGGGGGGTAGCGTACCTTTAAGCCTACTTTTACATTGGTTGATTATGGCCCATTTTAAGCTTGAAAACAAAAATGAAAATTGGGGTAGGTGATTTGAACATTAATGCAACGGAGCGACGCAGAACCTGATTGGATTTTTTTTTTCTGGGGGGGGGGGGGTCCGGGCAAACATTAGCTTGTTGCATGCACGGGTTGTGAAACATTTCCAAATTTTAAAAAATGCAAATGGCGTACTTTAAAGTAGTAAAATTGACATGCGTGGGTAGAATTGACATACTTTAAATAGTAATATGACAGAATATTGGTTCGTATTGGCAACAGTTTTAGTTGGCATTGGCAAACAATACTTTTTTTTTAACTTGTTTATTCCTTTTTAATTCAACATTAGGGGTGGAAAAAAATAGAGGAGCATTGCCCGATGGCGTTGGTTTTGATTGACTGTTCGGTGAGGCATGGTGCCAATGCGTCCTGCGTGAAATAAATACGCCGACCATTCTTCTGTGGATTCCATTCCCTAGCCGCATACTCGTATACTGCGTATAAGCAACGGGTGTATGTATGGCCCATCGAATTTTCGAATCAAGGATTTCACGTGTACCTTTACGAACACCTTGTTTCAATTGTGTTGCTAATCTGTTTCGTCTTAGTTTTCAATGTCATTACAAGATCACACTTGTGAAGTCCGGCAATTTCCCTGTATCCTCCCATAGGTTTAGACCTACAGGTTCTCCCCAACTTTTTTTTTTTGCTCTTCTTTATATTTCAACATCACCCACCGTGTCCCCAAAAGACCTTACTTACTAATCTTTTATGCTACTGGGCTGTGAACAAAATGTCCGCACGGCCAGTCAAGGGTTGTAATTTACTGTGGACGTGCTCACGAGGGTTAACAAATATTTCAAGAAGTGTATTTTCCTGCAATGGTAAATTCTTACTTCTGTAAGAGGATCGGCCTAACTCTCTCGTTCGGTTAACATACCTATTACCCAAATCCATGACCTTGTATTTAGGTATCCCTCATTCTTGTGTCAGGCCCCCACAAAACAAAAATCTTGATACGCCCATGAGGGACAGGCCTGACTGCAGACCATGGTAGCCAAGCGTTTATTGAAAATGGACCAACCAGCGATGTTTAGGAAAACAGTAGTCATGTGGGCAGCGCCCTATCAGTGATGCTATGGAATATCATAGCTGTGTGGACAGGGTCCAATCAGGAATGCTACGGAATACAATAGCAACCACGAAGACAAAAAGCCACGTGAACAGGACCCAATCAGTGATGCTATGGAATATCACAGCCATGTGTCCAATCAGGATTGCCATGGAATACAATTACAGCATGGAAGACAAAATTCATGTGGAAAGGACCCAATTAGGGATGCTATGGAATATCACAGCCGTGCGGACAGGGTCCAATCAATGATGCTATGAAATACAATAGCAGCGTGGAAAGTTATGCGGACAGGACCAAACCAGTGATGATATATGGAGTACGGTGGTCGTATGGCCAGGATCAAGTCGAAGCTGCTTTGGAATGAAGCGACCTGTGGAGAAATGCAATCAGTGCTACTACGAAATAGCGGTAATAGCAGCAGTAGTATATAGCAGACAGTAGTCACATGAACAGGGCCCAATCAGTGCTGTTATGTCCCGTGGACAGGGTTCTGTCGATGCTATCATGACATCGATGATCCTGTGGACAAGGTCCACCCAGTGTAACTGGGGAATACAATAGCAGTGTGGAAGACAGTAGTCACATGGACAGGACTTTCATTCAGTGCTGTTATGAAAAGCAGTGGACCCACGCACAAGGTCAAATCGGTAGACAGTGTACAATCACAGTTACTTGAAAGGAGGATAGTAAGGGGCATACCTGTCACCCCAGCCCCCGGAAAAAAAAAATCAAACCTACCACTCATTGAAATGACCAAATAAAGATTGCATAAAGGGAAAAAAAGACAAAATCAAAACAAAAACAGACAAAAAAACATTGAAAATTTCATTCACACACTATATATTTCTTTCAAGAATGCGGTAAATGCAGAGAGCCACGACACAAGACAAGTCGACCATGTCAAAGTAGCAACATTCCCATCGCATACCAGGATGAACTGCAATTTCCTGATTGTGTTGAAAAAAAATAGTTTTAATTGACAAGAGAAAGGGATATTTTCTACACAAAAAAGTGAAATTAAAAGAATTGTGTAAACCATATCCAATATTGGAATGTATAAGAAAATTTTAACTGTACACATATTTGCACAAATGTAAAGCCTGTCGTTGCTGTAACTTCGAATTATTTCTCGTTTTTTTTTTTTGTACTATCACAGAACTCAGCCAATGACCAAATATTGCAAGGTATTTCTCACGGTTTTAATTCTAAGTTTTGACTACAGGTCAAGAAATCAAAAGTGAAGTGAGGATATATTTCTTCAATTTTCAAGCTACAGTTAAAAACAAAAACAAATATTCTTGAACTATTCAACGAAGCATGAATTATACATAGAAAATGAGGTATGCGTTTAGCGGCAAATGGTACGTACTTGATTAAAATTATTGGCAGCATAATATGTAGATGAAGGCAGGCATGCAGTTACATATATTAAATATAATGCCTCTTTTGCAATTGTACATAAGACAACAGATAAACTCTGTCCCGGTTTAATAAATATAATGAAGACAAAATACCTAACACTATCATGGACACAGTTAAGGTGCCAATTTTAAGATCCCCTAAATAATAATAGTCATAATCTTTGTCACCAATTACAGTAATTGTATTTCAAGGATATTGTTTATAAATTTAGCCACATGATGGACATTATCTTTAAATATTCATGAGTAAATATCGTAACATTCTAAAAAGCAAGTAACATGCATTCTAGGAACATAACATCCTAAGATCATACAACATAATCACTGTATCTAGTTTCTGTACAAGGCACCTAACAAACGAACAAAGAAATAATTTGTCAATACAAAATTCGGCATTTTGGACAAGTCACCCAAATCGGTGTTGACTAGAAAGAAAATGGTATTGCAGGACAAAAAGTTTGGTTACACAACATGCGCAAATCAAGTCATGTTTCGTACATACGGTCATTAATTTGCAACGAAAAAAAAAAACAATTATGAAATTTCTTAGTTTAGGGCCACAAAATAACACTTCAGAAACTCAACAACCATGACATCATACAAGCAGGTGACCAAACATGTACAACAAACAGAAAAGTATGTATGTGATAAACTTTACTAGTTCAGAGGTGATACTGCACTTTGAAAAGATTGTTTAAAAAAATTGTATTTCTTTGGATGAGATGAAAATTAAATTACGATATATTACTAAACAATGGAAAGACAACCTGGCCAACTATCAATGTCTACATTAGAACAAAATGGACTGGAAAAGAAGAAAAGAGGCCATCATTGTTCAAATACATATACTGTGTACACAATGGCACAACTTCGGTTGTCATTATCTAAAAGATATACATTTTTTTTTCCATCGCATATTTCGTTTATCGGTGTTCAACAGTAGTTGAAATTACAAGTAACATTTTTGCCATATATATACAATACTTACAAACATGGTAGACTCTCAAGCTTTAAAGTATTCAATAATTCCGAATGAGACATTCGATGATGTAAAGAGTATATATACAATACACATATTACTGTATGTGTACATTCACAACTCAATGGAGTCTGTTGGAGACTTTTGTGATAATACCTTGATCGAGGCACACGAAAGAAAAAGAACAAGAGATCGTCAGATTACGGTGATAGAAACAGTGAAGTCAAATATAGGAATACTGTTGGCAGAAATATCATAATGCATTAAGAGAAACAAGTCTACTGTTAACAAACGAGGAACTAAACATTCTAGCAGAATAAATCTGGACAAACAGCAAAGGCAGACTGTAATTCAGTACATTTTACTTTACGGTTCATATGTGGCTTAATTCTAAGATTGCTGTATCGTCCTATGCTCAAGGCAAATTTGAATTTGAAGAAAAAATCGTCAACGCTTGGATTGCATTCACTTCTTTTACACTAGTAGACATAATAATTAAAACGAAAATTACAAAGTCGTACGGGTGACTAGGTCCTTTACTATAACCAAAGAATATATCAGTTTTTGAGAAGAAGAACTGTTTCGTCAAGAAAACGCCATTCGACGTCCAAAATAAAATAAGCAACTACACTGCGTTCACAAAACAAATGTTCCAAGCTTTCTGTTTCGATAAGGTAAAAGGAGCAGTGATCAGAATTACATTTTCCCATGGATTTTAAAAGTTTGTTTGTGGCAATTAATCTGTGTAGGAATTCGAATTGGAAATATTGAAGCTTGATTTCAGACACTGTATACACTGGCCTGGTGAAAATCTTACACCACTCATCCTCTGAAAAGCATTTATATATTTCTCTGCCACTTTTTTCGCGATCTAAGTGTAGTAGATACACGACTTAACTGGTGATTATAGGTAAACTTACTTATGGAGATAGCGTTAAGTGCTTTATTAAGGAAATCATTGTGGGGATCAAAGTCGTTCACTCTGACACAGCTAGTTTATTCCACGCTCGAGGGACAGCTAAAATTAATCTTCAATACAAAGTAAATGGAAATGAACCGGTTTGACATTTAGGCTTAAATTGTTCAAAAGTTAGCGGTACATTATTCTGGTCAAAAAGATCACATTACTACCATAAATGTCACCATTAATACGGATATAAGAATTGTTCCAAATTATTCGTGAGCCAAAATTTTCACGTGGCACAGTAAAGATAATGTTACTCCATACCTGAACAACTTCCTTAATGAACGTATTCTTAATATGATCTACATTATTACTTTTATAATTGCAATGGAAGATAAATTCTTTCCCAAATGTCTGAAGGTGTAAATCAAAGAATAATTTCCATACACCATCACAATCATTACAATAACCTTTAATCCACTTACTCTTAAGGTTGTTCATAAAACTGGGAACATTAGTGACTTTGAGACCACCATTCTGAACTGTATTAATTATAACTGAACGTTTTATTTTATCAGGATTTCCATTCCCAATGAAGTTAAAAATAACTTGCTCAAGTTCCCTTATAAAATAGTTAGCTGCATTTGGTAGAACCTGGAATAAGCACACTAGCTGAGAAAGTGCAAATGTTTTTACGATAATGTTGTGCCCAATCGGTATCAAGTCCCTCTAGGACCATGATCTCAAAAAGCTTTTAAGTCTAGAAAGTTTAGGCATGTAGTTCAGGGAAAATAAATCTAAATAATTATTGGTGAAAAAAAAATGCCAAGAATTTGAAACCAGTCCATGTGTAATACTAATGTTTAAATAGCAAAAGGAATAGAGGTATCTAAAAGATAGATCATGGATAGGCAGGCACACACAGATAGACAAATGTACACAGAGAGACATCACACAGATAGCAGAGAAAACACATAGATATACAGAAACACAAAGAAACAGGCAACCAGAGAGAAAGTCTCAGACACCCTAGTCTAAGATGGATAAACGAACGGAGTAATGGACGGACGGACAGATAGATGGACAGACAGATAGGTAGACAGATAGACAGACAGACAGATAGATAGATAAGATAGAAAAGACAAACAGACAAATATACAGACAGATGGATGGACAGACAGATAGACTAACAGACAAAAGATAGACAGACAAAAGGAAGATAGACAGACAGACAGACAGATAGATAGACAGATGGACAGACAGATAGACAGACAGATAGATGGATTGCACTTGTGATAAACTCATAAAATATCTTCACTTATGGTTTACCTTCACTTCAAATTACTTCAGTGTACTGCCACAGAAAGAAAGGGAATACAAACTAAATAATGAATGAGATATCTATTTGTGGAAGGACTTGAATCTAGGAAACTGTCTCTCTAAGAGTCTCTTCAAGAAACCAATTTTCGATATCCTTCTTCTCCACTGAGGTCAACACATGTAAGGCATTGACCACATCATCTGAGGGAAACTTGTGAACTTCATAAGCCAGTCGAAGGAACTTCAGTTGTGTCTCTGAGAGTTTGCTGAGATTTTCATACTCTGGTTCCAAAGATCTAGGGCTGATTGAAACAGTCTCTTCTTCAACAATGTCGCTTCCTCCGTCTTCGACCATCAATGGAGAGTTTCGTTGCATGATATCTGAAACGTTCTCAATAGAGACAGAGGGAATTGCCACACCTGAGGAAGATGCATTTATCAACTCAACAATCTCCTGAACTGACAAGAACTTTTCTTCGTTGGTGCATTCCGATGCTGTCGTTAAATAGCCTCCTGAGGTAAAATCTTGGGACTCTCCTTTTGACTTTGAATCCTGCTCTCCAGAGAGGTTTGCTTGCATCGTAACATCCTCTGAGGTCCCAGACGTGGAAGAGGAGTCCCATACCAGACTATCACCGTGCATACAGCCGGAACCAGTGAGTGAACACAACTTGTCACAGGATTCTCCATCTACCGGATGGGTTAGTGTTGAGCTGAGAAGCACTTCTGCTCCGGGGATGATGACTGTCTCTTGGGGATGTGAGGAATCTTCACCTAACTGACTGGGCCTCCACACCGATGTGGCACAAATTTGACCATTTCTCACTTTGACTTGAAACTTTGCCATTGTCACCTGAGACAGAAAAAAAGGGAAAGAAAAAGGACCCAAAATATATTTAAAACATTTGCTCAGACTCTACACTACCTGCATAGAGAGCATGAAGCCCTGATATGGTATTCAGTACTGCCAGTGAGTGAAAATTTCATAAGTGGTTGTGACACTGTTATGAGACAATGTAATGTTGAGGACTTTTTGGTGGGAATCAAAGTTTCAGCTAACAGGCCATCAAGAGGGGAAACAATGACAAATTTAGAGAAAAATTTAACATGATTGCATCTGTACTGAAAATCCAGAAAACAAGATTGTGTTTGATCTTAACTTTTTCTTTATTTTTAAATGTACATGTGAGATTGTACATGGATGGATTGCGTCTTTCAATGAACAAATATGACAGTATCTACTTTGAAGAGCGACGGGATTTTCATTAAAATATTAATACAACAGAAATCATGTTTGAAAATTAACAGTTCTTACTACGAGTACCTACATATTAAATATTCAACAGTACAGGTCTCATTGGTGTAGCAAAACGTACTGTACTACTAAAGTCGTCGCTTCTTGGGTGATATGGGGAATTGTAGTATTTGGTGAAAGGAAGCACTGTATTTACAAACAACCTACAAACTCATCACATCATCACGGCGTCAATGATCTTCAATTGTTTCGACTGACTGAATATTCAACACACTTCCCGGTATACTTCCCGCTGGTTTGTTCAAAGAAGCATACAGTTGATTTGAATGAAAACTGTCAACCTCTACTTTATCAAATTTTGCACTTTTTGTTGTTATGTTAGGAGAATTTGAAATCATATGACAGAATTAACCACCTGATACCTACTTATTTTTCTAAATTGTGTAAATGGTGTAATTAAAAGCCTTACCAAACTTTTGGGCATGAAATTTTAATGTTACTTTTTTGCGTACACACACAATCACTATACTGAATAGACAAAACTGATCAATGATGTCAGTTAATGTCAACTAGCGACGAATAGTTTGTCAATACTAGAAAAGTTTACACCAACATATCTATATCAAAATCCCATAATCTTCACAGATAACAGTTATTTGATGCTGGAACTGGATTACTGCTAAAAGCAGTATACAAACTGAAGGAAAGTTTGGGTCTGCAATCACAACAGGCAAAGATTTTGTTCCTATTTCACTTACCAACATTACCTTCGATCTCAATGCAAGTGTTCTTTTTAGGGGTTCTTCATGACACTTTCTTCGAATTTAATGGGTAACAGGGAAACTCTCTTCCCAGTTATTTTACCCCCCCCCCCCCCCCAAAATTGAATAACCCATGAAAAACTTCCAACAGTCAAAGAGATCCCTGGCATGCAATACGCTGTTAAGGGCCGATTGATGAGATGATCCCATGATTGCTTGCTTGAAAAAATGTCAGCACTTCAACAAATTGTACAATGTAGAAAGTTTTCATGAGCTTTGAGATGACAGTCAGCATATTAACGTGAATATTCATTGACTGTGATCACATGTCAATTTAAATCACCAAAGGCTGGCAACACAGAACACATACAGTACAGTACTGCACAGAGGCTCAGTGGTAATCTACCCTTTCCTCACATATCACACATGTTTATCCTTTCATGAGAAGACTGGTTACCACGTAATACTGTACCAAACACACGGGGGAAAGTCTTGTTGAGACAACATCTAGTTCAAAACAAGTAGTTCCGTGAGGACTGGGTGGTATAACGACATCTGGGTGTGTGCTGTTTTACAATGGGAAAGACTGACACCACTCAGCAACTACTTTTATATTCTTCCTTGCTTGTAGAAAGTAGAAATGGCTAACCTTGGTTCTCCGCTTGAGATTCTTTGACTGATGCTCCATGTGTTCTCATCTTCCTCCTGTTGTTGAACCAGGTTCTCACTTGAGCATGGCTCAGACCCACTGCCTCTGCTATCCCCTGGTAGGCTAACTTACTGGGATAGTTTGACAATTGGTATGCTTTCTCTAATGACTTCTTTTGGTACGGTGTAAATCGACTACTACCTTTCTTGTTTTCATTCTGTTCATGTTTAGCTGCTTCACTGTCACCTGGAAATCAAAGTAAAATGCCAGGCCTGAAATTTCAAGTTGGTCAGATTGTCTGATGCAAGGGAAATGGTAACCAGATGACCAGATATTGTTGCTGATGATGATGCCTGAAGAATTGGCAACTTAATGCTATGGTACAGATTAAAGAATTGTGATAGAAATCATAACCTGTTAGTATGACTTTTAGTATTTTACATTTGTGGTTTGGGTGTATCAAATTATCTTTGATTACATGTTCAACAGTGTGACAAATTTCTGTGAATTTAAAACTATACAAGATTTGCAACTGGAAGTGCATAACACATTTTCTGTGAATTGTGATTACTGAATAATTCTCACGTTTGGTTTGAGACATTGGTGTGACTAGAAGAATCACCTGAAAGTAAACAAGTCTTGACAATACAGGTAACAGAGGACAGTTTTGAACATTGCCTCACTGTGAAAATACCAGGCCCACAGTGCTGTGAAGATCACTGATACAATGCAAGAGGTTTCCTTTAGATCAAGATTTATTTGTATGTTCCATTCCAATGACAATATGTTATCAGCTTTTTAAAAATCTTGTATGAAATATGATTTGGAGGTCTTCCTGTGAAAACCTCCAGGTCTGCTTATGAAGGAAGCCCCAGGCATTGTTGAATGATTCCAAGATTGGTCCTTCGATCTTCTCTACTTAGTGACAATGAGGTCAAGGAATGTTACGAAGCAATGAACTTACCTGAGAACAGCTTTGGATTACGACACATGGCTTCCAGGGTCACTTTGTCGTTCATCAACATTTCCATTCTGAGGTACGGTTTCCTGCCCTCTTTACTTATCATTGTCCACGATGTTGACTGAAAGGGAGAAAATATGGTAACAGATGAAAAGTGCAGAAGACCCTTCAAGGAGAGTGCAAGACAATGAGATGTTGAAAACAACTTTGGTGTGTCTCCATTTCTACAACAATTTTCAGACTGATTTTTTTTTTTTGGGGGGGGTAAGATTCACAACACTGCAGTTTTGTTTTTTGCCAACAAACTATTTCTGTTGTTTTATGTGACTGACTAATGTGCATGATGCAATTCCAGGTCGATCTGACATGTGCTACTGTATCTCCTCCTTAGTTTTACCCATTTAATCTTCACATTTGTAAATAGGAAAACTTTGCACAGAGGGCAAAGTAATACTGTAAAAGTGTAACTTTCAAACACAAGCATACCTTGTTCTGGGCCAGCAGTTCACACAAATGACCTTGGCTAACACAAAGGGCTGGGGCCACCATTCTTTGTGAGAGTGCATTGTCTTTCATCCATTGCTTGAACTTCTTCACGAAATTGTCATACGTGAGTCCAATCTCTGGATCGACTTCCTCCATCTTCCTTGGAGACGACGTTGCTGTACTATCCCATAGCATGTGTTCAATGAAAGTGTCCTCTATAAAGTCAACCAATATCAACAATTGACGTGTCTCATTCCTGTGCTTAGTGTGAGTGATCAGCTTTCCATGCAAAAATTCTTCACTGTACAGTCATCTACAGACCTTTGCTACTTTGAAAATAAAACAAACCCAGAGCTGGTTCCAATGTCTGCACTGTAAAATCTGAAACTGATTATCACACTGGTAATCATTCCACTGCAAACACTGTGCTGCATTACACAGTAATCTGTGACCACTGGCCCTGCTCATGTTCTATAATTGGCATACTGTACATTTGTCATATGGGCCTACCCGATAATACTATTTCAAAATGAAATGTAGACCTAGTATTACATCCTGTATTCATTTCTCTGTGGAGATCTGAACAACTTTTCTATTGATTCCCCCTGGCTTATTGATTTATTGTTGTAAATGTTGCATTCTCTGTGACTATACCCAAAAGGTACGTCTGGTAAGGTTTAGTGATGTGTGTATTAGAGAAGATTACAGGCAGTCTTTGGGCTGCGTGCAATGCATACATGTGTTTGCCATAATAAAAATCAGTATGTTGCTCCTATAAATACAGGTGGGGTTGACCTATTGCCTAATGCAGGGTTGCTGATTTTTTTTTTATGATGTTTTACACAAAATCTTGATTAGTATACTATAAATTGTGATTAAAATAACAGAGTGATTTTGGATCAAATAAATCAATTTAAATCGTGATTTATGGAATAAAATCACAATTTTAATCGGTTCGATATAATCAAACAACCCTGGTCGTACCTACCTTTTTACGTTATAGACTTGACAGCTTTACATGGCTAAATAAATAACCTACTGAAAGCATTGAAAGTGGAGATACTTAATGTGAGCCTCAAACTCACATGAATAGACATCAGAAGGGAAATTAATCGACTGAAAAATCCCTACTGAGAAGGATATAAGCAGGAGTTTTCAACTTTCCAAGTCAGTTTTTAGGTTGGCTTAGCCTACAATGACACAAAGTATCACACAGATATAGACAGTAGCCATGAAAGCCTAGCAGTAACAGATACAACTATGGGGTATGGTAAAACTGTGTACTGAGGCACTGAAATCATTTAGGGCCTAATAAACAACTTGTCAGGCAAGTCCATGACAGGCAATCATATTTTTAAGCACTACTGCAGGCCTAATCCTCACCTAGGCCAGCTTAAGTGCAAAAGGCCTAGGCTGGGCCATGGGCATCCCCCAGGTAGTACTACAAGTCTGCTGTAGGCCTAGCCCTATGATAGCATACTCTATATAGCAGTTGGAGATTCGCTAAATTTGTTCAGCATCAGTGAAAGTCCCTAAAGGTTAAAGGACATTTGGACAACTTTCGGTATTTTATCCTGCGGTATGGTTTTTTTCGTGGATTGAATGTTGGAGTAGGCAAGTTGAGGTATATGTCTCATTTGGAGCAGTCTCATTTGAGGAGGGACAGTGACATTTGACACGGTATTTTACCTTCAACAGCGTCCAGCTAAACATTTAACCAGCTTAAGTACAGACAACTGTATCAATGGAGCAATTAACAGGGGTAAGCTACTCTATTCTATATTAAGTAAATTTTCAAAGTTGGACACTCCAACAACAATACACATGAAAGTTGGTGTATTTTTACATCCTTACGTTTGCTATGAACCTTGCTGAACCCTTTTTATCACATCTTTTGATACCATAGCAATCTATACACACCTTCGAGCTCAGTGTATTCATAACATTACTGGAGTTATATATGTTCACCACTTAAAAAGGTATCAAGACAGAGGCCATTTTCATTCTGTCACTTGTCAAGAGTGATGTCACTGCAGTATACGTGGCTGGCTAACAATCTACTCCTAACAGTGTTTCCACTTCCAAGGAAATTTCCCAAATTCCGGGAAATCTTCCAGGTAATTTCTGGGAAATGGAAAAATTCCAGGAAATCAAGAAATTGTTGTGTAAAATAAATAATAGTAAAATCTAAGGTAATTATACCTGAAAAATTCCATTTTTTTCTTATTTCTAATGACTGGTCCCTTTACCACTGCATTAGTTCAAAGACCCCATCTGTGAAAGTGTAGGGCATGTTACAGCAAAATTAGCTCATGAACTACCGATCTGAAAATTCCAGGAAATGCTACTAAATTCCAGGAAATTTTGTATTCAATTCCAGGAAATCTTAAATTGGGCTGTGGGAACACTGACTCCTACATATGGTGCAAAGAGCTTACATACAGCAAAAGAACCAACAATCCCTACTGTAAGTGTATGCAGTTGTGAACAACTTAAGTCACTTGTTCACAAGAAAGTACGACCTTGTACTGTTGTAACTAAGTTGTAGAGCCTAAGCCTAGCATAAGCAGGAACACTACTGTACGTGGCCGGGAGCCTGTCGGCTAGGCCAATATGTTCACAGGTAGTCCTAGCGTTGAGTAGACAACTACTGTATCATATCGCGTCATTACACCATATGTAGTGTACACTTAACGCTAGGAAAACCTGGGGTATGTTATGTAAGTTAACAAACCTCACGCTGTTCACACAACCACAGTACCAGTTTCGCGAGGTAACTATCGCTGTCTGTTGTGAGATTTCGGCAGGACAGTATGTTCAATTGATGTTCAAACAACCACGTAAACTCAGACATTGAGATGTTTATAATTATTTACATTAAACAAAATTGATCATAATTTTACCTGCAAAGCAAACTTTCAACCGGCGAGTGCAGAGAATGTGCGTGCGGCATGTCAGTGAAAACCTTAATTTTGTTTCGTTTGTTCCGCGCCACGGGTACGGGCCAACATCTCCGGCTCTCGCGCCAGAACCGCGAATCTATTTATTACAGGGTTGAAGCTAGCGAACAATAACAGCAAACAACAGTGGCCGAACAATACACCAAAGACACGAACAAATAAATACTAGAAAGCGCATAGTCTATTAATAAGGAATCCTATAGTGACCGTTGTAAGAGGTATTTGAGGAAAGGCAACATGGACATCATGGGCTATTATTTTCTAATGGTTCATACGAAGAGTAACGTGATGATCGAATTTATGCTAGCCGAGTGTCAAGGATATTCTTTCAAAAAATCAGCACATCAGATAACCTGAATTTCAAAGGGATTTTGATCAACGAATCAATGCTGTAAATGAATATCGGGATAGAATACAAAACTCAGCACATATGTCACTATTTGACAAGCAAGGGCGACTGATCAACGGCGGTTTTAGCGAACGCATCAACGATGTAACTGAATAGTATTAAGATACTGGTTGAATGTGGGTAACATATAATACCCCTTTTATAGTATTATAACCAAGAGAGGGGCGGGACAATTGTCAAGAAGAAAATTATTTAACGTTATAAACAGAACATCAGGTAATCTCGTAAAAACAAAATCTTGTAATTTTAACACTTGTTTTGGCTACTGTATCAACATTATAACGCAATATAACGGGGGGAGGGGGGTGGTGGTGGTTGTAGGGGGCATCACCCACCGTATCACCCCACAGGCGGTAACCTTGGGGGAAATTGTCTAGGAAAAAGATATTCAACCTCAAAGTCAGAATAATGGAGAGGCAAAGATAGGCAAAGTATTTGATCTATTAAGCAGATCACATTTAGTGGAAACATACATATCATATAACTGCACTCAGAACACGAACACGTTAGGAAACTAAGTGCTGATGAGTCAGACACTGAACTAAATTTGCCGCTCATATCAAGATACAATGAGGCGGGAAGTTTAACAGCCGACTATTTCATCAAGGAAAACGAGAGAAAGTTTAATTATTAACGCCATTTCTGTAAATCTAATCTCAGGAAAAGAAAGCTACCTCTTTAACAAGAAATATGCAGTTCTTTCGGGGTTAACATATATCCATACTTTACAAAACCACGGGAATTCCTGAAAAAGCGGTTGTTGAAGCTTCTGGCAACTAGTAGTGTAATACCGCATTTGACTCGAACGGATTCATATAGTACAATATATGGTATGCTAAGCTTGTTGGAAAGACAGCCTTGCTTTAAGTAAATTAAGGCCAATCGTTCAATTTACAACGCTACTGTTCAACAGAGAGTTTCAAAGATACATGACGACTTACAGAGATGTGAGGGGGGATAAAGAGGGATTAGCCTGGTTCAGTATTTCTAGGAGAGGAGTTTAAGACCTTGAAATACTGTCGAACTAAGGGATCAAAAGAAATGTATACGTGGCAGCAAACATTCTTTCTTTCTGGCAAGGAGAAACGGTTTGTCAGCTTTTAATTGATTACTTGGTGAATTCTGCCTTGTGATGTCACGGACATTTGTTTTCCATTTTGACATAGCGTACTATATTACCACATATTTATGGATGAAATATTTAACCAGGATTCTCCATGCCGTATGCAAGTGAGTAAACTATTGCAGATATTTAAGTTCTTAATTTCTAAGTTCTTTGTATCATTTGTGTTAGATAAAAAAAACTTATTTTAACTACATCACATACAGTACTGTAGATTTTTGGTCAAGGGCTGATACCATGCATTTACATCGTCTAGCAAACTGTCTTATTAGTCATATGCCTAGAACTCTGTGTCTGTATGCGTTCATCATCCTTGTCATTATCGGTTAACTTTCGGCTACTACTCTGAAACTTTTAGAAGCTTTCAAATGCAATATCTTGCATGCTCATTACAATAAGCACCGTGATGTATTCCTATACACAGATGTCTAAAAATATCATTAAGACAGAAATCGTATGTAAACCACACCAAAAGACAACACAACACTTTAATCTGGCAAATTAATTATCATGGAAATAGTTTATTCATCAAATTTAGCAAAGTACATGTAGCCAATACATTTACCGATATTTTAACATGTAGCATGGCTTCTATAAAATCGAGCAAAAAACGTCTACCCAATTTATTGTATTAAGCGTGAAATAGTCACACTAAAATTAAGCAGGGAATATTAAGCAAAATAATTGGTTTGTGAAATGGTTACTACAAAATGTAGCAGAACAAATGTAGCCATTTCAGAATATTGTAACATGGTCACACTAAACTTTAGCAGAAAATATCTAGCAAAATAAATGACTACTAAAATGGTTACATGTATTTCCAACAGAATATATCTAGCTAAATAATTGCATTGTTAAATGGTTACCTTCAAATCTAGCAGAAAATATCTATCAAAATAATTGGCTTGTAAAATGGTTACGACAAAATCTACCAGAATAAATTTAGCCATTTCGTGGTGTTGTAAAATGGTCAGGTTAAAATCTAGCAGAAAATATCTGACAAAATAATTGGCTACTAAAATAGTAGTATCTCTAGCAGAATATATCTAGCAAATTTATTGCATTGCAAATTGGTTACCTCAAAATCTAGCAGGCAATACCTAGCAAAATAGTTGGCTTGAAAAATGGTTACTACAAAATCTAGCAGAACGCTTTTAGCCATTTCATGGTATTGTAAAATGATCAGGTTAAAATCTAGCAGAAAATATCTAGCAAAATAATTGACCACTAAAATGGTTACACGTATTTCTAGCAGAATATACCTAGCTAATATATCGCATTGTTAATTGGTAACATTAAAATCCAGCAGAAAATATCTAGCAAAATAACTGACTTTTTAAATGGTTACTACACTATATAGGAGATCATGTCTAACCAATTTTTTGTATTGGTAAATGGTTGCCGTAAACTCTAGCCGAAAAAACTCTACGAAAGGTTTGACTTGTAAAATGGTTACTCTAAAATAAAGGAGGAAAATCTCGCTAATTGTTTGATATGTGAAGTGGTTAGTATGAAATAAGAAGAAATTTTCTATTCAATTTTGCAATCCAGTTTATAATACTGTTTCCTGGTACAACAAAAATCCAGCCTATAAAATGATAGGCAAATTAGTATGTGATTTATTAAGCAGATCACAGTTTAGTGGAAACTTATACATCATATTTAGTAAAACTGCATGCAGATCACGAACACTTTAGCAAACAAAGTGCTGATGAGTCAGACACTGAACTAAATTTGCCGCCTATAACAAGATACAATAAGGCGGGAAGTTTAACAGCCGACTATTTCATCAAGGAAAACGAGAGAAAGTTTTTAATTATTAACGCCATTTCTGTAAATCTAATCTCAGGAAAAGAAAGCTACCTCTTTAACAAGAAATATGCAGTTCTTTCGGGGTTAACATATATCCATACTTTATAAAACTGGCGGGAATTCAAGGACTTGGATTGTTGAAGCTTTTGGCAACTCTCAGCTGCTACAGGATATGGTATGCTAAGCATGTTGGACAGACAGTCTTGCTTCAGGTAAATTAAGGCTTATCGTTCCATTTACTACCGTACTGTTTAACAGGGAGTTTCACAGATACATGAAGAGTTACAGAGATATGACGGATTAAGAGGGATTAGTGGTTCAGTATTTCTAGGTGAGGAGTATAAAATCTTGAAATACTATCGAACTAAGGGATGATAGTGAATGGATCCCCCTAGAAGCACCCCATTACATATTAGGTTGCAATGTTGATTTGTTAGCTAAAAGTTGCGTTGAAAATCAGTTATGTTGCATCATGTTCTGACTTTGGGGGTGAATATCTTTTTCCTGGAAAATTCCCTCCAAAGATATCGCGTGATGGGTGATAGTGGGTGATGCCCTCTACAACAAACCTCCCTATTATAAAGCTTTGCAATGTTAATTTGTCAGCCAAAAGTTTGGGCTGAAAAGCAGTTTTCTATCTTTATGTTCTGAGTTTGGGGTTCAATATCTTTCTTCTTGACAATTTCCCCAAAGGTGACAACCTGTGGGATCATAGTGGGTGGTGCCCCTTACAGCCAGCACCCCCATTGAATTGTGTTACAATGTTGATTTGTTAGCCAAAATTTGTGTTGGAAATCAGATTTGTTGCATTCTGTACTGAGTTTCGGGTTGAATACCTTTTCCCTCGACAATTTACCGCCTGTGGGATGATAGTGGGTGGTTTCCTCTACAGCATGCAGCCCCATTACATTGCGTTACATTGTTGACTTGCTGCCCAAAAATTGTTTTGAAAATCAGGTATGTTGCATTATGTTCTGAGTTTGAGGTTGAATATCTTTTTCCTTCACAATTTCCCCGAATGTGACATGATAGTGGGTGGTTCCCCCTACAGCCTGCACCCCATTACATTGCGTTACATTGTTGATTTGTTAGCCAATTTTGTGTTGAAAATCAAATGTGATTGTTTATGTTCTGAGTTTCGGGTTGAATATTTTTTCCTTCACAATTTCCCCCCATGTGACCTCCTGTGAGATGATAGTGGTTGATGCCCTGCAATTAGCACCCCGATTATTTTGAGTTACAATGTTAATTTGTTAACTACAAATTGTGTTGAAATCAAATTTGTCGCTTTATGTTCTGATTTGGGGGTTGAATATCTTTTTCCTCAACAATATCCCCCAAGGTTACCGCCTATATGGGGTGATAGTGGGTGGAGCCCTCTACAACCTGCACTCCTGCTATATTGCGTTACCATGTTGATTTGTTAGCCAAAAGTTGTGTTGAAAGTCAGAGATGAACTCAAGTTGCATTATGTTCTGAGTTTGAGGTTGAATATCTTTTTCTTCGACAATTTCCCCCAAGGTTACCGCCTGTGGGATGATAGTGAATGGTTCCCTAGAATCAGCACCACCATTATTATATTGTGTTACCATGTTGATTTGTTAGCTTAAGTCGTGTTGAAAGTCAGAAATGGTGCATTATGTTCTGAGTTTCGTGTTGAACTTTTCCCTTTTTTACACTTTCCCTAAGGTTACAGCGGTAGTGGGCGGTGCCCCTACAACCAGTACCTCAGATCGAGCAATGGTCGTAGCATGTAATGCATAAAGTGCCCTATGGGTTGCAGACCTACGTAAAGGCATGGAGGTCGTTTAATCCGCCCTTGGGCTGTATATGGTCCATCGGCCCGATGCATCCCGGTGCACTCCCAGGACAGTGTGACACCTTTTTTATTAGTTTCTGGAAGAGTCCCCAGCACGAAAAAGGTATGCCACCATCACCAAATCAGTTTGGTCCACCCCTGTATGACGCCATTTTTTGAATGGCGGACGTGCACCATTGTTTCAACATTTTGTTTATATCTCAGCTTCTGAGATGATACAGACACGATTTTGATCTCTACATCCATGTTTGTAAGGTTGAGCAATCCAATGGTGACACCCCTATTTAAGCTCTGTTACTTAGGCACCCAAAGCCTACGCTTTTAGCAGCAGTCTACCGCGCTGCTGTACTGCCTTTTCTACCATATGAAAACTTTCTTTCAAATGTTCGAAAATTTTCATAATTAAATCTGAATATCTGCTCTAGCCTAGGCCTTGGTGAAGTCATGACTCAGGATTAAAAAAAAAAACCGATCGTAGATAGTCGAACTGGTAGGAATATGCCCCCCCCCCCCCTCCGTCACTGACAACCCCTTGACTACGTTTATTCTACAGATCAGTGAGAACACGCCCTCCACTGCATATCACACTCCCTTAGACTCTGGGTATTTGACAGAGAAGTGCAAATATGCCCCCATGGATGTCACATCCCTCGTTACTCCGATTACTCCACAGATCGGTGGGATAATTAACCCCTTCCTCGTGGATGTCACATTGCGCTACACTAGTTCCATGAAGACCGGCAGTGTTGTAATCGAGTCACTTAAGTTTGAGTCTCCAGTCGAGTCGAGTCACCACTGCCTGAACTCGAGTCGAGTTGAGTCCCCCATCACCGTACTCGAGCCGAGTCAAGTCACTCTGTCTATATATTCGAGTCATCTTGAGTCACTTCAGCATATTGACCTACAATTGACCTATAATACTAGATCACACAAGCAAGTTATGTACACAGTTGTTAAACATGGTCACACCAGATCTTGAAACCGTTGTTGGAGTGAGAATTGTGCTTCCTCGTTTCATCCATATGTCAACGAGTATCGAAATAAGAAGAATTCTGCCATTACAGATTTTTTTAACCTTTTTACTTTGCACGGTTCACTTTCATTCTCCATGTCACTTAAATTAGTCACCTAGCTTTTTCTTTCCTTTTTCAACTTTCAAGAATTACATTTCGTTTCTGTTTTTGTATCCAGCCTGAGAAAACTCTCAGAAGCTTGCGTTGATGTCACACCACCAAGGTTTCAATGAAAGTGTTCATCATTAAAACTTCAGGTACATTCCTTATTAGGATAGGCCTATGTCCCTGATAGTATCAGCAGTTCTTAATTAAGTGTTCACTTTGGTGCTAAAGGCACTTGAGATTCTTAAAGCCGCCGCTGTTTTGGCACATTTAAATCATAGGTCCTACACTGAGTACATATTGAAACTTCACAAGAATATTCTTTGCATGTCCCTTTACAACAGATCAGCAATCATTAAAGGGAAATAGGGCGTTTGTTTTAGAGAAAACATCCATATTTTTGAAAACAATGTTTGTGGACGTAGAATGATAGATTATCCGAAAGAAGGCAGGACAGTAGTCTTCTTTTCAGGAAATAAGCTTCTCACAGATAGAAATTCAGTTATTTCTTACTCAACACTAATTTGTTCACCCAAACTTTTCAAAATTCAAATGATGCATCTTCCACTACTCATCACATGCATAATGTTTTGAGGAGATGAAGCTTTGGTAGATGTTTATTGATGACACGGAGTGGTTTGACAATGATTGCCGCCATTTTCTCTTGTATGTCACGTTGGTGTATTCTAAACGCCCTATTTCCCTTTAACGGTATTAGTTGATGCAAAAGGCGCTTAAGATCCCAGAAAGAGGGCTCTGCCCTTGGCACATTTCAAGCACATATTGCGTATATCGATGAAACTTCACGCTACATTCTTTGCATGTCTCTGATAATAGATCAACAATTATTAAGTATTCAAATTGGTGCAAAACGCACTTGAGATCCCCGAAGTAGGGCGCTGTTTTGGCACATTTAGCCTACATCATACACTGAGTACATTGAGTAATGCCCGAAACACTGTACGTAGGCCAGGACAACACTGAAATGACATGTTTGCCATAGCAGACTCACTAACATGCTGTGGTCATATTTTCATGTTATGGATGTCTGAGGGAAGAATAATACTTCACTTATGCTCATGTTATGTTGCAAAAGACAATCTTGAATTTTCAGTTCAGTGATAATATTGAAATTAAAAATATTTTGATAACCTTGGATTATCGAGTTCGACCGATAATCGTTCCAGTTTGCAAGAACGTGATAATCCAGCATTTTCAAGTGATAAACAACACTTGACAAGCCACAAGTCTCACCAGTAGATAATCACAGATTATAGTTCAATCATCTTTGTCTGATTTCGGCGATCTAGGATCCAATGTTACAGTCAAAGATGGTCTGCGATGAACTCGGACGATAATCTTGGATTAACGGTCGATAATCCAGACTGCTTTCACCAATCTTTATTAATTTCTGATAAACGTGATGAAACTGATAATTCAAGACTGTCGGTCGGTAATCCAAGATCATTGTTTGATAACCATTTTATTGCCGATTATGTTGGGTTTTTTAATTCTGTATTTCTGACATTCGGCTTGCCATAGCTGTGTCAGCGTATAGTAAATTCTGCTGTCTACAGTCGAGATACAAGATTTACAGTGTGCCGTCTCGTTCAGGCCTTACTCTGTGTGGCTGATAGTGGTGTAACTGTAACTAGATTGCAACGCCGACTTTTCAATGCCGCTTCCGACGATCAACATGGTAAGTCAACACTTCTTTGCATTCCATTCCTGCCATTAAAAAGTTTGAAAATTGTTATTTTGTTAATTCACTTTCGTGTCACTGTAAACATTCAACGTTCAGGTGAGAGACTAAGTGCAGCCTAACGTTAACACTAACGTTCACCTTCGACCTAGCCTCTGTAGGCCTAACTCACCCCCTACACTGTTCAATTTCACTCTTGTTACTCGGTCATAAATTTGTTAGTGTGACAGTTGGCGAACGTTACCTCTTTGTAAGTTAACAACGTTAAACCAACAGTAACAAACTTTAGTGCTATAATTGGCATATTTTAGGCAAATTCCAATTTTAGTTAGACAAGGAAAGGCTAGCAAGTAACGCCACTCGAAAGGCACAGTTAGGCCTACAGTAAGTTAGGCATAGGTTCTACCACATTACCGAAGCGAAGTGAAATGCATTAGTATGTTCGTTGCTACAGTTGGACCTAAATGTAGCCCTATGCCCAGCAGAACCGCCTGTCACAAATTGTAGTACAGTAGGCTTACATTTAGGGTGCCTGTTGACAGTGCACATGTTATTAGTGAGCATCTGCAGTGGTCAGCTACTGTACAACAACTCCAACATGCACAGTCCTTATCTCTGTAGTAAGGTGTTCAACTCACGCACTGCAATGGAGCCCTGCATCAGTGATTGTTTTTCAACCAAAATGTATGGGAAACAGGTGAATTGCATTTCGTTTGCATTGAATTTCATTGTGACAATTACCTTTCTTTTCTTTTTCTACTAACTTTTACATAGCTTTTTTTCATTTTCCTCTAAATTGCACATAAGAATATCTCCTTAAAATGTGGCCAAAAATGATCGAATAATGGGAAACTGTCAGAAAGTGCCCTGGTAAAGAGATTGATTGGTACAGCCACTAACTAAGAGATGGTTGGAGTTCTGCAGCCAATAACACAGTAGTGTTAGTGTAGTGTGGATTCAGCAAAATAGAGCGAAATGACAAGTACAGTCATTTCCATGGCTTTTGTGTGAGAGTGCACTCTGTGCTGTGGAATCAAAGATTGTCTGTGCTCTACCATATAGTACGGGAGGGTAGAGAAGCGTTACTTCCCTGATTAGTTTTGAGCTAACTGTAGGTTGCTATGTTATAGAATTACACAGTGTGTGCCAGTTTTATCCATATCTATCCTTATTTATTTTGGATTCACAATAGATGTTTTTGGACTAAACCAATCTGTTCCCAAAAAGCCTGACAGACTGCTGCTTTGAAAAGTCCTCAATGTTTACCTCACTGTAAATCTGCAAGTGAACACTGATGACCTATTTACATTCCATCTGCAAAGCTACAGCAAGGAGAGACATAAGACACATGAACATGAATATTATCAATGTGTGTGTATGAACACAGAAAAATTTAGAAATTATACAACTGTTTTTTCTCTCTAGTGGGGCACTTTGTGACAGAATTCATCACTGTCAAATGGTTTTGACACATTTTGTTTTGATTAGATACTGTACAGTATGCCTATACCCACTTTGGAAGAAGAAAATGCAAAATGTTCCGTAAGATTCAAATTACAACTACCTATCCTTTCTCAAATCTTTGCCATCACAGTCAATGTGAAAAGTTCTTGAAAAATAGTGACTATGTACTGTACTAGTACATGTAAATGCAGGAGATTCTCTTACAGCAGTTACTGTACTTATTCATCTTTTCTTCCTTTTACTGTAGGTTCCCTTGGAACCAATGCAGCTGGAATTAGAGGGCTCAGAGAGCCAAGAAGAACTTAGCTATACTGTGGATAGTCCAACTCTGGTAAGGCGGACTTTGTTCATTTTATAAGGCATAAATTTCACATGGCCATCAGGTAATGACATTGTGCATCTCAATAAGTGTTTGCCCTGGATAACTGGATGAAAATGTCATCTGAAATTTCTACGTGGATCCAAAGTTTCACTAGTGTACATTGTACATGTGACAAAGATCTTAAACTGTTAGTTTTTGGTTGGTTTCTTCAAATCCAGTTATTGCATTGTTCATTGAACAAAATTTGGCATGCCATGCCTAATCATTTGAGAACACTTCAGTGTTCATTGTCATTCAAGTGAATAAGATGCATGATGTTATATTAATGTACAGTATGAATCAAAATGTTGTATTATTATTCACAACAGACTCGTAGCGTACAAAGAGGTGTATTTGTGAGTACCAGGATACCAGACCTGTACAGCCGATACCTGGTCATAAGTTTGGATCCAGTGCAAACATGCACAGTACTGTAATGTCCATGAAACTTGAAAATTTATGTCAAAAATGGTAATGTACATAGTAAAAACAATTCAAATGGATTGGCATTCACAACTTCTAAATGGTAGCTCGTTTGTAGATACATGTGACTCAGTCTTTTCTCTGATATTTGCTGATTATGATAAAAAATATCTCCATAATTTTTCTCTCACCCCATTGCAGGATTTAGAGGCCCATGCGGTATGTTACTCTGGGTTTGCCAAGATAAACCGTTTACTTTTCATAGCTGCCCATTGTCCAGCTCTCCGGGTTGAAGCACTGAGAATGGCTCTCAACTACACACAGACTACGTACAACACACAGGCATATCAGCACATTCACTCGAAGCTGGCAGAAGCTGTGTAAGTACAGTACACATTATGTCTGTCTGTGCATCATTCTATCACTATCTTCCTTTGTTTGGTCATTTGCAGAGAGCAAGCAATGAAATGAGATGGGAGTCTGCCAAGTTGGGATTCTCTCTTGTGTAATTTACAGTGTGCTTTTATGCTATGATGACCCAGCTCATAATCGTGTCTTTTGAAGGTGCCACATTAGTTCTCATACTTTGCAAGTTATCTCCCATTGTTTAGTGTTTGGTCAAAGGTCAATTTAAAGATTTAAAAAAGGAGTCACAAGGTGTAAGAATTTCAAAGCAACCACCACAACTTACAGTATATAAAAAAATGCAATATACCAAGATTAGAAATTGCCTTGGTAGTGAAATTTTATGAGTTAATCCCTGTGACAAACGAATACAGGATTTCTGTTCCCTGAAATGCAATGAATTAGTGTACAGTATCAATGTCAATGATCCTGATAGTTTGTCAAGGATAGACACGTAGTCATTGATAAGTGGAAGCCATATCCTGTCAAGAATCATCTTGTGATTTCAAAGAATGCACAACATACCGTATCAGGGTCATACTTCTCATCTTTCCTTTCCGCACTTCAGTCTACTGAAGGGTAATTTTGTCCTATGTATTATGTGGAAAAGTTCATTATACTGTTAAATCCAGTTTTAGTTTATGTTGAAGTGTGTCCATTTGCATACTTTGAAGCAATTTGATATCCTCCTTGGATTCCTCCTGCAGGACCAGTTCTTCTCTACTACCAGATGCCGTTGCAGGAGTTGTTCACAACATACCCAGCCTGGATACCAACTGGATTGAAACTACAAACAAGAAAGCAGCTCTGAAACTTGAAAAGCTTGATACAGATCTCAAAAATTACAAAGCCAACTCTATCAAGGAAAGCATAAGGTATGGAGAAAGAATGTAACATGGACATCGGTAATCAATCAGTTCATGAGTATGGAAGGCATGAGTAACACTGATGTGTAAACTTTCAGTTTGTCTCTGTTCTCCTGTTTCACACAAGGATGAAAAAAAAAATCAAACAAAAAAGAAAGAACTGCTTTCTGTGTTGTTTTATTTTGCTGTGTATCCTTGAAACACACCTGTGCAACTAATATTTTTTTATTGCATAATGTCAAGCAACGTAGAACAAATGGTGGCGTTTGGCTGAGAAAAATGTTGGATATGACTACTGGACAGTGCTTTTGTGGATATTTCTTTTTCCAAAGAGTTTGAGATTTTTAATGGAGTTTGCCATGTTTAAGTTTCTTAGGTAGTACAAGTGACTCTGTCCTAACAGCAAATCCCCAACTTTGATGTAATTTGATGGTGGCACCTTATGTAGTTGATGGTGACAGCCCATGGATGTTAATGTGAAATCAAATTACATGTTGGAACAAGTTATAATTTTTGGAATATGTGCTGCATTAAACTGTTTCACAGAATGTGCAGTATTTCATGTACCTTCTTCATCAGTCCTGTCCGTCTGAGGAATCACTTTGTTCAATCGTGTGATCAAGGCTTTCCCTGAATCTTGCTGCAATTGTATGGTGAAAAAATCACAAGGTACGGCAAACTCTGACACATAGTTTCCCAGACATTACAAGCACATGAGAAACATTGCTTCTTAGATACAGCAAGTAACTGAGACCCATGGTCCATCAGGCATAATAAGAACACGAGACACATTGTTCCTTGCATGTGCTGTAAGAACTACCATAACATGTGCATGAGACTTGGCTCATGAGACGTAACAATGGCATGAGACCCATGGCCCATCGGACACAAGGACATGAGACCCATTGCTCATTAGACACAACAAGGACATGAGACCCATTTCTTATCAGACACAACAAGGACATGAGACCCATGGCCCATGAGACCTAACAATGGTATGATACCCATGGCCCATCAGACACAACAAGGACATGAGACCCATGACTCACCAGACACAACAAGGACATGTGACCCATGGTTCATCAGACACAACAAGGACATGAGACCCATGGCTCATCAGACACAACTTGGAAATGAGACCCATGGTTCATCAGACACAACAAGGACATGAGATCCATGGCCCATGAGACCTAACAATGGTATGATACCCATGGCCCATCAGACACAACAAGGACATGAGACCCATGACTCACCAGACACAACAAGGACATGTGACCCATGGTTCATCAGACACAACAAGGACATGAGACCCATGACTCATCAGACACAACAAGGACATGTGACCCATGGTTCATCAGACACAACAAGGACATGTGACCCATGGTTCATCAGACACAACAACGACATGAGACCCATGGCTCATCAGACACAACTTGGAAATGAGACCCATGGCTTCTCAGACATACTGTAACAACTGTAACAAGTGTTTTAGACAGCACGTAGTCCTCACTAAGTACACATAATGTGCTAAAATCATGTCTCGAGAAAACTTTTGTGCATGATAGAACATAACATGATATCCAGATATACCATAATGGTTAGGGTGTGTTCCTGTCAAGAAGGCATACGCATGTACAGTATGATCTCATGTGAGGATTAGCTGTAGACCTATGGCTCCTCATGTATAGCAAGTGCCAGAGAATCAAGACATCTCAGTTTTAACCAATTTAACCAAGCACTGTACCTGAGACCCATCTCCCTTCAGACAGAACATGGACGTGAGACCTGTGGCTCCTGAGACACAATAACTACAGAGACCACTCACTGCCCAGACACACTGTAACAAGTGCTTTAGACCTGTGATATCTCAGACATAACATGTGCTTGAAAATCAAGACATTTGTGATAAAACAAGTAGATGAGACCCATGACTTCTGAGATGTAACAAGTACATGAGAACCGTTGCTCCTCAGATACAAGAAGGGCATGGGACCTATTGCTCCGCAGACAGAATTAGGGCAGGAAACAAATGCGTGCCACAACTTTTGGATTAACTTAATTTTTCATTTTTCTTTTTCACCATCAGGCGAGGTCACGATGACTTAGGAGATCATTACCTTGACCTTGGTGACTTGAGCAATGCTCTGAAGTGTTATTCAAGAGCCAGGGATTACTGTACCAGTCCTAAACATATCATAAACATGTGTCTAAATGTCATCAAAGTAAGTATATGATAACAGCTGCAGATGGGAATGTAGTATTACGTATTTTACATTACAAATGAATGAACAGAAAAAGATGTATCGGTTTTCTATCAAAACGATTTTAAGAACATTTGTACAAATGTTGGTGTTGGAATACTGTTTTGTTCCTTAGAAAATTTTGTAAAGTCATTAATATATAGGTATATCATCCACTGTCTTAAACTGCCAAAAATGTAGAGGTGAAGAAAAAAGGAAAAGGTTTTTGTAAAAGCGTGGTCTATGCCATGAAACGAACAAAATGGATCTTTTCATTGACATGAAAGTTACAAAAGAAACATTTAAGAATTGCAAAGAAGTGCACAATGTTAAATCCCTAGAGTTCAGCAATTGCTTCTAAATATATTACTCTACTGAACTTTGAGTGCACCGTCTGTGATAGTGCATTTGTTGTTTTGTTGACATAAACGTGGAAAATGTGCTCAGGGAATAATTTATACAGTATCGCATCTTATTTTGCTATACAAAATGGTCAAATTGCTGCACAAATGGAATGTTGTGCAGCAGTTTATATGCAACGTATTGGCTTTCACAGATTTTGCAACAAAATACCCAAGAAACCTGAAAAGCACTATGCAAACTTTGAAAACTTAATTTTTCCCTGGAGCTCACTTTTGAAATAATATGCAAGTTTTACAGCAATGTAAAAGTCTTGATCAGCTGGACCAACACCAGAATTGTATGAGTGCTTAATGACTCTCTGTAAATTTAGCTACACTATCACAGTTTTAAACTTCACCCTCAAACATCTGCAGGGAGGTTGCAAAAAACAGTCCATTTCTATCTTTGTTTTTCTTTCTCTTCTCTGCGTTGCTGTGCTTAATTTAAGTGGTTTTGACTCGCCTTCTCTTGTCGACAGGTTAGCATTCATTTGAAGAACTGGTCTCACGTTTTGAGTTATGTTACAAAGGCTGAATCTTCTCCCGAGCTCTCCGAGGTGAGTGGAAAAGAACAGCAGTAGGGATGTAATGAATTTAGAAACATTCAAAAGCACATTTATTCCCGTACACGGAAGAATTGAAAAATTCAAATTTTTGTGAATTTTGTAGACTTTTGTCATCTTTTCCCTTGCCCCCACTCCTCAGGTCCTTCCAGTGAGACATAAACATAAATTCACTCAACCTCATTGCACCAAGTTAGAGTTATGCTCAAAACCAGGCAGAACAGCATTTAAGACTCTTATGCACAAGAGAAGAACAAACGATAGTCTGTTCATCCGAGCAAATCTTAAAACAAAAGGTACTTCCAAGTCAATAGCTTATCTAAGGTTCAGGAAGAGGGGTCTGCTCGTAGCTAGCAGAAGGGCCTATATGTTAAACTTCTCCCTGTTGCAAGCTAAAATGTAGGTGCATTCCAGCCTTTCAGAAGTTCTCTCATCAACAGTCCAAAAACAATTAATTATTATCACTGGGGCCATATAGCAGAGTTGAAACATTTTAAATACAATCTTAAAGCATCATCACAACAATTGGAAACCAGTTAGGAGTGTAACCTGTACCCGTCAGATGCTCCTGGAGCCCTTTTTTTTCATCCCCACATGATTGAATTATGCAATTGTTTTTTTTTTTTATTGAAAGAAAAAGAACCTGAAAGAGTTTAAAATTATGACATAGTAAATAATTTGGAAGTGTTTCAAGAGAGTTATTCGGTTAGAGATATATCCTCAAGTGTCCCATGAAGTTGTTTTGTCATTCCTGTCTGTGATATTTCTCCATCAACCTGCATGTGATCTAGGCCTAGATCAATGCTACACAACTTCTACTCTTGTGCTGGCCAATTCAGAAACCTCAAATAGTAGAGAAACATGTCTTTTTGTGAAAAGTCAAAATATGTTATTGAGCCATCAAAAAGATATGTGCACAGTGACTTGTATTTTTTGAAGTCATTGTTGTATTATTGTAGTAGTCCTAAGGCTATATCAACTACAGTGGTCTAAAGTGATACAACACCGCGGAATAGGCCTGTAGTATACGTTGTACAAGAGAAACTGACCACAGTCTGGCAAAAGTCACCATAGCCCTAGGTTGTACTGTAACAACTCAAGTATACCTACAATCTTGGACAAAATTGTTGGGACGCTTTGCCGTACTTTGCAAATATAATACTGAATTTTAGGTGAGAGGATAACATGAAACCCCGTGCCCCTTTCCAATGTTGCGCTGTAAGAGTGCATGTACACTTTGAACAGTAATTCTGTAGCCAACATTGAACGGGGGAGCGGGGTGTCCCAAGGTATTTTGTCCAAGATTGTGGGTGTACTAAATTGCGACTTTGAGGCTATCATAGACATACTATGGTATTGCTCAAACATTTAATCACTAATTTGAAAATAAAATAGCATAACAATAATGGCAATAATAGTGAAGGTTACCAGTTAATGGGCGAGAAATAAAATTGGGTAGCAAGAATTCCCACAGATGAAAATAGAAACTGATCAATTATTTGAACACACACACCACACTGTGTGGTTTACACCTCATTTTGTGTTAATTTTTTTCCACTGTTAAGTAATCTCTGTGACATAACTTCGTGCCCATCAAAGCACATCAGTCCAGTATGTCTAGGTCGTTCGGTGCGGCGTGAATAATTTTTCCTACTTTTCGTCCGTGACTTCTCAATGATAGACAGTGCCAACCTTAGGGTACATTCGCCGAAAGCAACTTGTGCACAATTTGGAAATGCTCTGAAACAAAGTGGAAGGTGCACAAACACTTATGAGTCATGCTTCAGTGAGCATCTTTAACCCCTCCCGTTGGTGAATGGACAAGGCGGGCATGGAAGACAGCCCGTAGCCTCATGCTGTGACGATTAAAAAAAATGTATGCTTTTCATCTCATTCACAGAAAGATTCCAAGGATAACATGGTGATTGTGACAAAGTTAAAATGTGCAGCAGGAGTGGCAGAATTAGCAACGAGAAAATACAAACCAGCAGCAAAGTACTTCTTACAAGCTTCTTTCGATCACTGTGACTTCTCAGAGGTAAGCAAAGGAAGGGAAACAATACAAGGTTGTAGTCAAAGGGTCATCTTTTGCATCAGAAAGTTGTTCCTGCAAGTATAAAAAAGAAACAAGCTTTCAACAAAGAAATTCTTTGGACATGTTCTGCTAGAAAAACAAAGAACATTCTTTCAGGAGTGAAAAGAGTTTTGTATGAATGACAGCAGATTGTGTCTGAGAAGAAGAATCACTCGAGAAACCAAAACCCTGTTTTTGTTCATGCTATATCAAAGTGACTTCTATTGTTTTTTTGTAATAAATGTCTATTGAATGGATGTGCGATGTAACCTTCTATTACCAATGAAAAGTTCCTGTGGTTATACTATTTAAGTTTCCTAAAAATTAAGACCTTCCTACTGTGACATGTCTCATATATACTGCATGCGAATTGGCTCTTTGTGTTAATGTTGATCAGTACCCTGTGTCTGTCAGCCTACTCTACCCTGTGTGAAGTCTGAATAGTTGGTTTCCTTGTGATTACTTGAGGAGAAAGGGCATGTGATCGTATTTGTTCTGAAAATAATGATCATGCAGAAGAAAATTCCTTCTCATGAAACGAAATCATGCTTGCATCGTCTGTCATACGACTTAGTCTGACTGATGTTGCTGATGCCCATCCCTTCCTCATCAGCATCCAGCGTATGCTGCATCCTCTAATTTGCATGCAATCTGTTTGCCATCATCATTCATGCACTGCCACGGCGAAAGTGTTGCTGCCGCAATTTTTGAAACATGGGCGCTCATAATGTGAGAGCCATTTCCTCTGTCATCTCTTCATTATCCCGTGGCTAATGACATCATTGGACTTTTGCCGTTCTCTCTTTTCCTTGAAAGCTCCTGTCTCCAAACAATGTAGCCATCTATGGTGGACTATGCGCACTGGCCTCGTACACGAGACAAGAACTGCAGAAGAATATAATATCCAGCAGGTAGGTGCCAGGATGAATATCAACAATTATCAAGCCGTTATGTAGTCCCGGTGTTTGCTTAGAAGTGTCAGGTATGGCAAAAGCCAACAAATGTTCGCTTCATTTTTGCTTCCGTGAGGGCAGCCTGTTATTATTTATTTCCATGTTGATAAAAAAAAGTTGAGTTGAATAGCTATGCCAAGAGAAATTAGAGACCAAAAAAAAAAAATGTTTGAGGTTTCATTTTGTTTCTCAGACTTTTCCAAGGTTCAAATGTACATCAGTACACTACATGTGGTCACACCATATTTCATTTATCAGCTGTAAGAAGGTGTGAAAGCATGCATTGTTCAACCTCTGTCCCGGTGTCTTAAATCCATGTTTTTTTGGTTCTGTTGCTTCTCCCAGTGGTTTGGTGTATGAGGGGTATGCCTGGTATCAAGTAAAATGGAGCAAAATTTTAGACTTCTTAAGTAATTGATGTAGCTGTGATGATCAAAGTGGCTAAGAATCAAGACAATGTGATCTGAAGACTGCAGTTCCTTTCACCGTCTTGTCAGCTGTATTGTTGAGGACCTACACTAATGACATTTGCATTTCCCAATCCACGTGAATAATTGGGTCGCACCTGATTGTGGCCCTGCCTCAAAAAAGCTCTCCTCCGATACTAGTGCATTTCTTGAAACAGACTTACATGCAAATCTATCCTTTGACTCATTCAACCATTAGTCACTCGCAAGGTGATGAACTTTTGGTGGTGACAGCAATCCGCTCCAAGCACAGCATCATTGCAACTACTGTCGAAACAAGTGACCTTAAAATGTTGAATAATTCATAGTGCTTTCATTTTAAAGAGATGTAGCCCGCCTTGTTGGACTACATCTCTTTTTGGTACCACATTGCATCAAGTTACTGAGATATTAAATGACCAGCTGCTGTTTGTTATTTTGAGTCAATTCTCATGAGTGCATTGTAGATGGTGATGGAAATCCAATCCTTGACTTGCTAATCCAAACCATGACTTTTTAAAGACTGGAATGCCTTTTTCCTGATTTCACTGTGCCCTGTCAAGACCTGTCTTGGAACATTGTTAAGATATTTTTTAGTAACTTTCCTTTGATCAAAAACCAAATATATAGCTTCAACTGCTATAATGGTGCTATTGATGATGTTAAACAGATAATTACCAGAACTTTTTCAACATTTGTGGTTGTGTCTTTATTTTGATCTCTTTTTTATTTTTTACTCTTTTTTTTTGTTGTTGCCATGTTTCTACCACTCTTCCAGCTCTTTTAAGCTATTTCTGGAACTGGAGCCTCAGCTGCGAGACATCATTTTCATGTTTTATCAGTCCAAGTATGCCTCTTGTCTAAAGCTCTTGGACGAGATCAAAGACAACCTTCTCTTGGACATGTACCTTGCCCCCCATGTTGCTACCCTCTACTCGCAGATAAGGAACAGAGCACTTATACAGGTACCCAAAACACATAGCTTGATATTCTTTGAACCCTTATCTCATAATGTTTTTTATTGTGATTATATTCTTCTGACTATTTAGAGAAATTTTAAAAAAATATTTCAAAATGTGAATGGAGAGTCCATGATTGTTGTTTGTGGCCTGTGTCACCTATCCTCTGTCTCTCTAGTTTGTTGTTGTTGGACTGGCCTTGTAGTGTACAGGTAAGGAAAGTGGTGCTGAGGTAGGTCGGGGGGTTGTGTGTTAGAAGAGAAAGAGAGTTAAAACGAGAAAGTGAAGGGCATTCCACCAGCTTTTGTTTGGAATGTTAATATAGGGGGGGTCAAGGGGGTTTGTGTCATTCAGCACTTGGTGGTTGGGTCATTCATACTGAGTAACAAAATGACAGTATGAATATCTTTTGTGTAGTTTAGTTCTGGAATGACTGTGGTAACATGATTTGACTTTATTTTGTGTCCTAAGGAGGAAAAGGGAATGTTTGAGCTTTTACAAAAATGTACCGTTTCTTTTGTACTGATTGCTAGCTGTGCCTATCTAGATGTTGCTAGGCATCCCATGGCTATGCCTTTAAGGATTTCTTATTTTCCTTCTTACTCTATTCAGTATTTTGGTCCCTACGTTTCGGCTGACATGCACAAAATGGCCGTTGCTTTCAATACGACAGTACCAGCGCTAGAGGATGAGTTGATGCAACTGATACTGGATGGACAAATAAATGCTCGAATTGATTCTCACAACAAGGTAAGCATCTGACTCTTTTTTTTTTTTTATTTCTCCTCAATGCAGGTTCCACTCAAGCTAGTGCAGGTTCCACTCAAGCCAGAAAGGTTCATTTAGTAACCTTGTTTGTTATTTTCTGAATACTATAATACATTATATGGTAATTTGTAGTGTTTGCCCCAGGCACCCAGGTACAGTACCTAAAATGTCATCAACCAACTTAGAAATTTGCCACCTGGATCCAAAATTCCACCTACCTACATTGCGCTTGTGACCAAAGATGTAAAATGTTACTTTTTCCAAAATAAGAACACTTAGTTGTGATGCGTATATAAAGATATGTGGTGTTTTGTTAATGAGCAAAGCAAAATTTCTTATGACTTCATAACCAACTTTCACCCTAATGGAAGTCACATTTATCGGTACCTGACCATAGACTGTAACTCCTATGGTCCAAATTTTGGACCTGGGTTGAACACCTAGTACTTTATAGTTGAATTCTTGACACTCAGTTCCCCTGAGACGTGCCTGATAAATGTGGTTTCCTCAGTGTAGGAGAACATATTAAACAGCCCTCTCTGAGAGAATGGTTGGTAAACAATCTAGGACTTTTAGCAGACTGCAGCTCAAATTAAATGACCTTGCAACCATTTGGGTCTATGTTTTCTTTCTGGAGTCTTGAGGATGAAATAGTCTCTTTTGCTAACTCAGAGCAATTAATTTTGTCCTGGCTTGGAAAGAAAAGGTTTGTAAAGTTAACTCTGATAAAGACTGAAGTGAAGCACGGTGTTTCTTTTTGAATATGATGTGTACAAGCTTTTCTTAAACATCACGCGATATTGACAAATAACACGCTGGGTGCTTGTATGTGCACAGATATTGTATGCCAGAGACATAGACCAGAGGAGTTCAACGTTCGAAAAGAGTCTAGCGATGGGATTAGCTTTCCAGAGGAGAACAAAGGTGAGTTCACAGTTGGTTTGTGTCTTTCTCTTTTACTTGCATTGAACATCTCGAAACAGAAGTGACTAAAATAGGAACTTACTGATCATTAAATTGATGAACATTTCTGCAAAACATCTTGTGCTAGAATAGTGAACTTCGGTTGTAGTACTAATCAATAACGCCAGCTCTGTGGTGATGTATTAAATAATTTATCTTCCATTTAATATTGCAACCCTTCCCTACCAAAAAAAAGTAACCCTATTTCTTACTGTGCAATATAATACCTTACTTTTCTTGGTAAAATTGGTTGAAAATCATGAATACTCATGAATACATTCCCCCCCCCCCAAAAAAAAAATGGTGTTATTTGTAATTTCATTTAACTTTGACAGAACTGTCATCAAATTGATATTGCTTATTCACATGATAGACATTTACCTGTACCTACTTTTTACAAATCAACAGCAGAGTGAACCCATCTGTAAATAAGCAATCGGGCACATTTCCCGGACTCATGTGCTGTGTTGTAAGCTTTTCCAATTTGTAAGACTTGTCCAAGAATGTCCTCCATTGACCGACAATACACCAAAAGCCGATGTAGACTAAGAGAAATGGTTAACCTAATCAAGTGGGTAAGGGTAGAAATCCAACCCCACATGGGACAACTCTGTGATCGGGGGTAATTACCATGCCAGTATTGTGTGGATTGCTCGGCTCGATGACCATCAGTACATCACATGCACTGTACATATCTTTAATTGGTTGCATAACATAGGTTTTTTTTACTTTTGTGGGGGAGAAGCACATTATTTTTTTATTTCTCTTGTTTCTAATTCTTACAGGCTCTGATCTTGAGGTCAGCCATGCTAAAAAACGATATCCAAGTAAAGGTAAGCGATGAAAAAAACTACATTTTGAAGCTGTTTTCTTTCTCAAGAATAGTTATTTCTGAAAAATGTACAAGAATACCAGAGTTTGGTTGTGCTGAGCAGGTGAAGCTGAGTAAGACGGTGCTTCCTCTAACCAGTGAGTTGTTTCTCAGCAGTGGTGATGCAGTAACCAACACCCTATTTTTACAGTTCTGCTATTATGCTATGGTTAACACCAGTGGAATGCCTGCCAAATTCCTGTCATTAAAGAACCTGTAGCCATATGTTGTGTTCAGTAAATTTAAGTAACACTTGTCTGCCAAATACCTTTCCTGGCAAATAGACTTAGATGTGTCTTACTTAGGTCAATTTCTTTTATGGACTGAATTGATTTATATTTATATTATCACACTGGCCTAAAAAAAAAATTATTACGTAGGCTGTCGCTCAAAAATCAAGGCAGATGAAGTCTGCCCCTGTAGCTGCTGGAGATTGGTCGCTTTTCACCGTATCAGAAGGGTGACTGCTTTGGTTTGCCTGACCTGTATATTGAGACATAGTCACATTATTGGACAATTGCAATCTCTCTTCATCCATTTTCTTCAAAATTTTTGAGAACATGGACAGGACTAGTCTGTGATTTGATTGGGGAAAGTGGTGTGACAAGGAAGGGGTGCATGACATGCCATAGTTTGGCAGGTGGACCTTGCAAATGGTAAGGTGTATGCAGAATGCACATGGTATGCAGCAGTCACATTCATATTCGACCCTGGGTGCAGACGAAGCAGCATCAGAAACACCGATATGAAAGTGTGCAGTTCATTTCACAGCAGAACGTAGTAGTCAAAATTATTTGCATACACATGTGCACAAAATTTTCACTGCATCTGGAGGATACTAACATGACAGGTTGGGGGATGTTGCCAAATTTCTGTCGGACACACCCGGTGACTGGCTGCTTTTGACTGTGGTGCACCATGTGTTATCAATGAGAGCCAATGCAAGTTACTCTGTTTGCTTTGATATTATTTGAACTGTTTCTTGGACAAAACCAGAAATTGTATCAGCAAGGATAATGGCCAGACTTACAATGGTTCTGTGGGGTATTGTTCTCAGTCTTTTTAGTGTTATTAAGTCAATGTCCGAAGTCAATGTCCTTGTATGTGTGACCAGATGACAAAATACAACAAAGATTAATGGACAAAAAAGAATACTTTACGTTAGTGGAGTTCAGATATTGCTCTTCTGTCATCTCTAGATCGTAAAACAACGTTTTGCTACTGTACATAGTACGCAGTGTGTGTTTGTAGGGATGGCGTTTGTGTGGGACTGGTGTTGGATGGGAGAAACTGCTGCGAAATCAGATGTAAAAGTAGCGTTGTCTTTGACATGTGGTATTATTTTGTCCCATATTCTTGACATGACTTGATATGGATGCAACCATCATATTTTCACAATGGAAGAGTAATAACCACTTTTGTGGGCAACATATTTATTGCAGAACATTGAACGGTAATTGATATCTGCTACTGATGCAAGAAATTTCAAATTAGGTGCATTAAAGATTCGAGATCATTTTCCTTGTGTGGACATTTCATTGTATGAAAAGGTAATTTATAAAAGAAACTGCTGAAGTTATATGAGAATGCCCTGCGTGATAATTGAGCCTAGTATAACAGCTATGATCAGCAGTGACACAGTTCTGTGATTCATTGATTCGTCTGTCGTAATGAATATTCATGTAAAGAGTCACCCACAGTTAAGGGAGGATGATGTGAAAGACATGTCATTCTTTGAGAGATTGCACTGTCACCTAGTGGCAGAGAATGTTAGTACCATCGGTTGTTTCTATCTTCTATACTGTACATTCGATAAGGAGCTAACGCCCCCAGATCAACGCAGAGATGTCTTTTATTGAAGCATCGTTTTGATTGGCCAACACATATCCTTGTTCTACAAACTATGAACTGATTGGTCCTAACATTCTGCGCCCCCGCCGTAGTGCATGTAACTTACCTAGGTGTGACATTTTGCTTTTCACTCTGAGAAATTATTCATTGTATGACATTAGACAAATATCCTGTTTTATTATTTTTTTCCACTTTGTAAGCATTTGTTTCTTTCCTCCCTCTTTTTTACTCTTTTGCCAAATTTTAGTATTCCAGTGTGAGTATGAATGGAGGTGAGGTTCACCCTCCTCGATGTGATGAATATTTCCCTCTCTTTGAGTGGTTCCCTCCTCTCTTCAGTTTTGTACTGCTTATGATCAAACACTTCGTATTATTTTACAATTGATAGTTTTCAAACCAAAGCTGCGATGGGTAATTTTGAAAAGTCTGCAGTTATAATGTTTTCACTGTGAAGATGTGGCTCTTAAACAGATGTGATTCTTTTCTTTTGTCATGGTTCATATATATCCCCCCCATTAATATCAATTTTTATTCCCTAGTTTTGAGACATATATGCTTCATCATATTTTTGTTTATTCCATGATGCATTCATTGAGTATTATTTTAGCCCATGCTTAATTCAGTTTTTGTGCCTTTGCTGATACAAGGAAATCCTTTAAGTGTAAAGGATGTGGAACAAAGTATTTTTGCGATGTGTTAAAATTCCCCCATTCCCCTGGGTGGGAAAGATACAGGGTGCTTCTTCTGAACTTGAGTTATGCCTCATTGGACGTAAACAGATCGTGGCAGTGGTGTGTCTGTTTCCCTGTAACAAGTCCTAGGCTTAAAACAATGCATCAGGGTTGGTAACCAGAATGCATGATTCTCGGTATAGAGATTGCTGTCAGCACCATCAGCTTTCATGTTGCAGATGGCGGGTAGATGTCTCTTAGGGAAACATAACCCTCGGTGAAGTTGGTCTGACCATCTAAGGCTTTCCCTGCGACATGTGAAATGCTCTTGCTATCAGACAGCATGGTTCATAAAAGCAAAAAACCGAGGAGTAAAGATAAAACACATTTTCTATACAAAAAGATAGACAATCCTTTTATTTGTTCCACATTTAATGTGTTAAGCAATACCCTGAAAGTGGTTTCAGAGAGCTGCCCTTCATTTTTCACTCTCACCCTGGTCGCTCAAATTAACTAACAGATTAATCAGAAATCAATCAGTGGTTTTGATATGTAGTCAATCAATTGATCAGCCCATCAATCTGCACTGTTTGTCATCGCCTTACCCATCAACTCCCCACCCACCCCTCACCCTTCACTTTGACAATGGTCCTCAAATGTATGCATATTCATTTGCTATGCAGCTGCATGTGGATGACTGACAATGTAAAAAGAAATGGTATCATCCGTTTGTGCCCGAAAGCTCTGCTTGTTTTTTTTTTGTTTTTTTTAATTTTGACATGAAGCAAAAACTTGATTGCCCTTTCACTTAATTTAGATAAGTCCTATCCAAATGCCGGTGGTGTGCTTGAGTTTGTGAATATCTTACAACTGCTTTAAAATGTGTGGAACTAGCCTTGTATATCTCCAGTAATGTACTAATCTATGTAAAAAAGACATTGTAGTGCTACGTAGGTTTAGATCTATCTGTTTTGTGTCCCCTCTGTGATTGAAGTGGAAATGCCCTCGTGAGGAATGTTGGACATTTTGTGAAGTGTGCAAGCCTCTTACAGTGTCAATTCTTGATTTACCAACGACTTGACATTTGTGTTCTCAGCAGTAGCTTACTGCTGAAGAATTTAGGTGCCATCATGGGATAGTGTTTTCTTCTTTTGCTTTCGCTGACAAGTATATAACACTTATAATTGCACATTTTGTTATAATATCCTCTTGGAAAATTGTCATTAAGACTAGCATGACAACTTGACTCTGGTAACGTGTGTATAGAAGCTTTCCTGAAACTAGACCAGGGTTCTTGTAAAATCCCATGTGTCCAGATATTTTTTGGAAATGTGGCATTTACTGACAAAGTTTCAGCTTAGCAGAATGTCTCAAGTAAGTGCTTCATATAGGGGTATTAGGAAGCATCACAATAGGACAGAAACCGTTTAAGAAAAGGCAAGTAACTGTAAAGGAAGGTACTAGCTTAGAGTCATTTTAAGATTGTGAGCATTTGCTGAACAACTATCAGAGAGTCTGAACAATATTCCTACTTTGTTGTTTTTGTTGCTTTTCACTTTTGTTGTTTTCCTTCCTTCAGAGCCCAGTTGTGGAGGGATCTAACAGTGGGGGAGACAGCGTATCTGCCTCTGCAGGGGCATCACCATCCCATCGGTGATGATCCCATCAAAGCCCACTGTGTAAATACAAACTTCCACCTCTCTCAAAAAGTGGAATTGAGAACTATCGTCAATCATCATCCGAGGAGCACCTCAGAGGAACTACTGCCAACAGCTTTTGTCACAAACGGAGAAACGGCTGCTTGGAGAGAGGGCAGTCACAGCTTTACTACGTATTTTTATCACTATGGGAAAAGCCTCTCAATTCAGGATGACTTGCAGAAGACTGATATGAGTATGGGAATTTTTTTTTTGAAAAGGAAACTTATTTTCAGCTCAGAAAACGCTTGCATATATCCCAGACACGATGTATGATTTAGGTGCACTGGTGAAATATCAATACAGTAGCTACTGAACTCTCAGAGTGTAAACAGTCTGGTATGTTATGTTTCCTAAATGCTGTCAGCCAAAAGTAATATTCCTCTTTTGGAATAGTATGAAATTTCTTCCTGAAGAGGTTTTTATAATGCAAGCAGAGGATTCAGTTTCTGTCAAGGAATTACGAAGAGGAAGGTGTCGGAAGATATTGCAAATTGATGAATTCTGAAGGGTTGCATCGTCTGCCGTGTTCCTTCAAGCCAGTACTGCATCAGTGGATGGGAAGAGTACCACCCATCATATTTTTTTAGATGAGGAAACCAAGTTATGGGTGTAAATTTTGTGGATTAGGAAGAAGAAGAACGTGGGATCCAGAAGGAGAGGAAGGATAAACAGATGCATGAATAGAAAGAGGCAGCAAAAGTGAACAGTTATGTCGTGAAATCCTTTTTTGTCGCCCCCTGCCTCTTCCCAATCCCACCTTTAAGATCTTGCACATGCCACTCTCTCAGGTTGCACTGTTGTTGCGAGACCCTTCCATGACTGATCAAGACATGTTCAAGACGTGCAGCTAGCACAGGAATTTGCGAAACTCAGTTGATATTTTGTTCATGGTACTTGGTATTTGAAACTGTTTGTGTAATTCATACGTGATGCAGCCCTAATGCAGTCTGTGTGACAGTTCGGCTTGCCAGAAGGGTGCTGAAGGAATATCCATGTAAAAGAAAATGCAAAAAGATTAATTTGCTTATGCTGTAGTTGATTGTCAGATGGCACCAGCAAATCCGACTTCTAAAGATTATCTGTTTATTTCTAAAACCAGTACAGACCACTTTCTGATTTGATATTATCTTCTGGAAATATCTGTGCAAAGTCCCCCCAGCTTCATTTGCAATTCATTCTTTGAAGTTTGTCACAGTTAACAGCTGTTGTGAAATTTACTGGTAGCTCTGCAGTGCACTTATTTACCTTTGTAGTGCCCAATGACAGCATTATCATAGCTACAAAAGTTAGCTGATTATAAATCACGTATTGAACTGTGAGACCGCCATTTTGCAAGAGAATTACAGTCCCCAGAAACTAGCCTACATTTCTTTTTTCCCAATGTGTTTATTCATGTGTTGTTGTGTAAAGACCCTGTAAGAGCTATTACATCCTGGAATTCCACGGTTATAGCTCGAACAACTGCAAGTGATGTTCATTGGTCAATACGAGGCACGGAGAATTAGTGATGCATTGAGAACTGTTGCACATGATTGACATATCTACTCACAGTCAGTATTAAGATAATGTTGAGATGTTATGATGATTTTCCAGCACACTCTTTATTTCCATGGTGGTCAAGCTACCAGAGTGATACCACCGAAGCACATAGATATGGTGTGTGGAAGCACCTAGTCCTCACAGAATTTCCATAATGTACTAAAATTGTGTCTGGAGAACACCTTTTCTACATGATAGAACATGACTTGATATCCAGGGATACCATAATGGTTATAGGGTAGGTAACTCTCAAGAAGGGATAAACATGTATGGTATCATGTGAGGATTGGCTGGTGGAAGTTAATGTTTACACTACCTTCACATAGGAGAGTTTCACATTGACAGAATTGCTCGACAATAACAATGGCGATCAAAGTCCTTTGTTTTTTTTGGGGGGGGGGGGAGGCAAACAGGTGGCACAGTGATACGGGGTGTCTAAGGGGATCCTTGGGTTTTCCATGAGTGAATGGTTTCACCTAACTGTGTAGCAGTTTGGAGTTTGCCATTAAAAGATGTCTGTTTTCCCATGTATAATGCCATGTATAATTTTTCGCCCGCTTTTGTGTGGGGTCATGGCTACTCCCCTACCTACAGTACACACCGTCTTGGATCTGTCAATGGTCAAAAACGTTTGGCACATTCCTCAGTTTGACGCAGTTATATGGTTACTGGTAAATGGCATTGTTTGTCTACTAGTAAGAAGGCAGTAATAAAAAAAGAAAAGAAAAACGAGACATTGATGGATTGGTCAATTTCCGTAGTTGTTCATCTCTTTATCTCTTTTTCATTTGCAGGCTACTCTTCTAAGTCTCATATAGCAGGTGTTAGCATACTCTGTTCAGATGTTGTTTGCACCTGGGTTTGTTGTTGTGATGTGTGATGTATGTCACATGAAAATTTGGTTAAAAAATATACATATACAACGTTGCAAAACAGGAGGTAAAATTCTTGTTTCAGTGTTTCACCTTTTTATGCCCATTCAGCATTTCATAAGGCTCATTTAAGGCCCATGTAATCACAACCTCAAAATTTGTTTCAAACCCATGCCGAATTCTCTGTTAAGACATTCCACATTTGAAACCTCTTGTTCAGCTGTGGGTCATCTAGATTGACCAGGAGATATTTTTTTGGGGGGGAGGGAAAGGGGGGAGGGTGCATGCGCACCTTCTCAACCCTTTTTTCAGACGCCATGAATGTTACTGGTTTTGCCTATTGATGATTGTCTGGCAAATATGTAACACATCATTTGATGTTTTTCAGATGAATCTACTTATTTTGTATCACAATCCAACATAACCTCACCCTCAACTCAACATAACTCCACCCTCTAAAATGTAGATTTTGATGGATGGGTTTTTTCGTCACTAGATTGTTTAAAACCATCTGTGAATTAATCTGCTGCATGGATGTTTTTAAAATGTTTCAATTTTCGAAGGAGTAAAATTAACCTCAAAAGATGTCTTCGTCATTCACATATATTTGCATTAGCTGCAGGGATTGGCGACTGCATTTGAATTGATGAACTCACTGTGCACAGCAGAGAGAGGGAAATTACCTAAGTTCGTTAGGGTAGGATTGGAAAGTGGCAGTGAAAACTGACTCTTAATTATTACATGAAGTGAAAAGACAAATAAGGTAAACAACGAACACAACCGGAAAGTTATATCAACCAGCGAATACAAATTTATTTCTGAAATAGATAATTTCAACCAGCTGTAAAAGATTGTTGTTTTGCAGTTTGTTGTGTTGTAGTATATAAGAAGGTCAGATCAAATAGTGTTCTTGTAAGTAAGATTAATATGTGTTTTTGTAAGAAAGATTAATGAATGATGTGAACGAGGAGTTAGTCGTTGACACACTGTGCGAAATGATCTCAAATTACCAGTTTGCATCAGTGATGGAAGTACGAATTATGTCACACATTCATCTGTTTTCTCAACCACAAGCAAGTTATGGCCTTGCCCACCACCATAAAGACACACTTTCATATCAGTATAGAGCGACCATACATGATGGCCACGTGCAGCCATATAATCAGCCTCGTTAGGCAAACCAGTCTTCTGTATCCACATTCGCCTCCAGTACCATTGTGGTCACTTACTTTGTCAATACTTTTTTTACAACATGTAAACACAACTTCACGCAAAAGGATACAGCAGCGTGTTTCGCCCTGATGTATTTAGTCCGTTAACAAAATGTAATCAAATATCAAAGACCTTTCAATTGATGTCAGTTGACATGGAAGGAGTGGGAGGTATGAAACGAACAAAAACATTGCTTTTACACCGATTAGCACCAAACAACAACTTTCAGAAAAGTGAGGGTCTTCATCATGTAGATCCTCACCTTTCTTATAAATTACTCGGATGAAGAAGATATTGACCCATCGTATTGACATAATGGCTCGCAAAGATAGTGTCATGTGACCGCAAACAGGCCTTGCTACACAAAATCTATCAGTATGTGCAGTCCAACGCGAGAATTAAAAAACAAGTGCATCTCTCTAGAATATATTCTTGGCTCAGCACTGATCCAGTGTCCCCCGTATGTACTGTACATTTAACGATGCTTTGGGTCTTATGATGAGAAAAACAAAAAGTAAGAGACCAAACACCCACATAGTAACGATAACAGTAATATCCTTTCCCAAAAAGAATTTGCTAAACGATAACCTGTAGTAAATTATGAAAGACGTTTGGCTTCAAAGATTCTGAGTAGTACGTCGTTTTACACTGGAATAAAATAAATATATAGGTACATTAGCTCTATGAAAATGTCAGCAACTATACACTCTCTTATCTAGAGGTGCACATTTTCCATGGAGTACAAGCTGTGTTGAAAATATGCGCCAACAGGGCAAGTGCATCCCTCCATTCTTGATGTGCATGATTTAGACCTAAAAGCAGAAATTAAGGAATATAGGCCCGATCTTGATAGTCGATGTCTATTTACTAATTGAAATTATTCATATAGCTATTTTCAATCATTATTCATATACCTGTTATGAACCAAAACAGGTTAAATTTGAACGACCTGATCCTGAATTCATTTTCTTTATAAAAAAACGTATGAACTTTTTAAAGTTCATATTTCTATTTACTGCATAGTTTGAAGTCATCTTCAAACCAACTTGGCGATGTCCGTTGTTCCCAACGTTATCAAAGTGCAGAAAATCAGCAAAGTAAAAAGAAAAGGATGGATTAAAACAAAGAGCAAACTTTATGTCATGATTACAATCAACTGCGATGGAATACAAGTATGAATATCAAAGGAGTGCAGACCAATATGTTTGTACATTTCTTTTTCGCTAAACAAAGCTTCTGCAAACCTTGAGACTCCATACGTGGAGATGTAAGTCTGACCCTAAGACAAAGGCATGTCCTCTCTTACCACCAATGGCTTACTCTTAGAACATTGCAATGTTATAGATTGGGATAAGGGACCAAGCCGAATTTCGATTGAACAGTTGAATCCAGTAAGATTTATTATCAGTATATTAGACTGAATGTTTCAATCGAAATGTTCGATCCCTCCGGCATCATTTCAATCTTTCTTTTTAGGAGAGTAGAATGAGTCTTTTCCGATAAAACTGTTTTCATCCTAAAAGCACTGAACATTTCTTAAGAGAAGTAATAAAAACAACCGTTAAAGTTGTACTCGTGGCCATACACAAACACAATGAAACGAAGGAAAAAAAAAGGAAAACCAGTTTTGCAAAAGAGAAAATGATTTTTTAAGCAAAGTGAGTGCTATGCATACGCTTTCATTTCCAAAGAAATCCAATTACCGGATCTTCCACCAATCACTGAGGTCATTTTCATTTTGAATACAGAACGTCATTTTAGGTGGCAATAAAATGCTGTTGAGGGGCCGAATCACCCTAGGCCCATAGCTATGGCAGCATGTCTGGGGCCAGGTTTTGTTCGTAACGAGTCCAGCGATCCAACCCAACTCTGGAAGAGATAACAAGGAATACAAAAAAGAAACACCTCATTAAAGTCGTTACAGACATTGATCAAATTAGTACAGAAAAATGCTACGAAACGTTTCGAAAAACGGTGCTTTTTTCGTCAGGTGAATGGACTCTTCTTTCGTCCGAAGTTGGAGCTTAGTGGCAACTTAGCCGATTATTTTAAAAGAGATGTGGCCATATTTGAAAGTGCAATTTTGATATTTGCTGAAATGTTTGTACATAATGTGAATTCTCACGTAAGATGTCGCAGAGAACAGCGTAGCCAAGTGTCCGTGGGTTTCCCCTATATCTAACAAGCATCACAGCTTGTGCAATTGGGTTTGAAGATGATGCGAGATCTAAGGCTGCAAGGAACTATGTCCTTTACAGCAAACATATTACGTACTTTGAAAGAAGTAAAAACTAACCTGACATCAACGTATAGATTCACAATATGATCTGATTAAATGTTGAACTTTCACCAGTTCGTTACCGAGGTAAACAAAGCTTGTAAAACCTTATGTTGTTAGAAAGAGGTTCATCACTGTTTTGCAGCGAGATCGCCTTTGTGAGCAAGATTTTACAATTTTGTCAATTGGATAGACGGGCCGGACATTGATTTCTCGCAAGGATGGATATAAGTTGCTGAGTGTCTATCACTACTATACAAGGTTTTGTTTACCCTAACAAACCTGTCAATTTAAGTTTTGATTCCTTGCCGAAGGCAGAAGGAATCTATGCGATGGTAATTTTGCCCGTGTGCCTGTGCCTTTGACACTTCTTGTAAACACGATATCTCAAGAAGGGTAGCAATGACAGATCTCATGCTTAGCAGTGTGTGGGTTGGTCATACTGAGTGGATGATCCCTATTGTTTTGATGGAGGTCAAATGTCACTTGACGTCACCAGCGGTCAAGAAGTGAAACCTTGTAAACACGATATCTCACGAATAGTAACCATGACTGATGTCTTATGTGTGATGTGGGTTGATCATATTGCGTAGATGATCCCCTTTGTTTTTTGGTCGGGATCAAAGGTCATTTTAGGTCACCAGAGGTAAAATTGTAAAAACAATATCCCCAGAAGGATAACTGTGACTGATGTCATACTTGATGTGTGGATTGGTCATACAGGGTAAATGTTCCCTTTCACTTGTGGTCGAGATCAAAGGTTATTTGAGGTTACCAGAGGTCAAACCATAAAAACCATGTAAACAAATTATCTCCAAAAGGGTAACGTTGACTGATGTCATACTTCAAGTTGATATGTGGGTTGGCCATACTGGGTAGGTGACCTTTATTGTTTTTGGTGGAGGTCAAAGATCATTTGGGATCACCAGAGATCAAACTGGGGAAACATTGCAAAGACTATATCTTGGGAAGGGTAAGGTAACAGATACTATCAGATATCAGATTATCAGATATTAACCCATCTGATATGTATTACCTGATTACCACTTTCACAGCTTTACTTAAATTTAGAAATACATAAATTGAGAAATTGCAGACGTGGGGTCCCTATTTGGAGACTGTTCACTTGCAGCTTAGATCACCCAGGAAGTGCTGTTCCCGGCCTCTGCAAAATTTGAAAACCGAAAACTGTTCTTCTACGCTGCTGGACAACCGATGTTGACGTTACCTTTAGTGTAAAGGTGGTATCTTAAATAACCGCGTGTTTCGGTCCCCAGAAAGTCCTCTTGAATAAAATTTGTTGTATTGAAAATGGACCTGCAAAATGTCATTTCCTACAATCTGGCAAGTATTGTTTCCTCCTGCTCTAGGTACCAACTGAGGTTGACGCTCGGCTTACAGAGCTAGTTTCATAATACGTTTTGGTCCCCTATAGAATCCCCTTGAATGAAATGTGTTCCTCGCATTCCCGGACTCCCCACCCCCCCCACCCCGGGTTCTATCCGTATGCTCCTTTGACTAGCCGCGAATAATTCACGTTTGGAACACAAGCGAAGTGCAGTTTACGGCCACCTGGGAATTTGGAAAGTCAAAAATTTTCTTGCATACTCAATGCCAACTGATGGCGGAGGCACTACGCTTAGATAGACTTGCCGACACTGACCCCTCCCCCCCCCCCCTCACCAAATCCAAAGTCTTTCAAGGGCATTAGGTATTTCTATTATACAGCGCTCCTAAAAGCCATTTTCGCCCCCTCTGACTGAAACTTCTAACTTCACCGCTGGCAGAATTCATAATTCCAGACCATCAGTTCGAATGTACATTGCGACGATTAGGCCGAGGGGATTATGTACGTGACAAAACGTACATTACTCCCACATGTCAATGCAAGGTCCCTGGGTCCTGGCAGCAAGTCCAAGTAAGATATGCGTCACAAATTTCTCAAAGAGATCCCTGGATATTCATCAAGTTAGTACATGACCACTAAATATCTGATTAGCCACCTTGAACAGGCTGCGTTGTAGTAACACACTGTACATACGATAACTGTCTTCTGTAGATAACCTATGGGAAAAATGAATGAGAACACTCAAATGGAGCACCATCCGATGGTGCGGCTACGCTTAGATGGTAAAGTGGCATCAGTCTCTATTCGAACAACCTTGTCCCTCTCTCCTCTTTTCAGAATCCTGGATCCGTCACTGACGTATTTCGTGTACACTTTATCTGTGCAATACCTTCTTAGAAAGACAACTGGCACCAGCACTGAGAGATATATTATCATCTGTTTGAGATAGTGGTACGTCCCAGTGACACATACTCTTCCCAAGTGTTTTTTTTTTTTTTGTTTTTTTTTTAACGAAGCAAAAAAGGAAACAGTTAGTTATAGTCCACATCAATTTTCACTTGCCTGTTCGCATCTGCGACATCATAACAGTTAGTTGCCATCTCCGTCTCTATCCAGGTAGTATAGAGAACTTCCTCTCCTCCACACAGATGGCATTGACCTGTCCAGCTCCTCGTGGTCAGACCATTGTTTCGCACAGAGGTAAATCCAAACGTGGGGAAGTCCCGGCTGGTACTGGCATACCCGAGGACGAGGGTGGGTGCTGTAAACGTAGACAGACAAGCAGATAGAAAGGAAAGGAGGTTTTTACCTATATTGACTAAATAAATAGGATAAAAAATGATCCGAAATACAATCAGAAAAAACTCAAATAGATTCTTCTTGGATAGGAAAATGAGAATGATCCTCGACGTTTTTTCACCAGTGATGATCCGTATGGTTATTTTTTTTCGATTTCCAACAGAAGAGAAACTTGAGAAAATTACTGAGGTGTGAAGAAATACTGTATACCCTATATGTTTGCTAAATAATTGTGAAAAAAACTGATGATTTTGCTTTTCTGGTCACAAATAACACAATACATCTGCAGTTTCCAAGAAGGTCGTAATACGTTTCAAAGTGGACATTTTATAGAGAGACCAAATGCGCAAGTCCAAGGGAGATAAATCCTTCAATTCGGAAGCTAGTGACTGTTGACTGCCTGGCATTTGTGGTTATTTGGAAGGTTTTACCCAGTAGGCCTACCCTTCCCAAATTGCTGTAGATTAGACTTACTAATCTCAAAAAGAAACAAATGACAGTATACCTCTCAGTCCTGGTGTCTGTCTCTCTAAGAAGGTTACATGATCACCTATAAGCATGCCAGACGTCGTTTGGGTGAGGACAATCATATCGTTGAATCTATTGTACCAGGTTCCCTCTATGTCGCAGAAATCAACTGTACAACAGAGAAGAAAGATATAATACGGCAAAAGAGCAGGAAAGAATGACAACTACTTGACAACTACAATTTTTACATTCAATTGGACGGTGATCTGAAGCTTGTCCAGCAATTTAACAAGCTCATACATTCGATCAACATCTCTCGTCAATCAAATTAATGAAAGAAAAAAAAAACATGTTTTCTAAATTGACCTAGTAAGTGACCCCTATGTCCCCCCTCCCTCCGTCCACCACCCCATGACTTCCTCCCCTCTCCACCGTCCCATGCAATGGTGAGTTAGGTAATCAGGGATTCTTACCCCCATCTGTTCTTCTAATCGCCAAAGGGTAAGAACAACAAATGATAGAAAATCGTGATCGCATGAGTGCCCTAGGCTGCATATAACAATATCATTTCAAAGTATTATCCTTTTGAACAGGAAGACCTTTGGATGCATTGATATATCCAGAATTGTGTGGAGTCCCATAAACTGAAGACTAAAATCCATTACGAAATAACAGGACTGACCTGCACTATTCTAGCGAACCTATGCGTTGTGACATATCTAGAGCTTAACAATCCTGTGTTCTACAATGTTAATCACGTGACCAGTACCAAAAGTGTCTGATTTTGTTTCTTTAAGCATCCCTGAGTCTCTAACTACGGAAGCGTATTGTTGTCAACTAAGATTTTTTTCAACTTTTCGTACGTACGAAAATCTTTTTCGAACGTGCCAAAAAACTTTTCGTACATTCGAAAAGTTTTCGAACGTTCGAAAAACTTTTAGTACGTGCGAAAATCTTTTTCGAACGTGCCAAAAAACTTTTCGTACGTACGTACGAAAATCTTTTGGAACGTCCGAAAAACTTTTCGTCCTTACGAAAATATTTTTGGAACGTTCGAAAAAATTTTCGAACGTGCGAAAAGTTGAAAAAAAAAAAATCTTAGGTGACAGCAATACTCTTCCGTACTAACGGTATCAAAAGGAAGAACAACATTTCTCTGACAGCTGTTTTGGAAAGGGGCTCGAATTCCATTGGCGGAAAGGTGACATGTAGTTTACTTTCGGCTTACCAGTTTCGCAGTTAATCCCTGCAAAGCCTTGACTGCAGGTGCAGTTGTATCCGTTCACCAAGTCATTACACTGGCCTCCGTTCTGACAGGGAAGGCTGGCGCATTCGTTTATTTCTATCAATATGAAGGTGAAACGTTGAAACTCACAAAAAACATATCATACATGTACAGTATATAGTAGATAATAATTGAACGGCACCAGAAAAATCCACGTCACGACCGGTTTCGTCCTTTTTGGGACTTATCAGGCGACGGCAGGATTCGAACTCATGATCTCAGGCTCTGGTATTGTTAAGTGAGTTTGGCCTGAAATACAGTGTCACGAGAACATTAATTGCGTAGGGGGATTTGAGGATCCCATCATTATATATATATATATATATATATATATATATATATATATATATATATATATATATATATATATATATATATATATATATATATATATATGTATATATGTATAATATGTAATGATAGTGCTTTATAGATATGACAAATACAATGTACCACAGCTTTTCCATTTTTTCACTGCATTTTGGGGTGATGAGTGATCCATGCCACGAAAGTCACTTAGAATGAGGATTTCCTGTCTATGATGGTTATCACATAACATATAATATGATTGCAACACCTATTTCGAAGGTTTGTAATACACATTGAGGGATAACTAAGATTTTTTTTGTGCAAAATTTTTTGTGACATAATTTCAACACTTGTTGCTCGGCATGTTTCTGTTTTCTCTCTAATGGTCTCCCTTTCCAATCAATGGCTGCTCCAGGTTCCATGACAAAATGTGTGGGTGTGTGTGTGGGGGGGTGTGTGTGTGGGGGGGGGTGTGGGTGTGTGTTGGGAATGGGTGTGTGTGTGGGAATGGGTGTGTGTGTGGGAATGGGTGGGTGGGTTTGGCGACGCTACAGTGGGGAATGGGATTATGTGGGCAAGTGTTGGAAAGAAAAAATTTTGGCCTCTTTCGTTTACATATATGTATATAAAATCTCGCTCTACGTGCTTCATGTGGTAAACATATGTATATTACACAGTGTGTGAAGCTCGGCTTTTTTTTTTTTTTTTTGCCCTTTTTTTGTGCATTTGTTGGGGAAATGGATATCTTTTATTAGGGGGCTGAAAGACAGCATTTCGTCAACCAGGTAAAAATATTGGAATTGTTTTGTAGGAAGTACCTGACTTTCGTCGGAAAACTGAGCTATGTAGTGCGTGCAATGAGCAAAAATATTTCGGTCTTTTCGTCTTGGACCACAATCCACGCCTTACAGAAATCTATAGCTTAAAGACAGTCGGAAATTACTTAAAATACCTTTCTGAAAAGTAGGGGAAACACATCCCCCGTGGTGTCGTCACTGTCGAGGTGTTCCCAGTTCATTTTTATTCTATCCGATCTACAAATGTGTGAAGTTGCTCCTCCACGTAATTGGACGCAGATGACTCATTGTCCAAACATCAAAAAGTCACAAGGATCAAACCGTCTTTCAGAATTTTTGAAGTAGTCTCTTATCGTTTTAGATCCTGTCATTTCCTGCTTCAACCGTGTTATCCATTCTCTTTTTTCCATATATGTACAAAACTACACGTTTCGTTCCTTTGCACGACAATACTTTAACGCCGCCTGTCAGGTACCGGGGACTCACAGTTGCTACTGGTACGTGGAGTGATCAATAATGGTGATCATCCATTCACTACTAGTATCAGGGCAGGATTTAGTTATGTAAAAATGTAGACTTACCGTCAGCACAAGTGTTACCAGTAAACCCTGGTGGACAAGCACATTCGAAGTCGACACCAACGTTGGTGCAAGATCCACCGTTCTGACATGGCTGATTTATGCAAGGGTTCAAAACTAAATGTATCATGCAAAAGAAAAAAAAAGATTTCGTAACCTCAAAAAGCTAGAAATTGCATCAAATCACAAATGCAGACTTTACTACAATCGATCTCCAAAACTGTGTATTGCTGAAGCGATCAGAGAATCTCATCAAATAAGTCCAGCAGCTCGGGACGGCTGCTCTATGATCTGATTTCCAGATAAGTTACTATCCTCCTGGCCAGAGGTATTGAATTTTAGTAACTAGCAACAAAATCTGAATCACTCTCACTAAAACAGCCATCAAACCACCGCCCATTCTCAAATTCCTCCTTTTTTTCCCTATGAGCGTGACTACTTATACATACATACAGTCTGCCATGATATGAAATACAGTTCAAAATCATTTGGTATCTAATTGACCGTGCTGTTGCTTACTACGGGAGGCGATAAAATGAAATTGATAGC